>JAHLJS010000002.1:56528653-57128653 GCA_038502445.1 Eremochloa ophiuroides
GGATTTCACCAACATGAACATTGTTCCAAATGTTATCCCAAACATGTCTAAAGCATTTAGAACAGTAAACAAGCATCACATTTGCATGTCAACACATTTAGCATGTTATGGACATATAAACAAACATATAGCAATAAAAGGGAATCAATTCAAATGAAATGATGATGATGCATGGAATGACATGATCTAGGCTTGATGCCATGCAAATGCAAGTGTGAAAATAGTAACTAACACTAGGGTGTTACAGAAAGCGCACTTCCAGGAAGCGTATTCAGAAAAGGCGCAAACCAAGGAAAACAAGAAAGCCCACCTCAACACTGAACTGGATCCATCCGTAACCACAGGAGAGGTCCAGGCCCAGGGACCAACCGACCACCCGAAGGCGGTGGCCAGATGGCCCAACCAGGGGACCGGCCGCCCCTGATATCGGCCGCACCCCTGGTGGGGCCTCTCGGGCCTAGTTTTCTTCTGGCGGTTGTAGGGCGGTTCCACAAGGACGGTCCCACCTACGATCAACACAGATGGCAAGTGGAAACCACCCTTTGGAGGTCGGTTTGGATCATTCCATGTGAGGATGATCCTTTTGCATAGATGAAACGACCTCGATTTCCGCGAAGGGAAATCCACAGGCTCGAATTGTTATTCAACAGATTGCTTGGAACAATCCATGAAATTACCCATATCTCAGTTGAAACCAGGATCCATACAATGATAATTAAGTCTTACATAAACATTTATTACATCGCCACATTGGCGGAATCAACATTCAGAGAAGCTTAGAAGATGCGGAAGCGATTCATCCTTTACGGCCAACTTGAGTGTAGCACGTGACCCTATTCCTTATCATCATCTCCCTCGAAGTCGTACTCATTCTCGTCACCTGATAGCAAATTTATCAGTACGATATGTACTGGCCATAGAGCCCACCTATGATAGCAGTTGCTTTGTGGAAAGTGGATGCAAGGCTATTCAGGCAGACTTATAGGCTGGGGTTTCCTATGCAATTGTAAATAATATTTAAGTAGTCAAGTTTTTATCTCCATTTTAACACCATCATCCCCTTCCCATCACCACATCTCACATACCCACACCTCACGCTCATTCGACAGGCCCAACTCCCTCTCGGGCCTATCTCAGCGGCACACTACCACAGCGGGTACACTGCCGGAAAAATGTCATCCAGGAGGAGAAGAGAACACTCACTACACCAGTAGAAGCCTCATAGGAAAGGTCCATAGCCAACAAGTTGGCATATGTATCGATCGATCAACCGCACACTCTGCAGTGGTTTCACTACTCACAAGATTAGCCATCATAGGTGTTGCGCAAACACCTAGGCAGAATTCCGGGTGCTTGCTTGCCTAGGTCAGTGCCACCCTACCACTCAGCCCTGGGGTATTCTGGATCCAACACCCTTATGCTAAGATTGGGAGACACAGTACCGGGCCCATCCAGTGGTACTGCGCATCTAGAACGGAACGGGAACCCATCGACTGTCTCCGCCCACCCTTATCACCTCTCAACCTAGCAGTAGTAGCACCGTCCTACCAAGTAGTCCAGCCGTCTCCCGCCCATCAGAAGCGAGTGAGTAGAAAAGGATTCCCATGAACCTGAAACTAGTCCGTCCCAGGTTTGACCAAGCAGTCATCTTCACTTAGGGGATACTCTCCCCGTGCCATCACAGCACCTCCGTTCACGGGCTTCAAACCACCAAGGCTATCCCACCCGGAACCTCCTCAACAACTTGACCCGCCACAGGTATCTCGCGTGGGGATGCCCAGGTTGCACCCCTGGCACGACTTGCCCCACGGGCTTGTCTCATATCCACTTGGTCGACATCAACCCTTACCACGCACCCAAGACGCACGCAGCACTCTCTCCCAGTGGTTATAATCAGGTTCACATATTCACCGCCCCATTTCCACCACATAGCACATAGCAAGTAGTAAGTAGTGGAAGAGTAACAGTATTAAAGCAGCAGATAACCTAGCAGCGGACAGTAGGGTAAAGTCTTAACAAGGCAGGGAATTCAAATATACTATCATGCAACCTATGCATATCATATAATCATAAAGCAAATGGCAACAATGTTATTTAGCAATGCGTAAATAGGATCTAAGGATTTGGTAGGATGTGGCACCTTCGTAGTCGTCTCCTAGCTCCTGAAGGTACTCGTGGTCGTCTTCCTCAGTCAGATTCTCCTCCGGCTCAGAAATCAAACACGAAATAGTCGCGTCAACGACTCCTACAGAGTATTTTAGAAAAATCTAATAAAATAAAGACCCAAATGCATACAAACATAGTCTTAGATTGTAGATCTCATTTTTCTGAGAATTTTGATATATGGTGCGCAATTTTTTGACATCGTATGAATAAGTTATGAATTTCCGAAGATTATCCTATTTTCTAAAAATGGAAAAATGGCCGGATTACCAGGGGTGACACGTGGCAGCACAGGATTGGTCGGGAACTATTCACGTTGACCGAGTCAACGGTTTTGGCGGCAATGGCTCTGCTGACGTCAGCATGACGTGTGACGGAACCGCCTTAATCATAGGGCCCACGTGCCACGTCATCGTCCCTAAGGACACTTGACTAGTCTGCACGAGTTCCCTTTGACTTAGGTGACCCGTCGGGTTTCATAGGAAACCCTAATTTCCCCGAGGATCTCATTGTAAAGACCTTGCAAGTATTACAACAGTTTACACAAATAATTTGAATCAGAGTAGAGAGTGCGGAAGTATTACTTAAACATAGATTACATTATCCCAAACCAGAGTTTCGCAGTGGAGTAGCTGTATACAACTAAACACCCTGCCCAAGGGTTTCATTATATACACATCTTCATCCATGTATGATCCAATGACCGGCACGATCCTTCGTAGAACTGTTTACTCAACTTACCTGCAACAGGGGGTTAACAAACCCTGAGTACATGGGGTACTCCGCAAGACTTACCCGACTAAAGGTGTAAAATTAGACTCAGGAATGCAGGCTGAGGGGAGTCAAGGTAAGGCTTAGCAAGAGTCAAAGGATTTTGCAGAAAAGCAATACTAATCCTATTTTCAGTATTCTATCTCAATAATATTATTAATCATTAACCATATCTCCAAGTTCCTTCTCAAATATCAACATTCTTTCATTTACTTCGTCCATTCGAAAACATCCTAGTTCCGAACCACTCTTCGCTGTAAGTGTGAGGATCATGTCTCCATTAACCGAGGAGCAACGTCGATTCGAATCCAGAAGTACCCAGCTGGGGATCCCTATCCACACTGCATATGTAGCACTTAAGCTTGCATATGCCAACCCCGCCTACCACGGCTTTTCATACCCCGGAACCGGTCCTGCGCCACCCGAGAGCACAGTACCCCTCTAGTCTCCAGGCACGACGGCCACGAGGGTACACGCTACTCTCGCCATCTCTCCACTCCCAGTGCGTGGTTGTCGGTTCCAGCAGTAGAGCCACCAGAGTCAGAGGCTTTCCGTAGTATGTGGCTAGTTGCAAAGTCATGATCACAGCAGGCCGACAACGAATGGTCCCTAATATTTTTCCGTTAGAAACCATGCATTGGGACTCTAACCCAAGTACACTGGTAACTACCCGGTTTTCACATCCCTTTCCCCATGGCGACGAAAGTTGGGACTCTAACCCAAGCAGTTGGCCAACCAAACGGGAAAAACCCATCCACGTTGATGATAATGGACTGGCCAAGTACACCATCACCAAACGAGGACAATACTAATCCCATAAAATGATTCATTTGTTTCATATCATCACAGTTTTCAAAATAGCATTTTTGCAATTCTATCATTAAGCACGACTAAGCACTTTTCAATACTTTAAATAAACCAAGGTCTTAGGTATAATATGTGGTCAAGGAAAGGTAATGCATCAATAGGTTATCACTCAACTCCTATTAACCTAATGCAGTAGATTAACTCAAGTGATAAATATTTTTAAATAACAAGGAGGGGCAAATGCACCGGGGCTTGCCTGTTGCTTGAAGTAGACGAAACCCTGACGTCAATCACCGAGAAGGATCCACGTCTACCGAGTGAAGACCTTACTCGGGACACGCTTCAGATAATAATCACCGCGCGTTCACTACACGAAATAATAATACAACACTTATATGATGACATGTATGCCATGATGCAGGAGATGCACAGAATCACCGATCAATAGTAAGTAAACTTAATTTGAAAGTTGAGTACAACTTTCCTTCACGATAAAGTTGTAAGTCAACAAAATTAATTACTATAGAGTATTAACTACTTTGATTTATTGACCATTCTAACAGTCATAGAAAGCCTAGTTAATCTACCTATAATAGCATCAGGTGTTCGCTAACAAGTTAGAAAACCCTAATGACATGTATTGACCTATTAAGCATAGTTAATTATTAAAAATCAAATAATATCAAACTCATCAAGCAAACAAATTGCTAAAGACCATTCAAGACTTTATGATTTATGGTCTTCATATAATCACACACAAAACCTAAGTGATTGCAGTTAACATGGGTTTTAACCATTTAATTCTAATAACCTTTTCTTAATTAATCAATTAATCAAGTAATAAATAAGAAATAATTAAACTATTTCCATTCGAGCTCAAATTTTTTTTATAGATAGATCTTGACCCAAAATAGATATAATTTAAATTTTATGATTTTTGGATAAATATTTTGGCCTATAAAAATCCTAGAAGTCCCATTTATTAATTAAAAGACACATTTTTAATACCTAGCAAAATCACTAAAATGCCTATCTCATATTTTTCCTAAACAAAGTACACCACAGAGGGGCTTCATAATTATTTTTATGATTTTAGGAACTGTAAATTTATCTCTATGAAAATGAGAAAGTGCACTACTATTCACTCATCAGAAAAATCAGAAAATCCACTTAATTCCCGAGAAAATGAAAAAACTTCCTTTTGGCCCAAGGCGGCCCACGAAGGGCGACCGGCCCAACCGGCCTATTCTCTCCCTCTCCTCTCACCGCTCTCACCCGGCCCAACTGGACCGGCCCAGCTAAGCCCAGGTGGGCTCTTCTTCTACCTCGGGCGTCCACTGCGCGCGCGCGTGGTGGCAGCTCGGGCCGCGGCGGCTTGCCGGTGGCAGCTCCTCCGGCGAAGCCAAGGGTACCCCACCCCTACGTGAGAAGCATCCGTGCGAATCTATCTAGGGGTTTAGAGCACGACCAAGGGCCCGAATACGAACCCGCTGGTGGCCATGGCGGACCGGCAACCCAGTGCCCGACGTCGCGAAGCGTTCGGGTCAAACAAGTACCCCACCATTCGAACTAACGCCTGATACGCGACCCAAATGCTCACCGCGACTCGATGAATGCCTCAGAGGACCCGGAGACAGCCCCAAGCTACGTCGTTGATGTCGACAGTGCCCACGGCGGCGCGAACCCGACGTCGAGGCGGCATTCCACGGCATCCTGTGCACCAAACTGAAAGCCGTCTAATGCTTGAGCATAGTGGAACCATGTAGAAGCTGAAACGCGCAACTAAACTATATGAAGCTTACTGGAGCAGGCTGGTCACGGCGAGGTGCTTATGGCGGTCATGGCGGCCCGGCCGCAACAAGAACGGGGCGCGCAGGCTGCTCTGGGCGAGATAGACGGCGCGAATAGGCTCAAATGAAGCACGAAGACCTGGCGAGACTAGCAGTCAGATGGAGCGTGCGGAGGCGAAGCAGTGGCAGCTAATTTCGCCATTGCCAGTGAGTTCGCCGGCGACGACGTGGAGGAAGAAAATACGAAAATGGTGACGACAGGTGCTTTATATAGGGCGGTGGTGAGCGCTGGATGCGGAAGGGACCCCCACGGGCTCGTCCCCGACGGCGACACGCGGCCGGCCGGCCCCGGGCACCGCCGGCGGCCGGTGCGCGCACGCGCGGCTCTGCTCGCGAGCAGAGCGCGACAGCGCACGCCGGACCCCCCCCGGAGCACTGTAGCAGTACACCCCTCTCCCCTTTTTTTGCAAAATTACCCCTTATTTTGTATACAAACTTGAAAAATGTCCTTAATAAAAGTTGTAGCAAATTTTGTGTAGAGCAATTTTTATTTTTGGTCTATATTCAAATTCTGCTCAGTTTTGAAACTATTTAAAAGGGGGTAAAACTTGAATTTGAAATTGATTTGCAATTCAATAAAATTCTCCAAATTTTTCTCAACAACATGAAAATCTGTAAATATGAAAGTTGTTCTACTTGTTGAACCCTACAACTTTCATTAAAGGAGTTTTGTCAGATTCTTCATAGTTTTTGACATAGCATTTAAATTTCAAATTTCAAAACACTCATTGGAGTTTATTTTGAAATTTCACTGTATAACATCAAAATCCCCAAATACAAAAGTTATTCAATTTAAAAAGCCTTACAACTTTAACTAACGTAGTTTTCCCTAATTCTTGATATTTTTGAAATGGCATTTTAAATTTTATTAAACAAACACTAATTGGGTTTTAAATTTAAATTTCTACAAGTAAACTTTAAAATCTATAAACATGAAAGTTGTTCCATTTTGTAAGGGCTAAAACTTTCATTAAAGGACCATCACCAGATTCCTACTAGTTTTTGAACTCGTATTTCAAGTTTAAACTTTAAAACCTAAATTAAGATTTTATTTGAAATTATTTTTAATAACTTCAAATTTTCCCAAAATAGAAGTTGCTTAACTTTTAAAGATTTGCAACTTTTGTTTAAGGCCCAACACTTAATTATGCTTAGTTTTTGTTGTCGAGGTTTTAGGTCTGATTTAGGGTTTATAATTGATTTTCTTTTTGTTACCCAATTCAATTTAGATAATAACATACAAAACCCAAACATTTACATAACAAATCACTCTTAAGAACTTATGTAAAATCACATGTTGAAACAAAATCAATTTTGTTAATGAGTTTATGCAGGATGATTTACATGCAATGATGATGACATGGCAGGTTTTAATTAACCGTAACACCAGAGGTGTTACAGCCTTCCCCCCTAAAAAAAAAATCTCGTCCCGAGATTTTAGAAACGGCTAGAGCCTTAGGTTAAGTAATGGAAAAGAAAATGTGTCAAGAAAATACTTTTCAAATCTTGACTGTAGAGCAAGTAGGGATCTTACACTTTGTAGGACTTGAAAGGGGTAAATTATTTTTAATGATGAGCTAAGAACTTAAGAATGTTTTTAGGTGAGAAATTCTCTGGTCTCTCGGGTAACCTTTTTTTTTCTGAAGACTGATTCCAACATACTTGTGCTTCATCCTGTTGAAGTCCTTTGAGTAACACGATCTCTTATTGGTTTATGACCCACACCGAGTATTCGGAGTGCGTCAGATCTAGTCCAATTCCACTCCTACCAAATCAATAACCCGATTTGACACTTGAAGTTACTCCTCGAGTGGTGTCACATGAAATACAGCCTATGCAGCTGACAAGTGTTCAGACACTTGAGTTGATAAGCTACTAGTCCACACTTCTCTTTCTTCCTGTTATGAGGAAGATTCTTATTTGACCTAATCAGTTGTTTCTCAACACTAAAAACTTGAAACCTTATTTCTTCGAAATACAACCCTTGCGAGGAATATCTTTTAAGGGTGGGTTTCAAGGAGAGTGAGGCACATTAATTGCGAGCTACGATGATTCAGGAGTGCCGACTACGATACCAGTGTGTACCCTGGTAGGGTCTTATGTGACTGGAGTTCACAGAAGATTCCAAGTTTTGACACGGCACCATAGTCGCGGGTCGAGACACCATCATAGAACACAATCAAAGTAACCTCGGTAAAAGAGAAAAATAAATCGACTGTATCTATGATGTACAATGACCACAGACCTTGATACGAGCATATACCCATCAGAATCTCATGTGATTGTGAGTCACAGGAGATCCCAGGTTGCTATATTGTATCGCAGCCGCAGATCATGTTACATCATAGCAAGATGAATTTGTTTCTACATATAGTGCAGACAAGGAAACTTTATAGGTTGCGAAGCTACAGTATGTCACAGCCCTAGACCTTGATACTTACGCGTGCCTAGCGGAATCTCGGCGTGGCCATGGCACGTGAGAGACCCTAGGTTTCGACGCAGTACCGTGGTCGCAGGTCATGACATCACTATGGGCATAACGATTCTGGAATAACGTGTTGGATTTAAATGAGAGATACGTGTCGGATCAAGGCATGACACGTATGCAGATAAAAGTCATGGTCTAGTGCTAGGTTTTCATCCTGAGTCTGTAGGCGAATTTAAGTGCATCATAAAGTTTTCGTCGAAGTGAATTTTCAAAATAGATGTCAAGATATTTATAAATAACCAAGAATCGATAAAACAACATGGAATCTTCAGCGGATCACAGATACCACTTCCAAGTGATTGGATCTTAGGTATCTTTTCCAAATTGGTTCCTGTTATTCTATCAGATGAAATTAAGATGATTGCAAAGACAAAGGATCTTAAGAATTCGGAGAGATCAGATGTGGATTCTCAAAGTGAGTTTTGATATAGTTATAAAGAGCAAAAGGATTTTAAAACTCATGAAGAAATATGGATACGAATTCTTGTAAAAGATATTTGAAAAAGGAGTGAAAGCACATTAATTGCAGGCTAGGATCATGACCATCAACCTTGACCACAGCGAACGTCCGGCAGTAATTTCCCATGGTCGTGATCCATAGGAGACCCCAGATTTCGACGCTGTGTCACGGTCTTGGAGCACGATATCCCATAGACTACAATTACAATAGCTTTCAAAGAAATAGCAATGTTTTGAAAAGAGAAGATAAATTTTTTTTTTTACATCAATGGATTTATTAAATCAAGGATTAGCCAAAGTTTTGTGTCGATTTGAAACAGTGAATGAGTGCATCCAGGAGTTTCCCAAGGACTAGAAACTTATGGAGCGAAGTTTAGCGGTGATGGCAAAACCTAGTCCTATAACAAAATTGACCAACTGTTGAACACACGTAACACTCATAAACTTAAGTATAAAATGATCTGGCCGATGACATAGGATTATCCGAGGTTTACACATTAGTTCACCTTGACTACTAGTTTAGGTCGACTTACTCCAACTTATGGAACTACCATTACACCAGTTTCTCTACCGACACAGGGTTTTGGATTACCAGGACACTTAACCTCAGACTTGACCTGATCTGACACTGGGTCTAGGAGACTACTTAGCTTCATATACTAATCGACTCGACCACTCACTACTTCTGATTCTGAGTCACTAGCTACTTCCTCAAACTCTTCATCGGCATTCTCTGCTGAACCAGACAATTCCTGATGGTCAGCTGCTGGAACCTCTATATCTGGAATTGGATCGTTCATGGCATGGAGCATTTGCACTTCTCGTTGCAGATCAGCAATGTTCTGATGGGCTGCCTGAAGTTGTTGCTGATAGGTATTATGCAGGCCCCAAAACATCGTATCCTGATGCTGCAGATATCCAACGGTCTCTCTAAGACCTTCTCTTGCCATTACGGCATAAGAATGAGCTTCTTCGCGCTGCTGGATGAGAAGTCCTGTCTGAAGGTGAAGACTATCCACCAGACTCTCTAGTTCTTCTATGCGGTGCTGGTCTGCTTGTCGCTGTGCTTCGAGTGCTTCCACCTGGACGTCCAAACCGATCTTTTCCACATCACTGATCTGAGCAGCCTCTTGCCACTTTAAGGCTTTCTTATTTGCCTTCTTCTTTTTGAGTTCGGTACTCTTGAGTGCTTCATAACACTCGGAGTAAAGTTCCTGCCACTCCTCGCGTCCTTGCTCACGGGTTAGATGGAGGTTAAGGACAGCTAGCATAGCTCGAGTAGTGGCTACCAATATGGGATCCTGCTGATCAGACTTTTCTTCCAATTGCTTAGCTTGTCGTTGAAGACCATCCCAATTCCCTGGGACTTCTGACGGAAACATTCTCAGAGTAGAAACCCTGACTTCCTTCTGACACCTGAAGCAGATCTTTCTCAGGACTTCCAATGCTGTAGCCTAAGCTCCTTCCCAAGGACTCATACCTTCTGCCTGTGCTTCCCAAGCTGGCCAAAATGGAGCGGTGGTACAAGCTGGGATCCGAAGTGACACTTCGTACCACGGCCGACCAAGGACAACAGTACGGGACCAACGATACTTTGGTGGTTTCGAGTAGCCTACTTCCTGAAGTAACTGCCACAACACCGTAGGAGTTCCGAACATAGCCAGACATTCGTCGATTCCAGTGGTAGGGTCTTGGGGATCCATCTATTGAAAAGAAAGGTAAGAATTTGTTTTTAACAAAATATACATTTGGAAACATGCTTTATTTTAGAAAGTAGAGATTTAATTTATATCGGGGGTATTACTAATAGTTGTAATGTCATGATGCATGAGCGTTCCAACGCAAGCCAGGATACCCTGACATATACGTAATATACCGATTAACTTAATTATTAGAGTGACATGCACTCAACGTTTTCAAACATAGGGCATACTTAAGGTGCTAATCCACTACTAAGCTCAAAACCTAACTATAGATCTATAGAAGTAATCGAGGAAAGATACTATAGAATGAATGAGGAAAGTTCGGAAACAACTCGAACCAAACTACCCCATCAATTTTATTCATTCGAAATCCTTTTGAAGTCTTTGTAAAGTAATACTGCAAGTACCTTACAATGAAATGCTCTGATACCACCTGTGACGGAACCGCCTTAATCATAGGGCCCACGTGCCACGTCATCGTCCCTAAGGACACTTGACTAGTCTGCACGAGTTCCCTTTGACTTAGGTGACCCGTCGGGTTTCATAGGAAACCCTAATTTCCCCGAGGATCTCATTGTAAAGACCTTGCAAGTATTACAACAGTTTACACAAATAATTTGAATCAGAGTAGAGAGTGTGGAAGTATTACTTAAACATAGATTACATTATCCCAAACCAGAGTTTCGCAGTGGAGTAGCTGTATACAACTAAACACCCTGCCCAAGGGTTTCATTATATACACATCTTCATCCATGTACGATCCAATGACCGGCACGATCCTTCGTAGAACTGTTTACTCAACTTACCTGCAACAGGGGGTTAACAAACCCTGAGTACATGGGGTACTCCGCAAGACTTACCCGACTAAAGGTGTAAAATTAGACTCAGGAATGCAGGCTGAGGGGAGTCAAGGTAAGGCTTAGCAAGAGTCAAAGGATTTTGCAGAAAAGCAATACTAATCCTATTTTCAGTATTCTATCTCAATAATATTATTAATCATTAACCATATCTCCAAGTTCCTTCTCAAATATCAACATTCTTTCATTTACTTCGTCCATTCGAAAACATCCTAGTTCCGAACCACTCTTCGCTGTAAGTGTGAGGATCATGTCTCCATTAACCGAGGAGCAACGTCGATTCGAATCCAGAAGTACCCAGCTGGGGATCCCTATCCACACTGCATATGTAGCACTTAAGCTTGCATATGCCAACCCCGCCTACCACGGCTTTTCATACCCCGGAACCGGTCCTGCGCCACCCGAGAGCACAGTACCCCTCTAGTCTCCAGGCACGACGGCCACGAGGGTACACGCTACTCTCGCCATCTCTCCACTCCCAGTGCGTGGTTGTCGGTTCCAGCAGTAGAGCCACCGGAGTCAGAGGCTTTCCGTAGTATGTGGCTAGTTGCAAAGTCATGATCACAGCAGGCCGACAACGAATGGTCCCTAATATTTTTCCGTTAGAAACCATGCATTGGGACTCTAACCCAAGTACACTGGTAACTACCCGGTGTTCACATCCCTTTCCCGATGGCGACAAAAGTTGGGACTCTAACCCAAGCAGTTGGCCAACCAAACGGGAAAAACCCATCCACGTTGATGATAATGGACTGGCCAAGTACACCATCACCAAACGAGGACAATACCAATCCCATAAAATGATTCATTTGTTTCATATCATCACAGTTTTCAAAATAGCATTTTTGCAATTCTATCATTAAGCACGACTAAGCACTTTTCAATACTTTAAATAAACCAAGGTCTTAGGTATAATATGTGGTCAAGGAAAGGTAATGCATCAATAGGTTATCACTCAACTCCTATTAACCTAATGCAGTAGATTAACTCAAGTGATAAATATTTTTAAATAACAAGGAGGGGCAAATGCACCGGGGCTTGCCTGTTGCTTGAAGTAGACGAAACCCTGATGTCAATCACCGAGAAGGATCCACGTCTACCGAGTGAAGACCTTACTCGGGACACGCTTCAGATAATAATCACCGCGCGTTCACTACACGAAATAATAATACAACACTTATATGATGACATGTATGCCATGATGCAGGAGATGCACAGAATCACCGATCAATAGTAAGTAAACTTAATTTGAAAGTTGAGTACAACTTTCCTTCACGATAAAGTTGTAAGTCAACAAAATTAATTACTATAGAGTATTAACTACTTTGATTTATTGACCATTCTAACAGTCATAGAAAGCCTAGTTAATCTACCTATAATAGCATCAGGTGTTCGCTAACAAGTTAGAAAACC
Organism: Eremochloa ophiuroides; assembly: GCA_038502445.1. Lineage (NCBI taxonomy): Eukaryota > Viridiplantae > Streptophyta > Magnoliopsida > Poales > Poaceae > Eremochloa > Eremochloa ophiuroides. Next base: position 56,541,165 of record JAHLJS010000002.1, read on the forward strand.
CTAATGACATGTATTGACCTATTAAGCATAGTTAATTATTAAAAATCAAATAATATCAAACTCATCAAGCAAACAAATTGCTAAAGACCATTCAAGACTTTATGATTTATGGTCTTCATATAATCACACACAAAACCTAAGTGATTGCAGTTAACATGGGTTTTAACCATTTAATTCTAATAACCTTTTCTTAATTAATCAATTAATCAAGTAATAAATAAGAAATAATTAAACTATTTCCATTCGAGCTCAAATTTTTTTTATAGATAGATCTTGACCCAAAATAGATATAATTTAAATTTTATGATTTTTGGATAAATATTTTGGCCTATAAAAATCCTAGAAGTCCCATTTATTAATTAAAAGACACATTTTTAATACCTAGCAAAATCACTAAAATGCCTATCTCATATTTTTCCTAAACAAAGTACACCACAGAGGGGCTTCATAATTATTTTTATGATTTTAGGAACTGTAAATTTATCTCTATGAAAATGAGAAAGTGCACTACTATTCACTCATCAGAAAAATCAGAAAATCCACTTAATTCCCGAGAAAATGAAAAAACTTCCTTTTGGCCCAAGGCGGCCCACAAAGGGCGACCGGCCCAACCGGCCTATTCTCTCCCTCTCCTCTCACCGCTCTCACCCGGCCCAACTGGACCGGCCCAGCTAAGCCCAGGTGGGCTCTTCTTCTACCTCGGGCGTCCACTGCGCGCGCGCGTGGTGGCAGCTCGGGCCGCGGCGGCTTGCCGGTGGCAGCTCCTCCGGCGAAGCCAAGGGTACCCCACCCCTACGTGAGAAGCATCCGTGCGAATCTATCTAGGGGTTTAGAGCACGACCAAGGGCCCGAATACGAACCCGCTGGTGGCCATGGCGGACCGGCAACCCAGTGCCCGACGTCGCGAAGCGTTCGGGTCAAACAAGTACCCCACCATTCGAACTAACGCCTGATACGCGACCCAAATGCTCACCGCGACTCGATGAATGCCTCAGAGGACGCGGAGACAGCCCCAAGCTACGTCGTTGATGTCGACAGTGCCCACGGCGGCGCGAACCCGACGTCGAGGCGGCATTCCACGGCATCCTGTGCACCAAACTGAAAGCCGTCTAATGCTTGAGCATAGTGGAACCATGTAGAAGCTGAAATGCGCAACTAAACTATATGAAGCTTACTGGAGCAGGCGGGTCACGGCGAGGTGCTTATGGCGGTCATGGCGGCCCGGCCGCAACAAGAACGGGGCGCGCAGGCTGCTCTGGGCGAGATAGACGGCGCGAATAGGCTCAAATGAAGCACGAAGACCTGGCGAGACTAGCAGTCAGATGGAGCGTGCGGAGGCGAAGCAGTGGCAGCTAATTTCGCCATTGCCAGTGAGTTCGCCGGCGACGACGTGGAGGAAGAAAATACGAAAATGGTGACGACAGGTGCTTTATATAGGGCGGTGGTGAGCGCTGGATGCGGAAGGGACCCCCACGGGCTCGTCCCCGACGGCGACACGCGGCCGGCCGGCCCCGGGCACCGCCGGCGGCCGGTGCGCGCACGCGCGGCTCTGCCCGCGAGCAGAGCGCGACAGCGCACGCCGGACCCCCCCGGAGCACTGTAGCAGTACACCCCTCTCCCCTTTTTTTGCAAAATTACCCCTTATTTTGTATACAAACTTGAAAAATATCCTTAATAAAAGTTGTAGCAAATTTTGTGTAGAGCAATTTTTATTTTTGGTCTATATTCAAATTCTGCTCAGTTTTGAAACTATTTAAAAGGGGGTAAAACTTGAATTTGAAATTGATTTGCAATTCAATAAAATTCTCCAAATTTTTCTCAACAACATGAAAATCTGTAAATATAAAAGTTGTTCTACTTGTTGAACCCTACAACTTTCATTAAAGGAGTTTTGTCAGATTCTTCATAGTTTTTGACATAGCATTTAAATTTCAAATTTCAAAACACTCATTGGAGTTTATTTTGAAATTTCACTGCATAACATCAAAATCCCCAAATACAAAAGTTATTCAATTTAAAAAGCCTTACAACTTTAACTAACGTAGTTTTCCCTAATTCTTGATATTTTTGAAATGGCATTTTAAATTTTATTAAACAAACACTAATTGGGTTTTAAATTTAAATTTCTACAAGTAAACTTTAAAATCTATAAACATGAAAGTTGTTCCATTTTGTAAGGGCTAAAACTTTCATTAAAGGACCATCACCAGATTCCTACTAGTTTTTGAACTCGTATTTCAAGTTTAAACTTTAAAACCTAAATTAAGATTTTATTTGAAATTATTTTTAATAACTTCAAATTTTCCCAAAATAGAAGTTGCTTAACTTTTAAAGATTTGCAACTTTTGTTTAAGGCCCAACACTTAATTATGCTTAGTTTTTGTTGTCGAGGTTTTAGGTCTGATTTAGGGTTTATAATTGATTTTCTTTTTGTTACCCAATTCAATTTAGATAATAACATACAAAACCCAAACATTTACATAACAAATCACTCTTAAGAACTTATGTAAAATCACATGTTGAAACAAAATTAATTTTGTTAATGAGTTTATGCAGGATGATTTACATGCAATGATGATGACATGGCAGGTTTTAATTAACCGTAACACCAGAGGTGTTACATGACGTCAGCGTTGGCCGAGTCAACGCTTCCTCTGACTAGTGGGGTTGGGTGACGTCATAGTGATGTCATCATGATGTCACCGGGCTTGACACGTGTCGGCACGTGGGCGTGCCACATGGCGCATCTGGCCCGTAGTGTGGCTCGGCGCACGGCACCCGGTCCACGGTGGACCTGCGGCTAGGTGTCCAGTGCACCGCTCTCACGGGTGCACGTGGACCGCGTCCATCCCTCCCATCTTCTCTCTTCGGCTCATGGTGGACTCGGTCCGCGGACGAGCCGCTGCCGGGAGCGCGTGCACCGATGCTGACGTTCGGCGCATGTCAGTGCCCCCCAGGTGCTCGACGCGGGTTCACAATGAATCGCCGGCGGCGGCGACCCCAGCGAGCTTGATGATGGTCGGGGATGGTCCCTACCACCAACTGATGGCCTCGCATGGTCATTGTGGAACTAAAAGGTCCACTTGTGCTCTTGGCCACGGCCTATTGCAGTATGGTCGCCGGCGGCGAGGTTACCGCACCGGCAAGGCTCCGGCAAGGCTAGGAAGGTCTTTTCTGATGGTGGTTATGCCCCTATAGTCACTAGTAATTGCTATTCCAGTCCCCGATTTTGGCTATCAAGGTCTTGGGTGTCCGATTGCCGCGGCGGTGCTGCTCCGGCGGTGGCGGACAACGGCGGGGCGGTAGCGCTCGCATCTTGGCATACCACGGCTCGGCTTCTTCTGATTCACGTAGTCAGAAAGGCCTTTGGCTTTCTTAGCGGTCACCTATCGTCACGGCATGGCTTCCATTTGGTCACGGCTCATGGCGACGCACCGGCAAGGTCACAGCACGTGCAGTTCATGGCGAGCGGGTCTCCAACTAATGCTTGCGGCTTGTTGCTCGACACAAGGAGGCCGTGGCATTGCCCACGACTATCTATCCTACCCGGAGTTGGTCGGGGTTGCTCGGAACGCGCGCAGCACGACGGCGCTCCGGCGGACTTTGGTGCTCAGGTGAAACATGGTGGGTGTAGGTCAGGCGTTTCTTTGACAGATGGTCCAGCCTTGCAGTGCTACGGTGGTCCTCCCAGTCCAAGTGGTTCGATGAAATTGGTCCCCTATGCGAGGGAACGGCGGCGGAACGGCGGCGCTCCGGGAGTTCAGTTCGCGACGGCGGTGCCCGTCACTCTGTTCTTGCTCGGTTCAACGGTCTGGCCAGGCTTGGTCGTGTGCGTGCGTTCCATCGTGTTGCGGAGCCGGCAGTGGCTCGAGCCTGCGCGTCTGTAACACCCAAAAATTTTCAATTTATTAAATAGGATTAAATCCAATTTATTTATGTTTATGTGGCATATAATCTAGTGAATAAAAACCTTTCTTGGGCAATTAAAATAAATCTTGGTAGTTAGAAACTTGAGTGTTGCATACATGCTGCTGCACATATTTACTTCCTGAGATTTGTTTGGATTTGCAAGGGTTCAAATCTTAGTTTGAAAAGCTATTTGGAAAAATAAATTTGAAAATGAGTTTTAAAAAGAAAGGGAAAAGAATAGAAATCCTCACCCCTTCTCTCTCTCGGCCCGAGCCCTGCCCATTCCTTTCCTTGGCCCAGGCCGCAGCCAGGGCGCTGCCCCTTTCTTCCTTCCCCGTGTGGGTCAAGCCCAGCAGCAGTGCCGGCCCAGCTCTCCTCTCAGGTGTGCCCTGCCCTCTCCCTTCTGTGACTGCCGCCCGGGGACCGCATGGCAGAGCCTTCTCCTTCCCCGGCTCGTATGCGAGCGGGACTCCCGTCGGAGTCGTGGCCGACCCGGCCACCAGGCACCCTGCCGCCTCCACCGGCCCACAAAAGGAAGCCGCGACCCTCTTCCCCCTCCTACTATCACTGACGCGTCGGGCCCACGGCACAGCGCCGTCCCCTTCCTCCGGACAGAGCCCGAACCGAGCACGGCTGCCGCCTCCGACCGTATCCTAACCACCAAATCTCCCGAGTCCGGATCTCCTACGCCTCCCTCGTGCCCCTATATAGGTCGGCCGAGCCCTGCCGTCCCTCCCCACAAGTTCTCGAGCAAGCCACGCCCTCCAATCTTGCCCTAGCCGCCGCCCCGAGCTCCGCCGCCGTCGTCGATTTCTCCTCGGGAGGACTTCTCCGTCGAAATTGGTTGTTCTCCAAGCTTCGCAGCAAGGTCAGGGACCTTCCCGACCCCTTCTCCCTCAGTTTTGTGCACTATAGCCATGATGCCGAGCTTCGCCGCCGCCATAGTTCCGCCACCTAGCTCGCCGCATCCTCCCCGAGCTACCTATGTGGCAACCGAAACCATAGATAGGTTTGGCTTGAGCTCCTCTTGCTTCCCGACCAGATCCCGAGGTGTGCCGAGCTTCCTAGCCCCGAAAACGCCGTCTCCGGCCATCTTCCGGTGAGGAATCGGCCGGGCGCCGCCCGACTCCGGCGACCAGAGCCGCCCCTCTTTCCCCCGAGCTAACCTACGCCGTCCACGGCAGATCCAACGGCTCACAGTGAGAGATACCCTTTCGCCGGCAATTTTGCAGAAAACTCCCTGAGCTTTTTAATGTTCTAACCCGCGGTCCTTTGGCGTATTTCTCTGATTACGCTTTCCTATTTAGAAAACGTATTTCCTCGGTTTTAATTCAAAAGGCATTTTCAATATTTACAGATTTGCCACTCAGTTTATTTTGGCCATATTTTATTCGTTTTAGCTCCGATTTGATCCGTTCAAGTCTCGTTAGATTCGTAATTTCGTAATCTATCTAATGATACTACTGTTATTCATGTTTTGAACTTTTAAAATTCAAGATTAGATTTAATCTATTATTTTATTAAAGTAAAACTTGTTTATTTCATAACTTCTCCGTTTGAACTCCGATTTTCGTGATCTTTATATCGTTGGAATCGTAGCGACGCGTAGATTATTTTTATACACTTTTCAATCTATTTTTCCACTGTTGGTGTACTGTTTCTAATATAGATCTTGTTTGCTTCGTGTATGATTGCCTCGATGGTTGTGTGGTGATTTTATGATCAAGTTCAGACGGTGAGCAATACGTTGGTGATCAAGAGTACACGGAGGATCCAAGTTCTTCAGAGCACTTTGATCAAGGCAAGTATAGCATGGACCATCCTTGTTGCATATTCACCTTAATCACTAAATTCATGATGCATATGTCTACCTTGGCAACCATAGTGTTTATTCCTAGTTTTGATGACTTGATCCTTGATACCTATGAGATTGCATTTGAGTAGTGATGCTAGTGCTTTGATGGGTCATGATCTTATGAACTTGAATAATTGATTATGGAATAAAAGTTAAAAGATGCTTTTTAGCAACATGGACTAAGGACTTATCTGTAAGTATGACACCGGGACTTACAGCGCAACCATGGGGGCTATATGGCTCTGGCTTTAGTCAAGTATGGAGTTACTTTCTATCATGCTATTAATCTTGAAAGGTTCCTTGCCGAGCTGGTTGTTTTGCGGCTCCTGTCCTTGTGTGTACTGCTGCGTGTGTGTGCCACTTGGAAGGAGGGCTCTACCGCCCCTTGCCATTGCGCCTGGATTGATTGGTAACTTGTTAGAGAGCCTTTTGAAAGACTTCATAGTGAGACCCTGTTATGCACCTTTGCAGTGTAGTGTGGGCCTTGCAAACCCCGACACATGGGAATCACGACTCATGGTGAAAGTGTGCAACCTCTGCAGAGTGTAAAACTGATATATCAGCCGTGCTCACGGTCACGAGCGGCCTTGGACGTCTTACAGGAATTTAACTAATTGAATATTGATTTATTTGAAGTTTCTATTGATGTTCATTCCATATTAATTATCATGTTTATATGATCATGCGAATCTTGTTCCTTGGTATATTCTATTGCTGCTACTCAAATTGCTAAAACGTGATCAACTAAAAGCAACCGCTGTCAACCAGTGTCATGCCTTATTTGAGCCTTATAAACCCATGTTATTCTTGTTGAGTACGACATGTACTTACGCTTGCTTTATTTTTCATATTTGGATAAAAATCCCGGATGGGTAATAGACGACTATGAGGACTCTCCTGAGGATTATTAGGATTGTGTTCACCAGTCAACTAATTCCCTGTGGAATGGAGATTCTGCGAGAGAGTTATCTATATTATTCCTCTGTTATTAATGTAAAGACTCTGTGATATTATTCATTATATATTAAACCTTGTGATGGTACTATGTAATTTGTCGCTTATGTGTGTGATTGATCTCTGGGCGCACATAAGTTGGTTCATTCAATTTTATCCTTAAAATTGGGTGCGACAGATTTGGTATCAGAGCATAGTTGACTGTAGGACGCAAGCCTAGATAGAGTGGATATTTTAGGATGTGCTTTTCTCATCTTATTCATGCTTTCTACCTTAACCGTGATAATTGCTATTTTATACGCTTCCCGTACCCTTATTCCATTATGAAAATTGACACTTCCCTTCTAGTTCTAAGATCTATCATGCTTTCATGGTTTCTCACCTTGTTCTATTATGAAAATTTTAATTTCATTCTCATTCTACCTCTGTCTTGGTCGAAAACTAAGAAGATGAGATATGATCGCCAAACTACCCCATAAGTGTGTTGGAGAAGCCAAGCCGCAAGCCTGACTGTCAATGTGAGGATGAACTTAGGAATCAAGAAAAGATGCCAAGCTCGATAAGGAGAATCACGATAGGAGTCCAATTAGATAATAGAACGATTTAGATGTGAGTCAAGTTGAGTCGAGTCTTGTGTGCGTGTGAATTTTATGTGCTTGTTGCATTGTGCTTATGAATTATATGTGATTTGGTTCTTTGTAATGAGTGCTTAGGATTATACATATGTCTCTAAACCTCTTAATTAAAAGATTTAATGGGTAAAAAAAATAGATAAATAATCAGGTTGAATAAATTTGGTTTTCTCAAAATCTGTTTTTCAGACCTCTCTGTCTTGTTAATTACTCTTAATTAATTTCATAAATCCAAAAATTATGAAAATTTTATGGGGAACAGTAGACTTCCATCCCTTTCCATGGTCTCAAGAATCACATTAATAGCTATTATGGTTTTGGAGATACAGTGGTTGCAAGTTGAAGTTTCTGCGCAGTTTGGCAGTCTGGATAGTTTCTGTTAATGTCTGTTTTTGGATAACTTAACATCAGAATCTGGAAAAGTGGTCCACATGAAAGTTGTAGACAATTTCTCAGGTTTTCCAACGGTATAGAGAAGTCCTCTGTTTGATTTCTGATATTCCAGATATGATCATTTTTCTATGCTGCTGTTATCGGATCTCGCCTAGAAAATTCAGATTCATGGTTTATAAGTGTTTGCATAGTGAAAAAAAATTCTAAAACTCAATTATATGTTGGAATAAAAAATGGCCGGTAATAGGAGGAACACTAATCCACCACCACAACCTAGCATTCAAGATCTCATCACTTCGCAGATGCAGTTGATGGAGACAATGATGCAGTTCATTCAAAATCAACCAGCTGGAGGACCACAACCTGCTCAACCTCAAGCTAGAGATAAGCGAGGAGAATTTTTGAAAAGTCGTCCACCTGTGTTCAACCACGCCGCCGACCCATTGGATGCTGATGATTGGCTTCGCGCCGTGGAGAGACAACTCACCATTGTGCAATGCAATGATGAGGAGAAGGTGTTGTATGCATCTGGACAGTTGCAAGGAGCTGCTCAAGACTGGTGGGATGCATTCCAGTATGGTCGCCCCAATAATGCGCCTGCTATCACATGGCAAGAGTTTTGTGAGAACTTCAGGTCATACCATATTCCTGAAGGTTTGATAGAGTTGAAGCAGGCAGAGTTTAGAGCTTTGAAGCAAGAACAAATGTCGGTGCCAGAGTACCGTGATCAGTTTGTTCAATTGTCGCGGTATGCTCCCGATGATGTTGCTAATGACAAGGACAAGCAGCGTCTCTTCCTCAAGGGACTTCACGATAGATTGCAACTCCAACTCATGACAACCACCTACCCCAATTTCTAAGAGCTGGTGAATCGCGCTATAGTGATCGACAACAAGCGCAAGGAGATGGCTAATAACAAGAGGAAGAAGCAAGGACAAACCTTTACAAGAAATAACCGTTCGCGTCCCAATGCCCAGCAACGAAATTTCCTAGCAGAGACACCAAGGGCCATCAAATCAATGGAACCGCAATCAGAACCAGCCTCGTTCTCAGTCTCCACCGCAACAGCAGAAAACTCCTACCCAGACTCCTCAGCAAGCTACCCCTAGCAAGACCCCCAACAGGACCAATACATTTGGCACTCCCATCAAGTGCTTTGCCTGTGGAGAATCGGGACATCTCTCTTACCACTGTCCCAAGAAGCAGAACCAGCAGACTCCGCAGAGTAGCAACCAGAAGGGAAGACATCAACAATCGTCTAATCAAGGAAGTGTGAACCATGTGTCCGCGGAGACAGCTCAGGAAGCACCCGAGGTTATGATGGGTACGTTCAACGTCAACTCCATCCCCGCTACTGTTCTTTTTTATTCCGGTGCTTCGCATTCATTCATATCACAAAGTTTTGTTAGGATACACGGTATACCAGAAAGCACGGTCGAGGTTGGATGAGGTGCTCGGTGGCTCACCGTGGTGCTGGTGAAGTAAGGATGGCGGTGCAGTGATGAGGTGACGCTGTGCAGAGTGATCGCAGTGCCGTGCCGCTCCTCGTCCGCAGCTCTGGCTTCTCCTCTGTGTCCGGCTCCGGCATGCTCAGCGGCAGCGGCGCTCTGGCCGTGACTCCTTCTCTGCTCCGCTTCCTCTCTCTCTCGGTGGCGCAGTGGGATGCGGTGGTTTGTGCCGTGGCGGCGGTGAGTGGGAATAGGGCTAGGGCTGCTCGGGCAGTCCCCTTTTATAGCCGAGCTTAAGTGGCTCCAATGGCGGACGGCCGTGATCCGCTGAACGGGGATCAAGGGCTATGGCGAGCACCCGGCTAGGGTTTCGCGGTGCCTTGGCGACCAAGGTGAGGGGTCAGGCGGGGGACAAAGCTGCCAGGGGCGTGGCGCTGCTGGTTGTGGGACCGGGGTCACGCAAATCACGTGTTCTCCCCTCCCGCCTCCATGAATAAGAAGAACAGTGGGGGAGAGCGAGAGCGGCTGACAGGCGGGGCCGGGCTATCAGTGGCAGCGGGGGAGCGGGTGCGGATGAATCAGGTCGCGCACGCGCGTCGCTTGCTCGGTTGGGCCGCAGCTGGGCCGACCGCTTGGCCGCGCGTGGTGAGAGAGGGAAAGGGAAAACGGGCCGGTTGGGTTGACGAGCAGGCCGAGCGAGCAGGCTGGCTTCACTCCTCTTTTTCCTTTTTCTTTTTCATTCTTTTCTATTTTCCTTTGATTTAAGTGTGTGTATATATTAGCTTCTATTCATTATACAATCACAAGTATAATTTGCAATAAATCTCCAAATAAGAAGCATGAGTTACCAATTATTACAAAAAGAATTGAAGTGTAAACTATACTCCCATATTTGCTAGTTTCATAATTAATCTACATGCATGCACAAGGTAAATGGGTTTGCATAATGAATAAGTGAAAAATTTAAATTGGTTGAGATTTTTGGTGTGGGATTTTTAGGGTTGTTACAATAGAACCCCCTCCTCTCAAGATATAAAAGGAGGCCTCCTCTCTACACCTATTCATGAAGGGATTCACCAACACAAGAGGTCACAATGTAGAGAGGAAGAGCAAGCTTCATTCCATTAGCTTATAGCTAATTTAGTATAGGGAGTGAGAGAGGGACAAGAGCTGGAGAAAGAGCGGAGTCGAAGCAGTTCTGCCTCCGGGTGGACGAAGTGCTGGGCTTGTCGGCTCTCGATCCAACTTATACCTCTACGATCGTCTTGCTACTTGAAGTAAGAAGTTCATGTTCAACTTTGGTTTGATTCATTAAGCATGTTACTTCCATAAAGCTACTTGTTTGTGGGATCGTCTTTCGTCCTTTGAACGGATGCTCTAGTAAGAGGACTCCTGATAGAGACAGATGTTCCTGTACGCCGCTAGAGTAGTAGTCGCCTTCGTAGATGTGGTGTCTAGGTCGGAGTCTACCTTCATATGTTGCGCACGCCGATGGGTAGAGGGGTAGGTGGCAGGTGGTCACAGCCCTGTCCACTCGTACCAGCATCCCCCCATGTTCGGACGCGGAATAGCGCTAATACTGGTATCGCCTGGCAGACCAGGTGCGTCAGTGGGCCAGAAGCAAGCAAGTAGTGGGGAAGTTCCATCGCTTATATGCGTTTAACCTTAGAAGAACCTCTCTACCCAAGCTATCCCTTCTGTCTCTTCTGAGTAAACTAGTTTAAGAGACTAAGTACAAAGACCATTCCTCTAGTAAATTACGATACACTGAATACTTCCGGGTGAAGGCTACAACGGTACTTCCGTGTGCTTGCGGACTTTTCTGCTGACGCTAAGAAGCGCCAACAATCCCAAAGCTCTACGCTAATAAAACTAGGCCGAACGTGGTGGAATCCAGAGGATCCTAGGGCTGTCACCACCTAGAACCTACCACTACTATCCGTGGGCCTAGCCGCACTCACGGGTAAGATATAGCCTAAGCACCGCGCTTAATCTATAAGCTTACTACTCTAACTCAGATCCAAGAACTAGAGCACTCTAACCAAGCAGTGAGACAAGGAAACAAATACTTAAAGTATAACAATAATTAAATAGGAAAGTGGGACTTTATTCCCATAAAGAAGTGCAAAGGTATGCCATTGAAGAAGTCGCCGACAAGCCCGGCTCCTCCTCGGACTCCTCCTCTTCTCTTCAGAGAAGTGACTCTCTCATTCTCTAATATGTAGAGGTACTACACATTCTACTTGATACTATCTTTTGTATCTAAATATCTATCTCACTTAAGCTTCATAGTCTGCTTACAAATGATCAAATGACCCCTATTTATATTGTTTGGGGACCCTTGGGGTACTTGTAGTGGAGTTTGGAGTTGGTTCGGACCAGGTGAGGTGGCAGGCACCCAGGTGGGTAGGGCGACCACCCTATGATCCACCGCCTTTCGCATCCGACGGCCCTCCATCACTCTCCCAAGTCGGTCGGCACATCGGTTTCTGCTTGGAAAGACGGTATCTGGCCCGTAGGGGATGACATGTGGGCCCATGAATCCTTGGCTCATCACTTGATCTCCCTTGGATGAAAACCGACATCAAATGGACGTTTGCAAGGACATGGGTGCCTCTCCCTCGGATTGTGGTCGAGGTAGGCCATCCTGATAGGGCGGGCGCCCTGTCCAGAGGGCTTCCGGATTCGAGTGCAATGTTTCTCAGCCATTGATGATGGATCAACGTGCCATAACTTGTTTGGAGGGATGAGCCACGGATCCATGATGTGGCAAGGTGCAAATGGCACCAGGAGGGGAGCGGGCGCCCAGTTCAACAGGGGGGCACCCTGTGACTTGGCTCCTACCTGGCTCCCATCACTTGCATTGCTCATATGTGCCTTGGTTCGCTTTATTTTCACTTGTTTTGTACCTGCACTCATAATTTTCCAAGTACAAGTGGAACCAAGTAAAATTCAAACATAATATGCATCTTTTCCATGGATTTTGTCACTTTTATCTTGTTATGTTGATGGTATTTTGAGGCGTTAGCAGCCGTCAACAAGCAGCAATGATTTACTCTCAAATAGGTGTCTCTATGCTAATGTTGGCCAAGCTACCTTGTGGAACTATTTCTATACCTAATTTTTCCAACTCATAGCACAAGGAAAGATCTCAAGGCTTCACAGGTCAGACAATTGCAATGAACCTTCCGATTGAGTGCGTCGGCAACCACATTCGCATTTCCAGGATGGTAGTGCACTTCAATATCATAATCCTTTATCAATTTGAGCCATCTTCTTTGCCTCTTGCTCAACTCTTATTGGGTAAAGATATATTTTAGGCTTTTGTGATCAGTGTAGATATTACAAGTACTACCGAGTAAGTAGTGACGCCATATCTTTAATGCATGAACAATAGCGACCAATTCCAGATCATGAGTGGGGTAGCTCTCTTCATGGCGGTTGAGTTGCCGCGAAGCATAAGCAATGACCCGGCCCTCTTGCATCAAGACACAACCAAGACCTGTGCCAGAAGCATCACAGTAAACATCAAACAACTTTTCAATATCAGGTTGAGCTAGTACTGGTGCTGTGGTCAACAACTTCTTCAAAGTCCTAAATGCTTTCTCACACTCCGGTGACTAGACAAACTTGACCTGATTCTTCAACAAATTGATAATAGGCTTGGATATCCTAGAAAAATCCAGAATAAATCGACTGTAGTATCTTGCCATTTCCTGAAACTACGGACTTGATGTACTGTGGTTGGTGGCTTCCAATTCAAGATTTCTTCCACCTTGCTCAAATCAACTGATACACCTTCTGCCGACAGAATATGTCCTGAGGAATGGGACTCTGTCCAACCAAAACTCGCACTTGCTGAACTTGGCATAGAGTTGATGTTCTCTCAAGCGAGTCAGGACAACATGGAGATGGTTGGCATGTTCTTCAGGGGTTTTGGAATAGACAAGGATGTCGTCAATGAACACAACTACAAACTTGTCGAGCTCCGGCATGAAGATGGAGTTCATGAGGTACATGAAGTAGGAAGGAGCATTGGTTAGGCTGAAAGACATAACTAGGTATTCATATAGGCCATATCTGGTGGTGAAGGCTGTTTTTGGAATGTCTTCGGGATCGATTTTTATTTGGTGGTAGCCAGACCTAAGGTCAATTTTGGAAAATACTTTGGCTCCAGCAAGTTGGTCAAAGATAAAATCTATACGAGGTAAAGGGTATTTGTTTTTGATGGTGACCTCGTTGAGTGGACGGTAGTCAACACAGAGTCGGAGGGATTTATCTTTCTTTTTCACAAAGATAACAGGACAACCCCAAGGAGACGAGTTAGGTCTAATAAAACCCTTATCCAATAGATCTTGCAACTAAACCTTATGCTCTGCCAGTTTCTTGGGAGGCATCCTATAGGCTCTATGAGAAATAGGTGCTGTTCCAGGTTTCAACTCAATGGCAATCTCCACATCACGATCAGGAGGCAAACCAGGCAAATCATCAGGAAACACATCCGGAAATTCACAGACTACTAGAATGTTCAACACCTCTTTGACTGCGGTTGCACACACCCTTCCAACAGCTCTTTGAGGGATTGGGAGTTGAATGAGAAGTTAGGTTTGACTATTAGGCAAGTTTACCCTGATGGTTCTATTCAGCACGTCAATGAGGGCCTTGTGCTTGATACATCCAATTCATATCTAATATCACATCTATGTCTTGGTCTTTCAGCACTAACATTGAGGTCAAGAATATATGCCCGCCCAGTTCTATAGGCACCCGATGTACTACTTCCTTAGTACTTATACGCCCCCCCGGGCGACTGTATAAGGAAATCTTCTTTTATTTCCCCAATTGGTATCTTATGCTTGATGACAAAAGTGCGATTGATGAATGAATGAGATGAACCAGAGTCAAAAAGTGCAATTGCATGGTGACTTGCGACAGGAAACCTACCCATCATGACGGGTTCTCCCTCGAGGATATCACCAACATGGGTGTAGTAGACCTGACCTGCTTTCTTCACCATTTCCCCTTCTCTGCATGCTGCTGATGACCATGGTGCTGAGCTTGCTGCTGCTATCCACCAGGAGCCTTGGGTGCATTCTGTTTATACTACTTTGGGAATGGACAGTTGTGGGACCAATGTCCCATCTTGCCATAGTTGTAGCAGGGGTAGTTGTAGTTTGACTAAGGAGTGGTGATACGAACGCCAAGGGCATTCGGCTGAGTGGTGTTTTGCTGGTTGGATGTATGGGGGGTAGCAGTAGTACGAACAACTACCTGCTGATGGGGATATGGTGGATGGGATGATAAATGACCTTCTGGCACTTCTGATTGCCAAAAAATCTAGCAGACACAGATTTCTTTTTCTTCTTCTCGTCCTGGTGCTTGCGGTTGCTTTCTTCAAAAGCAATTGCTATGTTGACAGCTTCCTGATACGTGCAGTGGAGGTTGTTGGACAAGTTTCACTGAATCATAAAGTTCATACCCCTAACAAAGCAATCCCTCTTCTTCTTATCAATGTTGACATGCTCAGGTGCATACTGGGATAGGTGATTGAATTGTTCAACGTATTGCATCACAGTGGAATCCTTCTGCTACAGTGCCAGGAACTAATCAAGCTTCATTTTCATTACACCTACAGGGATATGGTGGGCACAGAAAGCTTCACGAAACTCTTCCCAAGTCATCTGATGTCCTACAGGTTGGGCTGCCATGAGGTTGGCATACCAAGCACTAGCTGCACCCCGAAGTTGCTGAGCTGCGAACAGGGGATTCTGATACTCTGTGCAGTGAATCAGACCAAACTTTTGCTCCATGGTACGAAACCAATCGTTTGCCTCCAACGGCTCATCAGCTTTGGTGAACACAGGTGGACGTGTGTCAGTGAAATCCACATAGGTAGTCTAATCGGCATTGTTGCGACCACGACGTTCATTGCGGTTGTCTCAGTTTTGTGCAAGCAGCGCGGTGGCGTTGGCCAAGGCTGCGATGGCATCAGTCAAGGTGGGTAGGAATCAGCGGTGCATCTGGGATAGCCCCATCCTCAGAGGTTCTAGCACCAGAATGAGCAGGTGTTGACAGGCATCTGTTTTAAGCAAGCCAAACTTGAGTCTTACATTACTTAACCGAAACTTAGTGGCAGTATAGACCATAATTAAACGACACTACTAGTACTTAGATAAGATTCCCAACCCACAACTAAGGTTTCTTGGCAAGCACCGACATTACAACACAATAGATAGCAACTGGCTGGCATCCCTAGGCCTACGACTAGCCTATTCATCGTCGATCATGATCACATCCTCGCCATCGTCCTCCTCGACAACAACATCCTCCATAGGGTCAATCTCTTCATCAACATTGTCCTCATCTTCCTCTTCCCTCGGCCCCTCGACCATGCCCAGCTCAGGTTCTTCCTCATGAGGAGGAAGGATGGGATTGAGCTGGTCACTGAGCCTGTGGACCTCCTCATCCAGAGCATCATTGTAGTCCTCGATCTGCTCCACATAGATCTCCAACTCATGGACCCTTGCCCAGGCCACGTCCTCACAGGCCCAAGCCTCCTCCTTCTCACGGGTCAAACGGTCCACCTCACGCTACAGCTCAGCGACCATCTTCACATCCCTGTAGTGGTCCCTACGAGCCACCTTGAAGTCCTCAGTGAGCAGCTTGATCTCCTCCTTGAGCTCCGCTCGGCTGCGGCGGGGTCGGCGGCTGCCAGAAGCCTCCGCGTCGCGTGGCGCCAGCTGGTGGCGCGGAACTCCCCTAGGACCAGTCATCTTGCGCTCGGTCAGCTTGGTGCGTGCCAGCTGGAGAAGATAAGTTTAGATTAGTGAGGATACTATAGGCTAGCAAGAATAGGTTTGATAGATCCTAACCCATATACCACTTTAAGGAGGAAGTTAATTAACATGTGAATTAACCATGATGCATGAATCGTACTTATGAACTTTAAACCAATACAAGATAATTAAATGCAAAATAACTTTAATATTGGGCTAGTAAACATGCTACTCCACTTGCTACCATAGCTACATTATGGAATAAGATAAGAATAAGAAGTTTAGACCAAAATACCAATTTAAATTTTTGTGATCTAAAATATTTTGAAGTTTTACAAAGTAATACCGCAATGATTTAGCAATGGATTGCTCTGATACTAGCTTTAACAGAACCGCCTAAATCATGTGGCCCACAGGCACCTATCATTATCACTAATGATCTCTGACAGCCAGGCCCGTGTCCCAAATGATCTAGAAGGCTCTGCCGGGCTACATCAGCATCCGTTTCTCCGACATGATCCCATTACGAAGTCATCACAGAATTACAACATTTCATAGCAAAATACATCACAGTAAAAGTGCGGAAAGATTACATCGTACTTAGATTACAAACCAGTTGTCCAAATAGAATTTAAGTGCAGTTATTACAAACCATAGGTAGATAGCAGTAGCAGTAGAGTAGCTAAATATAATACACTTAGATAATGATAATACGAACGCTGCCCAAGGTTTTAGCTTTTACTCATCATCGCTCCCTTCCTTGATGATTGCCATGCAGCAGGGGTTAACACAAACCCTGTCGCGGCTATTCTCCTGCAACAAGGGCTAACAAACCCTAAGTACTGGGGTACTCCGCAAGACTTACCCGACTAAAGAAAATGGGGAGAAGACTTAGGAATATAGGCTGAGGGGAGTCAAGGTAAGGCTTTAGCAAGAGTCAAAGTATTTTGCGCCAAAAGCAATACTAATCCTACTTTCAATATTTTAACTCAATATTCTTTTAATCAATAACCATAGATCTTAGTTCTTTCACATGTCTCCTTCAATTTCAATTTCTTAATCATTCTTGAAAACATCCTAGTTCTGAACCACTCTTCATTGAATGGTCGAAGGATCAAGTCTACATAACCGAGGAGCAACGACGATTCGAATCGATTAATACCCAGCTAGGGATCCCAATCCACACTGCATATGTAGCACTTAAGCTTGCTTATGCCAACCCCGTCTAACATGGCTTTTCCAAAACCTGAACCGGTCCTGCACCACTCGAGAGCACAGTAGTCCTCTCCAAATCTAGCACGCCGGCCACGAGGGTACATGCTACTCTCGCCATCTCTCCACTGCCAGTGCGTGGTCGTCGGCTCAAGTAGTAGAGCCACCAGAGATAGGGCTTTCCGTAGTATGTGGCTAGTTGCAAAGTCTCGATCCAGTAGACCTACAACGAACGGTCCCTAATTCCTTTTCCGTCGGAAACAATGCATTGGGACTCTAACCCAAATACAAGGTGACCAAATGGTTTTCATATCCCTTTTCCGCCGACAATGTGTTGGGACTCTAACCCAAGCTACGATCACCGAGTAGGAAATCCCTTCCCGTCGGTGACTATGCACAGATCAGGTGTACAGCCACCGAACGAGAACATTACCAACTCCCTTTTTCATGAATTATTCAATAGATTATCACAATAGCTCAAAAATAGCAGTTTTGTGCAAAATCTAAATTATTCGAGCAGGGCTAAGCATTTTCAAACATTTTATTTTAAAATGGTTTCGAGGTATCTCAGTGGTCAAGGATGGTAATTGTTGACACTTCTTAGCGCAACCACTAGAGACAGGGTGTTAGGCTGTCTCTGATAACGGCGCCAGAAGTGCCCGAGGGTTATTTCTTATGTCTATTGGATAATTCCGCAAGCCGCACAGAATATACCGCTGTAGCACTTCACGCGGGAGTATTCCAAGGTATCGTTATTTATTTTTATCCCAAGGGAAAGCGGTTGCTAGGAATAATTAATAAAAAGAAAGAGAGATCCTTAAGTCTATACCAACTTAGTACCAGCTAGTGGTAGGGGGGTAAATCGATAGGTAGAGGAAAAAGGTAATGACACCAACACACAACAAGTATTAAGATAACTAAAAGATAACTAGTAGAGTGTAGCTAGGTGGGAGGACAACGAGTGAGTATAAGACTCCTATGACACTTACTTTACTCTTGTGACTTATCCTATCAAATAGACGACTTATACTAAGATAGTTACCTTACTACCGGTGTGCAGGGGGTAGTGCGAGACAATAGAGGACAAAACCTCTACCCGAAGCGCCTACACTCTTATGGGAGCCTACCTTCTAAGAACTTGCCTAAAACATGTGAAGGTATACTAAGACTAGACAAGGTTGTCACCACCTGCTAGCACCCACAAAAAATCCGTGCGACAAGCGGTAATCAAAGGCAAGATCTAGTCTAAGCACCACGCTTACACTAAGTCTCACTATTATAGCTGCATACCAACAACTAGAACACCCTACGACAGGCGATGAACTAACACACGTTGAGTTGGGACAAGATCACTATCAAGTATAAAACAACTATAGAAGAAGACAAGACACAACAATACTATATAGAATAACTCCGAGCGTAGCTCGACTCGACTCTAACTCCCACACTAGACTAATACTACTACTAAATAATAGAACTTCACTCTAGCTTGCTTCTTGTGTTGTGTGGTGTGTCTTGAAGAGCAGTGGGCAGCCTCTATTTATAGGGGAGAGCAAGGGGGTGCCACGTCAGCGATCCGCGTGCTCCTGGCCTCTCCACCCTTAGATGAACCGACCTCATTACCGCCATATGATGGACGGTTCTGGGCAATTCATCACGTGGACAGCATGCAGGAAGGCGGTGGAGGCCAACCGACTTGGCCGGGCACCAGGGGGGTTCGGCTGACCCCCCTATGACTGGTGGGCCCAGCCAGGGTATTCTAGAAGGAGTCCCCACCAGTCAGTGATGGTGTAGGTGGCCTAGGCCCACCAACGGTGGGTCGGCCGACCGACCCCTAGTGGCTTGGGCCCACCACCGTGGTCCCCATCTGTCATAGGCTCTTCCTATGTGTTGGTTCTGTCTTGATTGCTTTGTTTCATGCCTCAATCCATGTGCCTTTGATCTCCACCATTGAATGAAAGCACAAGTTGATCCGATGGCTGAAATGACTTGGTTGGAGTGTCACACAGATCCTGCCACATCACCTAGAGCCAGGTGGGCTCCATGGGCAGTTCGGCCGACCCATGGGTGGGCCTACCCTTGGCTCTGATCTCTTCCATTTGATGTTGTATGCACTGTGTTGAAAGGTGGTGGCCTGGGGCAACATGACATGGTTCGGCCGAACCATGTAGTTAGCCCCTAGCTTGCTCACCTTTGCATTGATTTGGTGTTCCTTGCAATCACAAGCTAAGAGTACAAGTGAAACTCGTTATTGATAAAATATGCTCATGATATGTTTATCTTCCCTTGAATCCGAGGCCTGTTGACGGTGTTTGAATGTGGAATTTTAGGGTATAGTCGACCGTCTACAAGATCCCCCAAGCTTAACCTTTGCTCATCCCGAGCAAATAATTAAACTTAGCCTCAGTGGATCAGGAGTTGCTACTATGTTCATATTTCAATAATACCGTGTGTACAACTAAATACTTCTCTTTTGAATGGAAAAATTGGCTATAGAAATTCACCCATTTTACCTTAGTCCTTTATGGGGCTAATGACTTTCCCTTTGCCTTAGGTGGTTGGGAGACAGAACAGTTTAACTTGAGCACTACTTTTCTCATTCTTTGCATGTTTCATACTGGAGGTTTTAGCAATGTTTTGCAAAAGAAAACTTAATGTTCCTCGTATGGTTCTCTCATGTCGCTCTAATGGTGTATGATTCCTTACTAAGGTATAAAGTAAATGTTGCCTTCTCTTTATCATTCTACTTCTAAAAATGGCTTATGTGGAGCTTAAGGTAGGAAAGAAAGAATATAGCATACTTACTTTGCATATGTTGTAGAGTCAAAGCTTGGATCCAAAGAGAGAAGTGTTTATGCCCTTAGATCAAGATGTGCAAGTGTGTGGATGATGATGGAAAATAATGCTCCTCTATTTGAATTGTATCTCTCTCTAATAAATTTTAGAGACATGGCTATTATTTTTCTCTTTTATTTATGAGCCTAGACTTGCTCAAATATTTTTCTTTTCTTTTCTATGGACTTTCTTGTGTCCATCTTTCTTTCTTTTTATTTCATTTTGCATAGCCTTTTGTCTCTACTACCATAATGACTCAGAGATATTTTCTATGACTTTAACACATGGAGCATTTATTTGGTGGAAATGAAAGGCATGTGGTTGCATACTTCCAGTATAGAAGCAGCATGTATATATGGTGTGTACGTGATCTTGATCTTGGGAGCATGATAAGACTCTCAATAAGGGTCAACAAGACTTGACAACACTCAATACAAAGCAAATAGCTTAAGTGGAAGGTTTTAGACATGTGTAACATATATGGCTGTGGTAGGAATTTATCACCATTGAGGAACAATAAGGTTTTGATTGATTAAGAAATAAATCTCCAGTAATCATGCATGCTTAGAACACTATTATAGTAGCTCTTGTTTCACTATATCATATCTCACAACAACTTAGACTTAGTTCTAGCACTTAGCATCCATAAAGTTTTCAGGTTCATAATGATCTAAAGGAGCCAAGTGATCCATACTCAAAGAAATACTAAGTTATAAACTAGGCATTAAAGAAACATTAACAGAGCAACTATTCATCATTTCCATGAGGAAGATAAATATTCATGAGACATATGGAAATAAGACAAATATTTTTGGTATTTTTATCTTATGCATTTTTTTAGATGCAATAAATTAAAATAATGTAAATAGGTAGGATAGAATACTTACCTTGGTGGGGGAGAGGATCTCCCCCAAGCTTGTACTTTAGCTCATTGTGGTGGCGGGTAGTATTGGAACCATCCTGCTCAGCGTTGTGCTTCTTCGTCTTGGATAGCTTGCAATAGTTGAGTGTTTTGTTGTGCCATATTCAAAGTTGCATCTTGCTCAACTTGCATTGCGCCCATGTCATTGATGAGTTGGTCCATTTCCGATCCTTGGCTTCGACGGCCCCTCGCCCGTGTGGACAGACGTGGAGTGCGCACTCTTGGAGTGTGCCGTTGAGGCCGTTCCGTGGACCTTGAAATGTCCATGGAACTTGCCTCATCGCCTTCTTCTTCCTATCTCCCTGCAGCTCGTGATTTGCCACCTTGCTCAAATTGAGCGGCTTGTGACATGCTCCTTGTCACCCTTCTTGGTCCTGCAACATTTTGGCTTCTTGGGTCCCAATTTATGGTTAGCGTGCGCAGCGCATACAACCAACGCCTCTCACAAGGGAGAGAGATTTCGGCTGTATGGCCAGGATAAATCATTTTTATATCACCATTTTCATCTCTTTTTAGGACTTGAGTGCTTATGAAGAAATCTTCGGTTACAATATCTCTAGGAGAGACAATGTATTCAAAGTAATGTTTTCCATCTAGCAAGTCCATTGTTTCAGCAATTCGCGTGATAAAAGAAGTGAAGAATATGGGCTCGCTTCTATGGAAAATACCAAGCCAAAAGTGGACTAACATCTTAGCAGGTTAAATTTTTAATTTCTTTGTCATGGCATAGAGCAGTCTTAATTCATCATTATAAAGAACTTGCATATTAGAGCCAGGAAGAAAAGTGATAGCCATCCAATATCGGATCAAGCACAACGTAGGATTATGAATTTCATCGGTTTTAGGGTTAGAGCAATCATTAGATCCTGTTATAGCTTTCCAAAATTCAGTTTTATCAAATCTTCTTATTGCATTAACAAGATCTAGATGACAGTCATTATCAAAACCATGTGCCATGCTAAAAACTCCCCATGTTAAATTATATTCTTGGTTAAACATGCGGAAGTAGACATTATTTTCAGTGGCTTGTAAAGAGCATAGAAATTCAATAGTGAGCTTTTCTATTCCAAGTTCTTGCACTTCCCAAAAGCTTCTCCACCCGATTGTATTGAAAATAGTAATTGAATTGCGCGGTCATACCTGTGCTGTCCAAAAGGACAGGGTCGATGATGCTGGTATGTTCATACCCTCGGTGTCGGATGGAGGTGTACCTTTGGTACTCTTCTTGATTTAGCATGAGGCCGCTCTCGGGATCGAACGTCCTCTCGGAATGCACTCCAAAGCTTCTTCTTGGTGGGGCTTCTCTTCCTTCATCTTCATCATGGCGGGGTCGTCGGGAGGAACTCCCTACAACACTTTTGGCCTTCTTGAGTGCGGAGGAGAACTTCTTCATCCTGCAACAATGAGCTCACACAAGAACACACTACAACAACAGGGATTAGCATTAGCGTTAGCTATTCCACTGTTCGTAGTCCTTGCAGGGTATGGTTACCTCCACAAACAAGATTTTGAGAGCAAAGATGAGAGTGAGACAAGCTTCTACTACTACACTATTTTTGGGTTTTTGGTTTGAGTGGCTAAGCTTAAACTAAACTTGAGAAAGAACTCGCTCAAATGGAGAGAAGAAGAGAGATTGTGTGCTCGGCAGAAATCAGCTAGTTTAGGTGTGGATTTGAGCACATTTATAGGGGGAGAAGGGCTGGTGGCCAGGCCACCATGGCCAGTTCGGCCGACCCCCCTAGGTCAGGTCTTTGTTGTTTTCAACTTTGGACAGTGAATCTTTTTGAATTCAAACTCGACTACGCTGACAGCTCTCCAATGATGGGTCGGCCGAACCCATTATGACAAGATCAGAGTTGCACCTTTGGACAGGGAATCTATTTGAATTCAAATACAACTCTGCAGAGAGGACCCCAATAGTGGGTCGGCTGAACCAAAAATTGCAGGTTCAGTGTTGCTTTTACCTTTTCACAGGGAATCTATTTGAATTCAAACACCACTTTCTTGGGGGGAGCCAAAACATGGTTCGGCCAAACCAGGGTTTGTCCCCTTTTAGCTTTAAACAGTGTGTCCTAGAAAAGTAGGGACTAGTGGTGGACCAAAAGTTTTGAAATTTTCAGAGATTCTCTTGTCTAGTGTTTTGTGAAGGTAAAAGGTGTATGACAAAAGTGGGGACATATTTAGAGTAATTCCCATGGACCATGGGAGCACTCATTCATGCCAAAGTGTCCACTTTTCAAAATTTGGATGGATGTGGGTGTTGGATTCTCCTTGAAGCATATGAGAGTGGTCATGACAAAAGAATGGTCGACCAAAATTCAAAAGGAGCTGGTGTTCAAATTTTAGGAGCATGGTTGGGCCCTGTGGTGGGGTCGGCCGACCCCACCTAGGTGGTCCCACCACCTTAGGTGTGAGTAGAAATGATCTTTATCAAGTTTTATTCATCTACTTATTTTATTTTGTCGAAATAAAATATTGCCAAAATTAAACATGAAATGCAATGAAGAAAATTCGAAATTGAAATGCAAGAATTAAATATGGGATAAATACTGATTTACCTTAGTAGCAAGGGCTCCATGCTTTAGGTCCATAGAGCAGGACCTCTCCATTTTGGGTTCATTCTTCGGGTGCTTCGATCGGTCCCAGAGATGGAGACCGTGATGATCGCACCTCTTTCTTCCGCCATTCCTTCTTGGTTGGTGCTTGTGATTCGGCGGAGTCAGCCTTGTTTATCACCTCAACCTTACTTACCAGTTTGGCCTTTTTGGACCTTGCCGGTTGATTCTTTTGGTGGGGTGCATATTGTGGCTTGTTTCTCCACAGATTCTTCCTTGCTTGTTGCATCGATTTATAACCATTGAAAGGACATTTAATTCTCTTACCTGGGAGTTGGAAGTGGACTTGGCCGGATCCCACGTAGATGATGGCATTCACGGTGTTGAGGAACGGCCTTCCCAGAATGACGGGGACTTCGTCATCGACCCCCATGTCAAGAATGATGAAAGTCGGCGGGGATGTATTCATCTTGAACTTTTACAAGGATGTCCCTTTGCCAATCCCTCGGGGAACTGGATTGATTGGTCAGCCATCTGCAATTTGACAAAATTGGGGTATAAAGGTCCCCCTAGCAAGTTCTCTCGTACATTACCTTGGACATGATGTTCACTCCAGATCCAAGATCGCAGAAGGCGTTGTTGAAGGTGTGTGGCCCTGATCTCGCAGGTGATGGTAGGATGGCCGGGGTCACTCTTCTTGGCCATGAATGGCGGATCAAGAAGGCAACTCAGGGTTTTGCCTAACTGGAGGCTTACCAAACCTCGTGAAAATTAACTTAACACCTTCAATTGGTTCCTCAGGTTTCCCTGGGATCTTATCTTGCTCGAATGATGGGACAGCTACTACTATTTGAGCTAATTGGGTTTCTAACATTTTATTAAAGCTCAATTGGTTTTTCATAGCAGTGTTAAAGCTATCCATTTTCTCACTAAGATTTTCAAGAATCTTATCATTAGCCATGATTTTCTTGTTTATGCTATCATTGATTTTAGATTAGCCTAAGACAAGATCTTTAAGAGAAGGTTGATTACCATAAGAATTATTAAAATTATTGTTGTAACCATTACCTTGATTTCCTTGATAGAAGGGGCGCGAGTTCCATCCTCCTTGTTGCTGAGGTCGATAAGCCGTTGTTGTTGTTATTGATGAAGCTCACTTCCTTCCTTCGTCTTGGGGTAGTTGTTGCCCGAATGATCTTCTCCACCACATAGCTCGCACCATGGATCAGCTTCAATTGCTCATGCAGTGGCAGTGGGTCTAATGGCCTCTTGTTCCTTCTTGGAACTTTCCTCAATCTTTTTCATCAAGAGGTCCATTTTTGCTGAGAGCATGTCCACCTCATGAACGGTGTGCATACCCCTTTTCTTGGGCTAGAGGCGCTCCTCATTCCATCCTTGGTTGATAACCATTTTCTCAATGAGGTCCTTCGCATCCTTGACATTGCGTTGTAGGAATGCTCCTCCGACTGCAGCATCAAGGTGACTACGGGCTAATCTAGTTAGCCCATGGTAGAAACCTTGGATTAGGAGCCATTCTTCAATCCCATGATGAGGACAGGCATGAATGTACTCCTGGAAATGTTCCCATGCTTTGGGAATCATCTCGTCCGTTTGTTGTTGGAAGCTTGAGATTTTGCCATAGAGAGCGCTTGTTTTGCCCATTGGGAAGAACTTCTTGAGAAAAGCATTGGCACATTTCTCCCAGGTGGTGACTTCACTCTTGTTGGCATAGAACCATTGCTTCGCCTTCCCAAGCAGTGAGAATGGGAACAGGAAAAGACGGATGGCGTCTACCGAGATGTTCTTGATGGTGAAAGTCCCACACACCTCCAGAAAGTGCTGGAGATGGGCATTGGCATCTTCATGTGGCTTTCCACAGAATGGATTAGCTTGCACCATATTGATGTGTGCAGGCTTGAGCTCAAAGGTAGCATCTCCAAAGTTGAGCTGCGGTCCGGTGGCAATGTTGTCAGCGGACGGCGCAGAGAACTCAGAGATGGTCTTTCGGGCCATAGCTTCCTTGATTGATAATGCGGAGCCACTTTCCTTGAACGGATTCAGGTTTGAAATGAACCTTTGAGGTGGAACTTGACGGCGTCTAGTTCTTCTCAACAATTGCTAGGGATCTTCAATATAATTTGATGGCAATTAGAAACCGCTCATACACTGTCTAGCTTCATGATGATGAGAAACACAGACAGGGGTAAGCCCCTAACACTAATCGATAACTAAATTGATAGTAGACTCCAGATTCAATTTTTTATTAATATTCCTAGACTGATGCTTTCCCTGGCAACGGCGCCAGAAATGCTTGTTGACAGTTCTTAGCGCAACCACCAGAGACAGGGTGTTAGGCTATCTCTCATAACGGCGCCAGAAGTGCCTGAGGGGTATTTCTTATGTCTATTGGATAATTCCGTAAGCGCACAGAATATACCGCTGTAGCACTTCACCCAGGAGTATTCCAAGGTATCGTTATTTATTTTTATCCCAAGGAAAAGCGGTTGCTAGGAATAATTAATAAAAAGAAAGAGAGATCCTTAAGTCTATACCAACTTAGTACCAGCTAGAAAAAGGTAATGACACCAACACACAAGTATTAAGATAACTAAAAGATAACTAGTAGAGTATAGCTAGGTGGGAGGACAACGAGTGAGTATAAGACTCCTATGACACTTACTTTACTCTTGTGACTTACCATTTCAAATAGATGACTTATACTAAGATAGTTACCTTACTACTGGTGTGCAGGGTGTAGTGCGAGACAATAGAGGACGAAACCTCTACCCGAAGCGCCTACACTCTTATGGGAGCCTACCTTTTAAGAACTTGCCTAAAACATGTGGAGGGATACTAAGACTAGACAGGGCTGTCACCACCTGCTAGCACCCACAAACAATCTGAGCGACAAGCGGTAATCAAAGGCAAGATCTAGTCTATGCACCATGCTTACACTAAGTCTCATTATTCTAGCTGCGTACCAACAACTAGAACACCCTATGACAGGCGATGAACTAACACACGTTGAGTTGGGACAGGATCACTATCAAGTATAAAACAACAATAGAAGAAGACAAGACACAACAATACTATATAGAATAGTAAAGACTAAGTGAGAACTTAGTGAAGCAAAGTAAAGATAATATATTGATAAAGATAAAGTCTTACAGAAAGAAAGGTACAAGAGCTATACCAGACTCTCCAGTAGACAACTCCGGAGACTCCGAGCGTAGCTCGACTCGACTCTAACTCCCACACTAGACTAATACTACTACTAAAGAGTAGAACTTCACTCTAGCTTGCTTCATGTGTTGTGTGGTGTGTGTTGAAGAGGAGAGGGCAGCCTCTATTTATAGGGGAGAGCAATGGGGTGCCACGTCAGCGATCCGCGTGCTCCTTGCCTCTCCACCCTTGGATGAACCGACCTCATTACCACCATAAGATGGATGGTTCTGGGCAATTCATCACGTGGACAGCATGTAGGAAGGCGGTGGAGGCCAACCGACCTGGCTGGGCACAAGGGGGTTCGGCCGACCCCCCTTTGACTGGTGGGCCCAGCCAGGGTCTTCTAGAAGGAGTCCCCACCAGTCAGTGATGGTGTAGGTGGCCTGGGCCCACCAATGGTGGTTCGGCCGACCCACCCCTGGTAGGTTGGGCCCACCACCATGGTCCCCATCTGTCATAGACTATTCCTATGTGTTGGTTCTGTCTTGATTGCTTCGTTTCATGTCTCATTCCGTGTGCCTTTGATCTCCACCGTTGAATGAAAGCACAAGTTGATCTGATGGATGAAATGGCTTGGTTGGAGTGTCACACGGATCCTACCACGTCACCAGAGCCAGGTGGGCTCCATGGGCAGTTCGGCCGACCCATGGGTGGGCCTACCCTTGGCTCTGATCTCTTCCATTTGAAGTTGTATGCACTGTGTTGAAAGGTGGTGGCCTGGGGCAACATGACATGGTTCAGGTCGAACCATGTAGTTAGCCCCTAGCTGCTCACCTTTGCACTGATTTGGTGTTCCCTGTAGTCACAAGCTAAGAGTACAAGTGGAACTCGTTATTGATAAAATATGGTCATGATATGTTTATCTTCCCTTGAATCCGAGGCTTGTTGACGGTGTTTGAATGTGGAATTTTAGGGTATATCCACCGTCAACAGTAGTGCATCAATTGGGTTATCAATCAACTCCTATCAACTTAATGCAGTAGATTAACTCAAGTTATAAACATTTTGTAAATCACAAAGAAAGGGCTGAATGCACCGGGGCTTACCTTGGATCATGTAGAGCGTCGGATCAGGATCAGTCCCGCAGATGTCAAACCCCTGAACCACCTCGGGCGCCACTTCTTCAGCAGAATTTTCAACTTTGACTTCCTCACCTCCGGTCACTACATGTATACAATAATGCATGCTTAATATGACGCAGATGATATGGAACACAGAGTACAGTAATAAGTCATGCACAACCTTGAGTACAACCTTCCTTTATGGTAATGTTGCAAACCTACAAAACCAACTATCGATAATAATTAAAAATCTCATTTTAACAGTCATAGAAAGCCGCTACACAGCTCTATGATTACTACCTAGGAACAACCTTAGTCTTGTCAAGGATCACCATAGTGAAAGACCCATGGTCAACAATCAATCCAAAAATCATACAATGCCTAAGTGATTATTGTTTTATATTTATTTTATTAATCAAATAATCCAACTTTAGATAACAACTTAATTAGACTATTTCCATTTGTGCCCAAAATCTACCAACAGATAGGTCTTAACTTCAAACAGTACCAAAATAAATTTCATGATTTTTGAATTAACAGGAAATTTACTAAAATTGTTCAAAGTTGCATTTATCAATTAAAACATTGATTTTTGGTTCATATAGAAAGTGCTCAAAACATACATTTAATATTTTTATTAAATAATACATATCACAGAGAGCATCCACAAATATTTTCATAATTTTTCAATTAGCAATTTAATTACTATGAAAATAACAAAATACAGCACTGTGCCACAAAAATAAAAATAGGAAAACCCTAGGAAATTTCCTGAAAAAAAGAAGAGAAACTGGCCCTAGTCGGCCCAGCTCCCGCATTCCAGCCCAACTCAGTGAACCACACCCACGCCCTTGCCTTTTCCCCACTGCGACGCTAACGAGCGGTCCCCACCCGTTAGCCACTGTCTCCCTCACTGTCACGCCCAGTGCAACCCCGGGCGTGCACGCACGCGGCGGCACGCCGGGAAACCCACCGCCAGCGACCCCCGCGGCGAACCGAGCACAGCTCAAGCGTCTCTTAAGTTCCACAAACATTCCTGAGTACTTGAACTCTGACCTACCCACCTCTGATGAGCTCGAGCTCGCCCATGGCGGCCCGACGGCCACAGACACGGCGGTGCGGCCGCGTTGTGGCAAACCGAATCGGTAGCGTTCAAAATAAAGCGCCAGAGAGGTCTAGGATCTCACCGAGATTGGCACGGGCTATCTGATTGGCTCAGAGATGGTGTAGAAGAAGGAGCGTGACGACGGTGGCAAGAGCAGCAGCATGGACACGGTGGCCCCGAGAAGTTCCATTGAACCCTCTGAAGCAATGCACAAACCGACCAGGTGCATAAGATTCACAAGGTCACCAACTACCAAGAACACGCCAACACAAGGGTAGAATCTCACCACAGAGGACTGGACACGAGGCGGTTCACGGCGGCGCTCTGACCGGACATGGAGAAGAATGATGGGCGTTCCGGTACACCCACATGTTTAGAGGTGGTGCGGTTGGGGCAGTGAGATGTGCCAGGAGGTGTTGAACCTATGTGCACGACGAATTTGACAGAGGTGAAATGATGGGGGTGAATTTGACCACGGACCAAGGCGAGCTCATCGGGGACTCGGAGGAAGAAGAAGAAAATGGTGAGGTGCTCGTCGCCTTTAAGCGGCCGAGGAGGTGTAGATAAGGTCGAGACGGGTTCTGGGGGCCCCCAGTGCTCACAGCGCGACAGCGACAGGGCCCTGCCTGACCGGATGACGCCAGCGCGCGGCACGGTGCACGCGCGCCCGTGCGCACGGCCGAGGTAGGGGCCCGGCACTGTGGCAGTGCAAAGGGTTCAAACCCTACATAGCCCAATTATGCCCTATCCAATTAGCAACAGGGGAAACACCAAAAATGAAAGTTGTGGAGAATTTCATGTAGAACATTTTAGCTTTTTGAATCAAGTTCAAATTCAAAATAATTTTGAAATTATCAGAAAGGGGGTAGATCCCTAATTTGAATTTCATTTGCAATTCAATCAAATTCTCCAAATTTTTCTCAATAACATGAAAATCTGTAAAAATAGGAGTTGTTCTATTTGTCAAGCTCTATAACTTTCATTAAGGAAGTTTGCTTAGATTCTTGATGGTTTTGAAATTAGTCTGTCAAATTTGAATTTTAAAGTAGTAATTAGGGTTTAATTCAAATTTCTATTTTAGAACCTCAAAATCACCCAAAATAAAAGTTGTTCCATTTTAAATGATCTACAACTTCAATTAAGGACCCACACCAAAATACTTTTAGTTTTTGAATTAGGGTTTTGGAGTCCGATTTATGGTTCAAATTAATTTTTCCTTTAAATTTCCAAATTAACATTAAATACACAATCAATCAAACATTTGCATATCAAATCACTCTACAATCTCCTAAGCACAATCATATGCAGGAATTAAACTTATTTTAATTGATGCACAGTAATAGGGTTTTATGTAGGATGATTAGCAGCTAATGATAATGACATGGCAGGTTTTACCAACCGTAACACCAGAGGTGTTACAACTAAGGTGGATGTTCTCCAAGATTATTACCTGCATACTGATTATTCCAAGCTTCACCTATATTTGTGCTCTTCACAGTGTGTACCATCTTTTCTTGAGTAATAGAAAAATGGAATAGTATGGATTCAAGTCATCTCTTCTACTCATGCTATTGGGTTTTCTAAATGTTTTCATGAAAAGAAGATAGCTATGTTCCTCAATTAATACTCTCAATTCACTCATAACCAAAGCATTTCAAAAATGTTCTTCCATTCTTGCTTTCCCTACATTCTAGAGGTTGTATCTAGGAGTTTTGGGTAAGGGCACTTACCTTGCTTGTATTATTGAGTCAAGCCACAGATCCTTACAGGGAGACGACATACCCTTAGATCGAAATAGTACCAAGTGTGTGGAAAAGTGTTTGAACTCTTTTGTTATGCTTCTCTCTCTTTTGTTTTTGGACTTTTCAAAAGGTGTGGGCTATGTTTTTCATCTTATTCCTTTTTCCTCTCTTTTTTGCTCATGCTTCTTTGGCATGTCATCTTCTCTCTGTTTCTCTTTCTTTTTTTAATTCATGCTTCTTTGGCATGACATATTTTCTGTCATGCTCTTTTGCATATTATTATTTTTGCATAGCCCCCATCTTATGCAAAAGTGAAGGATTCTGAGAGAGAGAGAGAGAGAGAAGTTCATAGCACAAGTAATGTAGTTTTTATTTGTGGATGAATAGGCATATTTTGTTTAATTCTTATTGCAAGAGTCAGAGTGATATGTCATCATTTGCTAGAGTTTGTAGTGGAAGAAGGCATCTTTAGCTGGGTACTTCGTTACTCCTCCCAAGTCTATCCTATCTCCTCAGGTGGTTCACCTCCGGCGGCGAGGTGCGGGTGGCGCAACAGGCGTTGGAGATGGTGGCCCTGCAGGTCTTGGCGACGGATGGACATCTTCTTCATCATATTCCTTGGCCATCTCCTAATCATGCTTCATGTACGCGACCTCCTCTTCGTCATCCGAGATGATCACCACGTCCTCTTCTTCTGGGGTGTACAAAGCTCGTGGTGGGAAGTAGTCTGCAATGCTCATGCAGGCGGTTTGACGACCACGTACCATCTTTTTTTTATCACAGACCAAGATAGAGTTAGAATTAGAGTAGAGTCAATATTTTATAACGGAATAAGGATCCGGGAAGCATCCAAATTAGCAATTAACAAGGTTAAGGTAGATAACATGAATAAGGTGAGAAAAGCACATCCTAAAGTGTCCATTCTATCCAGGTTTGTGTCCTACAGTCAACTTATGCTCTGATACCAATTTGTCACACCCACTTTTATGGATAAAACTAATTGAATGCAACAACTTATGTGCGCAAGAGATCAATCACACATATAAGGGACAAATTACATAGTACCATTACAAGGTTTATTAAGATAAATCTCTCAGGGAAGCTCCAATCATAGGGAATAGTTGCCTAGTGAACCACAATCCTAGTAATCTCCAATGAAGTTCTCATAGCCATAGTCATCTGTTACCCATCCGGGATTTTATCCAAATATGAAAAATAAATCAAGCATAAGTATTTGTGGTTCATGAGGCTCAAATAAGGTTAGACACACGTTTGACAGTGGTTGCTTTTAGTTGATCATATTTTAGCACCTGAGTAGCAACAAGTTGAGTAGCCCAAAGCATATGGATATATGATCAAATTTAAACTTGAATATTGAATAACAATTAAAGAATAGCATAAGTAAAGTATATTTTCATCAAATCCCAATTTTTACTATTATGTGAGTTTTTCCAGGTCGCTCATGACCGTGAGCACGGCTGATATACTAGTTTTACACTTCGCAAAAAAAGATATACTAGTTTTACACTCTGCAGAGGTTGCACGCTTTCACCATGTGTCATGATTTACCTTTCTCGCAAGGTAGCTAGCCCCTCGATCCACTACCAAGGAAGATCAACAGGGTTCACTATGAAGTCTTTCGAAAGCCTCTCTAACATGCCACTAATCAATTCGGGCGCCTGTTGGCACACAGATAAATCCGCAAGCGCACGGATACCATTGTAGCTTTCACCCGAAGGGTTTTAAATATCGTATCCACAGGGAAACGGGCTTGGTTAACTATGATCTAACTTAACCAGGGGTTAATCAATAAGTAAAAACTAAGTTAAAGGTGGTAGTCAATGATGGGTGTAGAGATGCAATTAAAGATGGTGGTGTTTATCGACAGAATACCGGCGATAGTCTACCGAGGGGTATGCCCGCGGTAGTAGATGAGACGGTGAGGGTGCGCCTGAGATGAACAAGCGTTGCGTAGTAAGCGCGAGACATGAGATTTATACAGGTTTAGGCTGCCGCGAGGCGTAATACCCTACGTCCTGTGTGTTGCTGTCATGTATTATTATGAGTTGAGTTGAGGGGATCTATCCTTGCCCCTCCTTATATAGTTTGAAGGGACAAGGTTACAAGTAAACTATCCAAGTTGGTACAATAACTGTGTGGTGCAATGCCTTGCGCCGCACGCCTTTGTCTTCTGGGCCGGGCCAGCTTTGATGGTGCGGCCCATGTCTTGACTTGTGGTACCGGGGGTTTATATCCCCACAGCTAGTCCCCGAGGACCTTGCATTCGTCGGGAGGTGCAGATCTTCGGAGTTGCTTGACCAGACGGATGTAAGGAGCTCAGAAAAAATTTAAAAAAAGAGCTTCTCTTTGGTGAAGTGTATCCACTTTTGGTTCGTTAGAACCAATACCTTCACCGTTAGGTGAAGTGTATCCACTTAGTCCCCGAGCCTGATAGTAGGTGACGCAATCACGTGCTGTCAGGGTCAAAATCTTTATTCTTCTGATCATGTGAAGTGTCGACGAAGTCCCCGAGCAGCTTTGTTGCACGAAAGCACTTGATGAAGATGACGAAGTCCCCGAGCAACTTTGCTGCTCGGAAACACTTGACAAGGCGACGAAATCCCCGAGCAGCTTTGCTGCTCGAAAATACTTGACGAAGACGACGAAATCCCCGAGTAGCTTTGCTGCTCGGAAACACTTGACGAGGCGACAAAGTCCCCGAGCAATTTTGCTGCTCAGAAACACTTGACGAAGATGACGAAAACCCCGAGCAGCTTTGCTGCTCGGAAACACTTGACGAGGCGACGAAGTCCCCGAGCAGCTTTGCTGCTCGGAAACACTTGACGAGGCGTCGAAATCCCCGAGCAGCTGTACTGCTCGGAAACGCTTGGCGAGACGACGAAGTCCCCGAGCAGCTTGGTGCTCGAAAACGCTTGACGAAGACGACGAAATCCCCGAGCAGGTTGGTGCTCGGAAACGCTTGACGAGGCGGCGAAGTCCCCGAGCAGATCTATTACTCGGAAACGCGTGACGAAGATGACGAAGTCCCCGAGCAGCTTGGTGCTCGAAAACGCTTGACGAAGACGACGAAATCCCCGAGCAGCTTGGTGCTCGGAGATGCTTGATGAAGACGACGAAGTCCCAGCGTAGTCCGAGCAACGCGAGGACGGCGAGCAGCGACGACGAGTCCTAGCATGGTCGGAGATGATGTCCGAGCAGCGCGAGGACGGCGAGGAGCGACGGCGACGAGTCCCCAGCCTGGTCGGAGACGATGTCCGAGCAGCGTGAGGATGGTGGGGAGCGACGGCGACGAGTCTCTAGCGTGGTCGGAGACGATGTCCGAGCAGCGTGAGGATGGTGAGGAGCGACGGCGACGAGTCCCCAGCGTGGTCGGAGATGGTGTCCGATCTATGCGAGGACGGCGAGGAGCGATGATGAGTGTCCGGCGAAGAATTCCTGCAAAATAAATATGTACAGTGGGTAGTACATGATGTAGAAAGCAGATCCGAATATTGTAGATGCATGATAAGATTGTCCGTTTCTTGCTCTTGTCAGGTCACATAATTTCCCCTGGTAGTTGGCCTGTTACGTTTAAGCACCTGACCCAGCGTCTGGTTCAGAGGTTTGTTAATATGACCATTCGGTTTGACGGCTTACAGGGCGAAGACAGGTTTCACGGATTAAGGCGTGGCTACCAAGGTACGTTAAGCAACCCTTGAGAGGAGAAAACGGAGAGATACTTAGTATCTCATCGGCAAAGAAAATCTTCTGGGTGCCCGAGCGTGGTCGGGGCTTATGTCGGTGAGTTGCCCGAGCTTTGTCAGGGCTTATGGAGAGGTCGGAGGCGAGTGCCTGAGTGTGGTCAGGGCTTATGAAGAAAGTATCCGGAGATATATGGAGATCGAAGGATTCGTAGAAGAATATTAAAAATATGACTTAGCTTGATTGACGTCGGGCGGAGTGGTCGGCGTGTCGAGAAGTTGTTTGACGTTTTACTGCTGTTGAAGCCGTCGCGAAGTGTTGTCAACGAGAGGCTCGATTGATTCTTTGATCGACGTCGAACGAAGTGATGCCGTCGTGGTCGAGTAGAATAATCTGAGTGTCGTCATATCTGGAGAGATGAACATGGCTTGGATGGCTCGCCTGCAGTTCGGACGATGATCTTGAAGACTCGGCAGCTTGGAGGCTCACTAGCAATTCGGACGGCTTTAAATCTTCCGCTCCCTCATTATGTGTGTCTTGATCGAGGATGGATGCATATGTGCCTCTCCTTTTCTTGCATGGCAATTCGATGGATGATGTGATTTTAACTCCAAAACTTCATGAGGCGAGTTCCTTGGTCGATGTCAAGCGGAGTGGTCGGCGTGTTGAGGAGTCATTAGATGTGACTTGCTGGACGGCTCTGAACTTACTGTTGCCGACACCGCTGTAGAATAATCCCGTGATACTCCAAGCAGCAAGAAAATTAACATGGTCTTTTAGATGCACTCAGTCTCTTTTGCTTGCATGTCGTCCCATGGATGCGTTGTGCTGATTGGATCTTGTAACTGGCGTAGCGTTCGTGTCGCAGATATCCAGGCTCGTCATGATGATGGCCTGCTGGGATCTGATCGGCGTCGCCATTCAGCTGGTTGCGTACACCGCTATGTACAGTGCGATCTGGTGATTTTGATCCTGGCAACTTCGGTGGCGGTGGCGGTGGCGGTGTTGTACATCTCAGATTGAAACATGCATGGATACATGCAAATCTTTGGTGGCCTTGAAGATGGTGTAATGCACGTGGTCTTCAATTTCTTCTTATTCTTTTTTTTGATTTGTTTGGACGCATAGATAAGTACGTATTCCTCCATGCAAATCCATGTGTTTGTCGTCAATATGCATGTAGCAGATTTCCTTGGATAAAAGGTCTTTGTTTGCACGTCTAGCCCGTAGGAGTAGATTGAACCTTCGTGTCGATTTGCTAGCTGCGTTTGAGCCGAAGCGCGATGGGAGATTGTTGAGCCCGACACGATCGCTGAAGCTTATAACACTGATGATGACGTGTGGCTGGTTCCATTATCTTGTTGCAGCAATTTGCATGGTACGCTTGCTGGTCTGATCTTAGCTCACTTTTAGTTGACATGATTCGTCTGGTACGACTTGTGCAGGTTCTACTTTTCTTCAACGCACGGTGTGGGAGTAATGTCCCAGAGAGTCCAATCCGAGGCTCGGCGAGGAGACCAAGGCGCTTTTGCTCGCGATTCCGATCTGGTCGGATCTTCGTTAGCTTCAGCTTTTCCCCCATGAAGACGGCGAGGAGCGCGACGAGTTCTTGCGGAGAAAAAATCTTCAGTGAGTGCCTGAGCGTGGTCAGGGCTTACGTAGGGATTGTCGGCGAGTAGTCCTCCACGCCCTGCGTGGTGCCCGTACTTTTGCCGGGGCTTTTGGGGATGCTGCTATACTGCCTAAGCGTCCTCAGGGCTTACGTGATAGCGAAGATTTAACGGCCCAGGCGTCCCCGGGGCTTACGTGGTGGCGAAGCTGCCCGCGCTTGGCAGGGGTTACGCTTATCGTGGACGATGGCTACCCGATGTATCAGGGCAGTTGGTGTATCGGGGCAGTTGGTGAAGTGGCGTAGTTAGGCGGCCTATCATGCGTAGGGCTTACGCGGCGTCGAGCCAGATGCTGCCCGGCGGGTGCGGGGGTTACGCATTGGCGAAGTCGTGCTGCCCGAGCATATGCGGGACTTACGTGGCGTCGAGCCAGATGCTGCCCGGCGGGTGCGGGGGTTACGCATTGGCGAAGTTAGACTGCCCGAATCTGACCGGGGCTTATGTCGGTAGCGGAGAATCATGAAGATAGTCTTGGCGATGATATGTCCTAGACTGCTCGCTTAGCAATGGCTCGCGCGTCAGCTCATGAGTTAGCTGCCTGAGCATGTGCAGGACTTATGCGTCGACGATGTTTGACTGTCCGAGTCTGGTCGGGGCTTATGTCGGTGGCGAAGAATCTTGGAGATAATCTTGGCGATGATATGGTAGGCGGCTCGACGTGGCTCACTGGATGACCTGACGTGGCTCGCTAGACGGCTCGTCGACACGGCTTGACATCTTCTTTGACAGCTCTGATGGCTTGTTTAACAGCTCAGACAGCTTGCTTCAGATGGCTGGCTAGACAGCTTATTCAGTTGATCGGTGGCTCGCTCCCGGTTCGGACGACTCGTCTGGTGGCTCGCATGTTGGTGGCTCGCACATCCGTAGTTGGATTGCCATGGTCGCCTCGCAGATCGGACGAGAACTCACTTGCATGGTCATGTAGATGCAAGTGGTCGTTGTTCGCTGGTCAATGGAGATGCAAGGAAAGCTTATCCTGTGCATAGTACAGTGATATACTCCGTATTTCAGATTTTGTTGTTGCCACACATAAACGACGACGAAGCCGCCGCAAGGTGTTGACGCCGAGAGACGGGATTGATTTCCTTTCGAATCGGTGACGTCCGTGATAGGTGCATATGGATCTTTGACCTTTTCACATGACGTTGGCGAGTAGGGTCTTGTAGTTGTAGATCGATACGTACTCCATACGTGCTTCATGCCGGCTGGTTGACTGACGGCTGCTTCCAGCAGGGAGCCGCTGCGGATGACGTGATCAGCGATATCCACCAGGGATCGGCGCACTCGATGAATTCGACAGGCTCCAGATACGATGAGAGGTAATTTCATAGAAGGAACGTATCATTACCCGAAAAGACGTCACGTATATGAGCATGTAGATCAAACGAAAAACGACGTGCTGTAGATCACGTGCACGTTTCCTTGTTTGCTGGTCGTCGATTGATAGAAAGCACCCAGCAGGTCTGTATGTCTTGTGCATGCAGGGGCAGATTGGATCGGGCCCATGTAGATCCGATTTCGCATGCGTGGTCACGATAGATGGATGTGCCGTAATACGTTGCTGGAGGAAGCCGCCGCGAGATCTCGAGTTGTCGTAGACGACGTTGGTGAACAAAAATCTATTTGGTCCGCTGCCATCGGATGCCGTGATCGACGATGACGAAAAAATCCGAAAAAATATATTTTCCGCTAAAAAATATCATGTAGACTCGTGGAGAAATCCGAAGACAAAAAAATTTTAATTAAGATGAAAATATAACACTTAGCTTTTGCATGCGTTGTAGAGCACATGTAGTAGATACATGCGATTTTTGTTCTGACCGGAGTTCTCGTCAAAGTCGCACTTAGCCGCATGGATCGATTGTATCTTGCATGGTGTTGTAGATCACGTGCTCCTGTTTGCTTGCTCAAGGTGGCTCATGATGGTGTACACGTACGTCGTTTCTTCGTGCTGATACATGTCATAATTGCCAAGCCCGTCCGGAGAGCCGTCCGCTTGACGCCGACAAGCAGTTGGTTTATATCAATAGGAGACTTGCATGCAGGTCGAGTTCTGATAGTCAGGATCGGAGATTTAAGATCGGATCTGGTATGCATTGTGGCAGGCGTAGGCTCCGGGCCCTCGGTATTGCTGGCTTGCTTTTGATCTTGAGCGGAAAACCAGGAAGCTGATGCCGATGCTGATATGATGTGCCGACGACGAACGCCCTCGAGTGCCACTTGCCGTTGACGATGTTGTTGAAGAAAATTTCATCTAGTTCGCCGCCGCCGGATGCCGTAGATGATGTCGATGAAGATGACTCTGATTTGCTTTGCCACCGCCATGGATAAGGAAGCACACCCCCTACCTAGCGCACCAACTGTCGACGGAATACCGGCGATAGTCTACCGAGGGGTATGCCCGCGGTAGTAGATGAAACGGTGAGGGTGCGCCTGAGACGAACAAGCGTTGCGCAGTAAGCGCGAGACACGAGATTTATACAGGTTCAGACCGCCGCGAGGCGTAATACCCTACGTCCTGTGTGTTGCTGTCTTGTATTATTATGAGTTGAGTTGAGGGGATCTATCCCTGCCCCTCCTTATATAGTCTGAAGGGACAAGGTTACAAGTAAACTATCCAAGTTGGTACAATAATCGTGTGGTGCAATGCCTTGCACCGCACGCCTTTGTCTTCTGGGCCGGGCCAGCTTTGATGGTGCGGCCCATGTCTTGACCTGTGGTACCGGGGGTTTATATCCCCACAGTGTTGTAACTAAGGTGATGGCTAATAGGTGTAAAACTAATCAAGGGGTGTATATAATATGTCTATGGTGATCCAGGTTGTAGATAATAGGAGTGTAGAGAGGATAACTAGGGGTTTCTACTTCTGACTTGGGCAAGCTTCTGTCTTCTACTGCTCATCTGGGGAAATCACTATAGGGAAAGATATCAACAGAGGATGTTTCCCTTAGCAAAGCTATCCGTACTCTTCCTTCTCGACGGGAAGTGGACTGTGTAAGACTCAACAGGCTCGATCACCCCCGCGATCTACCACCGATCCGGCTAGAACAGGAATAAAGTACTCAAAAGAGAGACATAAACCAGATAAGCAATATAAACATAGACTTACGTGAATCAGAAGTTGGTTGCCCGACACATCTTAAGAGATAGCTCAAGTAGAGCTAGATCCTACCGATGTACAAGCCTGTAGAGGGATCACCGACAGGCCGACATCTCCTCCTAACTCTTCTCTCGCTCTCCATCTCTCT
Source organism: Eremochloa ophiuroides (assembly GCA_038502445.1). NCBI lineage: Eukaryota > Viridiplantae > Streptophyta > Magnoliopsida > Poales > Poaceae > Eremochloa > Eremochloa ophiuroides. The sequence goes on from JAHLJS010000002.1 coordinate 56,580,409, forward strand.
ACTATCTAGTCCCCAGATCCTATGAGAAGTTATCCTTTCATGGGACACCTCTCGATTAGGGTTTACATATGATAGAATGAATTGGTATGAAACCCTGGAGGGTCTGGGGGTCCTTATATAGGCCGGTGGGATGAACCGCAGTCCTTGGATCAAAACGACTTTGGCGGACGGTGTAGATTGCGTGAAATATCGGGATGTGGGTCCATGTTGAAGCGGACGTGGTTCTGTGACACTGAACAGGTCGGCCGACCTAGGGGCCAGGTCGGCTGACCCTCTTCGGAGTCCAAACTGGTCCCATCTTCTCTGGTGAGTCTCTGGTGTCTTCTAGATTCTTCCTAATCCACTTTCGTGGCGGAATTCGATTTTTATACCGACGTCCTTATTATTTTCTTCTTTTCCTGATAACGTCCCGCAGAAACACAGATTCACCAAAACTCATGGAATTCTGTTAGTTCAACCCCTAAACCTATGTTGGTGTTTGCTTTTATACCCTTTTCATGTTTAGTTGACGGGTAAAATCATACAATAAGTACCGTCAACAAGCTCCCTCAAGCTTAACCTTTGCTAGTCCCTTAGCAAAACCAAACTTAGCAATGGATATAGGAGTGCATTAGAATTTTTAAATATAGTAGCAACTCCTCAAAAGCACACCTCTATTCAAACAAGAATTCTCCTCGGGATTAGAGCAAACTATTCTGACTTTCAAACTTACCTTTATTACCTTCAACTATGGAGCTTGTAGCCTTTTCTTGGGTCTTGGGTAATTGAAGGATAGAATGTTGAAGTCAAGCACTATCACTCAAGCTCTATCGTTCAACTCTTATCCTGGAGTTTTTGTAAGTTTTCAAAATAAAACTCAAAGATTCCTTTGTATGACCCTCTCAAGTCTCTCAATATGTGGTATTTGTGGATTCTCACCAAGGCAATAGTGATGTGTGCCTTCTCTCTCTCTCTCTTAACCTATAACTAATGGCTTATGTGGAGCTCATAGGTAAGGAGACGGCTCATACATACTTGCAATGCATATATTGAAAAGTCAAACAATGGATCCAGAGAAAACAAGTCATACAAACAAATCAAGATGTGCATGTGTATCGATATGTGGTGGTGTTAGGTTCGAACTTTCACAACACGACGATAGAGAACAACGTGGCTAAATAGCGCATGTGTAAAGTAGCTTTTTTCATTCCATGTATAGTACATGTCAGAAGGGGTATTTATAGGGGGTTTGGTCTTCGGTATCTAATAGCAAAAGACCATTTTACCCTTCTCTGATTTCTTACCACAAATTATTACGTGGGAGCGAAGTCGTACTTTCACACTTCGCCTATACTTACTCAATCCTAATTCCTTCTAGCTACGTTTCACGGGACTTGCTATGGTTTCGCCGATCCTCCAAGCGAAGGTTCTTCTAGATGTATTTGTTTGCGAAGCTTCGCCGCTGTCTTTGCTTTTCCCATCTTGTACCAACAAGCGGAGCTAACCTTGGTGCAGGATCATCCAATCGAAGTCGATTGAACCCGAAGTTCGGGGCTGAGTTTTGGTCCGAAGTCAAGATCCCCAACAGCAGCCCCTCGCGGCTGAAGGCCTACTCCAAAGGTCTGAATCCCGCGAAGTTTGATCTTATTACTGAGCTTTCGAAACACCATTCCTGAACTTCGGATTTTCTGGGCCGAGCTTTGTTTTTGAAGTTTGACCGTCAGTTTTTGGCTTTGACCGACGTCCCCCTATAAAAGGGTGAAGATGGGGTCCCCGTTGACGGTGGATATACCCTAAAATTCCACATTCAAACACCGTCAACAGGACTCGGATTCAAGGGAAGATAAACACATCATGAGCATATTTTATCAATAACTAGTTTCACATGTACTCTTAAGCTTGTGAATGCAGGGAAGATGAATCAGAGCAGAAATGAACACTTGGAGCCCAATAATGTGGTTCGGCCGAACCATGTATTTGGAAACCAAGTCATCACACATCAATACATGGTGCAAAACATCACTTAGAAGAGAGGAGAGCCAAGGGTGGGCCCACCCATGGGTCAGGCCGAACTGCCCATGGGGCCCACCTGGCTCTGCTGACGTGGCAGGATCCGTGTGACCTTCCACTCAGCTCATTTCAGCCCTCAGATCAACATGTGTTTCCATTCAACGGTTGAGAAGCAAAGCACAAGGATTCAACGTGACAACATGCAAACGAAGTGGAACCAATAGAAGGGGACAGTCTGTGACAGATGGGACCACGGTGGTTGGCCCAACCCACCAGGTGTGGGTCAGCCAAACCACTATTGGTGGGCCCAGGCCACCTGCACCTTCCCTGACAGGAGGGGACTCCTTCTAGAAGACCCTGGCTGGGCCCGCCTGTCATAGGGTGGTCGGCCGAACCCCCTGGTGCCCAGCCATGTCGGTTGGCCTCCACCTGCCTTCCAGCATGATGTCCACGTGATGAATTCACCTCTGCCGTCCATCGTGAGGTGGTAATGAGGCGGTTCATCTAAGGGTGGAGAGGCAAGGAGCAAACAGATCACTGACGTGGCACCCCCTCACTCTCCCCTATAAATAGAGGCTGCCCACTCCTCTTCAAGACACACAAGACACCCAAGAGTCACAAGTCACAAGAGTTCTACTCTTTAGTAGTAGTATTGGTCTAGTGTGGGAGTTAGAGTCAAGTCGAGCTACGCTCGGAGTCTCCGGAGTCGTCTGCTGGAGAGTCTGGTATAGCTCTTGTACTTTACTTTACTTTACTAAGTCTCTACTTGGTGCTTTACTATTCTCTATAGTATTGTTGTGTTTTGTCTTAACATATAGTTGAGTTATATTGGATAGTGATCCTGTAACCAGCTCACGTGTGTAGTTCATCGCCTGTCATAGGTTGCTTTAGTTGTTGGTGCGCAACTAGAGTAGTAAGGCTTAGTGTAAGCGTGGTGCTTAGACTAGATCTTGCCTTTGAATGCCGCTTGTCGCACGGATTGTTTGTGGGTGCTAGCAGGTGGTGATAGCCCAGTCTAGTCTTAGTATCCCTCCATGTGTTTTAGGCAAGTTCTTAAAAGGTAGGCTCCCATAAGAGAATAGCCGCTTCGGGTAGGGGTTATATCCCCTACTGTCTCGCCTATCCCCTACACACCGGAAGTAAGGTAGCCGTCTTAGTATAATTCATCCATTTGATAGGATAGTACACAAGATTAAAGTAAGTGTCATAGGAGTCTTATACTCACTCGTTGTCCTCCCACCTATCTATACTCTACTAGTTATCTTTAGTTATCCTAAAACCTTGTCGTGTCTTAGTGTCATTACCCTTTCCTCTACATATCGATTTACCCCCCTATCACTAGTTGATACTAAGTTGTTATAGATCTCTCTCATTTTATTAATTATTCCTAGCAACCGCTTTCCCTTGGGATAAAAATAAATAACGATACCTTGGAATACTCCCGGGTGAAGTGCTACAGCGGTATATTCTGTGCGCTTGCGGAATTATCCAATAGACATAAGAAATACCCCCAGGCACTTCTGGCGCCGTTATCAGAGATAGCCTAACACCATGTCTCTGGTGGTTGCGCTAAGAAGTGTCAACAAGCATTTCTGGCGCCGTTGCCGGGGAAAGCATCAGTCTAGGAATATTAATAAAAAAATTGAATCCGGAGTCTACTATCAATTTAGTTGTCGATTAGTGTTAGAGGCTTACCCCTGTCTGTGTTTCTCGTTATCTTGAAGCTAGACAGTGCATGAATAGTTTCCAATTGCCGTCAAATTTCATTGAAGATCCTGTGCAATTGTTGAGGAGAACTAGACACCGTCAAGCTCCACCTCAAAGGTTCATCTCAAACCTGAATCCGTTCGAGGAAAAAGGCTCAGCACTATCAACCAAGGAAGCTATAGCCCAAAAGACCATCTCTGTGTTCTCTGCACCATTGGCTGACAACATTGCCACCGGTCCGCAGCTCAACTTGGGGGATGCTACCTTTGAGCTTAAGCCAGCTCTGATCAACATGGTGCAAGCCAATCCATTCTCTGGGAAGCCGCATGAAGACGCCAACGCCCATCTTCAGCATTTCCTGGAGGGGTGTGGTACCTTCACTATCAAGAATGTCTCGGCTGACGCCATCCGTCTTCGCCTGTTCCCATTCTCACTGCTTGGGAAGGCGAAGCAATGGTTTTATACCAACAAGAATGAAGCTACCACCTGGGAGAAGTGCGCCAATGCATTTCTCAAGAAATTCTTCCCAATGGGCAAAACCAGCGCTCTCCGTGGAAAAATCTCAAGCTTCCAACAGCAAGCTGACGAGACGATTCCCGAAGCATGGGAATGTCTCTAGGAGTACATTCGTGCTTGTCCTCATCATGGGATTGAAGAATGGCTCCTAATCCAAGGTTTCTACCATGGGCTAACTGGATTAGCCCGTAGTCACCTTGATGCTGCCGCTGGAGGAGCATTCCTGCAACACAATGTCAAGGATGCCAAAGACCTCATTGAAAAGATGGTTATCAACCAAGGATGGAATGAGGAGCGACTCCAGCCCAAGAAAAGGGGTATGCACACCGTTCATGAGGTGGACATGCTCTCAACAAAAATGGACCTCTTGATGAAAAAGATTGAGGAAGGTTCCAAAAAGGAACAAGAGGCCATTCGAACCACTGCCACCGCACGAGCAATCGAAGCGGATCCATGGTACGAGGTATGTGGTGGAGAAGATCACTCGGGCAACAACTGTCCCGAGACAAAGGAGGAACTGAGCTTCATCGTCAACAACAACAATGGGTATCGACCCCAGCAACAAGGAGGATGGAACTCGCGTCCCTTCTACCAAGGAAACCAACGTAATGGTTACAGCAATAATTTTAATAATTCTTATGGTAACAAACCTTCTCTTAAAGATCTTGTCTTATGCCAATCAAAAATCAATGATAGTATCAACAAAAAATAATGGCTAATGATAAGATTCTTGAAAAATCTTAGTGAGAAAATAGATAGCTTTAACACTGCTATGAAAAATCAATTGAGCTTTAATAAAATGCTAGAAACCCAATTAGCTCAAATAGCAGCAGCTGTCCCATCATTCGAACAAGGTAAGATCCCAGGGAAACCTGAGGAACCAATTGAGGGTGTCAAGTTAATTTCCACGAGGTTTAGTAAGCCTCCGGTTAGGCAAAACCCGGGTTGTCTTCTTGATCCGCCATTCATGACCAAGAAGAGTGACCCTGGCCATCCTACCATCACCTGTGAAATCGGGCCGCACACCTTCGACAACACCTTCTGTGACCTTGGATCTGGAGTGAACATCATGTCCAAGGTAATGTATGAGAACTTGCTAGGGGGACCTTTGTACCCCACTTTTGTTAAATTGCAGATGGCCGATCAATCAATCCGGTTCCCCGAGGGATTGGCATGGGACATCCTTGTCAAAATTCAAGACGCATCCCCGCCGACTTCATCATTCTTGACATGGGGGCCGATGACGAAGTCCCCGTCATCCTGGGAAGGCCGTTCCTCAACACCGTGAATGCCATCATCTACGTGGGATCCGGCCAAGTCCACTTCCAACTCCCAGGTAAGAGAATTAAATGTCCTTTCAATGGTTATAAACCAATGCAACAGGCAAGGAAGAACCTGTGGAGAAACAAGTAACAATATGCACCCCGCCGAAAGAAACAACCGCCAAGGGCCAAAAAGGCCGAACTAGTAAGTAAGGCTGAGGTGGTAAACAAGGCTGACTCCGCTGAGTCGCAAGCATCGACCAAGAAGGAATGGCGGAGGAAGGAGGTGCGATCATCATGGTCCCCATCTCCGGGACCGATCGAAGCACCCGAAAAATGAACCCGAAACGGAGATGTCCTACTCTATGGACCTAAAACATGGAGCCCTTGCTGGTAAGGTAAATCAGTATTTATCTTATATTTAGTTCCTGCACTTCAATTTTTGCATTTTCTTCATTGCATTTCATATTTAAATTTTGCAAGAATTTATTTGGACAAAAGAAAATACTTAGGTGAATAAAACTTGAGAAGTAGCGCTCACACCTGAGGTGGTGGGACCCCCTAGGTGGGGTCGGCCAACCCCACCATGGGGCCCACCCACCTCTGGTGGTGTTGGGCTGGCGTAGTGATTCACCTCCTCAATTTTGAACACCATCTCCTTTTGAATTTGGCCGACCACCTTTAGTCATGACCACTTTCACTTGCTCCAAGGAGAATCCAACATCCACTACCATCCAATTCTGAAAAGTGGACACTTTGGCATGCATTAGTGTTCCCATGGTCCATGGAAATCACTTTAAACATGTCTCCACTTTTGTCATACACCTTTTACCTTCACAAAACACTAGACAAGGGAATCTCTGAAAAATTTCAAAAAACTCTGGTCCACGACTAGTCTCTACTTTTCTGGACACACTGTTTAAAGCTGAAAGGGGACAATACATGGTTCGGCTGAACCATGTTTTGGCTCCCCTCAAGAAAGTGGTGTTTGAATTCAAATAGATTCCCTGTCTAAAGGTAAAAACAACACTGAACCTGTCATAAGTGGTTTGGCCGACCCATCAATAAGGTCTTGTCTGCAGAGTTGTGTTTGAATTCAAATATATTCCCTGTCCAAAGGCAAAAGCAACTCTGATCATGTCATAATTGGTTCGGCCGACCCATCAACGGAGAGCTGTCAGCAAAGTTTTATTTGAATTCAAATAGATTCCCTGTCCAAAGGTGAAAGCAACAAAAACCTGTCCTGGGGGGTCGGCCGAACTGGCCATGGTGGCCTAGCCACCAGCCCTTCTCCCCCTATAAACACCATTGCAATGTGTGCTCAATTCCACACCCAAACCAGCTGAATCATCTCAAGCACACAATCTTCCCTCTCCATTTGAGAAAGTTCTTTCTCAAGTTAGTTTAGTTTAGCAACTCAAACCAAAAACCCAAAAATATTGTAGTAGTAGAAGCTTGTCTCACTCATATCTTTGCTCTCAATATCTTGTTTGTGGAGGTAACTATACCCCGCAAGGACTACTAATAGTGGGATAGCTAACGCAAACACTAACGCTAATCCTTGTTGTTGTAGTGTGTTCTTGTGTTAGCTCATTGTTGCAGGATGAAGAAGTTCTCCTCCGCACTCAAGAAGGCCAAGAGTGTCGTAGGGAGTTCCTCCCGACGACCCCGCCATGATAAAGATGAAGAAAGAGAAGCCCCACCAAGACGAAGCTTTGGAGTGCCTTCCGAAAGGACGTTCTATCCCGAGAGAGGCCTCATGCTAAATCAAGAAGAGTACCAAAGGTACACCTCCATCTGACACCGAGGGTATGAACATACCGGCATCATCAACCCTGTCCTTTTGGATAGCACAGGTATGACTGTGGAATTTAATACTGTTTTCAATACAATCGGTTGGGGAAGCTTTTGGGAAGTGCAAGAACTTGGAATAGAAAATCTCACCATTGAATTTCTATGCTCTTTACAAGCCAATGAAAATAATGTCTACTTTCGCATGTTTAACCAAGAGTATAATTTAACATGGGAAGTTTTTAGCATGGCACTTGGTTTTGATAATGACTGTCATCTAGACCTTGTTAATGTAACAAGAAGATTTGATAAAGCTAAATTTTAGAAAGCTATAACAGGATCTAATGATTGCTCTGATCCTTAAACCCATGAAATCCATAATCCTACTTTGCGCTTGATCCGCTCATGGATGGCTATAACTTTTCTTCCTGGCTCTAATGTGCAAGTTCTTTATAATGATGAATTAAGACTGCTCTATGCCATGACAAAGAAAATAAAAGTTTTACCTGCTAAGATGCTAGTCCACTTTTGGCTTGGTATTTTCCATAGAAGCGAGTCCATATTCTTCACTTCTTTTATCACTCGCATTGCGGAAACAATGGACTTGCTAGATGGAAAACATTACTTTGAATACATTGCTTCTCCTAGAGATATTGTAACCGAAAATTTCTTCATAAGTGCTCAAGTCCTTAAAAGAGATGAAAATGGTGATATAAAAATGATTTATCTCTCTCCCATGTGAGAGGCGTCGGTTGTATGCGCTGCGCACACTAGCCATAAATTGGGACCGAGAGGCAAGAAACCAAAATATTGCAGGATCAAGAAGGGTGACAGGGAGCATGTCACAAGCCGCCCAATTTGAGCAAGACGGCACATCACGAGCTGCAGGGAGATATGAAGAAGAAAGCGACGAGGCAAGTTCTATGGACATTTCAAGGTCCACGGAACGGCCTCAACAGCACACTCCAGGAGTGCACACTCCCCGTCCGTCCGCACGGGCGAGGGGTCGTCGAAGCCAAGGATCAGAAATGGACCAACTCATCAATGATATGGGCACAATGCAAGTTGAGCAAGATGCAACTCTGAATATGGCACAACAAAATGCCCAACTATTGCAAGCTATCCAAGACGAAGAAGCACAACGCTGGGCGGGATGGTTTCAATACTACCCGCCACCACAATGAGCAAAAGGACAAGCTTGGGGGAGATTCTCTCCCCCACCAAGGTAAGTATTCTATCCTATCTATTTACACTATTTTAATTTATTGCATTTAAAAAAATAATGCATAAGATAAAAAATACCAAAAATATTTCCCTTAAATCCATATGTCTCATGAATGTTTATCTTCCTCATGGAAACGATGAATAGTTGCTCTGTTAATGTTTCTTTAATGCCTAGTTTACAACTTAGTATTTCTTTGAGTATGGATTACTTGGCTCATTTAAATCATCATGAACCTGAAATCTTTATGGATGTTAAGTGCTAGAACTAAGTCTAAGTTGTTGTGAGATATGATATGTGGTGAAACAAGAGCTGCTATAATATTGTTCTAAGCATGCATGATTACTGGAGACTTAATTCTTGAATCAATCAAAACCTTATTGTTCCTCAATGGTGATAAATTCCTACCACAGCCATATATGCTATACATGTCTAAAACCTTCCACTTAAGCTATTTGCTTTGTATTGAGTGTTGTCAAGTCATGTTGACCCTTATTGAGAGACTTATCATGCTCCCAAGATCAAGATCACGTACACACCACATACATGTGCTGCTTCTACACGGGAAGTACACAATCACATGCCTTTCATTTCCACCAAATAAATGCTCCATGTGTTAAAATCTTAGAAAATCTCTCTTAGTTATTATAGTAGAAGAGACAAAGGGCTATGCAAAATGAAAAGAAAAAGAAAGAAAGATGGACACAAGAGAGACCATAGAAAAGAAAAACAAAAAAATATGAGCAAGTCTAGGCTCATGGATAAAGAAAGAAAAATTGATAGCCATGTTTCAAAACAAGGTATAGAGAGATACAATTTTAAAATAGAGGAGCATTATAGTCCAATTTTTCCACACACTGGCACATCTTGATCTAAGGGCATGACACTTCTCTCTTTGGATCCAAGCTTTGACTCTACAACATATACAAAGTAAGTATGCTATACCCTTTCATTCCTACCTTAAGCTCCACATAAGCCATTTTTAGAAGTAGGATGATAAAGAGAAGGCAACCTTTACTTTGTGCCCTAGTAAGGAATCATGCACCATTTGAGCAATATGAGAGAGCCATATGAGGAACATTAAGTTTTCTTTTGCAAAACATTGCTAAAACCTTCAGTATGAAACCTGCAAAGAATGAGAAAATTAGTGCTCAAGTTAAACTATTCTGTCTCTCAACACCTAAGACAAAGGAAAAGTCATTAGCCCCATAAAGAACTAAAGTAAAATGGATGAATTTTTATGGCCAATTTTTTCATTCAGAAGTATTTAGTTGTACACATGGTAATATTGAAATATGAACATTGTAGCAACTCCTGATCCACCGAGGCCAAGTTTAATTATTTGCTCGGGACGAGCAAAGGTTAAGCTTGGGGGATATTGTTGATGGTGGATATACCCTAAAATTCCACATTCAAACACCGTCAACAGGCCTCGGATTCAAGGGAAGATAAACACATCATGAGCATATTTTATCAATAACTAGTTCCACATGTACTCTTAAGCTTGTGAACGTAGGGAAGATGAATCAGAGCAGAAATGAACACTTGGAGACCAATAATGTGGTTCGGCCGAACAATGTATTTGGAAACCAAGTCATCACACATCAATACATGGTGCAAAACATCACTTGGAAGAGAGGAGAGCCAAGGGTGGGCCCACCCATGGGTCGGCCAAACTGCCCATGGGGCCCACCTAGCTCTGGTGAAGTGGCAGGATCCGTGTGACCTTCCACTCAGCTCATTTCAGCCCTCAGATCAACATGTGCTTCCATTCAACGGTTGAGAAGCAAAGCACAAGGATTCAACGTGACAACATGCAAATGAAGTGGAACCAACAGAAAGGGACAGTCTGTGATAGATGGGGACCACGGTGGTTGGCCCAACCCACCAGGTGTGGGTCGGCCAAACCACTATTTGTGGGCCCAGGCCACCTACACCTTCCCTGACAGGAGAGGACTCCTTCTAGAAGACCCTGGCTAGGCTCGCCTGTCATAGGGTGGTCGGCCGAACCCCCCTGGTGCCCAGCCAGGTCGGTTGGCCTCCACCGCCTTCCAGCATGATGTCCACGTGATGAATTCACCTCTGCCGTCCATCTTGAGGTGGTAATGAGGCGGTTCATCCAAGGGTGGAGAGGCAAGGAGCACGCAGATCACATGACGTGGCACCCCCTCACTCTCCCCTATAAATAGAGGCTGCCCACTCCTCTTCAAGACACACAAGACACCCAAGAGTCACAAGTCACAAGAGTTCTACTCTTTAGTAGTAGTATTAGTCTAGTGTGGGAGTTAGAGTCAAGTCGAGCTACGCTCGGAGTCTCCGGAGTCGTCTACTGGAGATTCTGGTATATCTCTTGTACCTTTCTTTCTGTAAAACTTTACCTTTATCAATATATTATCTTTACTTTACTTTACTAAGTCTCTACTTGGTGCTTTACTATTCTTTGTAGTATTGTTGTGTTTTCTCTTAAGTTATAGTTGAGTTATATTGGATAGTGATCCTGTAACCAGCTCACGTGTGTAGTTCATTGCCTATCATAGGGTGCTTTAGTTGTTGGCGCGCAACTAGAGTAGTAAGGCTTAGTGTAAGCGTGGTGCTTAGACTAGATCTTGCCTTTGAATGCCGCTTGTCGCACGTATTGTTTGTGGGTGCTAGCAGGTGCTGACAGCCCAGTCTAGTCTTAGTATCCCTCCACGTGTTTTAGGCAAGTTCTTAAAAGGTAGGCTCCCATAAGAGAATAGCCGCTTCGGGTAGAGGTTATATCCCCTACTGTCTCACCTATCCCCTACACACCGGAAGTAAGGTAGCTGTCTTAGTATAATTCATCCATTTGATAGGATAGTACACAAGAGTAAAGTAAGTGTCATAGGAGTCTTATACTCACTCGTTGTCCTCCCACCTAGCTATACTCTACTAGTTATCTTTAGTTATCCTAAAACCTTGTCGTGTCTTAGTGTCATTACCCTTTCCTCTATATATCGATTTACCCCCCTATCACTAGTTGATACTAAGTTGTTATAGACTTAAGGATCTCTCTCTTTTTATTAGTTATTCCTAGCAACCGCTTTCCCTTGGGATAAAAATAAATAACGATACCTTGGAATACTCCTGGGTGAAGTGCTACAGCGGTATATTCTGTGCGCTTGCGGAATTATCCAATAGACATAATAAATACCCCCAGGCACTTCTGGCTGCCATTATCAGAGATAGCCTAACACCCTGTCTCTGGTGGTTGCGCTAAGAAGTGTCAACAGTCCCCCTGTTCTATCCGTTTTTGAGAAATAGTGAGACTCTGCCGCTTGGTGCTTTGATGCGAAGTCAAATTTTAGGCTTCATCATCTCTTTGATTAGCATTTCCAAGGTTACTTTTCTGTGGTTTAGTTTCTTCTTTCTTGATCTTTTGTCTTCGCAAACTTATTTCTCTTGTTCTTCTTAGGCTTTCATGGAGCATGATGTTTTTGACTTGGGTCAAAAATCAGGTGATAATTCTCCGGTAATGTCTGCTACAAATTCTAAGGGCTCGGCTGACTCCCTTGGTGATATCTCTACGTCTGAGTCAGAGTTATTTGCAGACGAAACATGTTCTTTCAAGTTTGGGAAAACTTTGATTACTGAAGAGGAGTTGCAGCCTTTTTATGAGCACAATATTCTGGATAAAGATTCCATTCATATTCCCAAAGATGAGGTTGTCCCAAATCCTCATGAAGATGAATGTATTGTTTTCAAAGATCTTTTTACTTCTGGACTTCAGTTCCTTGTGGATGATTTGCTTGAGGACATTTTTTATTCTTATAACATAGGGATGCATCATTTGACTCCAAATGGTGTCTGCAAAATTACCCTTTTCCTTTGGGCTGTGAAGTCCCAACATGTAAAGCCAGATATTGCTGCTTTCTGTAACTTGCATGAGATGCATACTCAGTTCAAAAGCCAGATGGTTAACGATAAGAAGATTATTTCAAGTTTTGCGTGTAGTAGTTTCAAAGCTGCTCAAGGGGCTGTTCAGATTCCTCCAGCTTCGTGGAACAAATGGCCCGATAATTGGTCAAGGCAATGGTTTTATCACAAGGTTCCCATGGTTGAAGAGAAGAATGAGAGGGGAAGAATTGTTAAGAAGTTTCCTCTCACTTCGAAGCTTGTGCGGTCTTCTTTTGAGTGCAAACCTTCTTTGGAACAGAGTCAGATCTCGAAAGATTGTGAGCGGGCTTATAAGCTTGTTGCCTTTGTTCAATCTTCCCGTGATTTGTGCGAAGAGTATGTGGCTGCTAGAGTTTGGCCATTGAGAAAAGGTTGGGAACCTCTTCGTTTTCACGAGAAGACAGTTAGGAATAAGAAATATTTGTTTCTAGATTTTGAGACCATGCGACCTAAGAGATTGGACTCTGATGCGAAGTTTGTTAAAGGTGTTGAGCTCAAGGTTTGTGAATTTCTTGGAAAACAATACAAGTCAGAGAATGGTACTATTCTGAAATTGATTGGACCTGATTATCAATGTTTGAATCGGATTTTTAAAATCACGCAAATTCAGTATGGGCCCAGGGCTCTGCATTTGTACACTCACGGAGGAAAACCTAGCTTAGATAAGACTACTCGTAAAAGAAAAGGCGTGCCAACTTCAGGTACCTCGCAAGTTGTTAAAAAGATTTCCAAGAAGAAAAAACGGGATACTGAAGTTCTTGTCTTTTCTGATGAAGAGGAAGATCAGGTTTTGGGTGCGACTTCTGAGAAGGGTCCTGTCCTCGATGATGTGAATGTTAATGTTGAAGCTGACACCGAGGCTCTTAATGTTAGCCAAGAGGTGAGGGTTTTTGCTGAAGTCTTTTGTTTGAGCAGTTTGCCTTCTCCTCTGGCTCCACTTGCTGATTTTTTCTAGTCCTTTGATGTTGTGAAGACTTCAACTGTTGATGCTCAACTTATGAGCGTGGCGATCAGCAATATTGCTGGGCTTTTACTGCCTCAGACTTCGTTTGATTTAGGTGGTGGTGGAGCTAATTTCAACGAGGAAGGTGAGATCGATGTTGTTGGTTCGCAGGACACTGCCCGGGTCTCTTCTCCTCATTTTACTGCTCATACACCTTTAAGGAGTGATTTTGTTATGAAAGAGAAGCTTGAAACTTTCAAAAGTTTTTCTCCTTTCTCCCCTGGATCTTTGCTCAATGATGTGGTTGCAGATTCGACTTCGCATGCTCGCAAAGATGAGGTTCTAGTTGCTGAAGGTGGCAATCCTTCAGTTACTTAATCTGAAAAGTTTTGCCTTCAGTTGCTGCGAAGTCCAGAGCTTCTTCTCAAAAGATACCGTTTGTGTTGAAGTAAATTTTGATGACTCGGATGAAGACGTCTTTGATGAAGATGCTGAGGATGCGAGAATTACCCGCTTGTCTCAATCCTTGGTGAATGTTTCTACTGGTGTGAAGATTGATCTTTAGAAGATGTTGACGGTGGATAACGTCAACTTTTATTAGAAGTTTAGACACCAAAGGATACATGAATACACGCTAGTCTAGGGTTTTAACTAACAGTTTCCATGAGTTTTGCATGTTCTTTATTTTCTAGGGGCTATTCCAGAAAAGCATAAAAGAAGGGTTAGAGAGCATAATTACCACAAAACTTAACCGCCGAGGAAACATCATCACGAACACCCTGGAAGAGTCTAGAACACACCCGAAGCGACCGGGGCCTAAACCCCACCAGGTGGGGCCGGCCGGCGCCAGGGTAGGGCCGGCCGGCGCCCCCCATTGGGGTTTCGGCCTGCCTTCTGGAGTCTTCTTCCACCGCCTTTGTGAAGTCATCTGGACCCTTGTTTCAAGTCGGTTTGATCCTATGGCGCACGTGCATCCCACTGGGCAATAAATAGAGTGGCAGACCCCCTGGAGGAAGGAACCCATCATTCATTCAAGGCATTAAGTCCTCAAGCCATCAAGAGCCTCCTAGTTCATCAAGAGCCTTCTAGTTCATAATTCTAGCCTAGTTAGATTAGAAGTAGAGGAGTTCTAGTTCTTCGGCGGATCTGGAGCCCCGGCGTCTGTCTAGAGCACGGAGTTCGGTATAATTCTAGTTCTTTCTCTATTATTGTATTCTTCATTATGATTAGGGAAACATTGTTCTTAATAGTTCATATGTTCTTCATTACAACAGTCTTTGTCTACTTTGATTATATGTCTAGTATAGTTGGTTTGATCTTATTGAATTCATGTAATTGCTTGTATAGCGTTTATTCATGCGGACGATGGATAGATGATGAACAATATGTAGATATGGTGTCTAGGTATTTTGTTTATCTGCGAGTGCACCCTGATGTGCCGGGTCGTATGGTAGATCACGTAGGTGACAGCTGCGTTGAGTCCTCTGTAGTCCACCCCCCGTATGTAGGCCAGCAGGCACGGTCGCGAAGTTGGATGATGACTCTGTTTCACATGCTTCCTAGATGATGCCCTTTGCATGTGATTATGATATAGGATTAGTCTAACAATGATTGCTAGATATAATTGCACTAATTAGAGTTATTCATTGATGTAGTTATAGAATTACCTTTGATATTAATTCCTTAGTTTATCCATTGGCTAGCTATTGCTATGGCTAGAGAGTGCTCTGATGATTATCTTTAATTTATGATGCTTGATCATACTTATCACCTTTATGTTTATTTATCTTGTGACCTCTACCTGTTATGAGTAGAGTAAATGACATCAGTAATGTCACTTATCCATTGTATACCATCACTATCAATATAATAGATTAAAGTTTATCCTAGTCCTTCCCAGTGGTATAAATATAAATCGACAACTTGGTAGAACTCCCTGGGTAAAATGCTACAATGGTATAATTATCTGTCCTGCTTGCAGAATTGATCTTATTTTATATTTATATCTGCCTAGTAACATAGATTAATATGTAAAACCTTATTTATTCTCAGCATTATTAATTAGGGATGACAACCTAGTTCTTGCATAAGAATGTTGGTAATAGAAAAGTGGCTAGTTGCTAATGACAAGTTAATTAATTACCATTCATCTTCTAATCTCGCCTCTCGCATTAAAAGTTATATAGTTATATTTGGCGACGTTAGTAGATGTCAACAAGCATTTTTGGCACCGTTGTCCGGTGAAGGCACATTAAAATTAGGAAATATTGATAACATATGTATACATAATGGATAAGATTGTATTACCGATTGATCTCTAACTCAAACAGGCACACCCTTGTTTTTATCATTTGCTTATCTTATGTAGGGTGATGAATGAATGGTTTTTCTCTTCCAAATAATTTCACTGACGATCCAGAGAATCTCCTGAGAAGAAAGAAGTTTGTAGAGACGAGGGACAATTTCAAGCTACCATCAAGAACACCCATCACTGCTCAAGATCATTCATTAAAGGAGCCATCTCCAACATTGGAAGAAGAACACTTAGGAGAAGATTTATCTCCTGTGTTTGAAAACATGGCTGAGAAGACGCTGCGCGAGTTCTCTGCCCCAACAACAGAAAACATCCGGACTGGACCAGCAGTCAATACTGGGGAGAATGGATTCGAGCTCAAGCCTGCTCTTATCACCATGGTTCAAGCCAGCCAGTTTTGTGGAAAAGCTCATGAAGATGCAAGTGCACACTTACAACAATTTTTAGAGATCTGCAGCACCTTCATGATCAGAGGAGTACCAAGAGATGCTATTTTACTCCTGTCTTTTCCCATTTTCACTTTTGGGGAAAGCCAAGCAGTGGTTCTACGCCAACAAAGACAAGAACACTACATGGGACCGATGCTCGACTGCTTTCCTGGCAAAGTTCTTTCCTACAGGCAAGATGAATGTTCTGCGTGGGAAAATCTCAAGTTTTCAACAACAACATGACGAATCATTCACTGAAGCATGGGAGAGATTGCAAGATTACATTGAAGACTGTCCTCATCATGGGATAGAGGATTGGCTACTATTGCAGACCTTCTACCACGGTCTAGTCTCTAGCACCCGTGAGTCCATAGATGCTACAGCTGGAGGAGCTTTCCTGTCACTTAAGCTTCCAGAAGCTCAAGCACTTGTTGAGAAGATGGCCTCAAATTCAAACTGTAATGAAGAACGTACTCAACCTCGCAAGAGAGGAGGAGGCATCGATCATCTCAAGGAAACTGACATGGTCACTGCCAAGCTAGACCTCATCATGAAGAAGCTCGACATAGAGAAGAAGGAAGTCATGCATATCAATGATTCTCGCATGACCTGTGAAGAATGTGGAGATTACGGGTATTCAGCTGTCAACTGCCCTACGTTGCAAGAGGATGTGAACTTCATCAACAATAACACCTACTATCGTCCTCAGCAAAATCAAGGATGGAACCAGCCAAACCAAGGATGGAATCAGCAACCTCGATAAGGTAATCACCAAGGTAACAACCAAGGTAATAATTACAATAATTACAATCTTCCGCCTTTAAGAGATTTAGTTGCTGATCAATCTAAATTGTTAGATCTAGAAAGGTAGCCTCAAATGATAAAGCTTTAGAAAATATAAATACTAGAATGGATACCTTTGCTTCTGCTATAAAGATTCAGCACAGCTTTAATAAAATGTTAGAATCACAATTAGCTCAGCTAGCTGCTGCTGTCCCTCCATTTGAGAAAGGAAAGATTCCGGGCCAGCCGAAAGATTTGGAAACTGCTAACCTTGTTGATATTCACAATACAATCCAATATCATATTGAGCTTGCAGATATACAGTGGATAGATCACTCACTACCAGAGAAGATGGGAGACCTGTGATTCCTATCTCTATAGGATGTCATAACTTTCCAGAAGCTATATGCAATTTTGGCGCATGTGTCAACATAATGCCTAAGGTAATCTATGAGAAAATTTTAGGTGATCCTTTGTTGTACACAGACATGCATTTGCAGCTTGTAGATCAGTCCATTTGCTACCCCGAGGGAGTACTATTGATGGTAGATATACCATGAAAATCCACATTCAAACACCGTCAACAGGCCTCGGATTCAAGGGAGAATAAACATATCATGAACATATTTTATCAATAACTAGTTCCACTTGTACTCTTAGCTTGTGAATACAGGGAAGATCAAAATAGAACAAATTGGAGCAGTTGGAGCCCAATATTATGGGTCGGCCGAACCATGTATTTGGGAACCAAGTCATCACGCTTCAACAAATGACTCAAGACATCACTTAGAAGAGAGGAGAGCTCAGAGTGGGCCCATATGTGGGTCGGCCGACCCCACCATGGAGCCCACCTGGCTCTGGTGACGTGGCAGGATCCGTGTGACACTCTATCCAGCTCAATTCCACCATCCGATCAACATGTTCTTCCATTCAACGGTGGAGAATCAAAGCACACGGATCAAGGCATGAAATGACACAGTCAAGATAGAACCAGCACAAGGCAACACTCTATGACTGGTGGGGACCACACCTAGCTGGGCCCACCTGTCATAGGGGGTCAGCCGACCCCTCCTGGTGCCTGGCCAAGTCGCTTGGCCCCCACCGCCTTCCTGCATGTCTTCCATGTGATGAAATCACCTCTGCCGTCCATCCTAAGGCGGTATTGAGGCGGTTCATCTAAGCATGTGTAACAGAACTGACCAATTTATACGAGCACAAGTACAGCGACAGCTGCTTTCCCAGCTATCAAACCACACTTGAGCCAATATAAACCCGGTAGTCCGTGAAATCTCGAAGGATTTCAAACTTTTACACAGCACTTACCCAAGGATCGCAGAAACTCAGCAGCACACATACATATGATACATAGATTCGCACATAGTTCAAATCCATCAGAGTACAAGAGAAACTTTTACATAAAAGTTCAGTAGCGGAAACGAAATAGATTTACACACACTTAAGTTCATAATACAGTGCCAAGTACCGACCAGTCACAGCAACATAGAAAAGATAGATAACATGACCTTGCCCAAGGTCTAGTCTTCCTCTCCCGAAGGATAGAAGTAACTCTTTTAGTCAACAAAGCATTCCTCCTGCAACATTGGGAATAAAACCCTGAGTACTCAATTGTACTTAGCTAGACTTACCCGACAGGAAGTAAATAAAAAGGCTCTCAAGGATATGCAAGGCTTATTTGGTGGAGCTCAGAGGATAGCATTATTTTGCAGAAAAAGCATTACTACAGTAAATCTTTAACTTATCAATTTTAGATATTGTTCAGCTTCCATTTCAGTTCAGCTATTACAACTAAGGTTTGCAACTAGGCTAAGCAAACACTTGAGATTATAACAATCAATAAAACCATAGTGATTTCTGATCTCCACATATATCCACCTCACCTCACCATAATTTCTGTTCAAGTTGTTAACCTCTACCTCACCGGAAGATCAGTTCAGTTTCTCACTAACAAGGAGAGATGGCGATTCGAATCGATTGTACCAGCTGGCAAACATGCCAATCACAAACCCACGACTTTCTCCGTCGAGAAGCGTTAGGTCACCATTAGATCTTTCTGAGACATAATATGTATCGCGGGTTTGGAGGGGGCCCATATTCTCAGAGACGAACCCACTTCCAGGATGTATCAGGTCCCTGACCTGCCCTTGGTAAGATGGTGTCTCTGCACATCCTTCCTGCCTCCAGAATATGTCTACCTTATCAGCCCCAATTCCCGGCTCAGAAAGAAATACGTGGCTTTGCGGTCAGAACGACTTATCTGGCCAGCTAAGTGACGACGTCTTTCAATCTCAACTGATGTCTGGTGGCCTCAGTCCTAGTTGGCCGCAGGCAGCACCGAAGACGGCATGACCTCATCCATGTCATGCGGCTCCCTGCTACCTAGCCTTGATTCTCTCATTATCATTGTGGCATGGTGGCACATATAGTCAACCATGTGGAATCCATCCCCATCATCATTAGTCACCAGCTATGCTCGCGAAGGACAGGAAATCCCTCGACTTCTACCGGTCTAAACATGGCTAAGCATAAGATCGAACTCATCCCTTGTCTAGTAATATTTCCAGGATCACATATATATAAAGTGGACAAGGTATAAATGTAGCAACGGTATCAATCAACTCCTAAACTTAAGTGCACAAACATACGATTTAATAAAGACCGGTGCATTTATAAAAAGAATAGGTGGAGGCTTAGGGATGCTCCGGGGCTTGCCTGGACTCCAACACTATGTTTCTTAGATGACACTCGCTCGACGAGCATCTCCCATCCAAACACTCAATTAGTCCTTCCATCTTCGTGATTAGTCCACCACACTGTCTTGTGGTTAGTTCCATCATCATGTCCTTCACTCCACGTGCTCATCATCTATCGTACCTAAATGAGATGCACGATGCACATGTATGAACAAAAAGAAAGTAATATAAGACAAGTAAATCAAGCATCACTGATCCATAAGCTAATAATCACTCCAAGCAAAGCAAAGTGAAAGAAACCATTATCCCACACATACAGTTTATGGACAGCAGGACAGCGAGCACAACATTTAATCATAACCAGAACTAGGCACATCCAAAAGGGGTGATGTAAGACCTTCTGGAAAGCTACTGAAATTTTCTACAACTTTGTTAATATCATCTTCATATGATTCAATACATATAAAGGTCAAACAATACAAATAAGGCAGCTCTGTCCAGACATGAACAGATTCTGTCAACACACTTCAAACAAACATAACTAAAGATATAGACCACCGACTTAGATGATACTAGACAATTTGGAAAGCAAATGAAATCTACTAAAACTTCTCTACTATCACCAATATGTGATTCAAAGCATAATTTGGTCAAACAATACAAACAATCAGATCAAGACAGAAAGTATGCAAAACCTGACCATAGACTTCTACAAGTCATAACTCCTAAACTATCAGGCCTATGACCATGAAATTTTAGGAAAAGCTAGACACGGAAGTTAGCTACATATTTTGTATAGAACATATCTACATGCAACATCATTATAATGGAGAAAACATCACAACAATAGGGACTGCTCCTGCAGCCATTTCAGCACATATGCAAAACATGTTTTCTACTTGGTGACTACCCAAACATACACCTACAAATGAGCTATTTAGATAGCTCCAAACATCACTACTTAATCATACAACACATCCAGCTCTGACCAAGACATGGTAAGCATCACAAGAGACATGCATAAACTCATTTATCTCTAATCTTTCACCAATTAGTACATAAAGGCCTATTATTTAATTATTTAAGTTATATGGTAAACATCTCAAATGAGTCCCAAACTTTTATGAGAGCTAGGTGATTACAAATCATGACCAAGGTTCAAATCTTACATGCTCAGGTTTCATAATTTAATTATTACAAAATAAACAAATCTGTAATGCAATAAAGCATTGGAGAGCAAGTTAAATCTAAAACATCACACTTTCAATAGACACATGGCCATATTGTTGTTTCTCAGGTGGGGCCTACAATTAAATTGGTAGGTCATTTTGAGTATTATAACTCTAGTTACAAAAATAACAAGCAAATCAGCCATTTATCTTCTATTTAACAAGATTAAACCAAATCACCATTAAAACAGTAAACAACCTATATGATTTATATCCTTATGAGCAAGTGCATGTTACAAGAAGACTAACAAAACTGGAATCACCAGATTTGGACTTCTAAAACCCTAGATATGAGCAAAAGCAAGTTAAATCATTTATTAAACCACTTTTCAATATTGAATTTCTACAGCACAATAATGTAAATAACAAGACACATATTATGGACCTAACATGCAGAGCATTTAACAAGAGAACTAACAAAATAAGTTTTATAATTTTTCGAGATGTCAAACATGAGATATGAATTTTAGAAGATAAATCAAAATCTGCAAGAAAGAGGTAGAAATAGCCCACGCGGGCCCACTTGTCATAGGCTGGCTGCCTTCTTCCCTGTTCGAACCAGGAAACAGAGAGGACCTCGGGTCTTCTTCTTCCTCGGGCAAAGAATAGCGCAGGGAGGAGAGGGAACCGGGAGGGAGAGAGGAGGCGCAGCAGGCCGGCTGTGGCTGTTCTCGGCCTGTCGCTGGTGGAGGCATGGCCGGCTGACCTCAACTCAGCCCGGGATGGCCAGCGGCGGTTGGCAGGAGCAGCGGCAGCGACAGCAGCTAGCCGCAGCGCCGGCGGCCGAGGAGGAGGGCAGAAGGGCAGTGGGGAACAAGAAACAAGGTTCTCTGCCCGCTTTGCCATGAGGTGAACGGAGGAGGAGGATGGCCGGCAGCCATGGAGCTCGGCTCTGGCCGGCAATGGCGGCGGCGCTCTGCTCGTCGGCAAAGCGACGGAAAGCGAGCACGAGAGAGAGGTCGAGCGAGCTGGGGGGGAGTGGGAGAGGACGAGGGCGAGCTCTGTAGGCTCCCATCGCTACTGAGGACGCAAAGACGAAAGAGGAGGAGTGGGGCACGCGGCAGAAATGGAGGTGGGAGCTCTGAGCGTGCAGTCCACGCGTCTCGGTTGAGGCAAAACGACAAGCACGTGGCATGCGCGAGAGTGGTCGAGTTGGGCGGTGAAAAACGGCATATTCCAGCCAGATTCGGACCTCGACCACAGAAGCAAAGTTGTTCACCTCGGCTTGATCTACAAGAGTGGTTCAGGTTGCTCAGCCGTTTGATAACTGGATTAGTTGGTAATTAAGCCCGAAGTTGATGTTGTCAACAACTTAATTACAATCGAAGATGGAGCGGCAAACCTTGTCAAACAGTCTCGGATTGGTGCCAACATTTGATATGCTGTGCTCCAAGAAGTGTGCAACAATTTCTCTTTTGGGCCTAACTCAAGTTACTTAACGAAATTTGGAGAACACGGGAAGGCCATGAAATCAACACCATTTTCAGACTTTGAATTTAATCAAGTCCTGTAATCAGATTTTTCTTCTGTCTTGTGTCCACTTTTGAGGCAATTAGAGGTGGAATCATGACTTGGTCCAACAATAACATTTGTTCTACCTTAAGAGATCTATAACTTTTGTTTAAGGTCAAACTTCAAATTCTGCATAGAAATAATATTTCCACTTTGGTCAAAGTAACATCATTAGAGAGCTCAATTTGGATACTTAGGCCAATTGAGGTATTTTCTTGACATTTTCTCAACATGAAACCTTCATGACTTTTGTTGTAGAGTTCAAGTAGAGTTGTTTGGTCAAGGTTGCAAGGTTTGGTTGGCTTTGCATGCTCATGTTCACGTAGTCCTGCAATCCAATCAAGCAGAGGGCTTGTCATCTCATGTGACTATCCAATTTAAATCCTCATGCAACTTCTCCAATGATCATGAAATAGTGATTAGGATCATTGATTGAAATAACTCAATTAGGTCCACACTCGCTGGTTAGCTCGTGACTAACACCTGGGGTGTTACAGGATGGAGAGGTAAGGAGCACGCAGATCGCTGACGTGGGGCCCCTCAACTCTCCCCTATAAATAGAGGCTGTCATCACCCTCTTCAACACACCCAAGATACACAAGAGCCACAAGAGACAAGAGAGGCTCCATTCTTTAGTAGTAGTATTAGTCTAGTGCGGGAGTTAGAGTCGAGTCGAGGTACGCTCGGAGTCTCCGGAGTCATCTGCTGGAGAGTCTGGTATAGCTCTTGTACCTTTTCTTCTGTTTGACTTTACCTTTATCAATATATTATCTTTACTTTACTTTACTAAGTCTCTACTTAGTGCATTACTATTCTTTATAGTATTGTTGTGTTTTGTCTTAACTTATAGTTGAGTTATATTAGATAGTGATCCTGTAACCAGCTCATGTGTGTGGTTCATCACCTGTCATAGGGTGCTTTAGTTGTTGGTACGCAACTAGAGTAGTAAGGCTTAGTGCAAGCAGTGGTGCTTAGACTAGATCTTGCCTTTGAATGCCGCTTGTCGCACGGATTGTTTGTGGGTGCTAGCAGGTGGTGACAGCCCTATCGAGACTTAGCATCCCTCCATGTGTTTTAGGCAAGTTCTTAGAAGGAAGACTCCCATAAGAGAGTAGGCGCTTCGGGTAGAGGTTATATCCTCTATTGTTTCGCACTACCCCCTACACTCTGGAAGTAAGGTAGTTGTCTTAGTATAATTCATCCATTTGATAAGATAGTTCACAAGAGTAAAGTAAGTGTCATAGGAGTCTTATACTCACTCGTTGTCCTCCCACCTAGCTACACTCTACTAGTTATCTTTAGTTATCCTAAAACCTTGTCGTGTCTTGGTCTCATTACCCGTTCCTCTATATATCGATTTACCCCCTATCACTAGTTGATACTAAGTTGCTATAGACTTAAGGATCTCTCTCTTTTTATTAATTATTCCTAGCAACCGCTTTCCCTGGGGATAAAATAAATAACGATACCTTGGAATACTCCCAGGTAAAGTGCTACAGCGGTATATTCTGTGCGCTTGCGGAATTATCCAATAGACATAAGAAATACCCTCAGGGCACTTCTGGCGCCGTTATCAGAGATAGCTTATCACCCTGTCTCTGGTGGTTGCGCTAAGAAGTGTCAAAAAGCATTGAGGAAGCAAAAATGGACCTCTTGATAATAAGATTGAGGAAGATTCCAAAAAGGAACTAGAGGCCATTCGAACCACTGCCACCGCACGAGCAATCGAAGCTGATCCATGGTGCGAGGTATGTGGTGGAGAAGATCACTCGGGCAACAATTGTCCAGAGACGAAGGAGGAAGTGAGCTTCATCAACCACAACAACAACAACAACAATGGGTATCGACCCCAACAACAAGGAGGATGGAACTCGCGCCCCTTCTACCAAGGAAATCAAGGTAATGGTTATGTCACAGAACCGACCAATTTATACGAGCACAAGTACAACGATCGCATTTTTAAACGCAATCCAGTCGCACTTAAGCCAATATAAACCCGGTAGTCTGGAAATCTTGAAGGATTTCAAACATTTCATACCCCAAGGATCATTCATTCAGCAATACCCGATCACATGACACATAAGTTCGCAACCGAATTTAAACATCAGAGTACAACATAGTCTTTTACACAAATATAGTAGTAGCGGAAGTCAACATAGTTTTACACCACAGAGTTCAAATACGAGTACCATCAAATGACTCTGTCACAGCATTCTTACAACATCTAAGGATAGATAATGACCCTGCCCTCGGGTCTAGTCTTCTTCGCCCGCAGGGGTGAAGCAATTCCTGCAATACGCGTAGTAGACTACACCATCTGCAACAATGGGAATAAAACCCTGAGTACTCAATTGTACTCAGCTAGACTTACCTGACAGGGAGTAAATAAAAAGACTCTCAAGGATATGCAAGGCTTATTTGGTGGAGCTCAGAGGGTAGCATCATTTTTTGCATCAAAATCATTACTACAGTAGATCCTCAACTTATTCATTTTAATTGTGATAAGCTTCGATTTCAGTTAAGCTATTTACTAAGATTAGCCACTATACTAAGCATTCACTGAATATTATAGCAATCAATAAAACCATATGATTTCCGATATCCACAGATATCAACCTCATCTCACCATAATCATTATGTTCAAGTTATTAGCCTCTACCTCACCAGAAGATCAGTTCAGTTTCTCACTAACCAGGAGAGATGGCGATTCGAATTGATTGTACCAGCTGGCAAATATGCCAATCACAAACCCTGTCAGCCGAGCCACTGGCTTCTTGGGCCACCGTTAAATCTTTCTGAGACATAATATGTATCGCGGGCTTGGAGGGGTCCATATTCTCAGACACAAACCCACTTCCAGGATGCATCAGGTCCCTGACCTGCCCTTGGTAAGATGGTGTCTCCGCACATCCTTCCTACCTCCAGAATATGTCTGCCTTATCACGCCCAATTCCTAGCTCAGAAAGAAATACTCGGCTTCGCGGTCAGAACGACTTATCTGGCCAGCTATGTGATGACGTCCTTCAATCTCAATTGATGTCTGGTGGCCTCAGTCCTAGTCGGCCGCAAGCAGCACCGAAGACGGCATGACCTCAACCATGTCATGCGGCTCCCCGCTACCTAGCCTTGATTCTCTCATTAGACACTGTGGCATGGCGGCATATATAGTCCATCATGTGGAATCCAACCCCATCATCATTAGTAACCACCTATGCTCGCGAAGGACAGGAAATCCCTCGACTTCTACCGGTCTAAGCATGGCTAAGCATAAGATTGAACCCATCCCTTATCTAGTAATACTTCAGGATCAAGTATAAGTGGACAAGGTATAAATGAAGCAACGGTATCATATCAACTCCTATACTTAAGTGCACAATCATACGATTTAATAAAGACCAGTGCATTTGTGAAAAAGAGTAGGTGGAGACTTAGGGATGCTCCGGGGCTTGCCTTTCACAAAGTTAGTAGGTTGGTGATCAGGGCACTCTGGAAGTTCAGCCTCTTCTTCCTGGCCTTCGGGAACCTCTGGCACTTCAATCTCCGGCGGAGCTCCCTCCTCCGGTGGATCGAACTGCAACTGCAGTCACTGCCTCCCGGTGATCCTGTATGCATAATATGCATATATGAGAACTGAGAATGCACATGAAATGCAAGATAGAGATGCACAAATTAACCCATGATATGCAATCAGTTTAACAACCCACACTCATTTACTGAGTACGTGCATATTTCTTCTCTAGACAACCAACTCATACTCACCCTTCTTAAGCAAAGCATAGAACAATTTCTCGTCCCGGGTGAGAGGTCTACAACCTGCACTTAATAATTAACATGCATCAACTAACCTACCACAATCATCTTATAACTATCAAGCATGAGCACATCATATAAACAAAACATTAACATTGTTGCCCTAAGCTCAAATTAGGATCAGCTCCACTGTTTTAACAAGTGACAATGCTGGAACATCACAGAAATGCATGAAAACACTTCCCAACCAAAAGATACTAGGTTAAAAACAATTAAACCAACCCTAGCTTGTAACTGGACCTACTATTTACTGTGACCAGAAAAATCCATAAAAATTAAATTAGCTATTACGACATCCAGATTAGTCTACTGACAAAATTTCAAGTCATTTGGACAAGTATAACAGTCTACACAAAAATAACAACCAACCAGCCTTTTAAGCAATGGAAAATACTTAACACAGTGAAAAGTATCAAAAAACAGATTTCCCAATTTTCTTAGCTTCTTCCCAACATAACATGGTTCAGAAAAAATATTCATGACCATATCCGTAACACATTAAGCATGGTGATTTTTGCAAGATTAAAGCATAAAAGGCACATTATACTAGACATCATATAAATAACAGTGCAACACTAGCAAACATATTTTTTTTAGATTCTACTTCCCTAAACAAGATTAATGCAAGTGGAATCACATTTTTAGCACATTCCTACAATTACTTATGCATTTATCAAGTTTGCAAGCAATTAACAATTTAAATATAACTGCACAGAAAAAGTATTCTAAAAGTACATTTTATATTTTTCCTTGATAGAGCTCAGAAATACAAACATAACAAAATTTGGTTCACCCCAATTGGACACTCCTAACTCCAGATATGAATTTTGGAAGATTTTACACATTTTCTAGAAATTCATTTTATAAATCATAAAACCCAAACCCGATAGAAACTGCTACGTGCACCCGGCTCAGTGAACCAGAGGCGCACCCGAACGGTTGACTCGCGGGCCCCGGGGTCAACCCGACCCCACGCGTCAGAGAGAGGGGCAGAGCCGCCGGCGCTAACCGGCGAGAGCTCGCCGACGGCGAGGTCTCCGGCGACGCCGAGGCTACCTACCGACTCGTGGCAACGAGGCGAACTCAATGGACCAACTGCCGAGGGTTGTACCCCGACCGGAGCAAGCTCGACGGTGGCAATGGCGGACGGCGGCGGTCCGGCGAGCTTGTGCCGGCCGATTCCGGCCGTTACTCGCGCGGCTAAGCTTCGTTCCGTGTCCCTGGCACCCTAGCGGACCTATGCGTGCGACGAATCGGACTATTGTGCACGGGAGCTCACTGACCGCGCATGCATGGCGGCACGGCGGCGAGCGGGTTCACGGCGAGCTCGGGTTCCGGCGAACCTATGGCGAGATCGACCCGACCAACGACCTAGGCTAGATCTACAGCTAACGGAGACTCCTAGACGAGCAATGGAGAGAGAAGCCGACCCCGGCATCGCCCTCGTCGCGGCGACCCGAGAGATCGGCGGTGCTCCGGCAATGGCGCGGCGGCGAGAAAGACCAAACCGTTATACCTTAGCTTGGCTGAGGTTGGCAACGGGTCGAGGATGAAGAGCAGAGCAAGGCGAAGCTACTGGCGGAGATGGAGCGGTCGGAGACGGCTCGATGACGGCGGATTTCACCGCAGCGACGGCGCGGCGGAAATGGTGACGGCAGAGGTGAAAACGGAGAGCAGGGGGCGAGAGCGAGCGAGTGAGAGTGAGACGAGCGTGCTGAGGGACAGGAGGGGATGCCCTTTTCACCTTTGCAGGGCGACGGCAGACGGGCGTGGCCCGACGCCGGCGTACGGTCGCCACTTGGCGCCGATGGTCTGCGGTCGCGCCAGCTGCTCGGCCGAATACCGATTTGAATCGGCTTCGATTCAGTTGCAGAAAGCCGACTGAAACTCGACTTTTGATCGATCTCTAAGTCGTGATCCAGGGCGTTTCAGTGAAAACTTCACTAATATGGATTGAAGAGCTACATGAGTAGATCATTTGGTATTAAGACACTTTACTCTAGATTCGGCCTGGATTGAGAGATACAGGTCGATGAACAGGGGTACACCGAAACTGAAAACCGGTTTTGGACTTAGGAAAATTTTGAAACTTCAAAACAGCTCTAAATCTGCACTAATTCAACTTTTTGACCACCTTCCACCCATTTTCATGAGTTGACCCAAAAATAAAGTTTGTTTCTTATAAAATTCTACAGAACTTTGATTAAGGGTGCACTGACATGCAAAATCTCAAAATGCCCTTCTTGTTTGGTCAAAAAGAATAGCTTTTAGAGGGCTCTCTAGTCAACTATGAGCTAGAGGGGTATTTTGGGGATTTCACCAACATGAACATTGTTCCAAATGTTATCTCAAACATGTCTAAAGCATTTAGAACAGTAAACAAGCATCACATTTGCATGTCAACACATTTAGCATGTTAAGGACATATAAACAAACATATAGCTTTAAAAGGGAATCAATTCCAATGAAATGATGATGATGCATGGAATGACATGATCTATGCTTGATGACATGCAAATTCAAGTGTGAAAATAGTAACTAACACTAGGGTGTTATAGCCCTTTCCCCCTTAAAAGAATCTCATCCCCGAGATTAGGGTTAATTACCATTGTTTATAGAAAGAAGGATAGACTTCCTTGAGGTAATCTTCTCGCTCCCAAGTCGCATCCCAATGACTTTGGTTGTTCCACACCACCTTGTAGAACTTGATCACTCGGCTACGGGTGATTCTTTCGTTGTAATCTATGACTTCAATAGGCTTTTCCTCATAGGTCAAATCTGATTTCAACTTGATATCACCAAAATCCACTTGTTCTTCCGGTACTCATAAACATTTCTTGAGTTGGGATACATGAAACACATTGAAGATAGTGGACATGTGTGGTGGCAACCGTAACTTGTATGCTACTTTCCCACTTCTTTCCAGAATTTGAAAAGGACCTACAAACCTTGGAGCTAACTTTCGTTTCACTCCGAAGCGTTGTACGCCTTTCATAGGTGACACCTTCAGGTATACATAGTCACCCACTTCAAATTCCAATGGCCTTCTTCGCTTGTCGGCATAACTCTTTTGACGAGTCTGAGCGGCTTTGAGATGTGTTTGAATGGTATGCACTCTCTCCTCGGCCTCTTTCACAAAGTCAATCCCGTAATATCTCCTTTCGCCTGATTCAACCCAATTGAGAGGAGTTCTACATTTGCGCCCATACAAAGCTTCAAAAGGAGCCATTTGAATACTCTCTTGATAGCTATTGTTGTACGAGAACTCGGCCAAAGGTAACCATTCTTCCCACGAACCATTAGACAATAGAACACAAGCTCTCAACATATCTTCGAGGATTTGGTTTACCCTTTCAGTCTGACCAGATGTTTGAGGATGATAAGCTGAGCTGCGAACCAAATTGGTTCCCAAACACTTGTGTAGATGCTCCCAGAAGCGTGCAATAAATTGCGGGCCTCTGTCGGAAACTATCGTCCTCGGCACACCATGTAGCCGAAGTATCTGAGCAAAGTAGAGCTATGCCAACTGATGAGGACGATCTGTAGTTCGAACTGGTAAGAAATGTGCAATCTTAGTCAATCGATCTACAATCACCCAAATAGAATCATGGCCTTTTTGCATTAGAGGTAACCCAGATATGAAATCCATGGTTATCTCATCCCATTTCCAACCTAGGAACTGGTAAAGGTTGCAATAGACCTGCTGGCTTAAGATGAATAGCCTTCACACGACAACAGGTATCACACCTAGCCACATAGGCTGCAATTTCTTTCTTCATTTTGGTCCACCAGAACCTAGGTTTCAAGTCCTTGATACATCTTACTACTACCGGGATGGATAGACAACTTGGACAAATGAGCCTCGTCCATAATCTGATTCCTCAACTCACGGTCTTTCGGTACTACCAATCGATCCTTGAACCACAATATACCTTTTTCATCTACTCGGAAATGAAGCATTTCTTGTTCTTTCATCTTCCTCTTGATATGATATATGCCGGGATCTGTTTTCTGACCTTCAATAATCTTGCTTTCCAAAGTACAACTGAGAGTAATATTATTCAACACCACCGGATGCACAAGATTGAATCCGTCTACTAGCAAAGGCTGCAATACATTGCAATGAGACTTTCGGCTCAAAGCATCGGCTACGACATTGGCCTTGCCCGGATGATAGTGTACTTCTAGATCATAGTCTTTGATCAACTCCAACCACCTTCTTTGCCTCATGTTCAACTCAGGCTGAGTGAAAATGTACTTGAGACTCTTGTGATCGGAATAGATATGACATTTGTGACCCATCAAATAGTGGCGCCAAATCTTCAATGCATGAACTACAGCGGCAAGTTTCAAATCATGAGTAGGATAGTTTTGCTCATGTTTTCTCAATTGACGCGAGGCATAAGCAATGACTCGGCCTTCTTGCATGAGAACACATCCTAACCCAGTGCCACAAGCATCGCAGTACACATCAAAAGGCTTTTCAATATCAGGTTGTGCAAGAACTGGAGCAGTAGTCAACAACGTTCGCAAGGTGCGAAAAGCTGTTTCACACTCCTCACTCCACACAAACTTGGTATCTTTATGCAACAACTTGGTCATAGGTTTAGCTATCTTAGAGAAATCTTGGATAAAGCGGCGATAATACCCAGCTAATCCCAGAAAGCTACGAACCTCAGACACATTGGTAGGTGACTGCCAATCCAACACCTGCTGAACTTTTGATGGATCTACAGAAATACCTTCCGCAGATAAGATATGGCCCAGAAAAGGCACTTTAGTCAACCAAAACTCACACTTGCTGAACTTAGCATACAGCTTATGCTCCCTGAGTCTAGTCAAGACTATTCTCAAGTGTTCAGCATGATCCTCCATGTTTTCAGAGTACACCAGAATATCGTCAATAAAGACTACCACGAACTTATCCAACTCAGGCATGAATACCGAATTCATTAGGTACATGAAATGTGCAGGAGCATTGGTTAATCCAAAAGACATAACCAAATACTCATACAATCCACACCGAGTGGAGAAAGCCGTCTTGGGAATATCTTGTGGTCTGATCTTAATTTGATGATACCCAGATCTCAGATCAATTTTGGAGAAAACCTTGGCCTTGGACAATTGATCAAACAAGATATCAATACGAGGTAGAGGATACTTGTTCTTAATTGTCACAGCATTTAGTGGCCTGTAGTCCACACACATACGCAAAGTTTCATCCTTCTTCTTAACAAAGATTGCAGGACAGCCCCACGGAGAAGAACTAGGGCGAATAAACCCTTTGTCCAATAACTCCTGGAGTTGTTTCTTGAGTTCAGCTAATTCATGAGGAGGCATTCTATATGGCCTTCGAGAAATAGGTGCCGTACCGGGAATAAGTTCTATTGCAAACTCCACATCTCGATCAGGAGGAAGTCCAGGTAGATCATCAGGAAAGACATCAGGAAACTCACACACTACTAGGGATGCTCTGAAGTGTTACGGCCTCAACTGAGAAAGAGAGACTAAAAAGATCTCCCCTACGGGGCAGATGAACCTGAAAAGTGCCTTCACCTTGGGGTTCCATTCAGTGTCAACATCCGGTTAGGGACGTCCAACACCGCACCCCGCTTGTCCATCCAACTAACTCCCAAAATAACATCCAGACTCAACCCTGGTAGCACAATAAGACTATTGATGAAAACCCGACTACCAATCTCAATGGTCACATCCCCAACACCATGACGCGTACAAATTTCAGCCCCAGCTGAAGTTATCTGGAAACTATGGCTCAACTCAACAATTGGTAACACATGCTTTTGTACAAATGCTTGACTTACGAAAGAATGCGACGATCCTAAGTCGAACAAAACAATAGCAGGATGCTGATTCACAGAAAACATACCCGCAGTGACTGGTTCACCTTCTGAAATTTCTTCAATAGTAGTGTGATGCACTCGAGCCTGCTTTGGATGAGGGCAATAGCGACCAAGATGGCCCTGTTGACCGCAATTGAAGCACAACCCCAGACCTTGATTGGTCTTTACCGGAATGACATTGCCTGGAGGAGCATGGTTCTTGTTCAAAGGCACTGTGAAGCCTTTCTTGTAGCGTTGTGGTGTTGGCTGCTGCTTCTTGGGAGGTGGTCTGAATTTTGCTCCAGGAACAGCCGGACGGTAAGCAGGGCGATTTGCCACCGCACGACTAGCTGCTGGAGTCCTTGACTGAGAAGAGCTTCCTTCAAATGGCCTCTTGCCTCCCTTGGAAGCAGTGTGCAAGTTGTTCTGTTTCTCTTGGATATAAGCTTCACTGATAAACTCTTTGAAAGTTGTACGAGCGTTGTTCGCCAGAGTCTTCATAAGCTTGGTACTAAGGCCTCTCTTGAAAGTTTCAATCTTCTTTTCATCTGTATCCACCATCCACGGGGCATACCTTGACAGATTGTTAAAGGCATGATGATACTGAGTGAGGGTCTTGGTACCCTCAGTAAGCTGCATGAACTCATTCACCTTCATCTTGATTAACCCTGCTGGAATGAAATGTCCCCTGAAATCCCTGGTGAACTGCTCTCAGGTGATATCAGCGACCACAGGGTAGGCGGTCTTGCGATTGGCCCACCATATTCCAGCTTGGCCTTGCAGCAACATAGCAGCAAAGCTAGCCTTCATGGTTTCAGTCAATCGCAGCACAGAGAATGACTGCTCAATAGTGTTTAACCACTCATCAGCTTCCAGCGGTTCAACGGCCTGCTTGAATACCGGAGGCTTAGTGTCCGTGAAGTCCTTATAGTTACTATACTGGTCCTCATCGTTTCCGCGGCATCCATCTCGATTGTGATTGTGGTTGTTACTAGCAACCATCTGCTGCAGAATCGCTTGCTGAGTGTCCAAGAACTGAGCAAACATCTGCTCCTGGGTACGCGGTGGAGGAGGCGGCAACTCCTCATCTTCATGTTCATTCCCACCACCACTGGTTGACCCATGACGACGGGTATGAGGTGCCATCTGTAGCAACACACAACAACCATTGTTAAGTGTCAGTTATGCCAAAGAAAATCGAAAGATTATGCCCAAAAGATATCAATGATCATTTTTGATAACCAACAAACGGCACAATAATTCAATAATCATCACACAACCGCACAATAACAAGGCGCAACCAAAAAGGGTTTCCAAACTGCATAAGTTACCATTACTTAATTAAAAGTTTGATGGTTCCAGCCCTGAACACACAAGGTTCTCTCATTACAATTCAGGTTCTACCCATTACACGACATTAAAGGTTTTTCCAATACAAAAGGGTGCCGATCATGGCAAGATCACTAGAAAAAGCCTAGTCATCGTGGTCACTGTCCATGCCGGACACGTTCCCACCATGGTCATCACTCTCATCAATAGGCACGATCTCCTCAGGGTCTTCTTCCTCTTCTTCCTCACTTGCTTCACCATCATCAGCTGCAACGAAGATCTCAGGAGCAAACTCCGTTGCACCCGGCGGATGAAACGGATCAACACGGTTGTTCAGACGATGAACATCCTGCTGCAACTCCCAAACCTGCTGCTGACTAGTACGCAACTCCTGCAGAAACTCATCGCGCTGACGTGTCAAACTCATATTGCGATTGTCGAGCTGGCGGCGAAGATCTGCATTCTCCCTCTCAAGCACCTCGACATGGCGATCAGCTGCCAACAAAGCGCTGGTGCATCGTAACAACTCATTGCTGACAGGCGGTGAGAGCTACCACCAAGTCATCTGAGCTACGACGAGCCATACGTGCCCACTCTTCAGCTTCTAACTTCTTCTCCACAGCATCATGCAGGGCTTCAACGCAATTCATCCAACCATCCCTAGTGGAATAATGCATCCTCAAGACAGCAAACATAACACTCATAGAAGCACCCGTGCTATGAGCACGCTCATCTCTGCCTCGCTCCAAGGAAGCTTGGCTAGACTGAGCCCACTCACCCTGAGAAGCATCCACCCTGGGAAAAATATTTGCTGGCCCCAAATCAGCTCTCTTGTTGAATCGGCTGCAAATATCCGTCAACACCTCGAAAGCTGCAAGCTGCGCACCATCCCATGGCGTCCTCATGTCAACTTCCACCTTTATTCCTAGGAAACGACCAGCCCCTATCAAGCACAGGGATAGTCAGCCAAACATCAAACCAAGGCTGCACCGTGGTCTCCGCTGGCTTCCAGAAATACAGTGGTGGCTCTGCATATCCCACAGACTTCAACAACCTCCATAGCACAGTGGGTGTGCCAAACTGCTCCAAAAACTGACCACTCTGCGGCTCACCTTCAGCTGCCATCTGGTACATTACAACATCTTTTAGCATTTAGAATAAGATAGGGCAGCACAAATTTTACCATAGGGAAGGAAATAGTACAAATAGCTTGAATTAATTTCATGATCATGATGCATGCATGTGCCAACGACCTCACACATAGTATATATTAACTAACGTTATAGTTGGTGGCATACCACGTGCTCTCATATACGTAACTAACCATGCTATACGTTTTGCGTGGTTAGTGTACCTACAGAAGATTCATTTCAGCCCAAATCCCAAGTGTATGCAGGGCAACAAGAAGCACTTTTCACCGGAAATGTTCCCATGAACATTTGTGACCCCAAAAGTAATTACTCCACCTTACTTCCATAAGTACACATATGGATCACATGTACTCATTTCAGTAACCATAACACTCACCATCGATCGATGGTTGTTCGATCTTACACTCACATCTCACCTTACCTTAGGCGACGTGGTACATTGACCCATAGGAAGCAATAAGAAACCGACAGTTCATAATTATCCGCACGACAAAACCAAATGAACCACAATAGAAACATGATGCAATTTCCCCCAAGTCAGTACTTACATAAGCCACCTAATTACCACATATATGTAGGGCTATAGGACTTGGTCATTGGTACTCATAAGTTTCGTAAACACTTGGTTTAAATCACCTATACACACTACCAGTTGGCAATTAGTTTGTAAAACTCAAAACTCTTTTAGTTTTCAAATAGTCAAGTGATGGTATATGCTGAATTATGCTCTGGTACCAGCTGTCACAGAACCGACCAATTTATACGAGCACAAGTACAACGATCGCATTTTTAATCGCAATCCAGTCGCACTTGAGCCAATATAAACCTGGTAGTCCGGAAATCTCGAAGGATTTCAAACATTTTATACCCCAAGGATCATTCATTCAGCAATACCCGATCACATGACACATAAGTTCGCAACCGAATTTAAACATCAGAGTACAACATAGTCTTTTACACAAATATAGTAGTAGCGGAAGTCAACATAGTTTTACACCATAGAGTTCAAATACGAGTACCATCAAATGACTCTGTCACAGCATTCTTACAACATCTAAGGATAGATAATGACCCTGCCCTCGGGTCTAGTCTTCTTCGCCCGCAGGGGTGAAGCAATTCCTGCAATACGCGTAGTAGACTACACCATCTGCAACAATGGGAATAAAACCCTGAGTACTCAATTATACTCAGCTAGACTTACCCGACAGGGAGTAAATAAAAAGACTCTCAAGGATATGCAAGGCTTATTTGGTGGAGCTCAGAGGGTAGCATCATTTTTTGCATCAAAATCATTACTACAGTAGATCCTCAACTTATTCATTTTAATTGTGACTAAGCTTCGATTTCAGTTAAGCTATTTACTAAGATTAGCCACTATACTAAGCATTCACTGAATATTATAGCAATCAATAAAACCATATGATTTCCGATATCCACAGATATCAACCTCATCTCACCATAATCATTATGTTCAAGTTATTAGCCTCTACCTCACCAGAAGATCAGTTCAGTTTCTCACTAACCAGGAGAGATGGCGATTCGAATCGATTGTACCAGCTGGCAAATATGCCAATCACAAACCCTGTCAGCCGAGCCACTGGCTTCTTGGGCCACCGTTAAATCTTTCTGAGACATAATTTGTATCGCGGGCTTGGAGGGGTCCATATTCTCAGAGACAAACCCACTTCCAGGATGCATCAGGTCCCTGACCTGCCCTTGGTAAGATGGTGTCTCCGCACATCCTTCCTACCTCCAGAATATGTCTGCCTTATCACACCCAATTCCCGGCTCAGAAAGAAATACTCGGCTTCGCGATCAGAACGACTTATCTGGTCTATTATGTGATGACGTCCTTCAATCTCAACTGATGTCTGGTGGCCTCAGTCCTAGTCGGCCGCAAGCAGAACCGAAGACGGCATGACCTCAACCATGTCATGCGGCTCCCGCTACCTAGCCTTGATTCTCTCATTAGACACTGTGGCATGGCGGCATATATGGTCCATCATGTGGAATCCAACCCCATCATCATTAGTAACCACCTATGCTCGCGAAGGACAGGAAATCCCTCGACTTCTACCGGTCTAAGCATAGCTAAGCATAAGATCGAACCCATCCCTTATCTAGTAATACTTCAGGATCAAGTATAAGTGGACAAGGTATAAATGCAGCAACGGTATCATATCAACTCCTATACTTAAGTGCCCAATCATACGATTTAATAAAGACCAGTGCATTTGTAAAAAGAGTATGCGGAGACTTAGGGATGCTCCGGGGCTTGCCTTTCACAAAGTTAGTAGGTTGGTGATCAGGGCTCTCTGGAAGTTCAGCCTCTTCTTCCTGGCCTTCGGGAACCTCTGGCACTTCAATCTCCGGCGGAACTCCCTCCTCCGGTGGATCGAACTGCAACAGCGTCACGCCTCCCGGCGATCCTGTATGCATGATATGCATATATGAGAACTGAGAATGCACATGAAATGCAAGATATAGATGCACAAATTAACCCATGATATGCAATCAGTTTAACAATCCACACTCATTTACTGAGTACGTGCATATTTCTTCTCTAGACAACCAACTCATACTCACCCTTCTTAAGCAAAGCATAGAACAATTTCTCGTCCCGGGTGAGAGGTCTACAACCTGCACTTAATAATTAACATGCATCAACTAACCTACCACAATCATCTTATAACTATCAAGCATGAGCACATCATATAAACAAAACATTAACATTGCTGCCCTAAGCTCAAATTAGGATCAGCTCCACTGTTTTAACAAGTGACAATGCTGGAACATCACAGAAATACATGAAAACACTTCCCAACCAAAAGATACTTGGTTAAAAACAATTAAACCAACCCTACCTTGTAACTGGACCTACTGTTTACTTTGACCTAGAAAAATCCATAAAAATTACAGTAGCTATTACACATCCAGATTAGCCTACTTACAAAATTTCAATTCATTTGGACAAGTATAACAGTCTACACAAAAATAACAAACAACTAACCTTTTAAGCAATGGAAAATACTTAACATAGTGAAAAGTATCAAAAAATAGATTTCCCAATTTTCTTAGCTTCTTCCCAACATAACATGGTCCTAGGAAAAATATTCATGACCATATCCTTAACACATTAAGCATGGTGATTTTTGCAAGATTAAAGCATAAAAGGCACATTATACTAGACATCATATAAATAACAGTGCAACACCAGCAAACATATTTTTCTTAGATTCTACTTCCCTAAACAAGATTAATGCAAGTGGAATCACATTTTTAGCACATTTCTACAATTACTTATGCATTTATCAAGTTTGCAAGCAATTAACAATTTAAATATAATTGCACTGGAAAAAGTATTCCAAAAGTACATTTTATATTTTTCCTTGATAGAGCTCAGAAATACAAACATAACTAAATTTAGTTCACCCCAATTGGACACTCCTAACTCCAGATATGAATTTTGGAAGATTTTACATATTTTCTGGAAATTCATTTTATAAATCATAAAACCCAAACCCGATAGAAACTGCTACGTGCACCCGGCTCAGTGAACCAGAGGCGCACCCGAACGGTTGACTCGCTGGGCCCAGGGGTCAACCCCACCCCACGCGTCAGAGAGAGGGGCAGAGCCGCCGGCGCTGACCGGCGAGAGCTCGCCGACGGCGAGGTCTCCGGCGACGCCGAGGCTACCTACCGACTCGTGGCAACGAGGCGAACTCAATGGACCAACTGCCGAGGGTTGTACCCCACCGGAGCAAGCTCGACGGCGGCAATGGTGGACGGCGGCGGTCCGGCGAGCTTGCGCCGGCCGATTCCGGCCGTTACTCGCGCGGCTAAGCTTCGTTCCGTGTCCCTGGCACCCTAGCGGACCTATGCGTGCGACGAATCGGACTATTGTGCACGGGAGCTCACTGACCGCGCACGCATGGCGGCACGGCGGCGAGCGGGTTCACGGCGAGCTCGGGTTCCGGTGAACCTACGGCGAGATCGACCCGACCAACGACCTAGGCTAGATCTACAGCTAACGGAGACTCCTAGACGAGCAATGGAGAGAGAAGCCGACCCCGGCATCGCCCTCGTCGCGGCGACCCGAGAGCTCAGGCGGTGCTCCGGCAATGGCGCGGCGGCGAGAAAGACCAAACCGTTATACCTTAGCTCGGCTGAGGTCGGCAACGGGTCGAGGATGAAGAGCAGAGCAAGGCGAAGCTACGGCTGGAGATGGAGCGGTCGGAGACGGCTCGATGACGGCGGATTTCACCGCGGCGACGGCGCGGTGGAAATGGCGACGGCGGAGGGGAAAACGGAGAGCAGGGGGCGAGAGCGAGCGAGTGAGAGTGAGAGGAGCGTGCTGGGGGACAGGAGGGGGTGCCCTTTTCACCTTTGCAGGGTGACGGCAGACGGGCGTGGCCCGACGCCGGCGTGCGGTCGCCACTTGGCGCCGATGATCTGCGGTCGCGCCAGCTGCTCGGCCGAATACCGATTTGAATCGGCTTCGATTCAGTTGCAGAAAGCCGACTGAAACTCGACTTTTGATCGATCTCTAACTCGTGATCCAGGGCGTTTCAGTGAAAACTTCACTAATATGGATTGAAGAGCTACATGAGTAGATCATTTGGTATTAAGACACTTTACTCTAGATCGGCCTGGATTGAGAGATACAGGTAGATGAACAGGGGTACACCGAAACTGAAAACCGGTTTTGGACTTAGGAAAATTTTGAAACTTCAAAACAGCTCCAAATCTGCACTAATTCAACTTTTTGACCACTTTCCACCCATTTTCATGAGTT
The DNA here is from genome assembly GCA_038502445.1 of Eremochloa ophiuroides. Lineage (NCBI taxonomy): Eukaryota > Viridiplantae > Streptophyta > Magnoliopsida > Poales > Poaceae > Eremochloa > Eremochloa ophiuroides. Next base: position 56,619,656 of record JAHLJS010000002.1, read on the forward strand.
GACCCAAAAATAAAGTTTGTTGCTTATAAAATTCTACACAACTTTGATTAAGGGTGCACTGACATGCAAAATTTCTAAAATGCCCTTCTTGTTTGGTCAAACAGAATAGCTTTTAGAGGGCTCTCTAGTCAACTATGAGCTAAAGGGGTATTTTGGGGATTTCACCAACATGAACATTGTTCCAAATGTTATCCCAAACATGTATAAAGCATTTAGAACAGTAAACAAGCATCACATTTGCATGTCAACACATTTAGCATGTTAAGGACATATAAACAAACATATAGCTTTAAAAGGGAATCAATTCCAATGAAATGATGATGATGCATCGAATGACATGATCTATGCTTGATGACATGCAAATACAAGTGTGAAAATAGTAACTAACACTAGGGTGTTATAGGTTACAGCAATAATTTTAATAATTCTTATGGTAACCAACCTTCTCTTAAATATCTTGTCTTAGGCCAATCTAAAATCAACGATAGTATAAACAAGAAAATAATGGCTAATGATAAGATTCATGAAAATCTTAGTGAGAAAATGGATAGCTTTAACGTTGCTATGAAAAATCAATTGACCTTTAATAAAATGCTAGAAACCCAATTAGCTCAAATAGCAGCAGCTGTCCCATCCTTCGAACAAGGTAAGATCCCAGGCAAACCTGAGGAAACAATTGAGGGTGTCAAGTTAAGTTCCACGAGGTTTGGTAAGCCTCCGGTTAGGCAAAACCCGGGTTGTCTTCTGGACTCGCCATTCATGGCCAAGAAGAGTGACCCTGGCCATCCTACCATCACCTACGAAATCGGACCGCACACCTTTAACAACGCGTTCTGCGACCTTGGACCTGGAGTGAACATCATGTCCAAGGATAATGTATGAAAATCTGCTAAGGGGACCTTTGTACCCCACATTTGTCAAATTACAGATGGCTGATCAATCCATTCGGTTCCCCGAGGGATTGGCAACGGACATCCTTGTCAAAGTTCAAGACGAGTACATCCCCGCCGACTTCATCATTCTTGCCATGGGGGCCGATGACGAAGTCCCCGTCATCCTGGGAAGGCCGTTCCTCAACACTGTGAACGCCATCGTCTATGTGGGATCCGGCCAAGTCCACTTCCAACTCTCCGGTAAGAGAATTAAATGTCCTTTTAATGGTTATAAATCGATGCAACAGGCAAGGAAGAACCTGTGGAGAAACAAGCCACAATATGCACCCCACCGAAAGAATCAACCGCCAAAGGCCAAACTGGTAAGTAAGGCTGAGGAGGTAAACAAGGCTGACTCTGCTGAGTCACAAGCATCAACCAAGAAGGAATGGCGGAAGAAAAAGGTGCGATCATCACGATCCCCATCACCGGGACCGATCGAAGTACCCGAAGAATGAACCCGAAAAGGAGAGGTCCTGGTCTACGGACCTAAAACATGGAGCCCTTGCTGGTAAGATAAATCAGTATTTATCTCATGTTTACTTTTCACATTTTAATTCATGCATTTTTGCATTGCATTTAATATTTAAATTTTGAAATAATTTATTTCGACAGAATAAAATAATTAGATAAATAAAACTTGAGTAGAACTGTGTTCCTCACACCTGGGGTGGTGGGACCACCCAAGGTAGGGTCGGCCGACCCCACCATGGGGCCCACTCACCTCTGGTGATGTTGGTTTGGTGTCCTGATTACTGTCTCAACTTTAATCACCAGTTAAATTTGAATTTGGTCGACAACTTTTTGTCATGACCACTTTCACATACTCCAAAGAGAATCCAATGTAACACTCTAGTGTTAGTTACTATTTTTACACTTACATTTGCATGACATCAAACATTGATCATGTCATTTCATGCATCATCACCCTTTTGAATTGAATTAAATCCCTTTATATGCTATATGTTTGTTTATATGCTTACAATGCCATAGATGTGTTAGCATGCAAATGTGATGCTTTTTTAATATTCTAGATGCCTTAAACATATTTGGGTTAACATTTGGAACAATGTTCATGTTGGTGAAATCCCCAAAATACCCCTCTAGCTCATAGTTGACTAGAAAGCCCTTCTCAACCTATATTGTTTGACCAAACAAGAAAGTTAATTTAGAGACTTTGCATGTCAGAGCACCCTTAATCAAAGGTGTGTAGAATTTTATAAGCAACAAACTTTAGTTTTGGGTCAACTCATGAAAATGGGTGTAATGTGGTCAAAATTGTGAAATTGTGCAGATTTGGGGCTGTTTTGGAGTTGCTGAAATTTGCTAAGTCTAAAGCTGTTTTCAGTTTCATTGTACCTGTGTTCTTCGATCCATATCTCTCAAACCAAGCCGAATCAGTTCAAAGTGTTCTAATACCAAATGATCTACTCATGTAGCTCTTTGACCCATATTAGTGAAGTTTTTGCTGAAACGCCCTAGATCGCGAGTTGTGGCTCGATCAAAATCGAGTTTCAGTCGGTTTGAACTTAATCAACCGATTCAGTGAACCGGCGAGGGGCCCACGTGGCCGCCGCAGCAAAACACCGTCAGGTGGCACCGTACGCCGTCGTTGCCCTCGGCTGGCCTGCAAAAACCAAAGGCAACACGCCATTTTGTCGCCTGGCCACTCCACTCGCTCTCTCTCTCGCTCTCGCCTCTCTGCTCTCCTCTTTCCTCTCCGCCGGACGCCATGGCCGCCGAGCCGGCTTCGTGGTGAAATCCGCCATCACCGCACCATCTCTGACCGCTCCACCTCCACCATAGCTTCGCCACTCTCTGCTCTACATACTCGACCCCTTTCCAGGCCGAGTCGACCGAAGGTATAGCCGTAGCGAGCTCCTCGCCGCCGCGCCATTGCTAGAATGCCACCGAGCTCTCTGCTCGCGACGACCAGCACCTTCCCGTAGTCGTTCTTCCCCATTTTGCTTTGTCGCTAGGTCTTCTTGGGTCGCGGTTTAGGTCTGAGGAGTTGGTTGGGCCTTTCGTCTCGTAGGCTCGTCGGAACACGGCCTCGCCGTGGCTCTGCTCGTCGCCGTGCCACCATGCGCGTGCGGTTGGTGCGCGTCCGAGCTCCATAGTCCGATTCTTCGTGCACGTAGCTTCGTTTGGATCTAGTGTTCATGGAACGGAGCTAGGTTTCACCGGTGAAGGTCGGAATGGGCCGGCGCGACTTCGCCGGAGCTCCGCCGTCCGCCATTGCCGCCGTCGAGCTAGGTCCAGTGCGGTTTAGGTCTCGAAAGTTAGCTCATCGTGGTCGTCTTGTTCCCAGGAGCACGTAGGTGCCCTCGGTGTCGCCGGTGACCTCGCCGTCGGCAAGATAGCTCCGGTCAGCGCCGGCGGCTCTCCCTCTCTCTGACGCGTGGGACCGGTTTGACTGGGGAGCCCACCGGTCAGTTGCTCTGGTGCGCTTCTGGTGCACTGAATTGGGTGTGTGTAGCATTTAGGTCTGGTTTCGTTTTAAAGGAATTAAGAAAATGAATTTTTAGAAAATTGGTAAAATCTTCCAAAAATCATATCTGGAGCTAGAAGTGTCCAAATGAGGTGAACCAAATTTTGTTGGGTTTGAATTTCTTAGCTCTATACAGGAAAATATTAAATATGACTTTGTGGTAATTTTTCTGTGCAGTTATAATTAATTTGTTATATGCTTGTAAACTTGATAAATGCATAACTAATTATAGGAATATGCTAAAAATGTGATTCCACTTGCATTAATCTTGTTTAGAGTAGTAGGATCTAGGAAAAATATGTTTGCTAGTTGGTTACTATTATTTATATGATGTCATGTGTAACATGCCTTTCATGCTATCTTTTTGATAAATTCACCATGCTTAGTGTAGACAAGTTATGGTTATGAATATTTTTCCTAAGCCTTGTTTTGTGATAAAGAAGCTATGAAAAATGGGAAATCTATTGTTTGATACTTTTCACTGTTGTAAGTATTTTCTATTGCTTAAATGGTTGTCTGCTTGTCATTTTTGTGTAGCATGTTATATGTGTCCAAATGAGTTGAAATTTTGCCGGTAGCCTAATATGGGAGTGTGTTATCTACTGTAATGTTTCTATAATTTTCTGGGTACAACAGATGTAAGGTCCAGTTATAAGCTAGGGTTAAATTGATTGTTTTTAATTGAGTAAGAATTGGTTAGGAGATGTTTTCATGCATTTCTATGATGCTCCAGCTTGGTAACCTTGCTAGAAACTTTGGGGTTGATCTTGTTCATGTGTAGGTCAGCTAGGTCAAATGTCTTTGCTTATATGCTTTATTCGTGGTTATTAGTTAAAAGGTGGGTGTGGTAGGAAAGTTTGATTCAAATTGATTGTTAGTGCAGGTTGTAGACCTCTTACGCAAGACGAGAAATTGTTCTATAGCTTGCTTAAGAAGGGTGAGTATGTGTTGTTGTTTAGAGAAGAAATATGCACATACTCAGTAAATGTTTGATAAATTATTTGGACTGCTCACATGTTGTCTAATGCATCTCATGGCTCAAGTTGTGCATCTCTATATTGCATTCCATGTGCATTCTCAGTTCTCATATATGCATATCATGCATACAGGATCAGCCGGGAGGAGTTACACTGCTGCAATTCGATCCGCCGGAGGAAGGAGTGCCCCCGGAGATCCAGGTGCCAGAAGCTCCCGAGGCCGAGGAGGAAACTGAACTGCCTGAGTGCACTGACCATCAGCCATCTAACTTTGTGAAAGGCAAGCCCCGAAGCATCCCTAAGCCTCCACCTATCTCTTTTTATATAAATGCACTGGTCTTTCTTAAATCGTATGATTGTGCACTTAAGTATAGGAGTTGAATTGATACCGTTGCTGCATTTATACCTTGTACACTTGTCTACTATCCTGGTACTATTACTAGATAAGGGATTGGTTCGATCTTATACTTAGCCATGCTTAGACTGGTAGAAGTCGAGGGATTTCCTGTCCTTCGCGAGCATAGGTGGTGACTAATGATGATAGGGGATGGATTCCACATGGTTGACTATATGTGCCACCATGCCACAATGATAATGAGAGAATCAAGGCTAGGTAGTGGGGAGCCGCATGACATGGTTGAGGTCATGCTATCTTCGGTGCTGCTTGCGGCCGACTAGGACTAAGGCCGCCAGACATCAGTTGAGATTGAAGGACGTCGTCACATAGCTGGCTAGATAAGTCGTTCTGACCGTGAAGCCGAGTAGTTCCTTCTGAGTCGAGAATTGGTGTGACATGGATAGACATATTCTGGAGGTAGGAAGGATGTGCGGAGACACCATTTTTCCATAGTCAGGTCAGGGACCTGCACTTCCTGTGAGTAGGTTTGTCTCCGAGAATATGGCCCCCACCAAACTCGCGATATAATATGACTCAGAAAGATCTCACGGTGACTCAATAAGCCACTGATCAGGCTGACAGGGTTTGTGATTGGCATGTTTGCCAGCTGGTACAATCGATTCGAATCGCCATCTCTCCTGGTTAGTGAGAAACTGAACTGATCTTCTGGTGAGGTAGAGGCTAACAACTTGAACATATTGATTATGGTGAGATGAGGTTGATATCTATGGATATCGGAAATCATATGGTTGTATTGTTTGCTATAATATCAAGTGATTATTTAGTATAGCTGCAAACCTTAGCTTAATAGCTTAACTGAAATCGAAGCTAAACCATATCTAAAATTTATAAGTTGAGGAACTACTGTAGTAATGCTTTTTATGCAAAATGTTGCTATCCTCTGAGCTCCACCAAATAAGCCTGCATATCCTTGAGAGTCTTTTTATTTACTTCCTGTCGGGTAAGTCTAGCTGGGTACAATTGAGTACTCAGGGTTTTATTCCCATTGTTGCAGAAGGAGTAGTTTACTATGCTTATTGCAAGAACTGCTTCACCCCTACGGGCAAACAAGATTAGACCTGGGGCAAGGTCATTATCCATCTTTAGCTTTTGTAAGATGCTGTGACACGGTTAGCTGGTGGTACTCGTATGTGAACTATATTGTTTCAAAACTATGCTGACTTCCGCTACTGTTACATTTATGTAAAAGACTATATTGTACTCTGATGTTTTAATTCGGTTGTAAACTTATGTATCATTTGATGGGTTGTTGCTGAATTTGTAAGATCCTTGGGGCATGTTCTGTTTAAAATGTTAGAAATCCTTCGAGATTTCCAGACTATCGGGTTTATATTGGCTCAAGTGTGACTTGATTGCTACTAAATTAGCGATCGTCGTACTTGTGCTCGTATGAATTGGTCGGTTCTGTGACATCCAACATCCACCACCATCCAAATTCTGAAAAGTGGACATTTTGGCATGCATTAGTGTCCCCATGGTCCATGGGAATCACTTTAAAGCATGTCCCCACTTTTGTCAGTACACCTTTCTCTTTCACAAAGCACTAGACAAGGGAATCTCCGAAAATTTCATCACTTTTGGTCCACCACTAGTCTTTACTTTACTGGACAAAGTGAAACACACTATTTAAAGCTAAAAAGGGGACCAAAGATGGGTCTGTCGACCCCCTATCTGCAGAGTTATGTTTGAATTCAAATAGATTCCCTGTCCGAAGGTAAAAGCAAATCTGAACCTGTCATAAGGGGTTTGGTCGACTCATAAATAAAGAGTTGACAGCAAGGTTGAATTTGAATTCAAATAGATTCCCTATCCAAAGGTGAAAGCAGAGCTGAGCAGGCCAGGGGGTCGGCCGAACTGGGCCTAGTGGCCTGGCCACTAGCCTTTCTCCCCCTATAAATAGCCTTGCATTGTGTGCTCAATTCCACACCCAAACCAGCTGAATCATCTCGAGCACACAATCTCCCTTCTTCTCTCCATTTGAACAAGTTCTTTCTCAAGTTTAGTTGTAATTAGCCACTCATACCAAAAACCCAAAAAAAATATTTTAGTAGTAGAAGCTTGTCCTACTGTCATCTTTGCTCTCAATATCTTGTTTGTGGAGGTAGCCATACCCCACAAGGACTACTAACATTGGGATAGCTAACGCTAACGCTCATCCCTGTTGTTGTAGTGTGTTCTTGTGTTATCTCATTGCTGCAAGATGAAGAAGTTCTCCTCCGCACTCAAGAAGGCCAAGAGTGTCGTAGGGAGTTCCTCCCGATGACCCCGCCATGATGAAGATGAAGGAAGAGAAGCTCCACCAAGACGAAACTTTGGAGTGCCTCCCAAGAGGATGTTCAACCCCGAGAGCGGCCTCATATTGAATCAAGAAGAGTACCAAAGGTACCTCTGCATCCGACACCGCGTTATGAACATACCGGCATCATTGACTTCGTCCTTTTGGACAACACAGGTATGACCGCAGAATTTCATACTATTTTCTAATACAATTGGGTGGGGAAGCTTTTGGGAAGTGCAAGAACTTGGAATCGAAAAACTCACCATTGAATTCCTACGCTCTTTACAAGCCATTGATAATAATGTCTACTTTAGCATGTTCAACCAAGAGTATAATTTCACTTGGGGAGTTTTTAGTATGGCACTTGGTTTTGATAACAATTGTCATCTAGATCTAGTAAATGCCACATGGAAATTTGATAAAGCTGAATTCTAGAAAGCCATAACTGGATCCAATGATTGCTCTGAACCTCAAAACTGATGAAAACCATAATCCCACTTTGTGCTTGATCCGTTATTGGATGGCCATAACTCTTCTTCCTGGCTCTAATGTGCAAATTCTTCTTAATGATGAACTAAGACTGCTCTATGCCATGACTAAGAAAATAAAAGTTTCACCTGCTAAAATTTTAGTCCGCTTTTGGCTTGGTATTTTCCATAGAAGCGAGCCCATATTCTTTACTTCTTTTATCACTCGCATTGCTGAAACAATGGACTTGCTAGATGGAAAACACTACTTCGAATATATTGCTTCTCCAAGAGATATTATAACCAAAGATTTCTTCATAAGTGCTCAAGTCCTAAAAAGAGATGAAAATTATGATCTTAAAATGATTTATCCCGGCCATACAGCCGAAATCTCTCTCCCATGTGAGAGGCGTCGGTTGTATGCGCTGCGTACACTAACCATAAATTGGGACCGAGAGGCAAGAAGCCAAAATGTTGCAGGATCAAGAAGGGTGACAAGGAGCATGTCACAAGCCTCTCAATTTGAGCAAGGCAGCACATCACGAGCTGCAGGGAGATACTAAGAAGAAGGAGATGAGGCAAGTTCCATGGACATTTCAGGGTCCACGGAACAACCTCATTAGCACACTCTAAGAGTGCACACTCCCCGTCCGTACACACGGGTGAGGCAACGTCGAAGCCAAGGATCGGAAATGGATCAACTCATCAACGATATGGGCGCAATGCAAGTTGAGCAAGATGCAACTCTGAGTATGGCGCAACAAAATGCCCAACTATTGCAAGATATCTAAGATGAAGAAGCACAACACTGGGCAGGATGGTTCCAATACTACCCGCCACCACAATGAGCAAAAAGACAAGCTTGGGGGAGATCCTTTCCCCTACCAAGGTAAGTATTCTATCCTACCTATTTACATTATTTTAATTTATTGCATTTAAAAAATGCATAAGATAAAAATACAAAAATATTTCCCTTATGTCTCATGAATGTTTATCTTCCTCATGGAAATGATGAATAGTTGCTCTGTTAATATTTCTTTAATGCCTAGTGAGTATGGATTACTTGACTCATTTAAATCATCATGAACCTGAAAACTTTATGAATGCTAAGTGCTAGAACTAAGTCTAAGTTGTTGTGAGATATGATATAGTGAAACAAGAGCTACTATAATATTGTTCTAAGCATGCATGATTACTGGAGATTTATTTCTTAATCAATCAAAACCTTATTGTTCCTCAATGGTGATAAATTCCTACCACAGCCATATATGCTACACATGTCTAAAACCTTTCACATAAGCTATTTACTTTGTATTGAGTGTTGTCAAGTCTTGTTGACCCTTATTTAGAATCTTATCATGCTCCTAAGATCAAGATCACGTACACACCACATATATATGCTGCTTCTACACTGGAAATACGCAACCACATGCCTTTCATTTCCACTAAATAAATGCTCCATGTGTTAAAGTCATAAAAAATCTCTCTTAGTTATTATGGTAGAAGAGACAAAAGGCTATGCAAAATGGAAAGAAAAAAAAGAAGAAAGAAAGAAAGATGGACGCAAAAGAGTCCATAGAAAAGAAGAGAAAAATTTTAGCAAGTTTAGGCTCATAAATAAAGAAAGGAAAAAATGATAGCTATGTCTCGAAAAAATTTATTAGAGAGAGATACAATTTCAAATAGTGGAGCATTATAGTTCATATTTTCCACACACTTGCACATCTTGATCTAAGGGCATGACACTTCTCTCTTTGGATCCAAGCTTTGACTCTACAACATATGCAAAGTAAGTATGCTATACTCTTTCATTCCTACCTTAAGCTCCACATAAGCCATTTCTTAGAAGTAGGATGATGAAGAGAAGGCAACATTTACTTTGTGCCTTGGTAAGGAATCATACATCATTTGAGAGACATGAGAGAACCATATGAGGAACATTAAGTTTTCTGTTGCAAAACATTCCTAAAACCTCCAGTATGAAACTTGCAAAGAATGAGAAAATTAGTGCTCAAGTTAAACTGTTCTGTCTCTCAACCACCTAAGGCAAAGGAAAGGTCATTAGCCCCATAAAGGACTAAAGTAAAATAGGTGAATTTTTATAGCCAATTTTTTCATTCAAAAGATAAGTATTCTGTTGTGCACATGGCACTATTGAAACATGAACATTGTAGCAACTCCTGATCCACCGAGGCTAAGTTTAATTATTTGCTCGGAGCGAGCAAAGGTTAAGCTTGGGGGATCTTGTTGACGGTAGATATACCATGAAAATTCACATTCAAACACCGTCAACAGGCCTCGGATTCATGGGAGAATAAACATATCATGAATATATTTTATCAATAACTAGTTCCACTTGTGCTCTTAGCTTGTGAATGCAGGGAAGATCAAAACAGAACAAACTGGAACAGTTGGAGCCCAATATTATGGGTCGGCCGAACCATGTATTTGGGAACCAAGTCATCACGCTTCAACAAATGACTCAAGACATCACTTAGAAGAGAGGAGAGCTCAGAGTGGGCCCATGTGTGGGTCAGCTGACCCCACCATGGGGCCCACCTGGCTCTGGTGACGTGGCAAGATCCGTGTGACACTATATCCAGCTCAATTCCACCATCAGATCAACATGTGCTTCCATTCAACGGTGGAGAATCAAAGCACACGGATCAAGGCGTGAAATGACACAATCAAGACAGAACTAGCACAAGGCAACACTCTATGACTGGTGGGGACCACACCTAGCTGGGCCCACCTATCATAGGGGGTCGGCCGACCCCCATGGTGCCTGGCCAGGTCAGTTGGCCCCCACCGCCTTCCTGCATGTCTTCCACATGATGAAATCACCTCTGTCGTCCATCCTAAGGCAGTATTGAGGCAGTTCATCCAAGGGTGGATAGGCAAGGAGCACGCGGATTGCTGACGTGGCGCCCCTCAACTCTCCCCTATAAATAGAGGCTGCCATCACCCTCTTCAACACATCCAAGATACACAAGAGCCACAAGAGATAAGAAAAGCTCCATTCTTTAGTAGTAGTATTAGTCTAGTGTGGGAGTTAGAGTCGAGTCGAGCTACGCTCGGAGTCTCCGAAGTCGTCTGCTAGAGAGTCTGATATAGCTCTTGTACCTTTCCTTCTGTAAAACTTTACCTTTATCAATATATTATCTTTACTTTACTTTACTAAGTCTCTACTTAGTGCATTATTATTCTTTATAGTATTGTTGTGTTTTGTTTTAACTTATAGTTGAGTTATATTAGATAGTGATCCTATAACCAACTCACGTGTGTGGTTCATCGCCTGTCGTAGGGTGCTTTAGTTGTTGGTACGCAACTAGAGTAGTAAGGTACGCTGTCAATTTAAAACACATCTTAACCATGAGCAGATCAGGAAGCAACACAACAGGAGGAGACGCCAAGCCTGCCGTCAGGCTGCCCAGCCTCACTGTGGATGGGAGGAGTTCCCTGGTAAGATTGTGAAGTATGAAAACTGCTACAAGGAGTAAGAAGAAGCCGTACAAGCACCACGCTGGAGTGAGTGGGAAGAGGAAGCTGAGAAGATGACCAGATTGCTAAAGCAGAGAAAGAAAAGATCCAGGCACAAGTAAAAGAATGGATGAAGAGAGATGAAAAATCAAGAGAAGCATACACGGAAGAGCTGGAAAAGAGAGAAGCAGAAGAAACAGAACAGAGATGGAAGGAGAAAGAAGAAGCACCTACTACACCACCGCAAAATGGGGAATTGACTGAGGTAACCTCAGACGATGAACCTACTAAGTAAGTACTCTCCTCTATCTAAGTCATGTCGGTAGACTTTAAATTCCGTACCCTAGCCATAAGGTTAGAATGGTAGTTATCTAATTAATTTAGCATTCATTAGTAATTTTGCTTAGCATATTTATTAGTACAATCATTCTTTGGATATTAAAAATAACACAATAAAAATATTTACTGCTTTATTTACTGCATCATAAATTTTGAAGCCCCATGTGAATAAACCTATGGTGACCCTGTAGGCATATTTACTGTGGTGGCATAAAAATAAAAATAAAAATAACAATCTATATTTACTTTGTTGCATTATGAAAATCCTAAGCCCCATGGGAATGAATATTCCCTATGGTGGCATAAAAAACATATATAGTATGCATACATTTTTTGATTGCTACATAAGAAACTTAGAAAAACCTAAAAAAGAGAATCCTGCGAAAATCTATTAATTAAAATCAACTCAAAGAATAATCAAAGTGCTCATTGGCTGACCGCTAACCACTTAATAAGTCGAGCCTCGAGTTTTGGTTTTCTTGTTGGAGTATAACTATGGAGGAATAATATGATGACTAAGAAGAGAGTCTATTAGTGGCACCCACCAGGACTACTACTAGCTCACTCTGAGGATCATTCAAGCACCAAGTATTGCAAACATCAAGGTTGGGGAGGAGTATCCCCTAGTTATCAGGTAATTATACCTATGCGCTTATTGAAACTACTTTATACAAGAACAAAATACCAAAAATATGTGAACACATGAAGGTTCACCATAGTATCATATGAAAATCTAAAAATACCAAAAATATGTGGGCACATGAAGGTCCATACCTTTTAGAAAAAACCAAAAAATATGTGGGCACATGAAGGTCCACTCAGTTAGGAAGCATCTGCTAGAAATAAAAAATCAATTACTTACCATGGAGTGGTATTAAACCTAACCCCTCTCCATAAGATTCAGTATTTTTTGGCAATTGATTTTCATAGGACAACACAAAATCAAGGAGTTAGTCAACCCGACGCTCTTACACTGCCAATACACTGCTCAGAAGGATCACTCAATTTGCAACATCAAAGACCCTGACAAACATTCAGCTTGGGAGAGGGCACCCTCCAATTAAAATCCAGCTAAGTATAAGTTTCCTATCTTATTATCATTATTACTATATCACTTTTTCGCGTGAGTTAACTAGTAAGATAAAATTTAAAAACCAAATAAATATCTATCTATATATTAGAGTATGTTTAGAGTCGGTCTAGGCTAGAGTTAATTAAAAATGATGAACATTAAAATTTTGTCTTCGAGATGATGAATAGTTGCTCTGCCATAATTCCTTTTAAGCGCCTAGTTGTCAAACTTAAATTCTCCTGAGTTTTAGATATTGCTATTTTAACTTAAGAATTTACTCTGAACTTGAAACTTGTGGAGGCATATGTTTGAGCTAATTCTAGGTACTTGATTGATATGATTCATGAAGGTTGAGCTACTATTTCTCTTATTCCTAGCATTACTAAGTTCTGGAGATTTATTTTTGAAAATTTGAAATTTACATGACGAGCTTTTGTATGATAAAGTATGAATTTCTACCAAAGCTATATATGATACATCTAGATAGGAAATTTTTGCACATTCATGCTGCTAGCTTTACATTGAGTTCAGTCAACCTTTGTTGTATACCATATGAGAGTCTTGTCATACTTTTAAAACCAAGATCACGTACACACTTCAGCACATATGCATTATTCCTACCTTGGGAGTAATCGCAACCATTTTCACTTTTATCAGTGTTCATCATGAAAACGTTTTCTCCTACACTAGGAGTAAACACTCAAAAGCATACCCTATAGGACAGCCTCGATATAATTGCTCTAAGTTCTTATTATTATCTCTCCAGCTATTTATATTCAAAGGATACATGTGGCTATGCAAAAATATGAAAAGGGGAGTAAAAAATGGACAAGTGTCCCAGCATGAAAACAATGGGTACTGAATGCCCGCCTCCCGAATGAAGAAAAAAGAGAAAGAAAAAAGATAGCCCATGTGTTCCTCCAAGTTACAAAGGAGAGTGAATCATTTTCAAACTAGCATAAGTAGAATTAGGAATACCACTAAATACCACATATACACCTATCCACCACATTCCATACACATGCACATCTTGGTTTGATTGTATGCCTTGATTCTCTGTGGATCCATTGTTTGACTTTACAACATATGAATTGCAAGTATGCGTAAACCTTGTTATTGCCACTCCTATGAGCTCCACTATAATCGTTAGTTATAGGAAGGCATAACATTAATGCCTTAAGTGAGATCCACAAATATCATATATACTGAGGGACTTGAGGGTGTCATACAATTAAAGCTTTGAGTTTATTTTGAAAACTTGCAAAACTCCGGAATATTGGTACTGTGAAGAATTTGCTACATAGTGCGTGACTTGATTGTTCTTTCTTTCAATTACTCAAGACTAAGGCAAGAATTGTAAAGCCCCATAGTTAAAGGTAAAATGGGTAAGTTTAAAAGTTAGAACAGTTTTGTCTAATCCGGAGGAGAATCTATGTTTGAAGCATGTGTACATGGGAAGTATGGAAGCATTGTAGCAACTCCTGATCCAATTACATTAGTAATTAGGCTTAGTTTTTTTGCCAAGGGACTGGCAAACAGGTAAGCTTGGGGGTCTTGTTGATGGTGGATAACGTCAACTCTTATTAGAACTTTAGACACCAAAGGATACACGAATAGATGCTAGTCTAGGGTTTTAACTGAAAGTTTCCACGAGTTTTGCATGTTCTGTATTTTCCAGGGGCTATTCCAAAAAAGCATAAAAGAAGGGTTAAAGAGCATAATTACCACGAAACTTAACCGCCAAGGAAACATCATCACGAAGACCCTGGAAGGGTCTAGAATACACCCGAAGCGACCGGGGCCCGAACCCAACAGGTGGGGCCGGCCAGCGCCCCCCATTAGGGATTCGGCCCGCCTTCTGGAGTCTTCTTCCACCGCCTTTGTGGAGTCATCTGGACCCTTGTTTCAAGTCGGTTTGATCCTACGGTGCACGTGCATCCCACCGGGCTATAAATAGAGAGGCAGACCCCCTGGAGGGAGGAACCCATCATTCATACAAGGCATCAAGTTCTCAAGCCATCAAGAGCCTCCTAGTTCATCAAGAGCCTCCTAATTCATAGTTCTAGTCTAGTTAGATTAGAAGTAGAGGAGTTCTAGTTCTTCGGCGGATCTAGAGCCTCGGCGTCTGTATGGAGCACGGAGTTCGGTATAATTCTAGTTCTTTCTCTATTATTGTATTCTTCATTATGATTAGGGAAACATTGTTCTTAATAGTTCATATGTTCTTGACTATAATAGTCTTTGTCTACTTTGATTATATGTCTAGTATAGTTGGTTTGATCTTATTGAATTCATGTAATTGCTCGTATAGCGTTTATTCATACGGACGATGGATAGATGATGAATAGTATGTAAACATGGTGTCTAGGTATTTTGTTTATCTGTGAGTGCACCCTGATGTGCCAGGTCGTGTGGTAGATCGCATAGGTGACAGCTCCATCGAGTCCTCTGTAGTCCACCCCCCGTACATAGGCCAGCAGGCACGGTCGCTGAAGTTGGATGATGACTCTGTTTCACATCCTTCCTAGATGATGCCCTTTGCATGTGATTATGATATAGGATTAGTCTAACAATGATTGCTAGATGTAATTGCACTAATTAGAGTTATTCATTGATATAGCTATAGAATTACCTTTGATATTAATTCCTTAGTTTATCCACTGGCTAGCTATTACTATGACTAGAGAAGTGCTCTGATGATTATCTTTTTATTTATGATGCTTGATCATACTTATCACCTTTATCTTTATTTACCTTGTGACCTCTACCTGTTTTGAGTAGAGAAAATGACATCGGTAATATCACTTATCCATTGTATACCATCACTATCAATATAGTAGATTAAAGTTTATCCTAGTCCTTCCCGGTGGTATAAATATAAATCGACAACTTGGTAGAACTCCCTAGGTAAAATGCTACAATGGTATAATTATCTGTCCGCTTGCAGAACCAATCTTAGTTTATATTATTTATATTTATTTCTGCCTAGTCACATAGATTAATATATAAAACCTTTATTTATTCGTAGCATTATTAATTAGGGATGACAACCTAGTTCTTGCATAAGAATGTTGGTAATAGGAAAGTGGCTAGTTGCTAATGACAAGTTACTTAATTACTATTCATCTTCTAATCTCGCCTCTCGCATTAAAAGTTATATAATTATATTTGACGACGTTAGTAGATGTCAACAGAAGAAAAAAGGGCTTTCAAATGGTAAGCTCTATCTTCCTTCGAAGCTTTGGCATCTTTATTATTATTATTATTATTATTATTATTATTATTATTATTATTATTATTATTATTATTATTATTATTATTATTATTATTCCTGAAAAATCTTTTTTGCTTTCAGATGTTGTGTTTCCTGTTTCTTCCTCTCAAAAGGAAGTAACTATGGATTTGTCTAAATCAAAGAGTGTGACTGGAGATCCTCCTACTCTACCTTTAGCTTCACGACCAACTGTTCAAGGTATCTCAAAAGAGTCTTTGGATCGCTGCCTTGATTTTTGTCACCGCGAAGGTGTAGAACTAGATGCTTTTAAAATTATTTGTATTGGTTTGGACAAGATCCGTATGCTTCCGAAGTCTTCAGAACTTCAACTGTCTGAATGTATTGATAAAACATTCTCAGTTCTTGACGTTGAGGAGGAGTTAGCTAAGAAATCTATTTTTGAGCTTGGGGATGCTTCGGATAAGGTATGTTTGTATTTTTGAGCTTTCTTGTTTATCTTTGATTTTTCTAATGCTATAATTTCTCTCTCTTTTTATCAGATTGCACTTCTTCAGAGAGGTCTTCATCGGAGTCTTGAAATTCGTGAAGAAGCCTCTGCCCTTCGCGAGAAAAAGATGCTTAAGGAAATTGAAATTCTAAAATCTCAACTTGTGGGGGTATAAACCCATATACCCGCATAGCTGAACATGGGCCAAGTCATCTGACCAGGCCCGGACTACTAAGGACGCGTCTGCTACACGTTCTCCAGGAGATCACGTTTATTTGCTGGCCTAGAAGTCTTGCCGCCTAAGGAAATAGCTTTCCTAGTATCTAGCCGATTAGTTTCCTTGTTCGGTTAACATTGTAATCTGATATACATGGTAAACCAACTTGTAACCCTGCCCCCGGACTATATAAGGTGGACAGGGGATCCTCTCAAAATAGATCATCTAATAGCAATACAATACAATAACACATAGGACGTAGGGTATCACGCCTCGCGGCGGCCTGAACCTATATAAATCTCGTGTCTCGCGCTACTGCGCTACTCTTGTTCGTCTCAAGCGCACCGTCACCGATCATTTACTACCTTGGGCATGCCCCTCGGTAGACTATCGCCAGCGTTCCATTGACAGTTGGCGTGCCAGGTAGGGGGTGTGCTTCCTTATCCATGGTGAGCAAGATGGTGATTTTTTTCAAGCTTCATAGAGCTCCCGACGCCAGGCCAGATCTTCACGGTGGGTTCCATCACCTGGGTCATCGGCCCCAATGGCGAAGGAAGAATCCTGGATGCGGTCCAGATCGCGTCTACTCGGTCTTCGTCGATAGCCTCCGCTCCGGCAGGGAGGCTGCCACGCTACGTCTGGAAGGCTATCGACGTCAGTGACCTGATCGGATCCATAGATCAGGTCTCCCAAGGCTTGTCCAAGAGCCTCCAGATCTTGGAATCAGCTGTGGGTCAGATGTCTGCAGATCAGCTTCCGGCCCTCTCCAGGGACACGACGCTTCACTCCATCCACGGCTCGGCGGGACTCGACAATAGTCATCACCGCCACTCCACAAGGTCGCATCATCGAGCTTCGGCCCCGAGCAGTCACCCGTGATCTCCCTAGGGGCTACATGCCATTCGGCCTGCGAAAAAACGGCCTCCAGCATCTCACCGCTGCTGCGTCGCTACGACCACGCCATCTCCGACCACAATGGCGCCTAGCTCCACCTATATCATCGTCGACAATGACCACTCTGACGACGGCGGCACAGAAGGCGGCGATCTCATCGATCTGCCTCCTCCCACTGGTCGGTACATCAGTCGGCCCATCCTCGCCATTAGTAACGACAGCGCTCGGGCTCCGAATAAAGATGAAGAAGCCCAAGCAGCTCGAGAGGGTAGAAACGCCTACCGAAGACGGCGTCGCGAGCAGCGAATCGAAGCAAGGAAGGGCCCAGTACGGAACCTGGAGTAAGAATTTGATCTGGTTGGAAACACCAGGTCTACAAGATTCCGAGCGTGAACGTCGCCGGCGAGATAGCAGAGGCCAAAAACCTGGCCCAGACTCCAGAGGTTGAGCGCCTTACGGCTTACCTCCAGGCAGCCCAAGTTCAGATCAATGAAGAACGCTTGCCGCCACCACCGTCTCACTCCACCACATCGGCCACTGAAATTATTCGCGAAGATATGGTGGCCAATCCCGCGGTGGGCGAAGACATCGTCGCCAAGATGGAGACTAGGAGGTGAATCAGTTCGACCTCCGTGAGAAGCTGAAGACCAGAGACCTCCGTGGGCACATCAAAAATCGGAAGGAAGCCAGGCACTCAGCAGAAAATGAGCGCCGCAAGTAGTATGATGAAACCCATGGTCCTCCGATCAACGACAAGAACGCCCCCGAGTTGCCATTTATGGAAGAACTCCAGGCGGTGCGCTGGCCGCCGAACTTCAAGGTCATCGGCGTCGAGACCTATGACGGTACTGCCGATCCCACCAAGTGGCTTATTGTTTACGAGATCGCGGTCAAAGCTACCGGAGGAAACTCAGATGTCATGGCAAACTATTTGCCCATCATGCTCAACGCATCTGCCAAGAATTGGTTGCTAAGTCTGAAGCCGAACTCCATCGACACATGGGACCAGCTGAAGAAGTAGTTCATCAGCAACTACCGTGCCACCTGGAAGCAGCTAGGCACGAAGTTTGATCTTGAGAAGCTTCAGCAAGCGTCATGAGAATCTCTGCGGGATTACATTCGGCACTTCTCGGAGACAAGAAACAATATCCCAGATATCATGGATGCTAAAGCCATCTCCACTTTATACGTGGCCTTCGACCCCATGAAGAACACCAGAGGAAGCTATACTGCAGTAGACTAAGCTCCATCGCTGTTGGTATTTTTAAGTGCACACAGATAAATCTGCAAGCGCACGGATACCGTTGTAGCTTTCACCCGGAGGGTTTTAAATATTGTATCCACAGGGAAGCGGGCTTGGTTAACTATGATCTAACTTAACCAGGGGTAGTCAAGAAGTAAAGGTAAAAACTAGGTTAAAAGAGGTAGTCAATAATGGATGTAGTGATGTGAATAAAGATGGTGGTGCTACAACTAAGATGAAGGCTAATAGGTGTAAAACTAATCAAGGGTGTAGATAATATGGTTATGGTGATCTAGGTTGTAGGTAATAGGAGTGTAGAGAGGATAACTAGGGGTTTCTACATCTGACTTGGGTAAGCTTCTGTCTTCTATTGTTCATCTGGGGAAATTACTATAGGGAAAGAGATCAACAGAGGATTTTTCCCTTAGCAAAGCTATCCTACTATTCCTTCTGACGGGAGGTGGACTACAAAGGACTCAACAGGCACGGTCACCCCCGCGATCTACCACCGTTCCAGGCCACACAGGATGCATTTACGAGTAATTATAGTCTAAGCACCACGCCTACACTATAGATTACCACTCTACTCCCTCTAGAACAGGAATAAAGCACTCAAAAGAGAGACATAAACTAGATAAGCAATATAAACATAGACTTACGTAGATCAGAAGTTGGTTGCCCGAGACATCTTAAGAGCTAGCTCAAGTAGAGCTAGATCCTACCGAAGTACAAGTCGTAGAGGGATCACCGACAGGCTGGCATCTCCTCCTAACTCTTCCCTCGCTCTCCATCTCTCTACTATCTAGTCTTCTAGATTCTTCCTGATCTACTTTCGCGGCGGAATTCGATTTTCACACCGACGTCCTTGGTATTTCCTCCTTTTCCTGATAACATCCTGCAGAAACACAGATTCACCAAAACTCGTGGAATTCTGTCAGTTCAACCCCTAAACCTATGTTGGTGTTTGCTTTTATTCCCTTTTCATGTTTAGTTGATGGGTAAAATCATACAATAATTACTGTCAACAAGTTCCCCTAAGCTTAACCTTTGCTAATCCCTTAGCAAAGCCAAACTTAGCAATGGATATCGGAGTTTATTAGAATTTTCAAACATAATAGCAACTCCTCAAAAGTACACCTGTATTAAAGCAAGAGTTCTCCTCTGGATTAGAGTAAACTATTCTGACTTTCAAACTTACCTTTATTACCTTCAATCATGGAGCTTGTAGCCTTTTCTTGGGTCTTGGGTAATTGAAGGACAGAATGTCTAACTTAAGCACTATGTCTCAAGCTCTGTCGTTCAACTCTGATCCTAGGAGTTTTTGCAAGTTTTTCAAAATAAAGCTCAGAGATTCCTTTGTATGACCCTCTCAAGTCTCTCAATATGTGATATTTGTGGATCCTCACCAAGGCAGTTGTGATGTGTGCCTTCTCTCCCTCACCCTATCACTAATGGCTTATGTGGAGTTCATGGGTAAGGAGACAGCTCATACATACTTGCAATGCATATATTGTAAAGTCAAACAATGGATCCAGAGAAAACAAGTCATACAATCAAATCTAAATGTGCATGTGTGTGGATATGTGGTGGTAGGTGTATATAGTGGCTAACCTAATTCTACTTTTGCTCCTTGAAAACATTTCTCTTTTTTTCAAACACTGGGAAAATTGTGTTGCAGGACAACATGGGCTATTTCTCTCTTTTTTTCTTTTTCTACTTTTTTCTAGGCGGGCATCAAAGTACCCATTGTTTTGATAATTTGGACACTTAGTCCATTTTTACCTCTCAGGCGGGCACCTTTGTACCCATTGTTTTGTCTCATCTCACACTTTTGCATAGCCACATGCCTCTTCTCTGCAACATTACTTCCCTTTCTTCTTTTCATTTTGAGAGATAGCAACAAGAACTTGGAGCATTTATTCAGGGATATCCTATAGGCTTATTTTTGGTGTCTACTCCTAGAGTAGGAAGTAGAACATTTTCTGGTGGACATGGAAGGCATGTTTTTGCGTAGTCCTTGTGTAGGAGCAGTAGGTGTATGTGGTGTGCATGTGATCTTGATTTTGAGAGCATGACATGTTTCTAAGGTATCAACAAAGCTTGACAACACTCAATGCAAAGCAAGTAGCATATAAATGTGTGGGTTTTCCTATTCTAGCATGTATGGCTATGGTGGGAATTTAAGCTTTGTCATACAGGAACTCATCATGTGGTTTTAAGGATTTTAAAAAAATAAATCTCCAGGACTCAAGTATCACTAGGAACAAGATAAATAGCAGCTCAAACTTTCCATATCATATTCCTCAATCACCTAGACTTAGATCAAGCATTTGCTACCCACAAGTTTTAGGTTTCAAAGTAAATCTTCATGTCAAAACAGTTGTGTCTAAAACTTGGGATAGTTCAAGGTTGAACACTAGGTATCAAAAGGGATTCTAGTGATTGTGCTAGTTATCAATTTCATGCATGATGTTGATCTATGGAGTTCATTTTATCTGGGAAAAAAACTTCTATAAACATTTTATTCAAACCTAAGCAAACTCACTAAACTAAGCAAACCTAATCAAGCTAAGCAAATCTTTATTAGGTTTTCAAATTTTATTTCACTTAGCTAACTCACTCGAAAAGCAATATAGTACAGTAATAGGATGGGAAGCTTATACTTAGCTGGATTAAGTGGAGGATGCTCTCCTCCAAGCTAGATGATGGTGTGGTCGTGATGTTGAAGTTGAGTGATCCTTCTTAGAGCAGGTGTAACTGAAGTGTAAAGGTGTCAGGTTCACTAGCTCTTTGATCATATATTGTCCTGTAAAACTCAATTGCCAACAATAATACCAATTCTCATGGTGGGGGTTAGGATAATACTGCTCCATGGTTAGTGGCAAAATTTCTAGCAGAAAGCTCCCTTAAAGAGTGGAACTTCATGTGCCCACATATTTTTGGAGTTTTCATAAAAGTTTTGGACCTTCATGTGCCCACATTTTTTTAGTATTTTAAGTTTATGAATGCAGAAAGTAAATATGATGTAATAACCTATTCTAGATGTGTGGGGGTATAAGCCCGTATACCCGCATGGTCATACTTGGCCCAAGTCTATCGAAGAGGCCTGAACTACCAAGGACGCGTCGCCCATACGATGTCCAGGAGATCGCGTATATCCGCCGAATCCTTGGCGGGCAAGAAAATAGCTTTCCTAGGATCTAGCCGATTGGTTTCCCAGATCGACTAGGATTGTTATCTGTTATGTATGGCAAGATCAACTTGTAACCCTGCCCCCCGGACTATATAAGGTGGGCAGGGGGGTCTACTCGAATCATCTAATCTACTAGCAATACAACACAGCAACATACAGGACATCAGGTATTACGCCTCGTGGCGGCCTGAACCTGTTTAAATCTCTGTTCCGCACGAATTGTGCTCCCTCGTTCGTCTCAGGCGCACCCTCACCGTCTCATCTACTACCGCGGGCATACCCCTCGATAGACTATCGCCGGTATTCCGTCGACAGTTGGCGCGCCAGGTAGGGGGTGTGCCACCTGATTCCATGGCGAACAAGGTGATTTTTTCAAGCTCCATCGAGCTCCCGACGCCGGGCCAGATCTTCATGGTGGGATCCATCACCTGGGTCGTCGGCGCGAACAGCAAAGGGGTGATTCTGGACGCAGCTCAGATCCCCTGCGTGTTGCCTCCGACGAAAAGGCTGCCACGCTACGTTCGAAAAAACGTCGACAAAGACGACCTGATCGGGTCTATAGATCGGGTCACCAAGAAGCTATCAGAGGGACTCAAAATGCTGGAGTCCGTGTCATCCACGACGCACCGCCCCTCTTCACTGTCCCCCGACACAACACTGGTCGTCACCGTCACACCTCTCGAGCGCATCGTCGAGGAGCGACCTCGAGTGGATCGTCCTCCGAACGGCTACTTGCCGCTCGGGCTACAAAACGCAACTTCCAGCTTCGCTCAAACGCTGCGTCAACACGCCGGCACCAGCTCCTTCATCCCCCCCGATAACGTCCGCCCCGACAATGATGATCAAGAGGGTGGCCTTCCCGCCGATCTGCCCCCCATCAAGCAATTTTTTGGGGGACCGGTCCTTGCCATCAGCAACGACAGCAACCCGCCGCCCAATGAGTCCGAAGAAGCCCGAGCAGCCCGCGAGGCAAGGAACGCCGATCGCAGACGACGCCACGAGCAGCAAGCTGAAGTGAGGAGGGCTACGGTGAAGAATCTGGAGCCTAAATTTTGCATGCTCGGGCAAGTACGAGGTCAGCACGACTCCAAGCGCCAATGTCTCCGTCGCGATCGCCGAGGCCAAGAGGCTACCCCAGACTCCAGAGCTCAGGCGGCTCACCGCTCTTCTCCAAGCAACTCAGGTCCTGATCAACGAAGGAAGACAAGCGCCATCTCATAGCACGGCATCGGCTACAGAGCTCGTCGGCGAAGATGGTGAGATGTCTCGCGGTGGTCGGAGACCTCATCGGCGAGACGGCGACCAAGAGGTGAACCAATCTGACCTCCGCGCAAAGCTGAAGACCAAAGACCTACGCGGCCGCATCGAGAACAGGAGAGAAGCCAGACACTCAGCAGAGGCTGAGCGACGAAGAGAGTATGATCAAACGCACGGCTTCCCCAACAACAAGACCGCCCCGGAACTGCCATTCACGTCGGCACTCCGAGCAGTTGTCTGGCCTCCTAACTTCAAAGTTGTCGGCGTCGACACTTACCGATGGAAGAGCCGATCCCAACAAATGGCTCAACGTCTACGAGATCGCCGTCCAAGCCGCCGGTGGAAACAGGGATGTGATGGCCAACTACCTCCCGGTCATGCTCAGCGCCTCTGCCAACAACTGACTTCATAGTTTGAGGCCGAACTCCATCGACACTTGGGATCAGTTGAAAGAGCAGTTCGTCAATAACTACCGCACCACCTGCAAGCAACCGGGCACGAAGTATGATCTTGAAAGACTTCGGCAAGGCTCTCGGGACTCCCTGTGAGACTACATCCGGCACTTCTCGGAAATCAAAAACGACATCCCTGACATCACAGATGCAGAAGTCATCTCCGCGTTTATGCGCGGCCTGAGGCCCGACGAGGAACTGCGGAAGAAATTATACCGCACCAGCCCGACCACCGTTGCCGAGATGCTACGCATCGCCAACAAATACGCCGATGGAAACGACGCAGCTCATCACTCCATTCACAGTCGCCTTCGCTTCCCCGACCAGTCACGGAACCAAGTAGAGGGCCACCGAACTGATCGGCACTAGGATGATCGAGCTCCTCGGAGAGACTACCGCCGCGATGACTGCGACCATCGACGACGCTCAGAACACCGCCGTTACGACGAACCCGAGAGCTCCAGGGCTGGAGAGAGGCGCCGCCACTACCAAGTTTACAACACCCGACCAGCCCCAAAGCGCAATTACGAGGAGGCCTACTACAAGCTCCTCGACGCCCAGTGCCCCGTCCACAAGCACCACAAGCACACCATGAGGGAGTGCGAGGGTTTCTCCAGGAAGTTCGAAGCAGAAGAGAAGATGAAGGCTCACGTAGAGTCTGACAGGGACCGGCGCGATGACACCGACAAGCCTCCAGGCTTCACTGACGCACACCGAACCATTTCCACCATCATCGGTGGACGCGCCGCCATCGAGTCAAAGAGGGAGCAGAAACTCATCAATAGACGTGTCAACTCCGTTGCCAATTCCGACAGCGCGATCGCTGATCCAAGGCTTCCTCCTTGGTCCCACCAAGACATCACCTTCAGCAGGGCCGACCAATGGACCCAGATTCCGTACTTGGGTCGCTTTCCATTGATCGTTGATCCGGTCATACGCACGACGCGTTTCCGGAAGGTGCTCATCGACGGCGGCAGCAGGCCTCAACATCCTGTTCTCTGGAGCTGCCAAGGAACTCGGGCTAAAAGAAGAAGACTTGCGACCCACATCAGCTCCCTTCTAGGGGTATCGTCCCGGGACAGCCATCATATCCTCGAGGGCAGGTAAGCCTCCCTGGTTCAGTTCGGGCACCCACAGTGCTTTCGCATCGAGCACATCGACTTCTTGGTGGCCGACTTCGACACCGCTTATCATGCTATCCTCGGCCGACCAGCTCTGGCGAAATTCGGGGCCATCCC
This sequence comes from Eremochloa ophiuroides, assembly GCA_038502445.1. Classification (NCBI taxonomy): domain Eukaryota; kingdom Viridiplantae; phylum Streptophyta; class Magnoliopsida; order Poales; family Poaceae; genus Eremochloa; species Eremochloa ophiuroides. The sequence continues at coordinate 56,644,326 of JAHLJS010000002.1, forward strand.
CAACTACACCTACCTCGTTATGAAGATGCCAGCGGAGAACGGCGTCCTTTCCATTCGCGCCGATCTCCAAGTTGCATATGCTTGCGAGCGAGAGGCCATTGCCATGGCGGAAGCTGTCGAAGAATCCATACTCATGAACATCTATGCTGCGGACGCAAAGCAAGTAGCTCCAGAAGACCAAGTCATCCCGGAGAAGACCCCATCAAGATCAGCCACCAAGAACAAGGAAACGAAGGAGGTTGTCCTGGTCCCCGGTGAGCCAAACAAGACTACTCGCATCGGGGCCGACCACGATCCCAAATAGGAAGACGCGCTCGTCAGCTTCCTAAGGGAGCACGTAAGCACTTTCACATGGAAACCAGCGGATATGCCCGGCGTTCCCAAGAAGTTGATCGAGCACTCCTTGAATGTCTCGAAGACCGCCAAGCCAACCAAGCAGAAACTCCGGCGATTCTCTCCAGACAAGAAGGAGGCCATTAGGGTAGAGATAGCTCGGCTCTTAGCTGCCGGCTTCATCAGAGAGGTGTATCACCCTGATTGGGTAGCCAATCCGGTGCTTGTAAGAAAAAAGAATAATGAATGGAGAATGTGCGTTGATTACACCGATCTCAACAAACACTGCCCTAAAGACCCCTACGGTCTTCCACGAATCGACGAAGTCGTCGACTCAACAGCAGGCTGTGAGCTACTCAGCTTCCTCGACTGCTACTCCGGATACCATCAGATCGCTTTGAAGGAAGAAGACCAAGAGAAGACGTCTTTCATCACCCCTTTCGGGGCTTATTGCTACAAGACCATGTCTTTCGGATTGAAGAATGCTGGAGCAACCTACCAACGGGCGATTCAAGCTTGTCTGGACGACCTTATCCCCGACATCGCTGCAGCATACGTTGATGACGTCGTCATCAAGACTCGAACGGCTGAAGACCTCATCTCCAACCTCGAAGCAGTTTTCGAAAAACTGGACAAATTCCAATGGAAGCTTAATCCTGGCAAGTGTATATTTGGCGTCCGATCCGGCAACTTGCTCGGTAACATCGTCAGCAAGCAAGGCATCCTCCCCAACCTAGAAAAAATCAATGCGGTTATGAGGATGAAGCCTCCGACCAATGTCAAAGATGTGCAAAAGCTCACCGGGTGCATGGTGGCCCTTGGCCGTTTCATCTCCAGACTGGGCGAGAAAGGCCTCCCATTTTTCAAGTTACTAAAAGCTGGCGAGAAGTTCACCTGGTCGGAAGAGGCAGATACGGTCTTCAGAGAACTCAAACGCTTCTTGACGAGTCCTCCGCTTCTCACAGCTCCAAAAAAGGATGAACATTGCTAATCTACATCGCCGCGACTAATAACGTCGTCAGCACTGCCATCGTCGTCGAACGAGAAGAAGACGGTCACGCCTATCCAGTCCAGCGACCAGTTTACTTCATCAGTGAAGTCCTCAACGAGTCCAAGACCCATTACCCAACGGTGCAGAAATTGATATACGCTGTTCTCGTCACCTCAAGAAAGCTCCGTCACTATTTTGAAGGATATTCCATAGCAGTAATCTCTGAATACCCCCTGGGTAGCATCCTCCGAAACAAAGACACCAACGGCCGGATCCTAAAATGGGCAGTAGAGCTGGGAACATACTCCATTGATTTCCGCAGCCGAATAACAGTCAAGTCGCAGGTACTCGCCGATTTCATAGCTGAATGGACAAAGATACAAGAGTCTTCGCATCCGGCACAGGAAGAGTATTACACAATGTTCTTCGACGGGTCCCTCAGCATCAGTGGCGCTGGAGCCGGAGTACTCCTTATATCGCCCTCCGGTGAGCGCCTCCGTTACGTCTTGCGAATTCACTTCATGGCGTCCAACAACGCGGCCGAATACGAGGCTGCCTTGCATGGTCTCCAGATAGCCTCCGAGCTCGGCATCCGTCGCATCATGGTCTATGGGGACTCGGCCCTGGTCATCAACCAGGTTAACAAAGACTAGGACTGCAACAATGAGAAAATGGACTCGTACGTCGCCGCAATCAGAAAAATCGAAGGGAAATTCCTTGGAATAGAATTCCATCATATCATTCGAAGCGAAAATCAGGTGGCCTGACGAATTGTCAAAGCTCGGATCATCCCGGTCCGACGTCCCCGCAGGCGTTTTTATCCAGGATCTGTTCAACCCCTCCATACAGACTGATGGCGATACCAGCAGCTCCGCGACCGACCAGATAGTGGCGTATATCCCAACCCCTGAAGAGGACTGGAGAACCCAGTTCATTGATTACCTACTGGAAGCAAGGGTCCCCGAAGATAGAACAGAAGCCGAGCGCCTGGTCCGAAGATCCAAAAGCTATGTCCTGGTCGACAGCAAACTCATGCGTAAGAATACCGGGAGCGAAGTCCTACAAAAATGCGTCCCAAGGGAAGAGGGTCTCAGGATCCTTCATGAGGCTCATAGTGGCATGTGCGGCAATCACGTGGCTTCACGTACTCTGGTCAGCAAGATTTTTCGAGCAGGTTTCTATTGGCCAACAGCAGTCCAGGACGCCGAGAAGATAGTCAGTGAATGCGAGGCATGCTAATTCTTTGCCAAGCAGACACATGTACCAGCCCAAGAGTTGCAGACCATCCCTACGTCGTGGCCTTTCACTACATGGGGACTGGACATGATTGGTCCATTTAAAACGGCAAGAGGGGGATTTCGCTCCATTTATGTCGCCATCGATAAGTTTTCCAAGTGGATCAAGTACAAGCCGTTAGTCAAGGCTACGGCAACCAAAGCAGCAGAGTTCTTCAAGGACATCTCCTATCGCTTCAGGGCTTCCGAACAGCATCATCACCGACCTGGGATCAACATTTACTGGAAGTGATTTTTGGGATTTCTGCGAAGAAAGATGCATATCCGTCAAATATGTGTCCGTGGCTCATCCTAGAGCCAACGGCCAGGTGGAGAGGGCAAACGGTATGCTGCTCGACGCCCTCAAGAAGCGTCTCCACGCAGTCATGGAGAGAAGCCCAGGCAACTGGATTGACGAATTACCGGCGGTGATCTGGGGACTTCGGACTCAACCCAGCCGGAACACAGGAGTATCGCCATATTTTATGGTGTATGGCTTGGAGGCGGTACTACCTGCAGATGTAATCTATCGATCTCCAAGGGTTGAGGTATACGAACAAGCCCACTCCAACGAGGCCAGAGCAGATGAAGTCGACAAGTTAGAGGAAGAGCGCCTGATCTCCTGTCTACGAACAGCTAAATATCTAGAAGGGATCAAGCAATATTACAATCGCAATGTCAACGGCAGAGCTTTTGCAGTCGGCGACCTCGTTCTCCGCCGAAAGCAGAGCAAGGAGGGGATGCATAAACTATCATCTCCCTAGGAGGGGCCATACATCGTCACGGCAGTTACTCGACCAGGTGCATATAGGCTCTCCAACCTAGACAGCGTCGACATCCCCAATTCCTGGAACATCGAGCACCTGCGACGTTTCTACCCCTGATCTAGGGCTCAAAATAGATATGTGTATTTTCATTCTATTATAAATAAGGGAAATATATCGTTATTCTCGATATTTTTGCCTCCATTACATTTTGTACAGCTAAACGTCTTCAACAATGCGTACGCCCCGCCACTGCTCGGGCAGCACGTCTTCGCCTACGCATAAGTCCCGCCACTGCTTGGGCAGCAGCGTCTTCGCTTACGCATAAGTCCCGCCACTGCTCGGGCCGCGCGTCTTCGCCTATGCGTAAGCCCCGCCACTGCTCGGGCAGCACGTCTTCGCCTACGCATAAGTCCCGCAATGCTCGGGCAGCGCGTCTTCGCTTATGCGTAAGTCCCGCCACTGCTCGGGCCGCACGTCTTCGCCTATGCGTAAGCCCCGCCACTGCTCGGGCAGCATGATTTCACCAATGTGTAACCCCCGCACCCACCGGGCAGCATCTGGTTCGACGCCGCGTAAGCCCTAAAAATGATAGGCCGCCTAACTACTGACACTTCATCGACCGCCCCTGATATATCGGGTAGCCTTTGCCCACGATAAGCGTAACCCCCGCCTAGCATGGGCAGCTTCGCCACCACGTAAGCCCTGGGGACGCCTGGGCCGTTAAGTCTTCGCTAACACGTAAGCCCCGAGGACGCTTGGGCAGTTTAGCAGCGTCTCCAAAAGCCCCGGCAAAAGCACGGGCGACACGCAGGGCGTGTAGGATTATTCTTCGACCATACAAGATCTCGACCATGTTCAGGCATCTCAATTTAAATCCCTTCGGTGGGAAAAAGTTGAACATCAGCGGTCAACATTTTTGCGGCTTCCCTAGCCTCTTCTTCAAGCTGGTCTTCCTGCTCTTCGGTGGTTCCCCTGAGCATACCCGGTCTGTACTCGGTCGTTCTTCACTCCCGGGTAGTGCGATCAGACGACTCCAAGCACATGGGCGGCCACATTTTCAGCAGCATCCACGCAGAAGTCTTTAAAGAATCGAAGAGCTTCCTGTCCACGTTGTACGATGTCGAGGGCACCGGGACCTTCAGCAGGCGGTACGGCGGGCGCATACTCAATGATGTCAAGCACAGGCTTAACACCACCAACCAAGGCCTCAAATCTTCCGTTGGCAGCCTCAAGGCGACCCGCAAGGTCATCGACCTGCGCACGATGCCTACGTCCCATCTCTGACAAACAAAGCAATTCAGTCGCGCTACAAAAAAAAGAAGGAGAGGAAGGGGAAAGCCGAACACAAACAGACAACCTGTCATCATTTCCAGGTTCTTTCGGGCGGCCTCTCGCATCAACGTCACCTCAGCTTCCAGCTCAGTGGCTGCACGTCACAAAGAATACAATCAGATCATCAAACCAAGACATTTTACAAATGGCGAGACGTCGCACATACTTCACTTCGTGGATCCATCCAGCAGCTCTTGAAGACCTACATGCCACAAACCTGGCGTTCAGAGAGCAAAAGCGGGACGAATAGCTGTCAAGAAGCACAACATTCCAACATACCTTTGTTTTCTCGCAATAGACGCTTCTCGGATTTCATAAGGTCCGAGCAGTGTAGCTCCAAGGTTTCACGCTCCTCGCGCATGCCTGCCACCACCACCTCTAGGTGACTCACCTCGGTCTGCAGCTGCTTGTTTTTCTCTGCTACATCCCAAAGGCGGTGTAGGGTTTTTCGGCGATCTTCGGTGATTTCATACACTGTCTGGAAGACCAAAGGAGCAACAGATTATCAAGTCGTTATATCGTCTGGATAAAATACGATAGGTGTCACCTGCACACGCGACGAAAGGTTTCCCAGACTGTCCGAGAAGTTTTCTCAAGTCCACGCGAGTATCGCGGATGTCATTCTTCAGTCCATCTATCTTGGCGTCAGCAAGATCTTCCTCCGTGGCGACAGCATAGGTGTTCCCCACCATCTGATAGGTGCGAATCAAAGGCACGGGCCCCGTTCGGGCGATTTCTTCAATATCCGCACCCTCTGGGGAAGCGTTTGTGGAGGGCCGAGGACATGGCCCTGTTCGCTGCCTCCGAGCTGGTCTCCGTTCCACGATCAGCACTCCCAGGAGGAATAGTGCTACCGTGTCTCGGCGGCGACGTCCGAGCTTCATCTTCACAGCTCGGGTCCTCGATATTCGGCCCCGGAGGAGAAGCCGGAGGCGGCGGGGTGGGCATGCGTGGCTGTTTGGGAGGAGATGGTGAGCCTTGCGCATCAGCTGTTGAGGGCCTCTCGGGCGACCTCTGGGGTGATTCATGTTCTGAAGTCCAGCCAGCGCGGAAGCCCTCTGCTACACCAGCCTCTGAAGTTGTCATCTTTTTAGCGCCGGGATTCTCCGCGTCTTCATTAGAAGGGTCCCTACATTTCCAAGACAAAATCTCAACACTGTTCGGATCAAAAAGGGAGAAATATGGAGAAAATCCTACTTACATTTCTGAGCGACGACGCTTTCGGCCGAATTTCTTTCTTTGACCGGAAGCTCCAGCGGCAGCGGCAGGAACATCACCCTTATGGCGTTTTGTGCTCGGTTCATCCTGATTCAGTGCAAGGGGCGTCGGCGGCGGCTTGGGCACGGTCCTCGGAAATCTTTACCGGAGCTTCAGCAGCTCGGACGCCACTAGAAGATCCAGCCTTTTCTGACACCGGCTGTTTCTCCCGAGCAGTTCTTTGGGCCAGTGTCTCCTCATCTTCTTCGTCAAAAGACTCTCTTTCTTCTTCGGATAGTTCAGTAGAGTCATCTTCGGCACGTCTCTGGTGATAACTGTGCATCGCGTCAACTCGGCCCGGCCAGTCAGCGGTTGGTACATCGGAGAAGTACACCTTTCGGTCCTGTCCATTTATCTTCAAGAGATCAAACAGAAGTTATGGTATAAGTACAGTATGAGCGATGGAAGTGCCGGGGCAGTTCGGAACTTACCTCTGACAGGGGATTCTTCAGATTAAAAGCCGCACTTTGGCCACGGTTGCCTATATGAGAGCCTTTTCCAAAATATTCTTCCAAGACTTCTTTAACTTGGGCTTCGGATAAATCTCCGGATGAGCACCTGGTCGGATCTTTTCGACCGGTAAATTCAAAGGCAGGATGAACTCTATCCTTGCAAGGTTGGACGCCACGAAATACAAAATTGGTAGCAACCCCAACTCCATTTAGGTTTAAACCCTTGATGATTTCCAGCAATTCGTTTACTTGTCCTAGCTCCTCTACATGCGGTTTCTCCGTCCAGCTATTCTGTTTTTCTGGAATCTGATCCACGGCGCACCGGACGCTTGGTTCATGATTGGGGATATAGAACCATCTCTTGTTCCAGTCATGCACACTGGTATTCAGAGGAATCTGGAGGTAATGTGCGGACATTTCGTCACGCATTTTCAGATACACTCGACCAGCAACTCGAGAACCTGTGCCGCTCGATTTCACAAGAACGAAGAGATGGCGGAACAGATTGAAGTGCGGGAGAATGCCAAGGTATGCTTCGCAGAAGTGGATAAAGATGGAAATCAATAGGATAGAATTGGGATTCAAGTGGCACAGGGAAATTTGGTAATAATCAAGTAACTTGCGAAGAAACGGATGGCATGGCAAACCAAATCCGCGGGTAAAATAATCAGAAAAGACTACTATTTCTCCAGAATCAGGCATTGGATATGGTTCACCTTGTGATATTCTCCAGCCTCCGGTCACCTAGTCAGGAAGGAATCCCCAGGCCACGAGCGCATCAAGCTGCGATCTTCCCAATACTGACGGTTGCCATTCGTTCGACATGCGGAATTCCCTCGGTTGTGCCTCCTTCGACTTTTTTGATTCGCAGGTGCTCTTCCTGGTGCCTGCCATAGTAGATCTGGGTGGGGGAGAGGTGGATTCGATGGTTTTCTGTGGCGGCGGTGGAAAAAATGGAACCCTAGACGACGATGGAGGAATAGGCGGAGACGGATGTGTGTTTTGGGATTTGAATGCGCAAGAAGATAAACCAACTGTTCGCTTTTTCTATTTATTCCTTTGTCAAACGGCACAGGGGTATTTTCGGTTTACAAATCGTTTGTTGCAGAGAAAAGCACCGCTCGGATACTTCATCATTTTTCATCAAGTGTTTCCGAGCAGCAAAGCTGCTCGGGGATTTCGTCGCCTTCGTCAAGCGTTTCCGAGCAGCAAAGCTGCTCGGGGACTTCGTCGTCTTCTTCAAGCGTTTCCGAGCAATAAGCACTGCTCGGGGACTCCGTCGTCTTCTTCAAGCGTTTTCGAGCAATAAGCACTGCTCGGGGACTCCGTCGTCTTCTTCAAGCGTCTCCGAGCAATAAGCACTGCTCGGGGACTCCAGTCGTTTTCGTCAAGTGTTTCCAAGCAGCGAAGCTGCTCGGGGTCTTCGTCGCCTTCGTCAAGTGTTTCCGAGCAGCAAGGCTGCTTGGGAACTCCGTCGCTTTCATCAAGTGTTTCCGAGCAGCAAAGCTGCTCGGGGACTTCGTCGCCTTCGTCAAGTGTTTCCGAGCAGCAAGGTTGCTCGGGGATTTCGTCGCCTTCGTCAAGTGTTTCCGAGCAGCAAGGTTGCTCGGGAATTTCGCCGCCTTGTCAAGGGTTTCCGAGCAGCAAAGTTGCTCGGGGATTTTGTCATCTTCATCAAGTGTTTTCGAGCACTAAAGCTGCTCGGGGACTTCGTCGACACTTCACAAGATCAACAAGGATAAAGATTTTGACCCTGACACCACGTGACTGCTGTCACCTACTATCAGGCTCGGGGACTAAGTGGATACACTTCACCTACCGGTGAAGGTATTGGCTCTGTCCTGGTAAAAGTGGATACACTTCGCTAAAGAGAAACTTTTTTCAATTTTTTCTGAGCCCCTTACATCCATCTGGTCAAGCAACGCTGAAGGTCTGCACCTCTCGACTGAATGGAAGGCGCTCGGGGACTAGCTGTGGGGGTATAAGCCCGTATACCCACATGGTCATACTTGGCCCAAGTCTATCGAACAGGCCTGAACTACCAAGGACGCGTCGCCCATACGATCTCCAGGAGATCGCGTATATCCGCGAGTCCTTGGCGGGCAAGAAAATAGCTTTCCTAGGATCTAGCCGATTTGTTTCCCAGATCGACTAGGATTGTTATCTGTTATGTATGGCAAGATCAACTTGTAACCCTGCCCCCCGGACTATATAAGGCGGGCAGGGGGGTCTACTCGAATCATCTAATCTACTAGCAATACAACACAGCAACATACAGGACGTAAGGTATTACGCCTCGCGGCGGCCTGAACCTGTTTAAATCTCTGTTCCGCACGAATTGTGCTCCCTCGTTCGTCTCAGGCGCACCCTCACCGTCTCATCTACTACCGCGGGCATACCCCTCGGTAGACTATCGCCGGTATTCCGTCGACAAGATGCATGCAAACTATTTTTGTGCCACCATAGTGAATAGTCTTTATGAGCTATACCACAAGATTCGTCACATGGGGCTTTTAGATTTTATTATACAAAGCAATAAATATTTTTATTTTTTCTCTCTTTTTTTATGCAGGAAAGTAAATATGCAACTACTAAGATGCTAATGCAATTCTAAAAAGAAAATATGGATAAGTACCAAGTTTACCTTATGGCGAAGGTTCGGTGGTTTAAAGTCCTCTGAATAGGACTTCTTATCTTGTTCATTCCTCACTTGGTGCATCGTCGGGTTGAGATGGTGACCCTAGTTGCACCAGTGATGATGTGACTCCTTCTTCTCCATTCCTTTCTGGTTGGTGAAGTTAATGTTGATGTTGAGGTTAGGGGCTCATCCTTCATAGTCTCTTCATTCTTCTCTTCTTATCTTCTGATGTAGTGGTCTCATCACTCCTTACAACTTCTCCTTCATAATCTGCCTATCCATCCTTGAGTGGTTGGTTCTTCTGATGTTGGGATGAACGATGTCTTCTCCTTGATCTATTCTTCTTTGGCTGCTCACAAGTTGTATAGCTATTGAAGTAGCAGCGCTCCTTTTCTATGTGGAATTGGAAGTGGACCTCTCCTGATCTCATATAGATGATTGCTCGTGTGGTATTGAGGAACGGTCTTCCAAGTACAATTGGTGGATTATACTCTTCCTCTCCCAAGTCTAGGACCATGAAGTCAGAGGGGACATAGTCATTCTGAGTCTTCTCTAGGAACCTGAACATCTGGTCTGCCATCTTTTCCATTATGTTGACGTTTGATCCAGTGTTGCAGAAGGTCTTGTGGAAGATTCTCTGGTGCACCCGATCGTTGGCACAACTAGATTGTCTTGCTTTGGTAGATGTGGTGATGCAAGGAGGTGATCGTATTTAGCCCGAACCGAGTTGATCATCCTCACTGCTTCATTATGTGTCTACATGGGCAGGAGTTTGTAGTGTCTTGTTCATGAATGGTTTGTCTCCTATGAAATCCTTTTGTTCTTGTGTTCGGACCTTTTGCTTCTCTTATTATTCCTGCAAAGCATTAGTGGACAACACATACCTGAAAGAATATACAAGTAATGACAGGGATAGTGTTGTCATAAAGCTAAAGGTCATTTTCTATGATGTAGAGAAGTTGTATATAACATTTATTATTTACCATTACTTCTTCTATGGAGGATTGATGTTATGTTGTCTTAAGTTTGATTTTCATATATGACATTTGTAGAACTTAATCAAACTTATAGAAGTAGGGTAATGGTGAGTAGAGGGATTGCAAACCTAGCGTGCCTGAGCGACGGGAGGTTGAAAGGAGGAAGACCATGGTCAGATCAACTTTGGTGGAATTTGGTCTTCCTTACTTATGCTTCAACCGGACAGCGATGGCTCCTGGTTCTTAGGTCCGTTGAGGAAGACCTCTCCCTTGTGCACAACTGTTGGGATTCATGTATTGCTTCATCTCTGATTTGTGTTTATCCTTTGACTTCCCCAAATTGATTTCAGAGTTACCTGCAGGGGTTAGTCCAACATAATATTCCAGTGTCTACTATAGCATACTATCGGTTCAAAAATCAACCTAGACACCATGTCTAATTTGATTTAGGAAGGCATTTTAACCTAAGCACCACGCTTAATTTAAAAGCCAATGAAATAAGATCACCATTCCTAAACTAAGCATGCTTCATTTAAGATATGTATGAGGATATTTCAAACCTAAACATATACTATAGCAAGCAAAGGTAGCATGAAAGAATTATAAGAATTTATTCAAGTAGAGATGTGAGAGCGTCATTAGTAACAACCAAGATGAATTAGCAACATGGTACAGGATTTTTTGGAGAAATCCCATCCCCCAAGCTTGAATTTTGCAAGGCAAAAATCAAGTCTGGATGGATGTGATCAATGTTGCATGATAATTGGTTGGACATACCTTGGAGTTGTCATCCTTCATCCTTTTTGCTTCAGTCCTGAAATGGTTAGCGACAATAATACCCGAAGGAATATTTTCACACTTATGCTTATTCTATCATAGCAAAAAGGGTGCAAGTTTGTTTTTGGAAAACCTCCTAATTGCATCTATGTTGGTGAAGTGGTTTCCCTCCAACACCAAACTCTATATGCCTACCTTAAGATTCATACCTCGAGATTTGCAATGTTTATGATAAACATATGCATCTACAACAACCCTTTTCAAGATTTTATGGACCAGTAAAGTGAGGGGGTTGGAGATCTCATGTATGGCAATGATAGAGAGACCTACTGATTTAGGAATTTGCTCTTGTGAGCCCGGATCATCTATTTCAATCTCCAAGGGTGTTTCTTCATGAATGTCTATAGGCAAAAACATTGTCACTATCATCCCATGCCTAAGACAGTCATTAGGCATGTCATTGTCAAAGATCTCCTTTGGATGGATATCTCTCAGGTTGATCTCGCCTAGGGTCCCCATACTTGGATGAGCCATAAATTCATCGTTTGGTTCTGAATCAAGTATGGATTCCATCCATAAGGCTTCATATTTGTCCATCCATTCTGCACATTTCTGCCATTGTTGTAGCTCTTCTTGATCTTCCTTGTGGCCTTGATGACTCTTATGATTTGAGTGTATAAGTGGGTTTCTAGGATCATCATGGGTCTTAGGAGAGAGAGCACAAGAGGGATCATTGGGATCAAGGATGGGTTCACAAATGGGTTTAGATAAGTCATCTACGGTGGGCATAGAAGGGGAGAAGATAAGATTGGTTTCTAATTGGCTTGGCCCTCCTTCTATGGCATCACTAGACATGCCATCCTCAAGTTCCTCCCAATGTCATATGCAAGGATGCTTTCTAAGAGACTCCTCCATAAATTCACTTGGAGGTCTCTTATGTGGACGAGAGTTCTTCGTCCTCTATTGGTATTTATTATGCTCATGTAGAATATTCCGCAAGCGCACAGAAATACCGTTGTAGCATTTCACCTAGGAGTATTCCAGGGTATCGTATTTATCCTCAGGGAAGCAATGGTTAAAGAATATGACAGCTAACTATGATGATCTACTAACTAATATACCAACTAGACTAGAGTGGGGGTAAATGACATATATGATAAGTGTAGTGACACACATAGGAGAAGTTCCAATGATAAAAGAGTATGTTAGCGAGTGAGGAGGACAACGAGCGAGCATAAGGTTTCCAATTATTTATCTCTACTTGCGTGGTTCTAACTTAGCAAGACAAGTCATATCAAGTAAGGTCAATGTTCATACACAATTGCACTGCGGGCCAATAAACCGCTTAGCAGCAGAAAGGGATGAGAAGGGTACTAAGTCGCCAAGCACAAGAAGGCCTACACTTTAAGAACTTGCCCGAACGTGGTGGGATCAAAGCCTGGATAGGTCTGTCACCCCTACTAGGTACCACAAACAAACCGTTGGACAAGCCGCAGACACAGGCGAGCTTATAGCCTAGACACCACGTCTGCACTATATCTCACTACTCTAATCCGATATCCGGTGAAATTGATTAGAGCACCGGGTTAAGGGCGGTGAACTAGTGCAAAGGTATACTACCATTATCTTACTATCAAACAACTATGACTATACTAACAACCAATACAACATAACCAGTCATGTTGCAACAAAGTAAAGTACTAAGGCAAAGTAGAGAAGATAATTATATAAATAACTCCTAGTCTTACAAAGAGAGAAGGAATACTAGAACCATACCAGACCTCCTGGAAGACTAGAGCTGAAGACCAGATGCTCACTCTAACTCCTAACAACACTAACATTACTACTAGTGCTACATTTTGAGAGAGAGTGGAGAGCTCCTCCTTGTGGTTTCTTGAATGAGAGGGAGTGAGAGGGTATTTATAGTAGAGAGGTGGAGTAGGGGCTACTCCACCGCCATGTCATTGATCCGCGTGATGATGGATGAGAGCCCTTGGATTGTAACCTCCTTTAGATCAATGGTGGAGAATAATTCAGCATGTGCTTCTTTAATTCAGCATGTGCTTCTTTGCATGGAGGCATGCAAATGGAGGTGGAGGGGGCAGGACGCCCCTAGGCCATCATGCAGGGGTCGGCCGACCCCCCTATGGCAGGTGGGCCCTCCCTCCTTATTCTAGAAGCATGGCCCACCTGTCATAGAGTGTGGTGGAGCTTGGTTTGGTCTTGGGTTGGTCGGTTTGCTTCCTTTGTGGGCCCATGGATCCATGTGAGCTGAATATGAGCCATTGAGAGGAAACACACACTCCATCCAAGGGTGGAGAACAACTCTGGAGTGTGTGTCATGGATCATGCCATGTCAGCAGAGCCCTGGTGGGCCCCACATGTGGGTCGGCCGAACCCAATGTGGGCCCTCCAGGTGCTCCACTCTCTTCTATCTGTGTCCATGTGTAATATGTTGAAGTATGACAGCTTGGTACTCCAATGGGTAGTTCGGCTGACCCATAATATTGAGCTCCAAGTGGTCGTTTCTGCTCTATTTCATCTTCCCTGCATTCACAAGCTAAGGGTACAAGTGGAACTCGTTATTGATAAAATATGTTCATGTTATGTTTATTCTCCCTTGAATCCGAGGCCTTTTGACGGTATTTGAGTGTGGAATTTTATACTAATGACCTTTACTTTGCCTTAGGTGGTTGAGAGACAGAACAGTTTAACTTGAGCACTAATTTTCTCATTCTTTGCAAGTTTCATACTGGAGGTTTTAGCAATGTTTTTTCAAAAGAAAACTTAATGTTCCTCATATGGTTCTCTCATGTCACTCAAATGGTGTATGATTCCTTACCAAGGCACAAAATAAATGTTTCCTTCTCTTTATCTTCCTACTTCTAAAAATGGCTTATGTGGAGCTTAGGGTAGGAATGAAAGAGTATAGCATACTTACTTTGCATATCTTGTAGAGTCAAAGCTTGGATCCAAAGAAAGAAGTGTCATGCCCATAGATCAAGATGTGCAAGTGTGTGGAAAATATGAACTATAATGCTCCTCTATTTGAAATTGTATCTCTCTCTCTATCTTGTGTTTGAGACATGGCTATCATTTTTCTTCTCTTCATTCATGAGCCTAGACTTGCCCAAATTTTTCTATGGACTTCCTATGTCCATCTTTCTTTCCTTTTTCTTTTCATTTTGCATAGCCTTTTGTCTCTTCTACCATAATGACTAAGAGAGATTTTCTATGACTTTAACATATGGAGCATTTATTTAGTGGAAACGAAAGGCATGTGGTTGCGTACTTCCAGTGTAGAAGCAGCATATATATGTGGTGTGTACGTGATCTTGATCTTGGGAGCATGATAAGACTCTCAATAAGGGTCAACAAGACTTGACAAAACTCAATACAAAGTAAATAGCTTATGTGGAAGGTTTTAGACATGTATAGCATATATGGCTGTGGTAGGAATTTATCACGATTGAGGAACAATAAGGTTTTGATTGATTAAGAAATAAATCTCCAGTAATCATGCATGCTTAGAACAATATTATAGTAGCTCTTGTTTCACTATATCATATCTCACAACAACTTAGACTTAGTTCTGGCACTTAGCATCCATAAAGTTTTCAGGTTCATGATGATTTTAAATAAGCCAAGTAATCCATACTCAAAGAAATACTAAGTTACAAACTAGGCATCAAAGAAACATTAACAGAGCAACTATTCATCATTTCCTTGAGGTAGATAAACATACATGGAACATATGAAATAGAAAATATTTTTGGTGTTTTTATTTTATTTTATTTAGATGCATCAAATTAAAAATAATAAAAATTAGAATACTAGGATAGAATACTTACCTTGGTAGGGGAGAGGATCTCCCCCAAGCTTGTCTCTTGCTCATTGTGGTGGCGGGTAGAATGCGAATCATCCCACCCAGCGTCGTGCTTCTTCATCTTGTATGGCTTGCAATAATTGGACATTTTGTTGTGCCGTATTCAGTGTTGCCTCTTGTGCAATGTGCATATCGCCCATGTCGTCGATAAGTTGATCCATTCCTGATCCTTGGTTCCACCGACTCCTCGCCCGTGTGGGACAAGGAGTGCGCACTCTTGGAGTGTGCTGTTGAGATCGTCCCATGGACCCTGAAATATCCATGGAACTTGCCCCATCACCTTCTTCTTCTCCAACAGCTCGTGAGGGGCAACCTTGCTCAACTTGGGCGGCCTGTGACATGCTCCTTGTCACCCTTCTTGTACCAGCAGCACTTTGGCTTCTCGCCCGCGGTGTCGGATGGAGAGGTACCTTTGATACTCTTCTTGATCCAGCATGAGGCCGCTCCCGGGATTGAGCATCCTCTTGGGAGGTACTCCAAAGCTTTGTCTCCGTGGAGCTTCTCTTCCTTCATCTTCGTCATGGCGGGGTCGTCGGGAGGAACTCCCTATGACACCCTTGGCCTTCTTGAACGCGGAGGAGAACTTCTTCATCTTCTTGTAGCAATGAGACAACACAAGAACACACTAGAACAACAAAGATTAGCGTTAGCGTTAGCGTTTGCTGTCCCAATGTTAGTAGTCCTTGCGGGGTATGGTTACCTCCCCAAAACCATTCTTGTGGGTAGGAGTACTCCACAAACAAGTTGCTGAGAGCAAAGATTAGAGCAAGAAAAGCTTCTACTACTACAATATTTTTAGTTTTTTTTGTTGTGAGCGGCTAACTACAACTAAACTTGAGAAGGAACTTGCTCAACTTGAGAGAAGAAAGGGAATTGCGTCTTCGGAAGGATTCAGCTGGTTAGAGTGTGGAACTGAGCACACAATGCAAGGATATTTATAGGGAGGAAGGGCTGGTGGTGGACGCACTAGACATGGGTCGGCCGAACCCCCCTGTGTGAGGTTTAGAGCTGTTTCACCTTTGGACAGGGAATCTAATTGAATTCAAGCACAACTTTCTTGGGGGCACAATCTCATGGGTCGGTCGAACCATGTTTGGTCCCCTTTTCAACTTTAAACAGTGTGTTTCACTTTGCCCAGCAAAGTAAAGACTAGTGGTGGACCAAAAGTGATGAAATTTTCAGAGATTCCCTTGCCTAGTGCTTTGTGAAAGAGAAAAGGTGTATGACAAAAGTGGGGACATGTTTAAAGTGATTCCCATGGACCATGGGAACACTAATGCATGCCAAAGTGTCCACTTTTCTGAAATTAGATGGTAGTGAGCGTTGGATTCTCCTTGGAGCATGTGAAAGTGGTCATGACCAAAGGTGGTCGGCCAAATTCAAAAGGAGATGGTGTTCAAAATTCAGGAGATGCATTAACACACCAGGCCAACACCACCAGAGGTGCTTGGGCCCCATGGTGGGGTCGGCCAAACCCACCTAGGTGGTCCCACCACCTCAGGTGTGAGTACTACTGTTTATTCTCAAGTTTTATTCATCTAAGTATTTTATTCAGGCGAAATAAATTATTGCAAAAT
The DNA here is from genome assembly GCA_038502445.1 of Eremochloa ophiuroides. Classification (NCBI taxonomy): domain Eukaryota; kingdom Viridiplantae; phylum Streptophyta; class Magnoliopsida; order Poales; family Poaceae; genus Eremochloa; species Eremochloa ophiuroides. The sequence continues at coordinate 56,660,587 of JAHLJS010000002.1, forward strand.
TTAAATATGAAATGCAATGAAAAAGCAAAAATTGAAATGCACGAATTAAATATGGGATACATACCAATTTATCTGTCGGCAAGGGCTCATTGTTTCAAGTCAATTGAGCATGACTTCTCCATTGAATTAATCTCAAAAACTTTAATTACCCACTCAAAAAATTGTCAATTTCCTGCAGGGTTAGTCCAGATACACAACCAATGTCTACACAAGCAGACTTAGTTCAATAATCAAACTAGACACCATGTTTAATTTGATTAAGGTAGACTATTTAACCTAAGCACCATGCTTAATTTAAAAGCCTATGGAAGTATGATCATTGCAATAACCAACACTCCCAAACTAAGGCATACTAGAGTAGAAAAAAGTACTAGTATAAACATGAGATTTTGTTCAAATGGATGTGTGATCATTGAATGATGAATGAGAGAACCACAGTTTTTTTTATATATGCAAGGCAATGCAAATGGGATGGATGAATGCATTTAACAAACATGTCGTGGTTTCAAAAAAGGAAATTAAATGAGTAATATGCACACAAATCAATGCTTTGGCTTTTTCTTGTAGCGTGGCCCATCTAAGGGTCATCATCAGTACCGACTGGCAAAGTCGACATATGAGACGAGATGGTCCCATTTAACATTCGCCTACCACAAAGCTAGACTAGGAGCATCGAATAGATAAACAACAATAAAATTTTTGTCTACCTAGACTAGGCATGGCGCCTGAATACAGCTCAAAGACTAGGAGCTACCCAAAGAAAGAACCCTGATTTATGTAGCATTAAGCAAACATGCAATGGTGAAACTAAGATAAAATGTTTTTGAATTGGTTTTCTCATACCTTGATTGATTTATCACTCACAATTTGTGATTGAATTGTGAGTGATGTAGTCGTTCCATCACATATGATGATCTTCTTTACTGCTGATGACGACTTTCTTTCCATCTGCATAGAGTTAGTGCGTACATACATATTCCTATCTACACGATGGCAGGGTGATGGTTTGATTTTTTTTCAAGAATGATCAAGCACCCTGGGCCCGTGATTTTTTTCACAAAAGCTAGTGATAGACTAGATTAGCAGACATCAAGGTAACTACCAAATCTTTACGCCAATTGCTTCCCCGGCAATAGCGCCAAAAATGCTTGTTGGTATTTATTATGCTCATGTAGAATATTCCGCAAACGCACAGAAATACCATTGTAGCATTTCACCCAGGAGTATTCCAGGGTATCGTATTTATCCTCAGGGAAGCAATGGTTAAAGAATATGATAGCTAACCATGATGATCTACTAACTAATATACCAACTAGACTAGAGTGGGGGTAAATGATATATATGGTAAGTGTAGTGACACACATAGGAGAAGTTCCAATGATAAAAGAGTATGTTAGCGAGTGAGGAGGACAACGAGCGAGCATAAGGTTTCCAATTATTTATCTCTACTTGCGTGGTTCTAACTTAGCAAGACAAGTCATATCAAGTAAGGTCAATGTTCATACACAATTGCACTTCGGGCCACTAAACCACTTAGCAGCAGAAAGGGATGAGAAGGGTACTAAGCCGCCTAGCACAAGAAGGCCTACGCTTCAAGAACTTGCCCGAACGTGGTGGGATCAAAGCCTGGATAGGTCTGTCACCCCTACTAGGTACCACAAACAAACTGTTGGACAAGCCGCAGACACATGCGAGCGTATAGTCTAGACACCACGTCTACAATATATCTAACTACTCTAATCCGATATCCGGTGAAATTGATTAGAGCACCGGGTTAAGGGCGGTGAACCAGTGCAAAGGTATACTACCATTATCTTACTATCAAACAACTATGACTATACTAACAACCAATACAACTGTCGGTGCTAGTTTTGGCGGGGCTAACACCGGCTAGTAAATACGTGTTTTGCGGTTGAGGCTACGGATGGTGTGCAAGGGGGAACACAGGGATTATATTGGTTCAGGCCAAGCAAGCCCTACGTCCAGTGGAGAGGAGAGTCGTGTTGCCTTGCACCGGGGTGCTTGTAGTAGGGGGTTACAAGCTAGGCGAGAGAGGGAAGAGCTCCCAGGTCTCTTGTGTGTGTCTAAGTGTTTACAAGTCATTCATGTGGGTGAGAACTTAGAACTTCTCCGTCGTTCTCCCTCGTCCTAAAGCTGGCCTCTGCTCTCCCTTTTATAGTCGCAAGAGAGAGGCAGGGGCAGCTACGTATTTTACAGTGAGGAGTTGCTGTTCCCCATTTGACTATGCAGCTACTGCCTTTTCTCCGTGTCTCCGGGGCATGGCTGTCGTGGTTCGCACGATCTTGGTGGGTTCCAAGGTGGGAACAGTCGTCTGACTATGTCACGTCGGCCCGGATGGAAGGCGTGCTCGTCCTTTCGAGTGGACAGCGCAGTAGGCGCTTTTCCTGTTCTTGCGTAGCCCGTGGTCAGGCGCTTGTCACAGTCGGAGTTGATAGGTCCCGGCGGAAAACGGGGCGGCGCACCGTGGACCATACCGTGGAGGACAGGTGGTATGGCCGTCAGGGGCGTGCGAAGCACAGTCGCGTCGAGAGTCTCGCCCGACGGGACAGTGCTTGTAAAGTGGTCAGAGAGATCTCTTGTGGTCCAAGATTGCTCCGCTGACATCACCTGTGCCTTGGATGCCTTTGCGAGATTGCGCTCGAGGGGGATAGGGAAGCTCGGGCGAATCGGAGACTTGGGGCGCCGAGGATGCCTGCACTCCCGAGCTCTCCCGAGCTGGTGCCGCTCTCCCGTGCTCTCCCGAGCTCTCCCGAGGAGGTTCCGGCGAATCGGAGACTTGGGCGCCGACGAGGCCGCTCTCCCGAGCTCTCCCGAGGAGGCTCGGGCGAATCGGAGGTTTGGGCGCCGAGGACGCCGCTCTCCCGAGCTCTCCCGAGGAGGCTCGGGCGAATCGGAGACTTGGGCGCCGAGGAGGCCGCTCTCCCGAGCTCTCCCGAGGAGGCTCGGGCGAATCTGAGACTTGGGAGCCGAGGAGGCCGCTCTCCCGAGCTCTCCCGAGGAGGCTCGGGCGAGTCTGAGACTTGGGCGCCGAGGAGGCCGCTCTCCTGAGCTCTCCCGAGGAGGCTCGGGCGAATCGGAGACTTGGGCGCCGAGGAGGCCGCTCTCCCGAGCTCTCCCGAGGAGACTGGGGCGAGTCTGAGACTTGGGCGCCGTGGGTGCCGCTCTCCCGAGCTCTCCCGAGGAGGCTCGGGCGAATCGGAGACTTGGGCGCCGAGGAGGCCGCTCTCCCGAGCTCTCCCGAGGAGACTCGGGCGAGTCGGAGACTTGGGCGCCGTGGGTGCCGCTCTCCCGAGCTCTCCCGAGGAGGCTCGGGCGAATCGGAGACTTGGGCGCCGAGGAGGCCGCTCTCCCGAGCTCTCCCGAGGAGGCTCGGGCGAATCGGAGACTTGGGCGCCATGGAGGCCGCTCTCCCGAGCTCTCCCGAGGAGGCTCGGGCGAATCGGAGGTTTGGGCGCCGTGGACGCCGCTCTCCCGAGCCCTCCTGAGGAGGCTCGGGCTCTCGGGCCGCTCTCCCGAGCTCTTCCCGAGGAGACTCGGGCGAGTCGGAGACTTGGGCGCCGTGGGCGCCGCTCTCCCGAGCTCTCCCGAGGAGGCTCGGGCGAATCGGAGACTTGGGCGCCGAGGATGCCGCTCTCCCGAGCTCTCCCGAGGAGGCTCGGGCTCTCGGGCCGCTCTCCCGAGCTCTTCCCGAGGAGACTCGGGCGAGTCGGAGACTGGGCGCCGTGGGTGCCGCTCTCCCGAGCTCTCCCGAGGAGGCTCGGGCGAATCGGAGACTTGGGCGCCGTGGGTGCCGCTCGCCCGAGCTTTCCCGGGGAGGCTCGGGCGCTCGGGTGCTCGGGCGAATCGGAGTCGTGGGCCTCTGTAGACGCGGTCTTCGTGGGCTTCCACTGGCCTTACTTGGGCCAGGCCAAGTTGGGAATGAGCGTTTTTGTATCGAAGTTGGGTACCCCTAACTTTGGTAACCGACAACAACATAACTAGTCATGTTGCAATAAAGTAAAGTACGAAGGCAAAGTAGAGAAGATAATTATATAAATAACTCAAGTCTTACAAAGAGAGAAGGAATACTAGAACCATACCAGACCTCCTGGAAGACTAGAGCTGAAGACCAGATGCTCACTCTAACTCCTAACAACACTAACATTACTACTAGTGCTACATTTTGAGAGAGAGTGGAGAGCTCCTCCTTGTGGTGTCTTGAATGAGAGGGAGTGAGGAGGTATTTATAGTAGAGAGGTGGAGTAGGGGCTACTCCACCGCCACGTCATCGATCCGTGTGATGATGGATGAGAGCCCTTGGATTGTAACCTCCTTTAGATCAATGGTGGAGAATAATTTAGCATGTGCTTCTTTGCAAGGAGGCATGCAAATGGAGGTGGAGGGGGCAGGACGCCCCTAGGCCATCATGCATGGGTCAGCCGACCCCCTATTGCAGGTGGGGCCACCCTCCTTATTCTAGAAGCATGGCCCACCTGTCATAGAGTGTGGTGGAGCTTGGTTTGGCCTGGGGTTGGTCGGTTTGCTTCCTTTGTGAGCCCATGGATCCATGTGAGCTGAATATGAGCCATTGAGAGGAAACACACACTCAATCCAAGGGTGGAGAACAACTCTGGAGTGTGTGTCATGGATCATGCCATGTTAGCAAAGCCCTGGTGGGCCCCACATGTGCATCGGCCGAACCCAATGTGAGCCCTCCAGGTGCTCCACTCGCTTCTGTCTGTGTCCATGTGTAATATGTTGAAGTATGACAGCTTGGTGCTCCAATGGGTAGTTCGGCTGACCCATAATATTGAGCTCCAAGTGGTCGTTTCTGCTCTGTTTCATCTTCCCTACATTCACAAGCTAAGAGTACAAGTGGAACTCGTTATTGATAAAATATGTGCATGTTATGTTTGTTCTCCCTTGAATCTGAGGCCTGTTGACGGTGTTTGAGTGTGGAATTTTATAGTATATCCACCGTCAACATCCTCCCAAAATCCTTGAGGTTGCCCTCAAATTCAAAAGGGTTTTCTAAATGTGGAATTCCTCTTTCTCTTGGGGGATTTTGGGATACTGATGATTCTGGATGGATAGCCAAATCTTGGGATTGGAATGGTTGTGATTTGGCTATCAAAACATCCTCTTCTTGCTCGGGAGATGGTTCCTTCTCTTCCTCTGGGAATTTATCATGAATGCTAGTGAAGGTGATGTGTCCACTGATCTTGTCAAGGACAAGCCTTGCTTCACTAAGAGATAGATAAAGAAAAGATCCTCTAGAGGCTACATCAACGGATTCCCTAGAACTCTTACTAAGACCCGTGTAAAAATGTTGAATGAGTATTGGGTCTGGAATAGCAAGGTTTGGGCCAGTGATGATAATATCATTAAAACGATCCCATGATGTATCAAGAGATTCTTCTTCTAGTTGCCTAAAAGTTATAACCTTTAAGTGAAGGCTAACAACATTACAGATGGGAAAGAAATATAGACAAAAGTTAGAGCATAGCTTCTCCCAATCTCCGTGCATTCTCTCTATGGTGAGTTTGTAGCACTGTTTAGCTATTCCCGTCAAAGAGAACGGAAACAACTTCCATCTTAAGGTTTCGTCATGCATGCCAGCAATATGCAAGCATGCACAGATCTGGTCAAACTCCCGTAGGTGAGAGTATGGGTTTTCATTGCCTTCTCTCGAGAAGGGTTGATCCTGAATCAATTGTATGAAGAACGGGTGCAGCTCATAGGCAGGTGTTAGGATAGGCTTTGAAGATTCTGGTGGCCTATGGCTGGTGCTAGTGGGTGCAGCATACTTGCATATAGGAGTGGAATCCATGGTAAAAGATAAATAAAAAGGCTAAGCTAGGCTTGTAGCTAAGTTAGCAACTGTTTCCTTGGCAATGGCGCCAGAAAGCTTGTTGGTATTTTTAGGTGTACACAGATAAATCTGCAAGCGCACGGATACCGTTATAGCTTTCACCCGGAGGGTTTTAAATATCGTATCCAAAGGGAAACAGGCTTGGTTAACTATGATTAACTTAACCAGGGGTAGTCAATAAGTAAAGGTGAAAAGTAGATTAAAGGTGGTAGTCAATGATGGATGTAGTGATGCGAATAAAGATGGTGGTGCTGCAACTAAGATGATGGCTAATAGGTGTAAAACTAATGAAGGGTGTAGATAATATGGTTATGGTGATCTAGGTTGTAGATAATAGGAGTGTAGAGAGGATAACTAGGGGTTTCTACTTCTGACTTGGATAAGCATCTGTCTTCTACTGTTCATTTGGGGAAATTACTATAGGGAAAGAGATCAACAGAGGATGTTTCCCATAGCAAAGCCATCCTACTATTCCTTCTGACGGGAGGTGGACTACAAAGGACTCAAAAGGCATGGTCACCCCCACGATCTACCACCGTTCCAGCCAGACAGGACGCATTTATGAGTAATTATAGTCTAAGCACCACGCCTACGCTATAGATTACCACTCTACTCCCTCTAGAACAGGAATAAAGCACTCAAAAGAGAGACATAAACCAGATAAGCAATATAAACATAGACTTACGTATATCAGAAGTTGGTTGCCCGAGACATCTTAAGAGCTAGCTCAAGTAGAGCTAGATCCTACCGAAGTACAAGCCATAGAGGGATCATCGACAGGCCGACATCTCCTCCTAACTCTTCCCTCGCTCTCCATCTCTCTACTATCTAGTCCCTAGATCCTAATGAGAAGTTATCCTTTCATGGGACACCTCTCGATTAGGGTTACATATATTGATATGAATTGGTCTGAAACCCTGGGGGGTTTGGGGGTCTATATATAGGCCGGAACCGTAGCCCTTGGATCAAATCGACTTCGGCGGACGGTGTAGGTTGCGTGAAATACCGGGATGTGGGTCCACGTCGAAGCGGACGTGCAGAACCTCCTGGAAGGGATCGGCCGACCTAAGGTGTGGATCGGCCGATCCACTTTGGAGTCTAAACCCGTCCCATCTTCTCTGGCGAGTCTCTGGTGTCTTCTAGATTCTTCCTGATCTACTTTTACGGCGGAATTCGATTTTTAATGTCCTGCAGAAACACAGATTCACCAAAACTCATGGAATTCTGTCAGTTCAACCTTTAAACCTATGTTTGTATTTGCTTTTATTCTCTTTTCATGTTTAGTTGACGGGTAAAATCATACAATAATTACCATCAACAATCGCCGAGATGCTGCGCATCGCCAACAAGTACGCGGACGGGAACGAAGTGGCTCGCCACTCCATCCATAGACGCCTCCGTTTCCCCGACCGATCACGCCACGAGGACACCGACCACTGAGCTGATCGGCGACATGACGACCGAGGGGTCCGGCGGGATTACCGCCATGATGAGCGCGACCAGCGCCGCTCTGATCGGCGTTGCCACGATGAACCAGAAGGTTCCAGTGCTGGAGAAAGGCGTCGCCACTACCAGGTCTACAATACCTGACCAGCTCTGAAGCGCAACTACGAAGAAGCTTATGATAAACTCCCCGACAGTCAATGCCCCGTCCATAAGTTCCACAAACATACCATGAGAGACTGCTACGGCTTCTCCAGGGCATTCAAAGAGGAAGAGAAGAAGAAGGCTCGTCGCGAACCTAACAACGACAAGCGCGATGGCGACGACGATCCGCCTCCAGGCTTCACTGAGGCTCACTGGACGGTCTCCACAATCATTGGTGACCGCATAGCTATGGAGTCAAAGAGGGAGCAGAAGCTCATTGCTAGATGTTTCAACTCTGTCGCCAACTATGACGCCTCCATCGCCGATCCGAAGTTCCTGCCCTGGTCGCACAAAGCCATCTCTTTCAGCAGAGACGACCAGTGGACGGAGATCCCATACTTTGGTCGCTTCCCACTAATCCTCGATCCGGTCATACCCACGACCCGTTTCTGTAAGGTGCTGATCGACGGCAGCAACGGCCTCAACATCCTCTTCTCCGGAGCTACCAAAGAGCTATGGCTCCAAGCAGAAGACCTGGAGCCGACTACAGCTCTATTCTAGGGAATCATTCCAGGGCAGCCCTCCTACACCCTAGGACAGATCAATCTGCCCGTCCAGTTCGGGACACCGCAGTGCTTCCGTATTGAGCACATTGACTTCCTGGTGGCTGACTTCGACGCCGCATATCACGCCATACTTGGCCGTCCAGCTCTGGCCAAGTTTGGGGCCATCCCCAACTACACCTACCTCGTCATGAAGATGTCGACGGAGACCGGCATCCTCATGGTACGCTCCAACCTCCAGATCGCATATGACTGCGAGAAGGAGGCCGCCATCGCCATGGCTGAGGCCACCGTTGTCTCCATCCTAATGAACACATGCGCAGTAGATGCACAGAAGCTGACACCTGAAGAACAAGTCATCCCAGAGAAGACCCTGCCCAGAGCTGCTACCAAGAACAAGGAGACAAAGGACGTCGTCCTCGTCCCCGGTGACCCGAGTAAGATTACTCGCATCAGGACAAATCATGACCCCAAATAGGAAGACGTACTCGTCAGCTTCCATAGAAAGCACGTCGGTGTTTTCGCGTGGAAACCTGCGGACATGCCTGGCGTACCCAGGGAGCTGATCGAGCACTCCTTGAATGTTTTGAAGACCGCCAAGCCCGTCAAGCAGAAGCTCCAGCGATTCTCTCCAGACAAGAAGGAGGCTATTAGGGTAGAAATAGCTTGGCTCCTAGCTGCCGGCTTTATCAAAGAGGTGTATCATCCTGATTGGTTAGCCAATCCGGTTCTTGTAAGAAAAAAGAATAATGAATATAGAATGTGCGTTGATTACACCGATCTCAACAAACACTGCCCTAAAGACCCCTTCGGTCTCCCCCACATCGATGAAGTTGTCGACTCCATGGCCGGCTGCGAGCTACTCAGCTTCCTCAACTGCTACTCCGGCTATCATCAGATTGCCTTGAATGAAGAAGACCAGGAGGAAACCTCTTTCATCACCCCCTTTGGGGCCTATTGCTACAAGACTATGTCCTTCAGCCTGAAGAACGCTAGTGCCACTTACCAGCGAGCTATCCAGGCGTGCCGCGGCGACCTTATTCTAGACATCGCCGCAGCTTATGTTGATGATGTCGTCATAAAAACCTAAAAGGCTGAGGACCTCATCACCAATCTCGAAGCAGTCTTCAAAAAGCTGTCTACTTTTCAATGGAAGTTGAATCCCTCCAAGTGTATTTTCGGTGTTCCGTCGAGCAACCTGCTTGGCAACATTGTCAGCAAGCGTGACATCCTTCCTAACCTAGAAAAAATCGAGGCCGTCATGAGAATGAAGCCCCCTGACCAGCGTCAAAGATGTCCAGAAGCTCACTGGGTGAATGGCAGCTCTAAGCCAATTCATCTCCATACCAGGCGAAAAAGGGCTTCCCTTCTTCAAGCTACTCAAGGCCGGCAAAAAATTTGTCTGGTCAGAAGAGGCCGATCGGGCCTTCAAGGAATTGAAGCAGTTCCTGGTACATCCTCCGCTCCTTATAGCACTGGTAAAGGATGAAACTCTACTGCTCTACATCACTGCGACCTGCAACGTTGTCAGCACGGCCATAGTTGTCGAACGAGATGAAGACGATCATGCATATCCAGTATAGCCACGAGTTTATTTCATCAGCGAAGTCCTGAACGTGTCCAAGTCTCGCTATCCGATGGTGCAAAAGCTGATCTACGCCATTCATCACATCACGCAAGCTCCATCACTATTTCAAGCCCATCCAATTGTAGTGGTTACCCAACATCCCCTAGGTAACATGCTTCGCAACAAAGACGCCAATGGCAGAATCATGAAGTGGGCTGTGGAGTTGGGAACCTAATCTCTCGAGTTCCGCAGCCGAACAATGATCAAGTCACAAGTACTGGCTTGACTTCATCGTCGAATGGACAGAGATGCAGGAACAAGTACCTATTGAGCAGGAGGAACACTGGACGATGTACTTCGATGGATACCTCAGCATTGGAGGTGCAGGCGCAGCCCATCCAATTGTAGTGGTTACCCAACATCCCCTAGGGAACATCCTTCGCAACAAAGACGCCAATGGCAGAATCATGAAGTCGGCTGTGGAGTTGGGAACCTACTCTCTCGAGTTCCGCAGCCGAACGACGATCAAGTCACAAGTACTGGCTGACTTCATCACCGAATGGACAGAGATGCAGGAACAAGTACCCATTGAGCAGGAGGAACACTGGACGATGTACTTCGATGGATCCCTCAGCATTGGAGGCGCAGGCGCCGGCGTACTCCTCATATCGCCTTCGGGTGAACTCCTCTGCTACATGCTAAGAATATATTTCAAAGCCTCCAATAACGCTGCAAATACGAAGCTGCCACCCATGGTCTGCAAATTGCCACTGAGCTTGGCATCCGGAGGCTCATGTTGTATGGGGACTCCGCTCTAGTTATCAACCAGGTAAACAAAGATTGGGACTACAACAGTGAGAAGATAGATGCTTATGTCGCCGCAATCAGAAAGCTTGAAGGGAAATTCTTGGGCATCGAGTTTTGCCACGTCGTCCGAGCCAAGAATCAGGCAGCCGACGAATTGTTGAAGCTTGGCTCATCACGGGCCGATTCCCTCCCGGTGTCTTCGTCCAAGACTTAGTCAACACCTCCTTCTAGACAGAAGAAGAAATAGAAGCCTCCCCTTCTGATCAGATGGCCGCATGTCTCTCCAACCTTGAAGAAGATTGGCGTGTCCCTTTCGTGGCCTAATTGCTCGAAGCCAAAATCCATGAAGATAAAATCAAGGAAGAATGCCTCGTACGACACTCCAAGAACTACATTCTAGTTGATGACAAGCCCATGCGTAAAACTGCCAAGAGTGAAGTCCTCCAGAAGTGCGTAACACGAGAAGAAGGCGTCAAGATACTCCAAGAAGTACACGGAGGCATGTGCGGCAACCGCGCGGCTTCACGTACACTGGTCAGCAAATCCTTCCGAGCAGGATTTTACTAGCTTACTGCCGTCCAAGATGCCTAGAAGATTGTGTGGCACTGTGAGGCATGCCTGTTTTTTGCCAAGTAGATACACATCCCAGCGCAAGAGTTACAGACCATACCTGCATCCTAGCCTTTCGCCACATGGGGACTCGACATGATAGGTCCTTTCAGGGCAGCTAAAGGAGGATACCACTGCGTATACGTCGCAATTGACAAATTCTCCAAATGGATCGAGTACAAGCCACTAGTGAAAGCAACAACAGCCAAAGCCACGGAGTTCTTCAACGACATCTCTCACTGCTTCGACCTACCGACCAGCATCATCACCGACCTCGGTACCACCTTTACCGGAAGCGACTTCTGGGATTTCTGTGACGAAAGAAGCATCATGGTCAAATATGTCTCGGTGGCTCATCCTCAAGGCAACGGTCAGAATGGAAAGAGCAAACGGAATGCTGCTCGATGCTCTACAAGAAGCTTCTGCACGAAGTCATCGAAAGAAGCCTAGGAAATTGGATCCTCGAGCTGCCGGTGGTAATCTCGGGTTTATGAACCCAACCTAGCCGCAACACCAGCGTATCTCCTTATTTCATGGTCTATGGATCTGAAGCAGTGCTTCCGGTCGACGTTGTGTTCCGAGCTCCCCGAGTCGAAAACTACAATGAAGAAATATCTGACTACACCCAAGCCGAAGATATCGACAGGCTCGAGGAAGAGCGCCTAGTCTCCTGTGTGCGCACGGTGAAGTACCTCACAGGGCTACGGCGATATTATAACCGCAACATCAACGGGAGATTCTTCGTGGTCGGTGACCTTGTCCTCCACCGCAAGCAGACTAAGGAGGGTATACACAAGCTCTCTTCTCCATGGGAAGGGCCATACATGGTCAAAGCCGTAACTCGGCCAGGCTCGTATAGACTGTGTGACCTCGACGGCTGTCGACATCGCCAACTGCTGGAAATCGAACATCTCCATCGCTTCTATCCTTGACAGAATGTCAAGGCAGATATGTGTATTTCCATTTTATTACTTCAATAAAGGTTACATTGCTTCCATACACATATATGTCGATATTTGCAGATTAGCAATCGCTAACATTCATCGACAACGCGTAAGCCCCGCACCTGTTCGGGCAGCTTAGCTTCATCGCCACGTAAGCCCCGCAACTAATCGGGCAGCACGACTTCACCAACACATAAGTCCCGCACCTGTTCGGGCAGCCCAACAACGTTGGCGCATAAGCCCTGCATTCAGCAGGCTACCCAATATCACCGCTTCACCGACTGCCTCGATAGATTCGGGAAGCCATTACCCACGATAAGCGTAAGCCCTGCTAGGCGCAGGCAGCTTTGCCACCAAGTAAGCCCCAGGGACGCCTGGGCCATTAATCTTCACTATCACGTAAGCCCCGAGACGCTTGGGCAGTTTTAGCAGCGTCTCCACAAGCCCCGTCAAAAGGAACGGGCATCGGTCGCCGATCCCTCCAAAAGAGTTGCACGCTCTGGCTCCCCGCCGATCAACCCAAAAAGCATCGACCATGTCCGAGTGCTCCACGTCACACGTGATCAACATTAAAAACATATATATTTACGACGCTCCGAACACTCAGCGATCATGCTAAGATTAAATACAAGTTCAAATGAAACACTTAAACTAGTGTTCATTATACAAAGAGTTCACAACTTTTTTGTAGACAGATTCAAGTGTTCTCCGTCGGAAAGAGCTGCACGTCCGCCGCCAAGAGCGCCGCCACTGGCTTTGCTTCCTCCTCCAATTGATCTTCGTACTCCTCAGTGGTTCCCTAAGGCATATCCGCCCTTTACCCTGTCGTTCTTCATGCTAGGGTAATGAGAGTGGACCACTCCGAGCACATGGGCAGCCACGTTCTCGGCAACATCAAAGCAAAAGACTTTGAAGTGTCATAGTGCTTCATGGCTGCAGCGGAATTTCAAATGGCTCCGGTGCTCTACCTCTGAAGGCTCCAACAGGTGGATTAGCAGGCGCATATTTGATGATGCCAAGCACGGGTTTTATCCCCCTGCCACGGCATCGTATCGTCCTTCGGTGGCTTCAAGTCGCTATGACAAGTCATTCAGCTACGCTCGCGTCCTCTGCTCCATTTCTGCAAGGACAAAAACAGTCAACAAAGAAGGAGCACAACAGCAATCCACAGGTGCAAGAAAGTCACCTAGGCGTGTTTCTTCGTTTCTCCGAGCAGCCTCCCGTAGCATCGACACCACCTTCTCGAGCTCCTTGATTGCACCAAGAAAAAGTCAAATCAGCATGCTCTAGTAGAGCTAAGAAGATTAGATAAGTAACATGAAGACACACAGACATCGTTTCATAGCGCCTTCAAAAGAATCTTGCAGATCTGCAAATCAAGACGCCGAGTTTGAGAAGGCAAGAAAAGATGGGATATAATAACCAGCACTACGATGGCACTCATACCTTTTTTGTCCTGCAACAGCTTCTGCTCGGACTCCATCAAATCGGCGCAATGCTCTTGCAATGTGTCGTGCTACTCTCGTAGGCTAAGGCGCTTCACCTCTTTTTGAAGTTCTTCATTCTTAAAGACAGCCCTGGCCAAGCGATGAAGAGTTTTTTGGCGATCCTCAGTGGTATCATGGACCACCTGGTCGACACCAACAAAGCAATTAACAGCAAATAAAAATGAGATAAGCATCTTCTGAAGAAGGAAAGGTTACCTGCACACGCGAAGATAATTGACCCAGACAGCAGAGCACCTTCCTAAGGTCGGTTCGCGTCTCATTAATGTCCACCTTCAAGGCTTCAAGTTCGTCATCCGCCAGCTCCTCTACTGCAACGGCATAGGTATCACCAACCCGCCGTAAAGTCCGCAGCACTGCCGGTGGGACCTCGCCTGCAGCTTCCCGCGAGATTTCTTCCACATCCTGCTCGGGAGGCACCGCGCTGGAAGATGGACGATCCTGACGCTCCTGATCAGCACAAGATGGCGGCACTGAGCCATGAGGCCCAGACTGACTGATCTCCTCCAGTGTCTTCACGTGGCCGCTCCACACCTCGACCAAGCGGTGACGCCGGCGGTGTAGGAGTACGCTGTGGCGATTGTTCTGTCAACGGCGTCTGGTGGCTAGCCGTAGGATCTTCCGGTGGACCTCTTGCGTGCGGGCATCCAACGGTGTTTCTTCCGGTGCCTCCAGCGACTCAGTGATCCTAAGGCCATGAGGCCGATATGCCAGCACCACTTTCGCTCTTCACCGATTCACCTCCAACTACTCCACCACTTGCTTCGCCCTCGACGTCCTCGGTGAAAGGTCCCCTGAATTACGATGCGGACTCCTTAGTCACTAGCAATTGAGAAGAACACTAGACAAAGAAGTATAATAGAGAAAACATTGGTTACTCACATCTCTGACCGGCGACGCTTGTGCGTAAACTGTTTGTTCTGACTAGCAGTCCCTTTATCAGGACCCGGATTACTGCTCAGAGGGATTTCCCCTTCTTATGTTTTGGTGCCGGCTCTTCATCGTCACTCGAGCTCGGAATCACCGCCTGACGATGAGGATGTTCCTCAGAGATCTTCACTAGCTTGCCAGGGCGCTGACCACTCTTCTTCGATGAACCGACTCCTTCGCTCACCAGCTGCTCACCATGAGCAGCTCGGTCGGCTAGGGTCTCCTGGTCATCATCGTCATCTTCCTCTTCCTCATCAGCCGAGGGCTCCGTGAAGTCTTCATCCTCATTACTAGGCTGGTAACAGTGTCGTGGGATGACTCCTTCGGGCCACTCTGTAGTGGGCACTTCTGAAAAGTACACCTTTTGGTCCGGGCCATTTATCTTCAACAAATCAAATGAAATACAAAGGATCAACATTTGGAACAGAAGACATAAAGAAGAAATCTGCAAACAGCGTACCTCGGGTGGCGGATTCCTAATGTGCAAAGCCTTCTGTTGCCCTCTGGTCAGGTCAGTCTCATCGATCCATTCATACGCAGGGTGAACTCTTTCCTTGCAGGGCTATACTCGGTGCCTCACTAAATTGGCAGCTACTCCAACTCCATTCAGATTCATACCCTTTAGAATCTCTAACAGCTCGTTCACCTGCTCCATCTCGTCAGATTTGGGTTTGTTGACTAGCTCGGCTTCATCTCTGGTATTTGGTCAACAGCACTCCGAACAGGAGGGTCTTGGTTCGGGAGATAGAACCATCTCTTGCGCCAGTCTCGAATACTGGTATTGAGAGGGATGGAGAGATAGTGCGTAGGCATCCCATTCCTGAGCTTCAGATATACTCCTCCGGCGATTCGAGACCCCTCCGCTTTATTTACAAGCATGAACAAGTGGCGAAAGAGATTGAAATGGGGAAGAATGCCGATAAAAGCCTCACAGAGATGGATGAAAATGGAGACGTGGAAGATAGAATTTAGATGAAGGTGACACAAGGAGATCTCAGTAATAGTCAAGTAGCTTGCGAAGAAAGGGGTGGCAAGGAACGCCAAGCCCACGGAGGAAGTAGTCAGCAAAGACAGTCATCTCATTGGTATTGGGCATTGGCCAGGGCTCACCTTCTGACGGGCTCCACCTAGCCGTGGCGCGATTTGGCAGTAATCCTTTTGCCACCAATTTCAATATGGCCTTCTCCATCATCGTGCATCGCTGCCACTCATGGTCTAGACGGAGCTCTCTAGGTTGCAGCTCTTCTGGCTTCTTCGGAGGCACTCGCGCACTCTTCTTGGGACCCATTTTTCTAAATTACTTGCAGATTTGGAATGTCAGATGGATGAATTGAAGAAATTTGAGCGGAATTGGATTTTGGTTCGGTGGATGCGGGAACCCTAGATGGCGGCGGCTAGGGCAGGCAGTAGCAGTTGCTTGCTCGAATGGGTACTGCGCGTCGTGCAAAGAAAGAGGGCGAACCGTCTTCAAGTACACTATGTAATAAAATGCGTCGGTTCGGAAACTCGCATAGGGGCTACAGGTTACTTGAACGCATGGTTGGCACCGAATATGCTCGGGGACTTCGTCGCTTCATCAGCGTTTCCGAACATGGGATGCGCTCGGGGACTTCGTCAGCGTTTCCGAGCACTAGATGTGCTCGGGGACTTTGTCGCCTCGTCAGCGTTTCCGAGCACTGGATGCGCTCGGGGACTTCGTCATCGCCTCGTCAGTGTTTCCGAGCACTAGATGTGCTCGGGGACTTTGTCGCCTCATCAGTGTTTTCGAGCACTGGATGTGCTTGGGGACTTCGTCGCTTCGTTAGCATTTCTGAGAACTGGGCATGCTCGGGAACTTCGTCATCGCCTCGTCAACATTTCCGAGCACTGGATATGCTCGGGGACTTCGTCGCTTCGAGCACTGGATGTGCTCGGGAACTTCGTCATCGGCTCGTCAGCGTTTCCAAGCACTGGATGTGCTTGGGGACTTCGTCGCTTCGAGCACTGGATGTGCTTGGGGACTTCGTCATTGCCTTGTTAGCATTTCTGAGCACTGGATGTGCTTGGGGGTTTCGTCGCTTCGTCAGCGTTTCTGGGCACTGGATGTGCTCGGAGACTTCGTCATCGCCTCATCAGCATTTCTGAGCACTAGATGTGCTCGGGGACTTTGTCATTGCCTCGTCAGCGCTTCTGAGCACTGGATGTGCTCGGGGACTTCGTTATTTCGTCAGCACTTCCGAGCACTGGATGTGCTTAGGGATTTCATCGTCATTTCATCGGCATTTCCGAGCACTGGATGTGCTCGGGAACTTCGTCACTTCATTAGCATTTCCGAGCACTGGATGTGCTCAGGGGCTTTGTTAACATGTCATATGATCAACAAGAACAAGAATTTTGACCCTGACACCACGTGCCTGCGTCACCTACTATCAGTCTCGGAGACTAAGTGGATACAATTCACCTAACCGTGAAGGAATTAGTTCTGGAGAACCAAAAGTGGATACACTTCACCAAAGAGAAGCTCTTTTTCAAATTTTTCTAAGCTCCTTACATCCGTCTGGTCGAGCAACTCTGAAGATCTGCACCTCCCGACAAATCCAAGGTGCTCGGGGACTAGCTGTGGAGGTATAAACCCATATACCCGAATAGCTGAACATGGGCCAAGTCATCCGACTAGGCCTGGACTACTAAGGACGCATCAGCTACACGTTCTTCAGGAGATCACGGTTATCTACCGGCTTAGAAGTCTTCCCGCCCAAAGGAAATAGCTTTCCTAATTTCTAGCCGATTAGTTTCCTTGTTCGGTTAAGATTGTAATCTGATATACATGGTAAACCAACTTGTAACCCTGCCCCCCAGACTATATAAGGTGGGCAGGGGATCCCCTCAAAACAGATCATATAATAGCAATAGAATACAGCAACACACAGGACGTAGGGTATTACCCCTCACGGCGGCCTAAACCTGTATAAATCTCGTATCTCGTGCTACTGCGCTACTCTTGTTCGTCTCAGGCGCACCTTCACCGATCATCTACTACCTTGGGTATACCCCTCGGTAGACTATCATCGGCATTCCATCGACACAACTCGAGGATAAAGAGAAGGAGAGGGTTTCTGTGGTTGAAGATTATCAGAAATTAGAGGACAATCTGCTGAAAGTTTCTATTTCTCTTCAGAATAAAACTGAAGAACTTTCTAAGATTGAGACTGAGGTCACAAAATCTATTAGAGAAGTTAGTTATCTACAGAAAAAATTGAAGGAGAAAGACGAATATTTCCAAGCTACCGCCTGCCGTGTCTAGGAACTTTGCAAGGCTTGTTATGAGAAGTTTGGTGCGAAGCCTGAAGAAGCAAATTGGAAGGTTGGGGATTATGCCCCGTTTTTTAGCTGGTTGTGCCACCAATACGAAGATTTGCCCACAGTGTTGCAAACAACTTCGGATTTCAGTTGCATGCATGCCACCTGGGTGATTTTTCATTTGATAAAAGAAGCTAGAGATCCTTTGTATGAAGAATTGCTGAAGGATGGTTATAAGTTTGCTTCTGTTGAGGCACTCAGCAAAATTAATGCAAGAACAAATGTGCTTGGCAAAAAGTTTTTTAATGAATATTGGAATGGTGGTGGCAGAGAGTATGCTATGATGAAAGTGAAGGCTCATGTTGAGAAGGTGAATAATATTTCTCGGTTGTTCTTCCTCTCTCTTTTTTTAGTGGGAGATATTTGATTTACTTTTATCTTCTCTTTTTTTAGAAGATCAAGGAAGCTGCTGCTGCTGCGAACACCCGAATTGAAAATGCAGAGAAGGCAACGGCTGAAAGGGCGAAGGCCGATGATGTAGTTCGTGAACATCGGATTTAGTTTTTGTTTTTACAATTTGAAGAAGTTGTAAAGTTGAAGCTTAAGTTTTATTATGTTGTGTCCTTCAGGGAGTAGTTGATGTTATGCCTCTGTTAATGTGGAAAGACAATGTTTTTGTTGAGCCAACTTTGTGGCTGGATTTTGCGATGAATAACCCTTCGGCTTCCTTTGATCATTATCTTAATAGTAAGCGGTTTAAGAATTGTTTATCGATAGAAAAGATTAAAGGGTCATTTTTTATCAAAGTCTCTCAAAATAATTTTGTTTGTCTTGTCTTCCTAGAGATTGATGTGCCTGGCAGTTTTGAAGATTTGAATAAGATTGATTTCGAACATTCAATTATTTCCGACGAAATGTCAGAGGTTAGTTGGGATAGTGTACTTGACATGTAGATTTTATGATGGAGACTTGTATTTGTGACTGGTTATTTTTCAGTCTTCTTGCTCCAGAGATTCTACTCTTCTTTTTTCGAAAGATTTTCTTCAGGCAAAGGTTGATGAAATTTTGGATGAAGTTATGGATGATTTGATAAATGAAGCTGCGAGTGTTGTAGCTCTGGAGGATCCTTAGTTTTCCTCTATTTTATTGGCCTATGCTGTAATTTTTGTAGTAAGCTATGTAAACTTTTTATTTTGAAATAAGTCAGAATAAATGTTTGAATGAAAAGAATCACCGTCTCTCCCCCTTTTTTATATTTGACTCGAAGGTTCGTCTTCTTTTTAGAAACTAGTTTCTTTTAAGGCGAAGTCGACGCGAAGACTCATCTCTTTCTAGAAACGATTTTTTGATTGAACAAAAACGCATGAAATGTTGGCTGACCATTTCCATTGGCCGAAGATGAGAAGGGACGCTTGAAGGATTTGTACAAAGATGCATCACTTGTCGTAAAGCTAAGTCAAAACTGAAACCCCATGGTTTATATACTCCCTTACCTATTCCTAGTGCTCCTTGGGAAGATATTAGCATGGATTTTGTTTTAGATTTACCAAGGACAAAGAGGGGGAGGGATTCAATTTTTGTTGTTGATGATCGATTCTTTAAAATGGCACATTTTAAACTATGTCATAAAAGCGATGATGCTTCCTACGTAGCCTCTCTATTTTTCAGGGAAATTGTGAGATTACATGGCATTCCCAAGACGATTGTTTCAGACCATGACACCAAGTTTTTGAGTTACTTCTGGAAGACATTGTGGGCAAAGCTCGGTACAAGACTGTTGTTTTCCACCACTTGCCACCCTCAGACGGATGGGCAAACTGAAGTAGTGAATAGAACGCTTTCTATGCTGCTGCGAGCCTTGATAAAGAAGAACCCAAAGGAGTGGGAAGAGTGTTTGCCACATGTGGAGTTTGCTTACAACCGGGCAGTACACTCTACAACTAATATGTGTCCTTTTGAAGTTGTATATGGTTTCAAACCACTTGCTCCGATCCATTTGCTACCTCTACCATTGCAGGAAAGAAGTAACATGGAAGCCTCCAAGCGTGCATCTTATGTAAAGAAGATTCATGAGCGGACCAAAGAAGCACTTGAGAAGAGGTCCAAGTACTATGCTGAGTGGGCAAATAAGCATCGCAAGAAGGTGACCTTTGAGCCAGGAGATTTAGTTTGGTGTTGGTATAAATTAACTGCACTCTATTAAATATTATTATTATCAAAGTATCCGCAAGAGCACAGGTAGAATACCGATGTAGCACTTCGCCAGACAATCCCGGTTTTAATATTGAAACCCAAAGGAATAATAGGTGATAGTGACTAAGTCTATTGATTCTTAACCCGATAACACAATCAATCCAGAGAATATCAAGAATGAAAAAATAGCTAGTGACTATCGAGTTCCAACAACCGGCAAGCTTTGAATAATATCGTTCTAACTGGGAAGTGACCCAATAAGAGCAGAAATCAGAGTTCTCTCCTACCGAGCACTTATACACCTATCGATCCTATCAACGGGAAGTGGACTATAGAGGACTCAACGTAGCTATCACCTATGCGACCTACCACTATCCGGCTAATCAGGGGACATTCACAAGTAATTATAGCCTAGACACCGCGTCTACACTATCAACTACTACTTCAACCTAGGAGCTACCAAGATCAAAGCACTCAATACGAGTTGTAAACTTAAGAACGAATAAGAACAAATGCTTACTTGAATCAGAATGTTGAATACAAAAGTACCTCAGAACACAGCTCCGGGCGAAGGAGCTGAACCCAGACGAATGCAACTACGAAGAAGCTCCGACAGGCCGGGACTCTTCCGAATCTCTACTCATCTACTCTATCTCTCAAATCTCTTTCTTGATTGCTAGCATAGATCTAATGGATATCTATCTAATGCTTCAGGCTCTTGAGCTCTTGATCTGGCCACCTCGAGGGGGATCTAGCCTATCTAATTTATAGCCCAGTTCGGATGAATGCATGCCATAGGATCAAACCGACTTAATCCAAGGGCCAAGATGACTCCTCAAAGGCGGTGGAAGAAGACTCCAGAAGACGGCGAGCAGAAACCCTAGAAGGGCGCCGCCTGGCCCCACCACCTGCCGGGTGGGCCCCGGTTGCTTCGGGTGCCTTCTACACTCTTTTATCTTGCCGATGACGTTTGTTTCCTTCGCGATTAAGTTTCGTGATAATTATGCACTTTAATCCTTCTTTTAAATTTTTCTGGATAATCCCCTGGAAAATATACAATTCACCGAAACTCATGAAAATTATTAGTAATAATTATATTCTACTAGATATTCATGTATAATGCAGGGATAATTGATAATAAAATTTAGACTGTTAACAAGTGTCAACAATTACCCCCACACTTAGGCTTTTACTCGTCCCGAGAAAAAGGTTGGTTTTAAGATATAAAAGTTTAGAGAGAATGGATCATTTAAAACATAATTTGAGAATATATTATATAAAACTAGTCTAGACATGCATGTACAGCGGAATTCAAAGTGTCTACCATGAATCTTTGAGTAGTTGGAGAATAGAATAGCTTGAAATAGATCACTCCCTTCCTTTAGTTAAGTCAATTGGAGAGTACGTTGATTTTAGCAAATAAAACTTAGCTTTACCTTCTCCTTTTGTAGTACTCTCGAATCACTGATATAACTGGTATTTTTGTATCCTTAACGAGGTATTAATGATATTGCTGTTGACACTTCTTAGTGCAACCACCAGAGACAGGGTGTTAGGCTATCTCTGATAACGGCGCCAGTAGTATCTGGGGGTATTTCTTATGTCTATTGGATAATACTGCAAGCGCATAGAATATACCGCTGTAGCACTTCACCCGGGAGTATTCCAACGTATCGTTATTTATTTTATCCCAAGGGAAAGCGGTTGCCAGGAATAATTAATAAAAAGAGAGAGATCCTTAAGTTTATAACAACTTAGTATCAACTAGTGATAGGGGGTAAATCGATATAGAGAGGAAAGGGTAATGACACCAAGACACGACAGGGTTTTAGGATAACTAAAGATAACTAGTAGAGTATAGCTAGGTGAGAGGACAACGAGTGAGTGAAAGACTCCTATGACACTTACTTTACTCTTGTGAACTATCTTATCAAATGGATGAATTATACTAAGATAGCTACCTTACTTCCGGTGTGTAGGGGTAGTGCGAAACAATAGTGGATATAACCTCTACCCCAAGCGCCTACTCTCTTATGGGAGCCTACCTTTCAAGAACTTGCCTAAAACACGTGGAGGGATACTAAGACTAGACAGGGCTGTCACCACCTGCTAGCACCCACAAACAATCCGTGCGAAAAGCGGCATTCAAAGGCAAGATCTAGTCTAAGCACCACGCTTACACTAAGCCTCACTACTCCAGTTGCGTACCAACAACTAAAGCACCCTATGACAGGCGACGAACTACACACGTGAGCTGGTTACAGGATCACTATCTAATATAACTAAACTATAAGTTAAGACAATACACAACAATACTATAATGAATAGTAAAGCACTCAGTATAGACTTAGTAAAGTATACTAAAGATAATATATTGATAAAGGTAAAGTCTTACAGAAGGAAAGGTACAAGAGCTATACCAGACTCTCCAGCAGACGACTCCAGAGACTCCGAGCATAGCTCGACTCAACTCTAACTCCCACACTAGACTAATACTACAACTACTAAAGAGTAGAGCTTCTCTTGTCTCTTGTGTATCTTGTGTATCTTAGTTGTGTTGAAGAGGGTGATGGCTGCCTCTATTTATAGGGGAGAGTTGAGGGGCGCCACATCAGCGATCCGCGTGCTCCTTGCCTCTCCACCCTTAGATGAACCACCTCAATACCGCCTTAGGATGGACGGCAGAGGTGATTTCATCACGTGGAAGACATGCAGGAAGGCGGTGGGGGCCAACCGACCTGGCCAGGCACCAGGGGGTCGGCCGACCCCCTATGATAGGTGGGCCCGGCCAGGTGTGGTCCCCACCAGTCATAGGTTATTGTCTTGTGTTGGTTCTGTCTTGATTGTGTTGTTTCACGCCTTGATCCGTGTGCTTTGATTCTCCACCGTTGAATGGAAGCACATGTTGATCTGATGGTGGAATTGAGCTGAGTAGGATGTCACACGGATCCTGCCACTGTTACCAGAGCCAGGTGGGCCCCATGGTGGGGTCGGTCGACCCACACATGGGCCCACTCTGAGCTCTCCTCTCTTCTAATTGATGTCTTGAGTCATTTGTCGAAGTGTGGTTCCCAAATACATGCTTCGGCCGACCCATAATATTGGTCTCCAAGTGCTCCAATTTGTTCTGTTTTGATCTTCCCTGCATTCACAAACTAAGAGTACAAGTGAAACTAGTTATTGATAAAATATGTTCATCATGTGTTTATTCTCCCTTGAATCCAAGGCCTGTTGACGGTGTTTGAATGTGGATTTTCATGATATATCCACCGTCAACAATTGCCTTCTTTATCCTATTTCTAAAAAGCTTATGTGGATCTCAGGTAGGTATAAATATGAAAGCATACTGTATTGCATTTATTGTAAAGTCAAACAATGAATCCACAGAGAAATGAGGCATATAATAGAGTCAAGCTTTATTTGGTGGAATATGGTAGAACCTAATTCTACCTTGCTCCTCGAGAAAATAAATCTCTCTTTGAATAATTAAGTTTATCCAGAAAGTATGAGCTATCTTCTTTCTTTCTTCTTTTTTTTCAAGTGAGGCAAGCATCTAAGTACCCATTGTCCTAATTTCTTTGGACACTTGTCCATTTTTTATACTCTCTTTTTCTTTTGCATAGCTCATACCTCTTTTAAATTTAGTAGCTGAGAGATTTTAACGAAACATGGAGCAATTATTTGGTGGCTATTCTATATGATTATTTTTGTTGTTTTCTCGCAGTGTAGGAGAGAAACATTTTTAGTGGAATAATTTACTATTACTCTAGATTAGAGTAATACTTATGTGGAAGTGGCACTTGATTCGAAAATATGACAAATTTCTTCAAAGGGTTACAAAGCTTAACCAAACTCAACACAAAAATAAGTACTAAATGTAGAAGGTTTCTATGTTATATATGGCTCTGGTGGGACATTATCTTTACCGCAAAGGAGAAGTATAACTAATTATTTAATTTTGAAATAAAAAATTCCAAAGACGAAACAGCAGGAATTGAGTTCTAATTATTCTACTATCTCGTGTTCCACAACAACTTAAGCAATCATGGGGTCCCTACAAATAGTTTCCAACAGTAACATGACTCCTAGAAAAGTGTTATATAATTTAGTCTTAAGTCATGAATTAAACAGTCTTTTCTTTTTAAAAGTGATTTATCATGTAAATTTTGATTCGGATCGAAACAGGAATTGAAATATATGCAATTATACTTGTATTGGACTCAAACTTGACCGTGGCCGAGGCGCGGATGTAGAGGAGGTAGAGTGGTGCCAGCCGGCCCAGGTAGGACGCCGGGCGGCGTGCCTCTATGGCCCCTCGGGGCCCACTTCGGTGCGCGTGGTCCTGGTTCGATTGTTTTCCGAATTACGTGATTTTCCCGAGCGAATTGATTTCCGTGGTCACGATGTGCCTCCCCCAGACTTGTTTTCCTATATACTTTTCTGCGCAACATGTGGATATAACATGCGTACCAAAAATAGAGAGTAGAATATATAAAGAAATACTAAAACATTAATAGTAAATAAAAGATAAGGCACTTTATTCATTCAATAATAATAGATAACTCTGACAACTGACTGAGCTAACGACTGCCCTTGCTCATTAGGCCTTTATTCTAATATATGACCAAGCAAACTTAATAATATAATCAAACCTAACACACTTGTGCCTTATTACATAGATAATTAGGGTAGATAACGAGGGTAGCTTAAGGCTACCCTTTCTTTGTGAGATCTCTGATCTCTCTCTTAAGCTTCCCAACCTCTTCTTCAAGCTTATCTTTATCACGCTTGAGGCTGTGGATTAACTTGACATTAATTTCTATCTGCTTAGTCATGTCGCCCATAATCTTAGTACTTAATTCTCCAGTCTTCTCTATTCCTTTAGAGAGGGCTTCAATCTTCTCATTGAGGATTCGTAGAGAGAGCGGAGGCTGTTTAGGACCTTTCTCTAGCGATAATGCTGATGCAGCTCTCTGTCCCTTGGGCGGAGGTGGTATGAAATCGGTGTAGCAGACTTGGCCTGGACGTGCATGAACTCTATTGATGGCAGGGCGAGCAGTGGTGTATTTTGCACACATTAACATCCCGTTCTTGTCGATCTTGACCGAAAGGAGTCGTTCATTGTCTCTAGGTGGAAGAAGCTGGGTGCCTCGGGGAATAGTGACCTGCTTTTCCTTGGTACCATCTTCTAGCAGCAGTCTTGCGGGTGGTGATGGCAGAGCAGGCTGAGCTTGCGTGTAGTAGACTTGCTCGTAATGCGGAGGCACCGTAGCGAGGTGCTTCGGTGGCACGATGGCGAGAGGCTTCGGTTGTGCAAGGACGATGGCCATTGAGTCGTCGCCTTGGATCTTGCCGGAGTCAGCGCCGAAGACTACTTCGTCTGCCATTGCTACTAGATCTAAACCAGAAAGTTTCTTTGGAAGGATAGAGAGGCGATTGTTGATGGGGTGCAAATGAGGGCGGTATAGGTGCGTATTTATATGGGTTTTTAGGAGACAGGATAAGGTCAAATCTAGGTTCTACAGGATTCATACGAAAGAATATCCGCACGCATCGGGATTCTACGTGAAAGTGCTTAGGAAGGATGAAGAAAGAAAAGGAAATAAGAATCAGGATGAGAGGGGACAGGGGGTGCCGCTTGGCCCCACTAGGGCGCCGGTCGGCCCCACCAGTTCTCCTCCCGGGGTGGCCATGCTCGTGAAGCTTCTAGACTCTATCTACTTCCTGATAGTTGCGATGCGCGATAATTTTTCGTAACGGATGATGACGGGACTAAAAAGTTGGTAACTAGACAAAGTCCAGCCCGTCAACAACTTCTGAATTAAATGGCTCTAAAAATAATTTAAGTCAGTGACCATTTACCTTGGAATAACGTACCTTCGTCTGATTGTAGAGTTATCGCTCCATGTGGTGATGCGTTCACAACCGTAAATGGTCCTTCCCATTTGCTTCGTAGCTTTCCGAGCCCGAATAATTTAAACCTGGAATTAAAAAGCAGTACCTTATCTCCTAGTGCAAACTCCTTCTTCTTGATCCTCTTGTCATGCCATCTTTTTGTTCTGTCTTTGTAGATCTTTGAATTATGATAAGCCTTTTCTCTCCATTCTTCTAATTCTGATAATTGCATCTTTCTCTTTTCTCCAGTGGCTTCAAAGTTAAAATTTCATCTCTTAATAGCCCAGTGAGCCTTATGCTCTAATTCCACTAGTAAATGACAGGTTTTACCATACACTAACTGATAAGGTGACATGCCCAAGGGTCTCTTGTAGGCAGTCCGATATGCCCAAAGTGCTTCGGGTAATCGATCCTTCCATGTAGTACCCATCGCATTCACTGTTTTCTATAGAATATTCTTGATCTGTTGTTTGATGTTTCTGCCTGGCCACTTGTCTGAGGATGGTATGGACTAGCAACATTATGACGGATTTCAAGAGCTTGTAAGTATCTGTGAAACTTCTTATCAGTGAAATGTGTTCCTCCATCACAAATGACCATCCTTGGTGTCCCAAACCTTGGAAATATAATCTCTTTGAACATCTTCTTTGAATGTTTGGAATCAGCATTCACGCATGGCATAGCTTCTACCCACTTGGATACATAATCAACTACCACCAGAATGTATTCATAGTTTCTTGATTTCACAAATGGTCCCATGTAATCAATTCCCCAGACATCAAAGAGCTCAATCTGGAGATTGTTGGTGAGTGGCATAGCATCTCTTGCATTGATATTTCCATGCCTCTGACTTGATCCACATCTCCGGATAAAATCTTTGGTGTCTTCATACATAGTTGGCCAAAAGAACCCACTCTGCCAGAATTTAGCATGAGTGCGGAATGCCCCATAATGACCTCCATATGGTGATGCATGGCATTTTTGAATGATCTGCATGCCTTCTTCTACTGGAACACATCTTCTAAGTATCCATCTGAGCAGATTCTGAAGAGGTATGGTGGATCCCACTTATGAAGACGACTTTCATAAATGAGCTTCTTTTTATTTTCCCTTTGTGGTACATAACCTGCAACCATAAACTTGACAAAATTCGCGTACCAAGGGTCTGACTTGGTCACTTCAAACAACATGTCATCTCTTAATGAGTCATTTATAGGTAGTTCTTGAGGTTTCTCAAAGTGTATTCTAGACAAGTGACGAGCAACTGGATTTTGTATTCCTTTTCTATCTTTAATTTCTAAGTCAAATTCTTGAAGTAACAAAATCCATCTTATCAAACGTGGTTTGACATCTTTCTTAGTGAGCAAATATTTTAAAGCAGCATGATCAGAAAAAACAATTACTTTTGCTCCTACTAAGTAAGATCTAAATTTATCAATAGCAAAAACAACAGCCAGGAGCTCTTTCTCAGTTGTTGCATAATTTAGTTGTGCTCCTGTCATAGTTTTACTTGCATAAGCAATTGCATAATGCTTCTTATTCTTTATCTGTCCTAATACTGCTCCTACAGCATAATCACTAGCATCACACATAATTTCAAAAGGTAAAGACCAATCAGGGGGTTGAATGATTGGTTCTGATGTAAGTGCTTCTTTAAGAATATTAAAAGATTTTAAACATGCATCATTAAATTCAAAAGGAACATCCTTAGCTAATAAGCTAGTCAATGGTCTTGCAATATGTGAAAAATCTTTTATAAATCTACGATAAAAACCACAATGACAAAAAAATTTCGGATTCCTTTTATATTAACAGGTGGAGGTAGTTGTTCAATTACTTCAATTTTTGCCTTGTCTACCTCTATACCTCTTTCAGACACTAGGTGTCCTAGCACTATTCCTTCTCTAACCATAAAATGACATTTTTCCCAATTAAGGACTAAGTTCTTTTCTTCACATCTGTGCAAAACTTTATCTAGATTTTCTAGACAATCATCAAAAGTTTTTCCTTAAACTGAAAAATCATCTATAAAAACTTCCATGATTTCTTCTATCATTTTAGAAAATATAGAAATCATACATCTTTGAAAAGAAGCAGATGCATTACATAATCCAAAAGACATTCTACGATAAGTAAGTTCCATAAGGACATGTAAAAGTGGTTTTGCTTTGATCATCAGGGTGGATTGGAATTTGGTGATATCCAGAATAACCATCAAGGAAACAAAAGAAAGAATTATTTGCTAAACGCTCTAACATCTCATCAATGATGGGTAGCAGAAAATGATCTTTCTTTGTTGCTTTATTAAGTTTTCTATAATCTATGTACATTCGCCAACCAGTGACAATTCTCTGGGGTATTAATTCATTTTTATCATTTTGAACTACGGTCATTCCACCCTTTTTAGGTACAACTTGAACAGGGCTTACCCACGGCACAGGATAAATAATCCCAGCATGCAAAAGTTTTAAAACCTATTTCTTAACAACTTCCCTCATCGCATTTTGAAGCCTACGCTGGGGCTCTCTAGAAAGTGTGATTTCTGGTTGGTTGGAATGTGATGGGTGCACAAAACAGGACTAATCCCCTTATGGTCTTGGAGTGAATCACCAAAAGCAGCACGATGTTTTTCTAAAACAGTTATTAATCTAAAAGATTCTTCATCAGAAAGTTTATCACTTATAATAACAGGAGAATTTTGATCATTATTCATAAAAACATATTTAAGACCAGAGGGTAGTTGTTTAAGCTCAATAGAAGACTTAGGTGGCTCTAGTAATTCATCCAGAGGTTCAGGATCAATAGTATCCTCCTCCTCTTCATTGATGAAGAACTATGTATCATCTTCTAAATTAGGTTCAATAAATTCTTCAAATGACATAACCTTAACCTCTTCTATTGGATCTAACTCAGGAAGTGGCTCTGCCTTAGATTTTAATGCATGTGCTACAGGCACGGAGAGATTAACTCCTTTCCCAAGTTTAATATCTAAATTGCCCGTACAACCTTCCCGTAAGAGTTTTCCTATTGGTAATCCAATCAACACATCGAAATCCCAAACATCAAAGATATAAAAATTCAGCAAAATTCAAAATTCATTTATCCCAATAGGAAGAGCACATAAAACTCCTGAACTAGGAATAATATGTCCTGAATGACTTTTCAAAAATTTGTTCGTAGAAATTAATGGCATATCTTTCAAGAACTTTTCAGTAAATATAAGAGACATAATATTGACACCTACTATAGGATTATAAAAGGCATCAAAAGGATATACATCAATTTGACATTTAATAGTAATGGCAGGAGAATTTAAACGAATTATATCATTTGAAAGTTCAGATTCTATCAACCACTCATTACTCATAACAAAAATTAATTCTCTTGTTATTTCTCTAACGAATTTTAAATCAGCAGGATATGAAACATTAAAACTTTTAAAATTCATAGACTCTTGAGATTTTATAATTTTATGATAATATGAGGTATTTCTATAATCATCAAAAATTTCATCCTCAAATTCAAGTATAAAATCAGAAATTGGAGTTATCTCCTTCTCATTAGATAGTTTAGGTAAAGGTTGAGATGAATCAGACAAAAATTTGGAATTAGGTAACAAAGACTCATCTTCTAACGACTCTTCTTTTTCTTCAGGGAGATCATTTATGATATTAGTAAGAATAATTTTATCATGTGTAGCAGTAATATGCATAAATGCTCCACCCGCGGCCAAATTAAGATATTCTTTATTTTTATCATTAAGGCCTCAAAAGAAATATTGCAAAAGCATAGGTTCTGGCAAAGAAAGATTAGGTCCAAAATTTATAAATCTATAAAAGTGTTCCCAAGCCTTGCCTAATGATTCATTATCTAATTGTTTAAATCCAATAATTTCAAAACCAAGTTTAGCGACTTTTTCGATAGGGAAAAATTTAAGACAAAAATTAGCACGCAATATTTCCCAATCTCCTTGACTACTCCCAACATGGCGATCATACCATTTCTTTGCCTTTCCTGTTAATGAAAATGAATAGAGTTTCCATCATAAAGTTTCATCCGTGTCTGCTCAAAATTAGCTAAATGGGAATAGAGGTTTTCGCTAGAACTGCCAGAAAAAATGTGTTCCTGAACTAGCTTAATTAATCTCGGGCGTAACTCATAGCCAGATGATGTAATAGGTTTAGATGATTCTTTTGGCTGGAGATACAATCCCAATGGTGCTCCGTATTGATATAAAAGTTGGGATATAGGTTCCATATTTAAAAAGGCAGAAGATAAAAGATAAAAGTATAATACAAAATTAAGATAAACTATAGTCAAGATCAGCAAACCGTTCCCCGGCAACGGCACCAGAAACGCTTGTTGGTATAAATTAACTGCACTGTATTAAATATTATTATTATAAAAGTATCTGCAAGCGCACAGATAGAATACCGATATAGCGCTTCACCAGACAATCCCGATTTTAATATCGAACCCAAAGGAACAGTAGGTGATACTAACTAAGTCTATTGATTCTTAACCCGATAACACAATCAATCTAGAGAATATCAAGAATGAGGAAATAGCTAGTGACTATCTAGTTCCAACAACCGGCAAGCTTTGAATAATATCGTTCTAACTGGGCAGTGACTCGAATAAGAGCAGAAATCAGAGTTCTCTCCTACCGAGCACTTATACACCTATCGAACCTATCAACGGGAAATGGAGTACAGAGGACTCAACATAGCTGTCACATACGCGATCTACCACTATCCGGATAATCAGGGAACATTCACAAGTAATTATAGACTAGACACCACGTCTACACTACCAACTACTACTTCAACCTAGGAGCTACCAAGATCAAAGCACTCAATACGAGTTATAAACTTAAGAACGAATAAGAACAAATACTTACTTGAATCAGAATGTTGAATACAAAAGTACCTCAGAACGTAGCTCCGGGTGAGGGAGCTGAATCAAGACGAATGCAGCTATGAAGAAGTTCCGACAGGCCGGGACTCCTCCGAATCTCTACTCTACTCTATCTCTCTAATCTCTTTCTTGATTGCTCGCCTAGATCTAATGGATATCTATCTAATGCTTCGGGCTCTTCAGTTGTTGATCTGGCCTCGTCCAGGGGGGTCTGGCCCTCTATTTATAGCCCGGTGGGATGAATGCGTGCAGTAGGATCAAACCGACTTAACCAAGGCCCGAGATGACTCCTTAAAGGCGGTGGAAGAAGACTCCGGAAGACGGCGGGCAAAATCCCTAGAGAGGCGCCGCCCGGCCCCCTTAGGGCCGGCCAGCCCCACCACCTGCCAGGTGGGGCCCCAGTTGCTTTGGGTGCCTTCTACACTCTTCTATCTTGCCGATGACATTTGTTTCCTTCACGATCAAGTTTCGTGATAATTATGCACTTTAATCCTTCTTTTAAGCTTTTCTGGATAATCCCCTAGAAAATATACAATTCACCAAAACTCGTGGAAATTATTAGTAGTAACCCTATTCTAGTAGATATTCCTGTGTAATGTAGGGATAATTGATAATAAAATTTAGACATTAACAAGTATCAACATTTGGGTGCATCTTCGCTAGGACCATTTTCCAAAGCAACGCAAATCCAAGTTGATGCCACGAGGAGATGGTCCATTCAGAGTGTTGTCCAAGATCAACTATAATGCTTACAAAATTGAGCTCCCTAAACACTATGGTGTTAGCACATCTTTCAATGTTGCTGACTTGACACCATTCTTCGGACTAGAAGATTCAGAGTCGAGGACGACTCCTTTTCAAGGAGGGGAGGATGATAAGACCATGCCGATCACTAGGTCAACCACTCCGACCACTACGTTGACCATGCCGATCACCAGGTCATCCACTCCGACCACTATGTTGATCACGCCGATCACCAGGTCATCTACTCCGACTACTACATCGACCTCTCCATTCAACACGCCTACTTTGACACCTGTCCAAGTATTTGATGGACCGATTACACGTAGCTGAGCCAAGAAGCTACAACAAGAGGTGCACGCGCTACTTTGTGAAATTCATTCTAATGTTAATGAGAATTATATACTACCTAAGTCATGCACATTGTTATTATTCAGGTTCACTAAGGAAGGAGACGAGAACACTCAAGGAGGTGATTGCCAACCACGAACTACACTCGAGCCAGTACAGTCCTGCAGAACCGTCTGAAAGAAAAATTCATAAATCTTGATTCCCAAAAGCTATGAAGGTGAATGAGCACTTGTTGGAAAGCTTGTGAAGTGTAGTTTTCAGTGATACTACTACTGACCAGCTAGGATTTTTCATTTTGGCGCCTGACCAGATTTAGTGTTGACTGGTCAGAAGTTCAACAGTCAGCATGATGCTCAAGTTGACGTGCTAGACTGTACCAATCTACAATACTTCATAGTGCATGGCATACATTGATGGAAAGCCTTCAAGTCTACATTCAAATCCAACAAACTGTTCATCATTTGGACTTCTCAATAGAGAGTTATTGCCAGATTAGTGGAGACTGCTCGGGAGGCCAACAGTCACGCGAGAAGACTCATGGAAATACATTTCGTGGAAGCCTTTTTACATTCTTAGTCTTTCATTTCCATCTTGTTTTCATACCTACATAGCAGGATTGTTTCTAGTATAAATATCCATATACTCTTAAGCATTAGGAGGCTTTTGATAATTCGAATACAAATCCCTTTGTTCAGCTGTGTGCTAACAAAACCCTAGAGAGTGATTCTCTACCCCTTTGCTCTTGTGTTTTCCTTCGTGGAGATTACAGAAGCGGCCGCGTCATCGATACTCAATCTGTGCTCCTGGTCCATTGATTCCAGGTTGTGTAGGTTGGTTTCTTGAGAGTGTGATTGGGCGAATCCTTGGTTCAGGCTGCCGTATAGAGACGGTGGTTGGCTCCTTGTGCGTGTCGTCACGTTGCACCAGTTATCACTGCTTGCAGCACGTTACCCCGCTGTTTTTTAGCAAGTTATCAAGATGAAGATCCTACACCGTGAAGATCGGGACCAAGAACCTCATCATCTAGTATCAGATCCTTCGTTGCCACGGTAGGATTCATTATCCCTAGCTACATATGTATTTTGCCATAGCCCTTTATTATAATCTGTTATTCTTGTGAGTTTTGTTAAATTTCAGCCCATTAGAATCCTTGTTATAGTTGCTGATCATTATCCTTTGTGTGTCCTTTGTGCCTCTTTTATATATCTTAAAATCCCTATAAAATAATAAAACCGGTATCATCCTTCGCTTTGACTTTGATCCTATCAAGTTATAGCCGACGGTTGTGACTTGTTTCAACCAAAAATTGTGCAAGTGTTATATCTGATCTTTGTGTTTAGTCATATAAAAAAGTGTGTCAAAAAAAAGAGAAGAAAAAAATTGCAAAAAAAAAGGTTGAGAAACAAGAGTTGAAAGATCAGTTTGCTTGAAGTGCACAATTGCTGAAAGTTTTCATGTCAAGTTGAGCAACCAATTTGCTATTTTTGTTTGATGCAAAGATTTGGTTGGGTCTGATCGCAACACTTGCATCCCAATCATATTCCTTGTTTGCATCAATTCTGAAATTTCTTTGCGTGTGTGTGATCATTTTACATCTCATTCGTATCTTGTGGTCAGCACTAGACAGGGAATTTCTAGTTTGGATTGCTACAACTAGAATTCAGATTGCATTCCTTGTTATTTATTCCCCACCAAGCTCCACTGAAAACCCACCGTCATAGGAACACTGATCTTGTATTCTCTCAACCATCACTTTCTTTTGTTACCACCTCGCATTTGGCCTTCTGTAATCGGCAGGAGATCATAAGAGCTTCGATTGGTAAGAGAGGTGAGATTGTGAGATTCCACATATATTTTCCTATTCCACATATATTTGTTGCTTTGTCCATACTAACTTCACAGGAAGATGGGTTCTAATGTTGAGATTGATGATTGTGTCACCATGGCACAATTCAATGAGATAAAACAAAGCATGGAGGAGTTGACAAACACTGTCCGTGCACTTGTGGATCAAGTGCAAAATCGTCGTCATGATGGTGCAAGCAATCAAGGTGAAGATGGTGATGAAACTGATGGCCAAGCTGCTGTTCGACATGCAAGAGAATAGCGAAGACGTAGAGAGCGAGCTGCTGCACATGCGAGAAGACCTCCACCTCCAAGACGTGGAAATGATGGTAGAGCTGCTGGTCGTGATCATGAGAGCGATCATGGATTGGAGGGAAGTGGAACTGAGGAAGAGGTCGAACAGCACCATGATGGCCGCCGACGCCGAGGTAATCATGGGCGTAATCAATTTAATGAAGAAAGGTTTGGCAAGCTAAAATTCACGATGTCCAAGTTTGATGGAGGGTCTGATCCTGAAACATATCTTACATGGGAATTGAAAGTTGATAAAATGTTTCGCTTGCACAACTATTCTGAGCAGAAGAAGATGGCCATGGCTACTCTTGAGTTTGATGGTTATGCTCTAATCTGATGGGAACAAATGCTCAATGATAGAGAGGAAGCTAGACAAGGTGATGTCCATTCATATGCTGAAATGAAGAGAGAAATGAGAACAAGGTTTGTCCAAAAACATTATCTTCGTGATCTATTTGATAAGCTACAGAATTTGAAGCAAGGAAGCCTTAATGTTGATGAGTATTATAAAGAGATGGAGAAGGCAATGATTAGAGCCAATGTGTACGAAGATGAAGAGCAATCAATTGCACGTTTTATGTTAGGACTGCATCGCAATATTCAGCGCATTGTTGAATTTCAGTCGTACCGTAGTCTTATTGAATTGGTACATCAAGCTAGTAAAGCTGAACATTAGTTGCATAGGACATGAAGTCAAATAGAGGAGTATCTTTTAGCACAAGAGGTACACCAAGTGGAAGCAAATTCACATCTAGAAGTAGTACAAACCGAGGTACAATCTCCAACTCAAGTGGTGGCTCACGATCAAGCAATTTTGGTGCTTCTAGTGGCAAAGAGCTGGCTGCTGCAATTGAGAAAAATAAACCAGTGAATTCATCATCTACTTCAGTGGGTTCTTCAAACAAGAGTAGTGGAATTCAATGCTTCAAGTGTGGAGGTCGTGGTCATGTTATAAGGGAATGTCCAAACAATCGAACCTTCATTGTTAATGAAACGACCTCGATTTCCGCGAAGGAAAATCCATAGGCTCGAATTGTAATTCAACATATTGCTTGGGACAATCCATGAAATTACCCATATCTCAGTTGACACCAGGATCCATACAACGGTAATTAAGTCTTACATAAACATTTATTACATCGCCACATTGGCGGAATCAACATTCAGAGAAGCTTTAGAAGATGCGGAAACGATTCATCCTTCACTGGCCAAATTGAGTGTAGCACGTGACCCTATTCCTCGCCATTGTCTTCCTCGAAGTCGTACTCATTCTCGTCACCTGACAGCAAATTTATCAGTACGATATGTACTGGCCACGGAGCCCACCTATGCAGCATTTGCTTTGTGGAAAGTGGATGCAAGGCTATACAAGCAGACCTATAGGCTGAGGTTTTCCTATGCAGCTGTAATCAATGTTTAATTAGTCAAGTTTTATCTCCAGTTAACACCATCATCCCTTTTTCCATCACCACATCTCACATACCCACACCTCTCTCTCATTCGACAGGCCCAACTCCCTCTCGGGGCCTATCTCAGCGGCACACTACCACAGCGGGTACACTGCCGGAGAAATATCATCCAGGGGAAGAAGAGAACACTCACTACACTAGTAGAAGCTTCACAGGAAAGGTCCATAGCCAACAGGTTGGCATATGTATCGATCGATCAACCGTACACTCTGCAGAGGTTTCACTACCCACAAGATTAGCCATCATAGGTGTTGCGCAAACACCTAGGCAGAATTCCGGGTGCTTGCTTGCCTAGGTCGATGTTGTAACACCTCAGGTGTTAGTCACGAGCTAACCAGCGAGTGTGGACCTAATCAAGTTATTTCAATCAATGATCCTAATCACTATTTCATATTCATCTCCATCTACCTTGATCATTGGAGAAGTTGCATGAAGATTTAAATTGAGAATTCACATGAAATGACAAGTTATTCACTTAATTGGATTTATGGATTAAGTGAAGATGAGCATGCAAAGCCAACCAAACCTTGCAACCTTGACCAAACAACTTTAATTGAACTCTACAACAAAAGTCATGAAGGACTCATGTTGAGAAAATGTCCAGAAAATATCTCAATTGGCCTAAATCTCCAATTTAAGCTCTCAAATGATATTAGTTTGACCAAAGTAAAAATATTATTTCTGAGTAAGATATGAAGTTTGACCTTTAATAAAGGTTGAAGATATTTTGGAGTACAACAATTGTTATTTTTGGACCAAGTCATGATTCAACTTCGATGTACCTCAAAAACAGCACCCAAGATGGGTTAGAGATCTAATTTCAGCACTTAGAATAATTCTAAGTCTGAAAATGGTGTTGATTTCATGGCCTTTCCGTGTTCACCAAATTTCGTTAAGCAACTTGAGTTGGACCAAAAATACAAGTTGTTACGAACTCTTTGAGGCACAATCTATTCAAATTTGAGGTCAATCCGACTTCGTTTGACAAGAGTTGCCACTCGATCTTTGATCGTAATTAGCTTGTTGACAGCATCAACTTTGAGCCTAATTATCTCTCAAACCAGAGCTGTTCTGGCCATGACCTCTAAATACAAATTGAAGAGCATAATCAGGTGAACAACTTTCACTCTAGCGCCCAGGGCAGAATATGCAAGGAAGATGCTGGAATCCATCGCCCAACTCGTCCACTCTCGCACACGCCACGTGTTCGACGTCGGGCTTCAAAGGGGACACGTGGTCTCCCTGCTCTGTCCGCGCCCCCCCATTACAGCTCGCTTGAGCTCTTCCCTCTCTCGTCTCTGCGTCCCCAGGAGCGATGGGAGCCTCCAGAGCTCGCCCTCGTCCTCTCCCACTCCTCCCAGCTCGCTCGACCTCTCTCTCGTGCTCGCTTCCCGTTGCCTCGCCGACAAGCAGAATGCCGCCGCCATTGCCGGACGAGCTGAGCTCGAGCTCGCCGTTGTCCTCTCTCTTCCGAGCACCCTATGGCCGAGTCCCCTTCACCGTTGTCTTCCTCCGCTCCACGCAGCTCTCCTGAGCCCTCTCTCCGAGCTCCTCGGCGCCGGATGGTAGCTCGCCTCGGGCCGCCGCCGCGGCGTGCCGCCAGCGTGCGTGGCTGGGCTGCTACAGGCCACCTCTCGCCATGCCGAGGGCACCGGCGGGTGCGCTGGCTGCTGGGCTAGCTCTGGCCCCACTTCGCCGCCGCCGGCCGCTCTCCGGCGAGCCCTGGCCGAGCCAGCCAAGCGCCTTCCTCGCGCGCGTCAGGGAGGAAGAAGAAGAGCAACAGGCCGACTCCCTCACTCTCTCTTTGTGTGTATTACAGGTGGGGTCCAGCGGTCAGCGGGTCCCGCGTGTCAGCTTCGCTGGAGAGTTTGCCGGGTGCATGGACCGTGTGGATCTAGCGAGATCAGGGGTTAAATGTGTATTCGGTTTTCATTTCAGATTTCGTGCTATTACTTGTAAAATCAATATCTAGTGTTTGGGGGCTCCAAAAATGATGAGGATTGTTTTGTTGGATTCGTGGTAAAGTTTTCTGCATGTTAGTATAGTTGGTTGTGTCATGCATGACTATATTTATGCTGTAGAAATTCATTATTGAAATGTGGTTTAGAAGTTCATTTAAATTATCCCGATCCACATTTTGAGAAATATATGTCCAAAAATCATGATTCCAATTTTGTTAGTCTTCTAATGACATGCACTAGCTCATAAAAATATAAAACGTATAGGTTGTTTACTATTTTATTGGTGTTTCACATTTATCTTTTTAAATAGGAAATAATTGGTTGAATTGCTTGTTGTTTTTGTATCTGAAGTTATATTGCTCCAAATGATATGAAAATTTATTTGTAGCCTCTTGGTATGTTGTGTGATGTCTGGTTAAATTTTTCGGATTTATGACACAAGTATGACTGAGTTATTGATTTATCTTGTTTTATGCCTATTAAGTAGATTTAAATGCTTTATAAATAATATATTGTGGTAAAAATGGAAAATAGTGTTCCACTACCTTTATATGATATTGTAGTAACCTGAGAAACAATAATATGGTCATGTGTTTGAATAAAATGTTGAGTTTCACATTTATCTTACTCTCCAATGAATTGTTGCATTATAAACTTGTTTATTTTGTAATAATTAAATTATGGAACCTGAGCATGTAAGATTTGAACCTTGGTCATGATTTGTAATCACCTAACTCTCATAAAAGTTTGGGACTCATTTGAGATGTTTACCATATAACTTAAATAATTAAATAATGGGTTTTTATGTAATAATGAGTGAATAATTAAAGACAAATGAATGCATATATGTTTCTTGTGATCCCTTAGCATGCTTTGGTCTGAGATGAGTCTTGTATGACCATGTAATCATATTTGGAGCTATCTAAATAGCTCATTCCTATGTGTGCTTAGGTGATAAATAAGGGAAAAGCATGTTTTGCTTATATGCTGAAAATGGCTGCAGGCATAGTCCCTGTTGTTGTGATGATTTACCTAGGAAAATGATGTTGTATGAGAATGTGTTCTATACAAAAGTTGTAGCTAAATTCATTGTATAGCTTGTCCTAAAGTTTCATGGTCATAGGCCTGATAGTTTAGGAGTTATGGCTTTTAGAAGTCTGCTGTCAGGTTTTGCTTGTTTTCGGTGCAGACCTGAATGTTTGCTTTGTTTAACCAATTTATGCTTTGAATCACCTCTTGGTGATAATAAAGAAGTTGTAGTATATTTCTTTGTCTTTCTAAATTGTCTAGGATCATCCCTTTTGATGGTCTAGATCCGTAGTTTTGATTGCTTGAAGTGGGAGGACAGAATCTGTCCAAATCTAGACAGAGTTGTCTTCTTTGTGTCGTTTGACCTTTATATGAATTAAATCATCTGAAGAGGATAATACCAAAGTTGTATACAATTTCAATAGATTTCCAGAAAGGCTTAGATCACCCTGGTTGGATGTACATAGCTTCAGTTATAGGTTAAATCTTGTGCTTACTGTCCTGCTGCCCATAAACTGCTTGTGTGGGATTATGATTGCTTTGATTTTGCTTTGCTTGGTGTGATTGTTAGCTAATGGTTTAGTGATGCTAGATTAACATGTCTTGTATTACTTTCTCTTATTCATACATGTGTATTATGCATCTCATTTAGGTACGATAGATGATGAACACGTGGAGTGATGGACATGATGATGGAACTAACCACAAGACGGTGTGGTGGACTAATCACGAAGGTGGAAGGACTAATCGAGTGCTTGGATGGGAAATGCTCGTCGAACAAGTGTCATCTAACAAACACTAACTTAGTGCTGAACCCCAGGCAAGCCCCAGAGCATCCCAAAGCCTCCACCTATCTCTTTTTATAAATGCACCGGTCTTTATTAAATCGTATGTTTGTGCATTTAAGTACAGGAGTTGGTTTGAAACCATTGCTGCATATCTACCTTGTCTACTATATATGTGAACCTGATACTATTACTAGACAGGTGACCGATCTTATGCTTAGCCCTGCTTAGACCGGTAGAAGTCGGGTGATTTCCTGTCATCCGCGAGAAAGTCGGGTGATTTCCTGTCATCCGGGAGTGTAGGTGGTGACTGACGAGATCCACATGGTTGGCTATATGTGTCACCATGCCACAATGAAATAATGAGAGAATCAAGGCTAGGTAGCGGGGAGCTGCATGACATGGGTCATGTTGACTTCGGTGCTGCTTGCGGCCGACTAGGACTGAGGCCACCAGACATCAGTTGAGATTGAAAGACGTCGTCACATAGCTGGCCAGATAAGTTGTTCTGACCGCGAAGCCGAGTATTTCTTTCTGAGCCGAGCTTTGGTGCGACTAGGCAGACATATTCTGGAGGTAGGAAGTATGTGCGGAGACATCATTTTACCAAGGGCAGGTCAGGGACCTAATGCATCCTGGAAGTGGGTTGGTCTCTGAGAATATGGTCCCCGCCAAACTCGCGACATATTGTGTCTCAGAAGGATTTAACGGTGACCCAAGAAGCCAGTGGCTCGGCAGACAGGGTTTGTGATTGGCATATTTGCCAGCTGGTACAATCAATTTGAATCGCCATCTCTCCTGGTTAGTGAGAAACTGAACTGATCTTCTGGTGAGGTAGAGGTTAACAACTTGAACATAATGATTATGTTGAGATGAGGTTGATATCTGTGGATATCGGAAATCATATGGTTTTATTGATTGCTATAATATCAAGTGATTGTTTAGTATAGCTGCAAACCTTAGCTTAATAGCTTAACTGAAATCGAAGCTGAATCACATCTAAAACTTATAAGTTGAGGAACTATTGTAGTAATGCTTTTTCTGCAAAAATGATGCTATCTCCTGAACTCCACCAAATAAGCCTTGCATATCCTTGAGAGTCTTTTTATTTACTTCCTGTCGGGTAAGTCTAGCTGAGTACAATTGAGTACTCAGGGTTTTATTCCCAATGTTGCAGGAGGAATGTTTCGTTGACTAAAAGAGTTACTTCTATCCTTCGGGAGAGGAAGACTAAACCTTGGGCAAGGTCATGTTATCTGTCTCATCTATGTTGCTGTGACTGGTCGGCACTTGGCACTGTATTATGAACTTAAGTATGTGTAAATCTATTTCGTTTCCGCTATTAAACTTTTATGTAAAAGTTTATCTTGTACTCTGATGTATTTGAAATATGTGCGAATCTATATATCATGTGTATGTGTACTGCTGAGTTTTTGCGATCCTTGGGGTATGTACTGTGTAAAAGTTTGAAATCCTTCGAGATTTCACGGACTACCGGGTTTATATTGGCTCAAGTGTGTCTTGATAGCTGGGAAAACAGCTGTCGCTGTACTTGTGCTCGTATAAATTGGTCGGTTCTGTTACAGATGCCACCCTACTACTCAGCCCTGGGATATTTCGGATCCTACACCGTTATGCTGAGACTGGGAGACACAGTACCGGGCCCATCCAGTGGTACTGCGCATCTAGAACGGAACGGGAACCCATCGACCGTCTCCGCCCACCCTTATCACCTCTCAACCTAGCAGTAGTGGCACCGTCCTACCAAGTAGTCCAGCCTTCTCCCGCCCATCAGAAGCGAGTGAGTAGAAAAGGATTCCCATGAACCTGAAACTAGTCCGTCCTAGGTTTGACCAAGCAGGCATCTTCACTTAGGGGATACTCTCCCCGTGCCATCACAGCACCTCCGTCCACGGGCTTCAAACCACCAAGGCTATCCCACCTGGAACCTCCTTAACAACTTTACCCGCCACAGGTATCTCGCTTGGGGATGCCCAGGTTGCACCCCCGGCACGACTTGCCCCATGGGCTTGTCTCACATCCCACTTGGTCGACATCAACCCTTACCACGCACCCAAGACGCACGCAGCACTCTCTCCTAGTGATTATAATCAGATATACACCGTCCTAATTCCACCACATAGCATATAGCAAGTAGAAAGTAGTGGAAGAGTAACAGTAAATTAAGCAGCAGCTAACCTAGCAGCGGACAGCAGGGTAAAGTCTTATCAAGGCAGGGAATTCAAATATACTATCATGCAACCAATCCATACATAATCATAAAGCAATAGCAACAATGTCATTTGCAATGCGTAAATAGGATCTAAGGATTTGGTGGGACGTGGCACCTTCGTAGTCGTCTCCTAGCTCCTGATGGTACTCGTGGTCGTCTTCCTTAGTCAGATCCTCCTCCGGCTCTGAAATCAAACACGAAATAGTTGCGTCAGCGACTCCTATAGAGTATTTCAGAAAAATTAATAAAATAAAGAGCCAAATGCACACAAACATAGTCCTAGATTCTAGATCTCATTTTTCTGAGAATTTTGATATATGGTGCGCAATTTTTGGACATCGTATGATTAAGTTATGAATTTCTGAAGATTATCCTATTTTCTGAAAATGAAAAATGGCCGATTAATCAGGGGATGGCAGCTCGGGATTGGTCCATGTGGCGCGCGGGTCCTGTAGTGCGGCATGTGGCACCTCAACAGAACACAGACCCGATAGTCGCCCACCAGGTGTTCGATGCTGGTTCCCAGAGAGTCGCCGGCGTCGGCGTAGCTCGGCGGTGGTCGGGCGAGCTCGACGTTGGTCGGGGGGAGTCGGCGTAGGTCGGCGGTGGTCGGGCGAGCTCCACGTTGGTCGGGGGGGCATCGGCGTAGCTCGGCGGTGGTCGGGCGAGCTCAACGTTGGTCGGGGGGCGTCGGCGTAGCTCGGCGGTGGTCGAGCGAGCTCGACGTTGGTCGGGGGGCATCAGCGTAGCTCGGCGGTGGTCGGGCGAGCTCGACGTTGGTCGGGGGTGGTTCTCACAGTTCGCCGTCGGGCTAGTGGTGTGTTCTAGAGTTCAAAAGGTGTCAATTTTTGTTCCTGGTCGCGGTATTGAGAAGCTCCAGTCGCCGGCGGTGAGGCCGTTGCGCCGGCAGGGCTCCAGCGAGGCGCGACAAGGTCTGAGGAGTGGTGAATCCGCCTCCCCGGGCTCTGTTGACAGGGATCCGACATTCAATTTGGTGCTAGCAGGGTTCCAGGGCATCTGTTCAAGGCGGCGGTGTTTCTCCGGTGCGGCGGACGATGACAGGGCGGCGATGACCATATTTCGGCAAGACAAGGCTTGGCTTTCCCCAATTGGCGTGCTCAGGCAGTCGTCCGACCAGATGGTGGTGGGTTAGAGTTGTGGTATGGCCTCGTTCTCTCCCACGGCATACGGCGGAGCTCCGGTGAGGTCGCGACGCACACGAGCGGGGCGGACGAGGCTTCCCCTAGCGCTTAGATCCGCGTAGCTAGCTCGAGGGGTCGGTGCGGTGCTCCACGACGCTGTAACCTATCCGGGTGCTAGTCGGAATGCACGGAACGGGTGATTCGGCATCGGAACGCGTCGGTGGTGAGCGCGCTCCGCCGAGAATGCGTTGTGCTGCGTTCTCGATCTAGCAAAGCTTGTAGTCCGGGGGTTTCAGCTGGTCGCATGAGTGCATGGTGCAGGTGATCTTCCTGAGCCGTAAAGGCTCGTGCCTGCGCGTCCCGTGGGCGGAACGCCATGGCAAAAGCAGGGCGAGGTTCGAACATGGCGTGCGGTGGCTCACCGTTGTGTCGGTGAAGGTAGGATGGCGGTGCAGTGGAGAGTCGGAGCCGTGCAGAGCGATCGCAGTGCCGTGCCGTTCCTCGTCCGCAGCTCGGGCTTCTCCTCCGTGCCCGGCTCCGGCGTGCTCCGCGGCGGCAGCTGCTTCGGCGGTGCTCCCCTCTCTCTGCTCCGCCCTTCTTCCTTCTCCCTCTCTCACACGGTGTGGTGTTGTGGTGTGGTTGGTGCCACCAGTGGCGGCGGCGAGTGGAACGAGGCAAGGGCGCCGTGAGGTGCTCCAATTTATAGTGGAGCTCGGGTGGCTACCTATGGCGGGCGGCTCTAATCTTCTTGCGCTGATCGGAGGGCTGCGGCTTGCGCGAGCTAGGGTTCCGGTGGTGCGTGCGGGCTTCTTGGCGAGCAAGGCAGGGGACAGGCAGGGGACAACGGGGTCAGGGCTCTGCCATGCATGGTGCTGTCGGTCACGCCATTTGCATGACACTATCGGCCACCGTCTTTCGCGAAGAAGAGAAACAGGGGAAAAGAAAGAGTGACTGACAAGCGGGTCCCGGTTGGCAGCGGCTGCGAAAGGCGCTGCGCGCGCGTGGTGGTTTGGCTGCGAGATGGGCCGGCTGGCTGGGCTGAATCTGCTCTTCCTCTTTCTCTCTTCTTCTTTTTCTTTTTCTTTTTCTATTTACACTTAAGTGTATAAATACATATATTACCCATTTTAAATATTGAGTAAACACAAACATAAATTGCAATAAATCCCAAATGTGATGCATAAGTTATTATTCTATGTGAATGGAATTAAAATGCAAGCTATACTCCTTTATTTACCAAATTTATAATGAAACCTATATGCTTGCACAATAAAAATGGGTTTTCACAATAAATAAATGAAAAATTTTAATTGGTTGGGATTTTTAGGTTGTGTGGATTTTTAGGGTTGTTACAGTCCTCCCCCCTCATTAGGATCTCGACCTCGAGATTCAGAGATAACGTACCCTTCGAAGAGGTAAGGAAACATAATCCGCAAGTCCGATTCTTTCTCCCACGTAGCTTCCCTTTCGGTGTGATTGCTCCATTGTACCTTGCACATTGGAATTGTCTTGTTTCGCGTCTCTTTGGTATCCTGTGCCAAGATCTTGATCGGATGTTCCTTGTATTCAAGTGTGTCTTGCAGGTCTAATGCATCCGTAGGAACTTGCTCCTCGGGAAGCTTCAAACACTTCCTTAATTGTGAGACATGGAACACGGGGTGTACTCCAGATAATTCCTCCGGTAGTTCCAGCTTGTAAGCAAGCTTTCCAACCCTTTTACAGACCTTGTATGGCCCAACATATCTTGGTGCCAATTTTCCTTTTACGTGGAATCTGACGGTGCCACGAAGCGGAGATACCTTGAGGTGGACATAATCCCCAACCTTGAACTCAAGCTCTCTACGTCTTCTATCTGCATAGTTCTTTTGCCT
Source organism: Eremochloa ophiuroides (assembly GCA_038502445.1). Taxonomy (NCBI): domain Eukaryota; kingdom Viridiplantae; phylum Streptophyta; class Magnoliopsida; order Poales; family Poaceae; genus Eremochloa; species Eremochloa ophiuroides. The sequence goes on from JAHLJS010000002.1 coordinate 56,704,976, forward strand.
ACTTTGTGCAATCCTCAAATTCTCTCTTACTTGGGCAACACCTTCTTCTGCTTCCACAATCTTAGCAGGACCGAAGAATGTCCTTTCACCTGGTTCCGACCACATTAGCGGTGTTCTGCACGGTCTTCCGTACAACGCTTCAAATGGAGACATCTTAATGCTCGTCTGGTAACCGTTGTTGTATGAGAACTCGGCGTGGGGTAGACAGCTCTCCCATCCTTCCTTGTACCTCAATACGCAAGCACGTAACATGTCCTCGAGAATCTGGTTCACTCTTTCTGTTTGCCCGTCTGTTTGCGGGTGGTATGCTGTGCTGTAGTCGAGCTTGGTCCCGATGGACTTGTGCAAGGATTTCCAGAACTGTGATACGAACTGTGATCCTCGGTCAGATATAATACTCAGAGGTGCCCCATGTAACTTCAAAATGTTTGATATGTACAGATCTGCTAGCTTTTCAACTCTATACTTCCTTTTGACCGGTATAAAATGTGCGACTTTGGTCAGACGGTCCACTATTACCCATATAGAATCATATCCATGCTCGGATCGGGGCAGTCCTAATATGAAGTCCATGGATATGCACTCCCACTTCCATTCTGGTATCTCAACTGGTTGTAGTAACCCTGCTGGTCTCTGATGTTCGGCCTTGATTCTATTGCATGTATCACATCGGGCTACATGCCCTGCAATGTCTGTCTTCATATTCTCCCACCAGAAGTGCTTCCTTAAATCATGGTACATCTTGGCTGACCCTGGGTGAATGCAATATTTGGAGTCATGCCCTTCCAACAGGATCTCTTCTCGTATCGCTGAATCCGTCAGTACGCAGATTCTATCTTTGTACCATACAGTTCCCTGCTCATCTTCTCGGTATTCGGGGCCTCTCCCCAGTTTCATCAAACCACGGATATAGTCTATCTCAGGACAGTTCCTTTGTGCTTCACGGATCCGTGAGGTGAGATTGTACTCGATGCGAAGCTCATTTAGCATGCCATAGGAGACTACCTCGAGCTGGAATGCGTCAAACTCTCTCCTGAGCTCAGGCGGCATAGAGTTGGTGATGAGGGTATGGCAGTAGCTTTTGCGGCTAAGTGCATCAGCGACAACATTAGCCTTTCCTGGGTGGTAATGGATCTCAAGATCATAGTCCTTGATGAGTTCTAGCCATCTGCGCTGCCTCATATTCAGATCTTCTTGTGTGAAGAAGTACTTCAGGCTCATGTGGTCAGTGTAGGTGTCACACTTGTTGCTTATTAGATAGTGTCTCCAAATCTTGAGTGCATGTACCACGGCTGCAAGTTTTAGGTCATGAGTCGGGTATCGCTGCTCATGTTCCTTCAACTGTCTTGAGGCATAAGCTATCACCCTTCCTTCTTGCATTACTACACAGCCCAAACCTTGCCGAGAGGCATCACAATATACAACAAAATCTTTGTGAATATCGGGCAGGGCTAGTACAGGTGTAGTAGTGAGCTTCTCCTTCAAGGTCTGAAAACTCTTCTCACATTCAGGAGTCCATATAAACTTGTTCTCTTGCTTCAGCAAGTTGGTCATGGGTCTTGCAATCTTGGAGAAATTCTCAATAAATCTGCGATAGTATCCTGCAAGTCCTAAAAAGCTTCTGATTTCTGACACATTACGGGGTTGTTCCCACTATTTCACAGCTTCAATCTTGGCTGGGTCTACCGCGACTCCTTCTCCTGACAGTACGTGTCCAAGGAAAGCAACTTCCTCTAGCCAGAATTCACACTTGGAGAATTTGGCGTATAGCTGGTTGCGAGACAACCTCTCCAATACTGGTCCTCAGATGATGTTCATGTTCTTCTTTTGTGGCTGAGTAAACCAATATATCATCAATAAATACCACTACAAACTTGTCTAGCTCATTCATGAAGATCTTGTTCATCATGTTCATGAAGTATGCTGGAGCATTAGTGAGTCCAAATGAGACTACTGTGCACTCATACTGTCCATATCTAGTGACAAATGCAATCTTCGGGATATCCTCTTCCCTGATCTTCATCTGATGGTACCCTGATCGGAGATCGATCTTTGAGAAGTACTTGGCCTTACTCAATTGATCTAATAGATCCTCGATGTGGGGCAATGGGTACTTATTCTTGACTGTAACCGCATTCAGATTCCGGTAGTCAATGCACATCCTCATCGTGCCATCCTTCTTCTTGACAAACAAAACGGGAGATCCCCAGGGCGAGGCGCTAGGCCTAATGAAGCCCTTCTCCAGTAATTCTCCCAGCTGCTTCTTGAGTTCCTTCAACTCATCAGCCGACATTCTGTAGGGTCTTTTGGCAATCGGTGCAGTTCCTGGCATCAGCTCTATAACAAACTCCACATCTCTATCTGGTGGCATTCCTGGCAACTCCTCTGGAAATACGTCATTGAATTCACAGACTACTGGCACATCTCTGAATGTCAGCTCCATTTTATCTGCCTTAGTCTCCAGAGCACATAGGAGGGCTTGGACTCTCCCGGTTTGGGGTATACATCGGACGACTGTTCCCCAAGGGTGGGTTACCTGAACATATCTAGGTGAACAAGATATCACTCCCCGGTGTTTGGTTAGCCAGTCCATGCCTAAGATGACATCTAAGCTATTGGAGGGTAGTAGGGTTAGGTCAGCTCGAAAGTCAAGTCCCTCGATTGTGATTTTCACTCCCCTACATATGTGAACGCTTTTGAAGGTTCCTAAGGGCGAGCTAGTTAGGATGGGGTTTGCTCTCGGGGTTACAGGTATGTTATGCTTACGTGCATATGCAGATGAAATATATGAACATGTAGCTCCCGAATCGAACAGAACTGTAGCCATGTTACCCTGAACTAGGAATGTACCGTACACAGCATCAGGTGCAACTTCAGCTTCCTCAGCGGTCATGTGGTTCAGTCTTCCTCGGGTAGCAGATCCCCGGTTTGGTGTACCCTGTGCAGCTGCTGGTGCACGGTTGAGGTCGGGGCACACAGCCACACGGTGTCCAGGCTTTTCGCATCCGAAGCAAGTGAAGGGCGCACTGCCTGCTGTGGCTGTCGCAGGAGCCTTCCAATTGCTTGTCCTTGGCGTGTTGGTAGCGGGGGCGGGTGTGTTCTGCACAGCTCGAGTTGGCGCAGGGTAGGTCTGAGCAGGGCGGTGATAGTTGCTGCTGTTGGTACCACCACCACGGCTCATTCCCAAAGAAGGTCCCTGGCGAGTCCGAAAAGGCGGAGGTGCACCCGTTCGCTGTCTCTGAGGTGGAGCAGTGCGAGCGGGTCCCTCAGAGCGGCGCTTCTTTCCCTTGTTCTGGGCCTCGAACTCCAGACGTGCTTCCATGCGATCCTTCTCGATCTCAATACAGCGGTCAATCAGCTCACGCAGAGTGTAGCTCTTGTTCCCTGACAAAGCCAACCTGAGCTTGGTCTAAAGTCCCTTCCTGTAGTAGTACATCTTTTCCTTCTCGGAACTCACGCAAGACGCAGGTGCGTAGCGGAGCAAGCAGTTGAAGCGGGTGGTGTACTCGTGGATCTGGTCAGCTCCCTGGGAGATGTTGCGAAACTCATTCTCCTTGGCCTCCATGACTCCCTCGGGAATGTGGTGGTCACAGAAAGCCTCGGTGAACTCATCCCAGTCAATGCGGGCTGGGTCCTCGTGAGCGCTGGTGTAGTTGTCCCACCATGCTCGTGCAGCACCGGTCAGCTGGTGGCTAGCAATCCCAACACACTCCTCGTCGGACCAAGTGGTCAGGTCCAGCTTCTTCTCCATCTCTTTAAGCCAATCGTCGGCAGCGAGGGGATCGCTTGTCGGTCCCGTCGAAGGTAGGTGGCCTCAGCTTCAGGAAACCCTCCAGTTTCCTTTGGAAGTCCTTCTGGGGTGGCCCGTGGTGCCTGTTCATCCCAGTAGCTATGGCATTCAGCAGCTGGGTCTACTGTGCCATCACTTCCGCCAACGTCGGTGGTGGCGACGGCGGTGGTGGAGGTGGCGGAGGCACGTTCTCGCCTTGTGGTGGCGGATCGTTCACCGGCGGTGCATCCTCTGCCCGGCGCAACTCTTCTTCCAGGTTAACTCCAGCACGTCGGCCAGCTGGGCGTCCACGGTTGCGACCACGCCCGCGTCCTGGCGCAGGTGCGGGGGAGGGCTGGCGGTTCCCCAGACGCGCGGAACGTCTCATCGACATCTGAAGTTATTAGGTACGTGCTCAGTGCAGTAATAATCTTGTAGTGGTTTAAGTAGGAGTTAGATGTTTTCAATGATTTAAATGAATTAAAACATTTTTCATGCTATCCTACACTCAACCAAAGAAGCATAGAGAACCATAAGAAGCATAAGATCCAAATGTCACTCATCACATGGTTATTATTACATAAAGGATGTTCCTAGCTGCTAAGAAGATCGTGCTATGCACAGATAGCCAATGACAGGACAACTCATGGTATCACTAGTCTAAGGGCCACGCAGGGTCCCATAAGCTACTGGTGCATAAGGTCGAGTACGGCGTCGGGTATGCGGCTGTCCTCTGCCTCGATCTCGTCATCAGTCATGGTCAGGCGCTTGACGTAGTCGAGTGCTACTGCTAGCTCTGGAGTGGCCTCAATCTCCTGCATCCTTAGAGACGGACACGCTCCCAGGTTGAGCGTAGTGGGTGGTATGCGGAAGTCTCCCTCCCGGGGCTTCACCATCTCCAGTGGGGGAAGCGAACTCTGCACCTTCCGGACCTCAATAGCTCTCTTGGCATCAGACTGCTTCCAAGCTGTCTCTGTCCTCCGTAGCTTGTCCTTTAAGAACTCCACCATCTTTACGCGGTCGATCAGAATCCCTTGGTTGCGGTTGGACTTCTCCTCGGCTTTCTCCAACTGCTTCTCCAACTCCCTGATCCTGGAGCGCAACGTGCTCATCTCGACTCCTCTGTCTCTGCTCCTCTGCTCCCTCTCAGCAAGCGCTCTCTCCTTGTCGTCCAGCCATCCTCTGTAATCCCAATACTTTGCTGTTCAGGTAGTCATTGCGAAGCCCAAAATCCCCTGATCTTGTCTCGCAAGTCAGCGATCTCGGCTCGGTGTAACTCATCACGGTGCTGCATCTCCAGCTGTAAGTCAGTGACTGCTCTGCTCAAACTCTCCAGGGTCTGAGTCCCTTTCTGCAAACTGTCCTCGATTTCTGCCATGCGTGCTCGGTCATGCTGCCTCCTTTGCTCCAATGAGCTAATGAACTCATCCTGCTCCTGGAGGTGGTGTGCCACTATGCGTAGGCAGGGGTCAGTCTCAGCCTGAATGATTTGGCTGGTGTACAGAATCCTCTGGATGGGGTCAGGGTGCAGCTCCAAAGCCTAAGGTAGCAGACGAAATGGGTCCCCTTAAGGTACTCGTATGCTGTGTACACAACTGCGCGTAGTACCTTGCGGGAGACGGACTGTACTCCGTCCTCCACAGTCTCTCCAGCAGTGTAGTCAGTAAAAACCAGCATCCCTGGAAGGGTCAGGCTGATGGGTGTCTCAACTCTGGTAGTGACAGGTCCTTCAAACCTCTCAGCCTCGACAAGCTTCCCTCGGCTGAAGTACTGGATCTAGTCAGACGGTGCTCCCAGCTCCTCCAACACCTGGCGTAGCACCATGGCAAATCCGCCGTGGTTCCTCCCATTGATTGGGATCTCAATAGTGCCATCGTGCAGTGGACGAAGTGGTGGTCGAAGGCTGGTCATCTACAAATTTTCCAAGAAACGGATTAGTAGGTCCTTGTATTAGATAAGCCATTGCATAAAAAGTGAATGCAAAGTCGGTAATATAACCGAAAGAGAGTCTGGCTTCCTATTCTAACGTCCATTCTCTATGGGTCTCGTCCTACAGTCAAGTATGGCTTTAATACCAAACTGAAATGACCTCGATTTCCGCGAAGGGAAATCCACAGGCTCGAATTGTAATTCAACAGATTGCTTGGGACAATCCATGAAATTACCCATATCTCAGTTGACACCAGGATCCATACAACGGTAATTAAGTCTTACATAAACATTTATTACATCGCCACATTGGCGGAATCAACATTCAGAGAAGCTTTAGAAGATGCGGAAACTGATTCATCCTTCACGGCCAACTTGAGTGTAGCACGTGACCCTATTCCTCGCCATCGTCTTCCTCGAAGTCGTACTCATTCTTGTCACCTGACAGCAAATTTATCAGTACGATATGTACTGGCCACGGAGCCCACCTATGCAGCATTTGCTTTATGGAAAGTGGATGCAAGGCTATACAGGCAGACCTATAGGCTGAGGTTTTCCTATGCAGCTGTAATCAATGTTTAATTAGTCAAGTTTTATCTCCAGTTAACACCATCATTCCTTTTCCCATCACCACATCTCACATACCCACACCTCTCTCTCATTCGACAGGCCTAACTCCCTCTCGGGGCCTATCTCAGCGGCACACTACCACAGCGGGTACACTACCGGAGAAATATCATCCAGGGGAAGAAGAGAACACTCACTACACTAGTAGAAGCTTCACAGGAAAGGTCCATAGCCAACAGGTTGGCATATGTATCGATCGATCAACCGTTCACTCTGCAGAGGTTTCACTACCCACAAGATTAGCCATCATAGGTGTTGCGCAAACACCTAGGCAGAATTCAGGATGCTTGCTTGCCTAGGTCGATGCCACCCTACCACTCAGCCCTGGGATATTTCGGATCCTACACCGTTATGCTGAGACTGGGAGACACAGTACCGGGCCCATCCAGTGGTACTGCGCATCTAGAACGGAACGAGAACCCATCGACCGTCTCCGCCCACCCTTATCACCTCTCAACCTAGCAGTAGTGGCACCGTCCTACCAAGTAGTCTAGCCGTCTCCCGCCCATCAGAAGCGAGTGAGTAGAAAAGGATTCCCATGAACCTGAAACTAGTCTGTCCTAGGTTTGACCAAGCAGGCATCTTCACTTAGGGGATACTCTCCCCGTGCCATCACAGCACCTCCATCCACGGGCTTCAAACCACCAAGGCTATCCCACCCGGAACCTCCTTAACAACTTTACCTGCCATAGGTATCTCACTTGGGGATGCCCAGGTTGCACCCCCAGCACGACTTGCCCCATGGGCTTGTCTCACATCCCACTTGGTCGACATCAACCCTTACCACGCACCCAAGACGCACGCAGCACTCTCTCCCAGTGATTATAATCAGATATACACCGTCCCAATTCCACCACATAGCATATAGCAAGTAGAAAGTAGTGGAAGAGTAACAGTAAATTAAGCAGCAGCTAACCTAGCAGCGGACAGCAGGGTAAAGTCTTATCAAGGCAGGGAATTCAAATATACTATCATGCAACCAATCCATACATAATCATAAAGCAATAGCAACAATGTCATTTACAATGCGTAAATAGGATCTAAGGATTTGGTGGGACGTGGCACCTTCGTAGTCGTCTCCTAACTCCTGACGGTACTCGTGGTCATCTTCCTTAGTCAGATCCTCCTCCGGCTCTGAAATCGAACACGAAATAGTCGCGTCAGCGACTCCTATAGAGTATTTCAGAAAAATCCAATAAAATAAAGAGCCAAATGCACACAAACATAGTCTTAGATTGTAGATCTCATTTTTTTGAGAATTTTGATATATGGTGCGCAATTTTTGGACATCGTATGATTAAGTTATGAATTTCCGAAGATTATCCTATTTTCTGAAAATGGAAAAATGGCCGATTAATCAGGGGATGGCAGCTCGGGATTGGTTGTAACACCCGAAAAATTGCATTCTTTTAAATAGTGGGAATTTATTTAATTATGCAATTAGTTGATCATTCCAATATAGGGAAATAATAATTTTTCTCAAATATAAAATCAAACCTAGGTCATACACATGTATGATGCATTCATGCTGGAGCATTTCTTCTTTGTACTGTTGTAGCTTATTTGAATTTCTCAAATATTTCAAAACCCAATCTGAAAATCCTTTTGGAAAATGGAAAAAAAGAAATAGAGCAGAGCCCTTCCCCTCTCCTTTCTGGCCCGAGCAGCAGCTTGGCCTGTTTTTCACTCCCTGGCCCCAGCAGATCCAGGTCGGATGGCCCGAGGACAGCTCGGCCGACCTGCTCCCTCCCTTCCCCTTACCCCATCTGACTGATGAGTGGGACCCACGGGTCAGCCCTTCCTCCTCCACCTCCCTCGCCGCGAGAACAGAGACGCCGCTGCCGTGTTCATCCGCCGCGGCCGAGCACAGCGCGCGCGAAGCGTCCCTCTGCCGTGACTGCCAGCCCGACCCCAGCGCTCGGTGCTACCGACCTGTGGACCCACAGAACAGCCCCTCCCCTGTTTCCCTCTGCTGCTCGCCGAGAGTCCGACGCGGGCAAGAAAGAAACGGCCGAAGCCGAGTTCGTCGCCGCGCCGAGAGTCCGTAGCAGAGAAGAAACGGCCGAAGCCGATTTCTCTGCTATTCGAGTTTGTTTCAATCTCCGAGATTGTCGTCACACCTCGAGAGTATTTAAGCAGCGCCACACCCCCCCGTAGCCGTCCCCTAACCCTAGCCGCCTCTTCTCGCCGCCATTGCCGAGCTCCCGCGAGAACCGAGCAGCCGCCGCCGCGAGCAATTAGCTCGATTCGCCACCAATTCCTCTCGGTAAGCCTTTGAGGAGCTTCGCTGTGATCTTGTGAAGTTCCCGAGCACTTTCCCCCTTCGATTTGTGCACTGACATGCCTCCGCCACCGTTGCAGAGATCCACCGTCCGCCGGATCACGCCGCGAGCTATCTCCGAGTCGATTTCCGACCTTCCCATCACCCTAGGTGAGCTTGCGATGCTCTTCCCGATCTATGGGTACCCTTCCCGACCTATTTCATGCATCGAAGGCCGAGATCGCCTTCTCCGGCGGCCCTCCGGCCATGGCGCCAGCCGTCGGCCTCTGTTTTCCGGCCGAGAGCACCGCCACCCCTCCTCTCTTTTAATCTGATCCGCCGATTTTGAATCGGACGGCCGAGAGCAGCCCATACCGATTCGGCCAGCATATAACCCCCTGCAGTTTTTAATGCTAAACCCGCGATCCCTTAGCGTATTCTGTGATTTGCGCTTTTCAATTTAGAAAACGTATTTTCTCCCGGTATTTGGAAAATGTGTTTTCTATTATTTACAGATTTGCCACTAAACTTCATTTGATCATAATTTACTTGTTTTAGATCCGATTTGAACGATTCAAATTGCGTTAGACTCGTAATTTCATAATCTATCTGATGGTACCACTGTTTCATATATTTTCAACTTTGAAAATTCAAGATTATATTTAATCTATTATTATTCTATTATAAACCTTGTAAAATTCATATCTTCCTCGTTTTAAATCCGATTTGCGCAAACTTTATATCGATGTGATCGTAGCAATGTGTAGATTTGTTTTATAACCTTTTTAATTTATTTTCTCTCTATTGGTGTACTGTTCTAATGAAAACTCTTGTTTGTATGCATGATTGCCCCTGTATGCGTGTGTGTTGTTATAATGGATCGAGTATAGACGGTGAGCTTTACGCAGGTGATCAAGATCAGTACTGCGACAACCCGGATCACCAGGAGTTTGTTGATCAGGGCAAGTATTAGTATGGATCATCCTTGTTGTCCTATTCACCAAATAAATAATTGCATTTGCATGTGTCTTCCTTGTTAACCATAGTTATTTCCTAGCATTGTTACCCTGTTCCTTGCGACCTATGGGATTATGCATATGGTAAATGTTGCTAGTGCGCTTTTGGGAATCATGATCATGTAAACTTGATTAATTGATTATGCAATATGATTAAAAGATGCCTTTTTTAGCAACAGGGAACTAGGGGATTCGAGCATAGTTTTGTGATGCTCAAAATCCTTCACCTTTGATAATGATCTATAAGTATGACACCGGGAGTGACAGTGCAACTATGAGGGCTACATGGCTCTGGTTTTAGTCAAGTATAGGTCCTTTTTCTAGCTTGTTAGAGGTTACCGAAAGGCGTGATGGGGCCTGACGACTCGGGTATAGTGCGGCTCCTGTCCGAGTGTGTATAACCTGCGTGACCTTGTGCCACGACGAAGGGGGGCTCTACATCTGCTTGCCGGGTTCCTAGCGGCCCTAACTTGTTAGACGAAGAATTTTGAAAGACTTCATAGTGAAACCCTGCTCTCTCACCTTGGTAGTGTTATGGGAGTAATTAACCTGAGCAAATGGGAATCACGGCTCATAGTGAAAGTGCACAACCTCTGCAGAGTGTAAAACTGGTATACTAGCCGAGCTCACGGTCACGAGCGGCCTTGGACGTCTTATGGAGTAGTTATTTTTTGGGGTGATGCTTACTTATTGCTAAATCTATTTATTGCTATTCATTAATTATGTTTACTATGATCATGAGAATGGGCTTATTCATTTGTTGCTATCTAACTGCATAAAAGGATGATTAATTAAAAGCAACCTGCTGTTAAAACCGTGTCAACCTTTTGAGCCTCATGAACCCATGCTAGTCTTGTTGAGTACGACATGTACTTACGCTTGTTTATTTTTCATTACTTGGTTAAAAATCCCGGATGGGTAACAGATGGTGATAGTGATGAGGACTAACCAGAGGACTACTAGACTTGTGCTTCACCAGTCGACGTCCCTGTGCTATGGAGCTACCGCGAGAGTTATCTTTATTTTCCGCTGTGTAATGACTTTGATATTATTCGCTATGTATTAAACATTGGTTATGATACAATTTATGCAATTTGTTGGCTTATGTGTGTGACTGATCTCTGGGCGCACATAAGATTATGCATCCCATTTTATCCTTAAAATTGGGTGTGACATTGGTCCACGTGGCGCGCAGGTCCAGTAGTGTGGCATGTGGCGCCTCAACAGAACACAGACCCGATGGTCGCCCACCAGGTGTTCGATGCTGGTTCCCAGAGAGTCGCCGGCGTCGGCATAGCTCGGCGGTGGTCGGGCGAGCTCGACGTTGGTCGGGGGGCGTCGGCGTAGCTCGGCGGTGGTCGGGCGAGCTCGACGTTGGTCGGGGGTGGTTCTCACAGTTCGCCGTCGGGCTAGTGGTGTGTTCTAGAGTCCAAAAGGTGTCGGTTTTTGTTCGTGGTCGCGGTATTGAGAAGCTCCGGTCGCCGGCGGTGGGGCCGTTGCGCCGGCAGGGCTCCGGCGAGGCGCGACAAGGTCTGAGGAGTGGTGAATCCGCCTCCCCGAGCTCTGTTGACAGGGATCCGACATTCAATTTGGTGCTAGCAGGGTTCCAGGGCGTCTGTTCAAGGCGGCGGTGTTTCTCCGGTGCGACGGACGATGACAGGGCGGCGATGACCATATTTCAGCGAGACAAGGCTTGGCTTTCCCCAATTGGTGTGCTCAGGCAGTTGTCCGACCAGATGGTGGCGAGTTAGAGTCGTGGTATGGCCTCCTTCTCTCCCACGGCATACGGCGGAGCTCCGGTGAGGTCGCGACGCACACGAGCAGGGCGGACGAGGCTTCTCCCTAGCGCTTAGATCCGCGTAGCTAGCTCGAGGGGTCGTGGCGGTGCTCCACGACGCTCTAACCTATCCGGGTGCTAGTCGGAATGCTCGGAACGGGTGATTCGGCGTCGGAATGCGTCGGTGGTGAGCGCGCTCCGCCAAGAATGCGTCGTGCTGCGTTCTCGGTCTAGCAAAGCTTGTAGTCCGGGGGTTTCGGCCGGTCGCATGAGTGCATGGTTCAGGTGATCTTCCTGAGCCGTAAAGGCTCGTGCCTGCGCGTCCCGTGGGTGGAACGCCATGGCAAAAGCAGGGCGAGGTTCGGGACATGGCGTGCGGTGGCTCACCATGGTGTCGGTGAAGCTAGGATGGCGGTGCAGTGGTGAGTCGGAGCCGTGCAGAGCGATCGCAGTGCCGTGCCGCTCCTCGTCCGCAGCTCGGGCTTCTCCTCCGTGCCCGGCTCCGGCGTGCTCCGCGGCGGCAGCGCTTCGGCGATGCTCCCCTCTCTCTGCTCTGCCCTTCTTCCTTCTCCCTCTCTCACACGGTGTGGTGTTGTGGTGTGGTTGGTGCCACCAGTGGCGGCGGCGAGTGGAACGAGGCTAGGGCGCCGTGAGGTGCTCCAATTTATAGCGGAGCTCGGGTGGCTACCTATGGCGGGCGGCTCTGATCTGGTCGGGCTGATCGGAGGGCTGCGGCTTGCGTGAGCTAGGGTTCCTGGTGGTGCGCGCGGGCTTCTTGGCGAGCAAGGCAGGGGATAGGCAGGGGACAACGGGGTCAGGGCTCTACCATGCGTGGCGCTGTCGGTCACGCCATTTGCATGACACTGTCGGCCACCGTCTTTCGTGAAGAAGAGAAACAGGGGAAAAGAAAGAGTGACTGACAAGCGGGTTCCGGTTGGCAGCGGCTGCGAAAGGCGCTGCGCGCGCGTGGTGGTTTGGCTGCGAGATGGGCCGGCTGGCTGGGCCAAATCTGCTCTTCCTCTTTCTCTCTTCTTCTTTTTCTTTTTCTTTTTCTATTTACACTTAAGTGTATAAATACATATATTACCCATTTTAAATATTGAGTAAACACAAACATAAATTGCAATAAATCCGAAATGTGATGCATAAGTTATTATTCTATGTGAATGGAATTAAAATGCAAGCTATACTCCTTTATTTACCAAATTTATAATGAAACCTATATGCTTGCACAAGAAAAATGGGATTTCACAATAAATAAATGAAAAATTTTAATTGGTTGGGATTTTTAGGTTGTGTGGATTTTTAGGGTTGTTACAGTTAATGACCAAGGAGAGTATGAATCCACGAGTGAAGAAGAATATGAGGATATTGAAGGAGAAGATGACCAAGAGAAGGAAATCTGTGAGTTTGAAACTGGAGCCGCTCTTTTTGTAACTCAGATTTTGAGTGTGCAAATGAGTGAAGCTGAAAATGGACAGTGGCACTATCTTTTTTCAAACCAGAGCCAGGATGAAGATATGGTGTGCAAGGTGATCATTGATGGTGGAAGTTGCCACAATCTTGCTAGAAAAGAAATGGTTGACAAGCTTGGATTGAAGCTGCTGAAGCATCCTCATCCCTATCATGTGCAATGGTTAAATAATTCAGGTTCCATCAAGATTGCACAAAGAGTAAAAATTCCTTTCAAGATTGGTGAATATGTTGACACCGTGGTGTGTGATGTTGTCCCCATGACATTGTGCCATATGCTATTGGGAAGACCATGGCATTATGATCGATCATCTCTACATTGTGGTCAAACCAATCAATACACCATCAAGTGGAAGGGCAAGGAGTTGATATTTAAACCCATGACACCACAACAAATCCTAGCTGAGCACTTGCAAAAGAGCTCTGATGTGAGGAATGAGAGTGAAAAAGGAGAGAAAAGAATTTGAGTGCCATTCACGAACCAGGGAGTGAGAGCCACAAGCCAAACATGAAAGATAATAAAAAAAGAGAGTGAGAGAACTTAGTGATGATAGCCACCAAATCTGAAATGAGAGATGCGAGGAAAAACACAGACCAAGTACTCATCATACTTGTGTGCAAGGACACTTTGCTTTTAGCTAACGACCTAACCTCTGTTCCTAGTGATGTTGCATGTATTTTACAGGAATTTAAAGATGTTTTTCCAGAGGAAACACCAGCTGGACTTTCTCCACTGCGTGGCATTGAACATCAAATTGATCTTGTCCCTAGAGCTGCACTTCCGAACCATCCAGCATACCGCACCAACCCAGAAGAAACCAAGGAAATTCAAAGGCAAGTACAAGCACTTTTAGATAAAGGTTATATGCGTGAAAGTTTAAGTCCATGTGCTGTCCCTGTGATTTTGGTGCCAAAGAAAGATGGTTCATGGAGGATATGTGTAGATTATAGAGCCATAAATAATATCACCGTTCATTATCGTCATCCTATTCCTAGGCTAGATGACATGCTAGATGAATTGAATGGATCTATGATATTTTCTAAAATTAATTTGAGAAATGGTTACCATCAAATTAGAATGAAAATTGGAGATGAATAGAAAACTGCTTTTAAAACAAAGTTTGGGCTGTATGAATGGTTAGTTATGCCTTTTGGTTTGACTAATGCACCTAGTACATTCATGAGATTGATGAATCATGTCTTGCGAGCATTCATTGGAAAATTTGTTGCTGTTTACTTTGATGATATCCTAATTTACAACAAGACATTGGAGGAACATGTGGATCATATTTAGCAAGCGTTAGACGTGCTCTAAAAGAAAATTTATTTGCTAACCTAGAGAAGTGCACATTTTGTATAGATCAGGTTGTGTTTCTTGGTTTTGTTGTTTCAGGTTCAGGAATTCAGGTTGATGAATCAAAAGTGGAAGCAATCAAGGACTGGCCAACTCCTACAAATGCAAGCCAGGTGACAAGTTTTCATGGACTTGCTAGTTTTTATACGAAATTTGTGAGAGACTTCAACATCATAGCTACTCCGTTGAACGAGTTAACAAAAAAAGGTGTTGCCTTCCGATGGGGTGAGCCACAAGAAAAGGCTTTCCAAGAATTGAAGAAAAGGTTATCCGAAGCTCCCTTGCTTATGTTGCCAGATTTCACCAAAACCTTTGAGGTTGAATGTGATGCAAGTGGGATTGGAATTTGAGGTGTTCTCATGCAAAATGGGTAGCCTGTGGCATACTTTAGTGAGAAGTTGGGTGGAGTACAACTGAACTACTCGGTGTACGACAAGGAGTTGTATGCATTGGTAAGAATACTTGAGACTTGGCAATATTACTTATGGCTAAAAGAATTTGTTATTCATTCAGACCATGAGGCTTTGAAGTATTCAAAAGGCCAATCAAAACTGAAACATAGACATGCTAAATGGGTTGAACTCATTGAAACTTTTCCATATGTTGTGAAATACAAGAAAGGTAAGAAAAATATTGTTGCTGATGCTTTATCCCGTAAAAATGTTTTGTTAAATCAACTTGATGTACAGGTTCCAGGACTTGAACACATAAAAGAATTATACTCCACTGACCCTGATTTTTCAGAACCTTCTGCAAAATGTACCACTGGAAAAGGCTAGGAAAAATATCATACATATGATGGATTTTTGTTTAGAACTAACAAATTGTGTATTCCACATTGTTTGTTAGACTCTTGTTGTTACAGGAAACACATGCAGGTGGATTGATTGGTCACTTTGGTTGGACAAAGACACATGAAATGTTGGCTGACCATTTTCATTGGCCGAAGATGAGAAGGGACGTTGAAAGATTTGTACAAAGATGCATCACTTGTCATAAAGTTAAGTCAAAACTGAAACCTCATGGTTTATATACTCCCTTACCTATTCCTAGTGCTCCTTGGGAAGATATTAGCATGGATTTTTTTTTACGTTTACCATGGACAAAGAGGGGGAGGGATTCAATTTTTGTTGTCGTTGATTGATTCTCTAAAATGGCATATTTTATACCATGTCATAAAAGCGATGATGCTTCCTACATAGCCTCTCTATTTTTCAGGGAAATTGTGAGATTACATGGCATGCCCAAGACGATTGTTTCAGACCATGACACCAAGTTTTTGAGCTACTTCTGGAAGACATTGTGGCCAAAGCTCGGTACAAGACTACTTGTTTTCCACCACTTGCCACCCTCAGACGGATGGGAAAACTGAAGTAGTGAATAGAACGCTTTCTATGCTGTTATGAGCCTTGATAAAGAAGAACCCGAAGGAGTGAGAAGAGTGTTTGCCACATGTGGAGTTTGCTTACAATAGGGCAGTACACTCTACAACTAATATGTGTCCTTTTGAAGTTGTATATGGTTTCAAACCACTTGCTCCGATCGATTTGCTACCTCTACCATTGCAGGAAAGAAGTAACATGGAAGCCTCCAAGAGTGCGTCTTATGTAAAGAAGATTCATGAGCAGACCAAAGAACCAATTGAGAAGAGGTCCAAGTACTATGCTGACTGGGCAAACAAGCATCGCAAGAAGGTGACCTTTGAGCCAGGAGATTTAGTTTGGGTGCATCTTCGCAAGGACCGTTTTCTAGAGCAGCGCAAATCCAAGTTGATGCCATGAGGAGATGGTCCATTCAGAGTGCTGTCCAAGATCAATGATAATGCTTACAAGATTGAGCTCCCTGAACACTATGGTGTTAGCACGTCTTTCAATGTTGCTGACTTGACACCATTTTTCGGACTAGAAGATTCAGAGTCGAGGACGACTCCTTTTCAAGGAAGGGAGAATGATAAGACCACGCCGATCACTAGGTCAACCACTCCGACCACTACGTCGACCACGCCGATCACCAGGTCATCCACTCTGACCACTACGTCGATCATGCCAATCACCAGGTCATCCACTCCGACCAGTACATCGACCTCTCCCACCTAGCGCGCTTACTTTGACACCTGTCCAAGTATTTGATGGACCAATTACACATAGCCGAGCCAAGAAGCTAGAACAAGAGGTGCACGCGCTACTTTAAGAAATTCATTCTAATGTTAATGAGAATTATATACTACCTAAGTCGTGCACGTTGTTATTATTCAGGTTCACTAAGGAAGGAGATGAGAACACTCAAGGAGGTGATTGCCGACCACGAACTACACTCGAGCTAGTACAGTCCTGCAGAACCGTCTGAAAGAAAAATTCATAACTCTTCCCTAAAAGCTATGAAGGTGAATGAGCACTTGTTGGAAAGCTTGTGAAGTCTAGTTTTCAGTGATACTACTCCCGACCAGCTAGGATTTATCATTTGGGCGCCCGACCAGATTTAGTGTCAACTGGTCAGAAGTTCAACAGTCAGCATGATGCTCAAGTTGACGTGCAAGACTGTACCATTCTACAATACTTCATAGTGCATGGCATACATTGATGGAAATACCTTCAAGTTTATTTTCAAGTCCAACAAACTGTTCATCATTTGGACTTCCCAATAGAGAGTTATTGCCAGATTAGTGGAGACTGCTCGGGAGGCCAACAGTCACGTGAGAAGACTCCTGGAAATCCATTTCGTGGAAGCCTTTTTACATTCTTAGTCTTTCATTTTCTATCTTGTTTTCATACCTACACAGGGGGTTGTTCCTAGTATAAATATCCATATACTCTTAAGCATTTGGAGACTTTTTGATAATTCGAATACAAATCCCTTTGTTTAGCTGTGTGCTAACAAAACCCTAGAGAGTGATTCTCTACCCCTTTGCTATTGTGTTTTCCTTCGCGGAGACTACAGAAGCGGCCGCGTCATCGGCACCCAATCCATGCTCCTGGTCCATTGATTCCAGGTTGCGTAGGTTGGGTTCAGGCTGCCATATAGAGACAGTTGTTGACTCCTTGTGCGTGTCGTCAGGTTGCACTAGTTATCGCTGCTTGTAGCACGTTACCCCGCTGTTTTTCAGCAAGTTATCTAGATCAAGATCCTACGCCGTAAAGATCGGGACCAAGAACCTCATAACTTTCTAAGATTGAGACTGAGGTCAGAAAATCTGTAAGAGAAGTCAGTTATCTATGGAAAAATTGAAGGAGAAACATGAATATATCCAAGCTACCACCTACCGTGTCTGGGAACTTTGCCGGGCTTGTTATGAGAAGTTTGGTGCGAAGCCCAAAGAAGCAAATAGGGAGTTTAGGGATTATGCCCCGTTTTTTAGCTGGTTGTGCCGCCAATACGAAGATTTGCCCACAGTGTTGCAAACAACTTCGGATTTCAGTTGCATGTATGCCACTCGGGCGATTTTTCATTTGATGAAAGAAGCTGGAGATCCATTGTATGAAGAAATGCTGAAGGATGGTTATAAGTTTGCTTCTGTTGAGGCACTCAGCAAAATTAATGCAAGAACAAATGTGCTTGGCAAAAAGTTTTGTAACGAATATTGGAATGGTGGTGGCAGAGAGTATGCTATGATGAAAGCGAAGGCTCGTGTTGAGAAGGTGAATAATATTTCTCAGTTGTTCTTCCTCTCTCTTTTTTTAGTGGGAGATATTTGATTAACTTTTATCTTCTCTTTTTTAGAAGATCGAGGAAGCTGCTGCTGCTACGAACACCCGAATTGAAAATGCAGTGAAGGCGGCGGCTGAAAGGGCGAAGGCCGATGATGTAGTTCGTGAACATTCGATTTAGTTTTTCTTCTTACAATTTGAAAGAAGTTGTAAAGTTGAAGCTTAAGTTTTATTATGTTGTGTCCTTTAGGGAATAGTTGAAGTTATGCCTCTGTTAATGTGGAAAGACAATGTTTTTGTTGAGCCAACTTGTGGCTGGACTTTACGATGAATAACCCTTCCGCTTCCTTTGATCATTATCTTAATAGTAAGCGGTTTAAGAATTGTTTATCGATAAAAAAGATTAAAGGGTCATTTTTTATCAAAGTATCTCAAAATAATTTCGTTTGTCTTGTCTTCCAAGAGATTGACGTGCCTGGTGGTTTTGAAGATTTGAATAAGATTGATTTCGAACATTCAATTATTTCCGAAGAAATGTCAGAGGTTAGTTGGGATAGTGTACTTGACATGTAGATTTTATGATGGAGACTTGTATTTGTGACTGGTTATTTTTCAGTCTTCTTGCTCCAGAGATTCTACTCTTCTTTTCTTGGAAGATTTTCTTGAGGCAAAGGTTGATGAAATTTTGGACGAACTCGTGGATGATTTGATTAATGAAGCTGCGAGTGTTGTAGCTCCGGAGGATCATTAGTTTTCCTCCATTTTATTGGCCTATGCTGTAATTTTTGTAGTAAGCTATGTAAACTTTTTATTTTGAAATAAGTCAGAATAAATGTTTGAATGAAAAGAATCACTGTCTCTCCCCCTTTTTTATATTTGACTCGAAGGTTTGTCTTCTTTTTAGAAACCAGTTTTTGGTTGAACAAAAAACGTTGTCCCCTTTCTTTTGTGGTGAAGTCGACGCGAAGACTCATCTCTTTCTAGAAACGATTTTTGATTGAACAAAAACGCCGTCCCCTTTCTTTTAAGGTGAAGTCGACGCGAAGAATCGTCTCTTTCTAGAAACGATTTTTGATTGAACAAAAACACCGTCCCCTTTCTTTTAAGGCGAAGTCAACGTGAAGACTCGTCTCTTTCTAGAAACGATTTTTGATAAAATTGCCACCGAGTTTGACTCGTCATCTTTTGCTTATCCCTTAGGACGGCTTAATTTTCACTTTTGTGAATTGTTTGCTGACTTGCCTTAGTGAAGTCAGGTTTCGCTTATCCCTTGGGATAGCTCAATTTTCACTTTTGTGAATTATTTGCTGACTTGCCTAAGTGAAGTCAGGTTTCGCTCATCCCTTGGGATAGCTCAATTTTCACTTTTGTGAATTATTTGCTGACTTGCCTTAGTGAAGTCAGGTTTTGCTTATTGCGTTTTCTAGGTAATTGTTAGATGTTGAGGGTATTTCAATATTTGACAATACCTCGGGTTTTTGTTCGCCCATATTGATGTGATCTTGTCTAAATCTTTGGTTTTTTTGGAAAAATGAGAGATTCTCATTTATATGATATGAGATTTCCAGGTAGAGACTGCCTCGTTAAAAAACCACTCGCCCTGTGAAGGGTTTTCCCCTGAGTGAAAAAAGAGTGCAGCTCATTTTACATTTTATTGAAAAGTGAATGACATTAAAAGAAAGTTAAAAAATGAAGAATTTCTTCTAGAGATAATACTTGCTAAGCTCTTCGGCATTCCATGTGTGATTCAGCTCGTTTCCTTTCATATCTGCCAGATGAAAAGATCCTGGCCGAAGAATCTTTGTGACCAGATATGGTCCGTCCCATTTCTGCTGGAACTTTCCCACAGTGTCCTCATTTTTCGTTCTCTTCAAGGCAAAGTCTTCAGGACATATCTTGATTGGTTTGACTTTCTTGTTTTGTCTTGATATTTGTTGACGGTGGATATACCCTAAAATTCCACATTCAAACACCGTCAACAGGCCTCGGATCCAAGGGAAATAAATACAACATGAGCATATTTTATCAATAATGAGTTCCATTTGTACTCTTAGCTTGTCATTGCAGGGAAAACCAAAACAGTGCAAAAGTAAGCAACTAGGGGCTAACTACATGATTTGGCCGAACCATGTCATGTTGCCCCAGGCCACCACCTTTCAACACAGTGCATACAACATCAAATGGAAGAGATCAGAGCCAAGGGTGGGCCCACCCATGGGTCGGCCGAACTACCGATGGGGCCCACCTGCTCTGGTGACATGGCAGGATCCGTGTGACACTCCAACCAAGTCATTTCATCCATCGGATCAACTTGTGCTTTCCTTCAATGGTGCAGATCAAAGGCACACGGATTGAGGCATGAAACGAAGCAATCAAGACAGAACCAACACATAGGAAGAGTCTATGACAAATGGGGACCACAGTGGTCGGCCCCACCCACCAGGGGTGGGTCGGCCGAACTGCCAAAAGTGGAACCAAGCCACTTACACACTCAGTGACAAGTGGGGACACCTTCTAGAAGACCCTGGCAAGGCCCACCAGTCATAGGGGGGTGGGCCGAACCCCCCTGGTGCCCAGACAGGTCGGTTGGCCTCCACCGACTCCAAGCATGTTTCCCATGTTCTCAAATCACCAAAGCCTGTCCATCTTGAGGCGGTTACAAGGCGATGGATCCAAGGGTGGAGAGGCAAGGAGCACGTGGATCGCTGACGTGGCACCCCCTCATCCTCCACTATAAATAGAGGCTGCCCACTCCTGTTCAAGAAACACCATACAACACAAGAAGCAAGCTAGAGTGAAGCTCTACTCTTTAGTAGTAGTATTAGTCTAGTGTGGGAGTTAGAGTCGAGTCGAGCTACGCTCGGAGTCTCCGGAGTCGTCTACTGGAGAGTCTAGTATAGCTCTTGTACCTTTCCTTCTGCAAGACTTTATCCTTATCAATATATATTATCTTTACTTTACTTCACTAAGTTCTTACTTAGTCTCTACTATTCTTTATAGTATTGTTGTGTCTTGTCTTTTTCTATAGTTGTTTTATACTTGATAGTGATCTTGTCCCAACTCAACGTGTGTTAGTTCATCGCCTGTCATAGGATGTTCTAGTTGTTGGTACGCAGCTAGAATAGTGAGACTTAGTGTAAGCGTGGTGCTTAGACTAGATCTTGCCTTTGATTACCGCTTGTCGCATGGATTGTTTGTGGGTGCTAGCAGGTGGTGACAGCCCTGTCTAGTCTTAGTATTCCTCCACGTGTTTTAGGCAAGTTCTTAAAAGGTAGGCTCCCATAAGAGTGTAGGCGCTTCGGGTAGAGGTTTTGTCCTCTATTGTCTCGCACTACCCCCTGCACACCGGTAGTAAGGTAACTATCTTAGTATAAGTCATCTATTTGATAAGGTAAGTCACAAGAGTAAAGTAAGTGTCATAGGAGTCTTATACTCACTCGTTGTCCTCCCACCTAGCTATACTCTACTAGTTATCTTTTAGTTATTTTAATACTTGTTGTGTGTTGGTGTCATTACCTTTTCCTCTACCTATCGATTTACCCCCTACCACTAGCTGGTACTAAGTTGGTATAGACTTACGGATCCCTCTTTCTTTTGATTAATTATTCCTAGCAACCGCTTTTCCTTGGGATAAAAATAAATAACGATACCTAGGAATACTCCCGGGTGAAGTGCTACAGCGGTATATTCTGTGCTCTTGCGGAATTATCCAATAGACATAAGAAATACCCTCAGGCACTTCTGGCGCCGTTATCAGAGATAGCCTTAACACCCTGTCTCTGGTGGTTGCGCTAAGAAGTGTCAACAATATTTTGAATGGTTTTGTGCTGCTTGCAACCTTTCTTCTTCGAGTAGATCTTTGATTGTTGTTAGATCTTCTTCCTTTATTGCTTGAACATTTGTTCTTGGGCATTGAAATTTGATCTCTTCTGGAGTCATTGCTTCCTCTTCATATAGTAGCCTGAATGGGGTGAAGCCTGTTGATCTTGAGACACTTGTGTTATGAGTCCAAATTACTTTTGGTAATTCGTCGACCCATTTTCCTTTGGTTAGCCCCACGAGACATTTCAAGATTCCTATACATATGATTCCATTTGCTCTTTCAACAGCTCCATTTGACTTTGGATGCCTGACTGATGCGAAGCATAACTCGATCCCCAAGTATTGACAATAAGATTTAAAGTCTTCGTTGTCGAACTGTGTTTCATTGTCTACAGTTATGTGTCTTTGGACTCCAAATCTGCAGATTATATTTTGCCATAAAAATTTCTTCATTATGAGCGAAGACATGTTTGTTATTAGTTTGTCTTCAATCCATTTTGTGAAATATTCCACTGCCACTACTGCATATTTCAAGTTTCCCTGAGCAGCTGGTAATTTTCTGATTATGTCTATTCCCCATCTTACGAGTGGCCAGGTTGGATCAATGGCTTTGAGATTTGTTCAAGGGTCTTCTGACTTGCTTGCTGAAACTTGACAGTTGTGACATTTTTTGACAATCTCCTTCTGTCGTTTTCTGCCGCTGGCCAGTAGAATCCTTGGCGAAATGCTTTTCCAGCAATGCTTCTTGGTCCTTGATGAGTTCCACATATCCCCTCGTGGATTTCTTGCAACAAGATTTTACCTTCCTCTTTCGATATGCATTTTGACAGCGGTTGGCACAATCCTTGTTTGTATAATTGATTACTAAGGATTAGATAGTTTCTTGTCTTGTGTTTCATCCTGATATCATCTGTTTCATCTTCTGGTTCATAGTGATCGTGAAGGTAAGCCATGATAGGTGCCCTCCAGTCTTCACTTTCTATTAGATAAACTTCTCTAGGCAATTCTGGTTTTGTTTTGATCAAAGCTTGATTTAGTACTTGATAAATGACATCCTGTGGCAAAATTGTCTTTTGTGCTGCTGCCTTTGCCAATTCATCTGCTTCTGAGTTGTCATTTCTTGAGATGTTTTGACTGTGAACCCTTCAAAATATTTATCTTGACCTCTTAGGTATTGAAGATACTTTGCTAGTTCCGGGTCTCTTGCTTTATAGTTCTTCTCTATGTGGCCAGCAACAATCTGAGAATCAGTTTTGATTATGTGCCTTCTAATTCCTAGTGCTTTTGCTTTTCTGAGTCCTAGGAGGACAGCTTCATATTCAGCAATATTATTTGTCGACTGAAACTCGAGTCTGGCAGCATATCTCATTCTTATTCCTAAAGGCGAAGTTATGATTGCCGCTGCGCCTGCACCTGCAAAGCCCCAAGCCCCGTCGCAACATATTGTCCACTCTGGGTCTTGTTGAACTTTGCTTGAATTTCTTGTTGGTGTCCATTCTGCCACGAAGTCAGCTGGTACTTGAGATCTTATGGCTTTTCTTTTTTCGAATTCGATGAAGTATTTAGAAATCTCTGCTGCCCATTTGCCGAGTCTTCCTGAAGTTTTTGAACTTTGTAGTACTTCTTTGAGTGGATGGGTTATGGGTATTCTGATTTTGTGCACTTGCAAATAGTACTTCAACTTCCTTGCTGTTGTTAGTATTGCATAAGCTATTTTCTCTATTTCTGAGTAATATTTTTTTGCTCCTGAAAGGGCTTCTGATACAAAGTAAACTGGGAACTGTTTTTTTAAATGATCAGTTTCTTTTTCTTCTACTAAGACTGGGCTTACTGTTGGTGGTCCTTAGTAACTAAATTCCATCATCATTTTAATACTAAAATAAATAGAAGGTAGGGTTTTTATCTAACATTTCCACAAGTTTTGTTGAATATGTGACTTGCAGGTCTGACACGTCAAACCGACCACCCGAAGGCGGTGGCCAGTGGGGGCCAGCCAGGGGACCGACCGCCCCCCTGGTGGGGCCTCCCAGGCCCAGTCTTCAGAGGCAGTGCTCTAGGTGGTATTTCGAAGGCAGTTTCACCTCCTTCCAAAGTTAGATCTGCCAGAACCGTCCTATCAAGCTATAAAATGATGCCCCTACTCCCTCCATGGAGAACAACTTGATACAAGAGAAAAGAAGAAGGGAGTGCCATCATTTTTCCATTAGTTTAGCTTCTAGCTAGGCCAGTATAGGGTTAGAGAGAGAGAGATAGAAGCTTGAGAAGTGAGAGCGGGGTCGAAGCAGTTCTACTCTCAGGTGGATGAAGTGCCGGACCTGTCGGCTCTCACATCCAACTTGTACCTCTACAACCATCTTCCTGCTTGAAGTAAGAGGTTTGTGATACATTCTAGTTTTGATACATTAAGTGAGTTACTTTTATAAAACTACTTGTTTGTAGGATCGTCACTCGTCTTTGAGACAGGTGCTCTAGTCAGAGGACTCCTGATAAAGACGGAATTTCCTGGCCATCGCTAGAGTAGTAGTCGCCTTCGTAGACGTGGTGTCTAAGTTGGAATCTACCTTCGGTTGTTGCGCACGCCCACGGGCAGAGGGGTAGGTGGCAGGTGGTGACAGCCCTGTCCACTAGTACCAGCATCCCCCCACGTTCGGCCACGGAATAGCGCTGATAGTGGTATCGCTTGGCAGACTAGGTGCGTCAGTGGGCCCGAAGCAGGCAAGTAGTGGGAAAGTCATCTTCACTTAGAGTTTCTTGACCTAGTGTATCCTCTCCACCCAAGTTACCCTCCTATCTTTTCTGGGATCAACTAGCTAAGAGACCTCAAACTTAAGCTGTTCCTTTGGGAAAATACGATACCCTGAATACTTCCGGGTGAAGTGCCAACAAGCATTTCTGGCGCCGTTGCCGGGGAACGGCTGTCGTTTTTAGTCTCCGAACCTAGTTGCCCGTGTATCCTTTGTTTTTATTTTTATTTTCTTTGACCACTTTTGTTCCAATGGAGCAACCTACCATCTCCAAACTTTCTGCTCTTAAGGGCGAGTTCATTGAACCTCCACAATCCGCAAAGCCAATCACAGCTTCAAGTTACGAACTCCGCTCAGCTTTTATAGCTATGGTTGGGGAACAAACCTTCTCAGGATTAGATTATGAAAACCCATATCACCACCTAAGGGAGTTTGAGCAGCTCTGTGCATGCCTAACCATTGCTGGCATGTCACATGAAACAATGCGGTGGAAATTCTTTCCTTTCTCTCTTAATGAGAGAGCGAAACAATGGTACGCCCTCAACGTAGGGAAGGTAGCAGGTGATTGGGAAGAATTGTGAAACAAATTTTGTGTAGCATTCTTCCCTATATCCCGAATCACTGCCCTACGTCAAGAAATTCTCAACTTCCAACAACATGAGAAGGAATCCATAGGTGCAGCTTGGGAAAGATTTATGATTTTAACAAAATCTAGCCCAGACTTGTCTATTCCCAACCATGTGCTCTTGCAGTATTTTTGGTTAGGACTTAGCAAGGAATCTGCCCGACAACTTGACATAGCCGCAGGGGGGTCGTTCACACACAAAACCACAGGATTCTAGAGAACACTCCTCCGTTAGAACTCCTCCGAGTAGAGCCAGAGCTGTGTCACGAGGAAGTCTCTTCGGCCGAGGCTGAACCTATGTTACCTATAGAGACACCCTCACCCGAACCAGAAGATCCGAAGGAAGGTCTCCAACCTTCAGATCTTCCATACTTCGATGACGAATTCTTCGATGATTATGGGAATGTCTCAAAGTATGCATACAGAAGAAGCACCCATGTCCCTGTCACCCCAAAACCTTGCCTTGATTCTTTAAAGGAATCCATTAGGGAGTTTACGGCTATCATGAGTGACGAATGGACAAACGAAAGGGAGTCTTCATCTGAAGTAATTCAGATTCGCTCCCCTTCGCGAACCATCCGTTGCAAAATCCAGGATGATTGGGTGGAGATGTTGTACAATCCCACGGTAGGAGCAAATCTGATGTCCACGACTTTTGCACACACTCATCTGAATGATAGACATTTTGCTCCTACAACCCTATCCATGAGAAATAGCTCACGTACTTGTTAGCTAGGACAAGGATTGGTTCACAACGTCAAAATTCAGCACGATTACGTTGTCTTAACTTTAGATTTTCACATCTTTGACGACGTAGACTTTAGCGTGCTAATCGGGCATCCCCTGGAGAAATTTCTCTCCAATGCAACAAGAACAGGGGAATTGAATGTTAAGCTGGGGAGGAATGATTATTCCATACCTTTTTATCAAGCTAAAAACTCGATGGCAGATCCTCTCCCCTGTCCTATCCTGCCCGAGGAGGTTATGCCGGTTTCACCTTTTGAACCTCCTGAGTCATCCTTAGAAAAAGATGCCAACTTCTTCATAGAAGAAGAGGATGACGTAGGAGAAACCTTTGACCTTCCTAAAGAGGAAGTGCTGACTCCACCTCCCGTTGAGCTAAAAACCCTGCCTGAAGGACTACGTTACGTTTTTCTAAATAGCAACAAAAGCACTCCCGTCATTATTAGTGACAAGCTTTCAAATGAGGAGACGGCTAGACTTATTGGCATTTTAGAAAAACATAGATCGGTCTTTGGGTATTCATTGCAAGATCTCAAGGGGATTAGCCCAACACTCTGTACTCATCGTATTCCTATTGACCCTGCGAGCACACCATCACGCGAACCGCAGCGTAGGCTCAATAATGCGATGCGGGAAGTTGTGAAGAAGGAAGTCCTTAAACTTCTTCACGCCTGGATCATTTATCCCGTACCACACAGTGACTGGGTTAGCCCCGTCCAAGTGGTTCCCAAGAAAGGAGGAATGACGGTAGTTGAGAACACTAAGAACGAGCTCATCCCACAACGTACCGTCACAGGATGGAGGATGTGCATTGACTATAGAAAACTC
Organism: Eremochloa ophiuroides; assembly: GCA_038502445.1. Classification (NCBI taxonomy): domain Eukaryota; kingdom Viridiplantae; phylum Streptophyta; class Magnoliopsida; order Poales; family Poaceae; genus Eremochloa; species Eremochloa ophiuroides. The sequence goes on from JAHLJS010000002.1 coordinate 56,731,588, forward strand.
AATGCGGCAACACGAAAGGATCACTTCCCATTGACCTTCATTGATGAGATGTTAGAGCGATTGGCGAAACATTCTTTCTTTTGCTTCCTTGATGGGTATTCTGGTTATCACCAAATTCCCATCCATCCTGACGATCAAAGCAAAACAACCTTTACATATCCGTATGGAACGTATGCATATAGAAGAATGTCGTTTGGGCTATGTAATGTACCCGCTTCATTCCAGCAGTTGCATGATGTCCATCTTCTCAGAAATGATTGAGGAGATCATGGAAGTTTTCATGGATGATTTTTCAGTCTATGGAAAAACTTTTGATCATTGCCTCAAGAATTTGGACAAAGTTTTCCAAAGATGCCAAGAAAAGGACCTGGTGCTTAACTGGGAAAAGTGCCACTTCATGGTCCGTGAAGGCATTGTCCTCGGACATTTAGTATCCGAAAGGGGGATAGAAGTGGATAAAGCAAAGATAGAAGTTATTGAGCAACTACCTCCCCCTGTGAACATCAAAGGGATCCGTAGCTTCCTAGGCCATGCTGGGTTCTACAGGCGTTTCATCAAAGATTTTTCACAGATTGCTAGACCTTTGACTAACCTGCTAGCCAAAGACGTACCTTTTGAGTTCACAGATGAGTGTTTGAAAGCTTTTGAAACCATCAAGAAAGCACTCATCTCTGCACCCATAATCCAACCTCCGAATTGGGCATTACCCTTCGAAATCATGTGTGATGCTAGTGACTATGCTGTTGGTGCGGTCCGTGGCCAAACCAAAGATAAGAAGCATCACACGATCGCTTACGCTAGCAAGACTCTAACAGGACCTCAGTTTAACTATGCCACAACCGAGAAGGAGCTCCTCACAGTAGTTTTTGCTATTGATAAATTTAGATCTTACTTGGTGGGAGCAAAGATAATTATTTATACTGATCATGCCGCTTTAAAATATCTGCTCACCAAGAAAGATCCTAAACCTCGCTTGATCCACTGGATCTTGTTATTACAAGAATTTGATATTGAAATAAAAGATCAAAAAGGAGTAGAAAATACTGTTGCCGACCATCTTTCGCATATGCAAGTTACTAACATGCAGGAACATGAGATCAATGACTTCTTACGCGACGACATGCTCCTCATGGTCACCGACACAAACCCGTGGTATGCAAACATTGTGAATTACATGGTTTCAGGGTACGTACCCCCGGGCGAAAACCAGAAAAAAGCTAGAATATGAAAGTAGACGCCACTTATGGGATGAACCCTACCCGTACCGGGTTTGTGCCGATGGACTGTTGAGAAGATGCAGTGCCTACTACCGAGGGTGCACAAATCATTGAGAGATGTCATGTAGCACCATACGGGGGCCATTATGGAGTTTTCCGCACATAAGCCAAAATTTGGCAATGCGGATTCTATTGGCCAACAATGTATACCGACAGCAAAGAATTCATCTGAAGGTGTCGACAATGTCAGCTGCAAGGCAACATCAGCTCCCGCAATGCCATGCCCCTTCATTTCAACCTCCAAATTGAAGTCTTTGATGCCTGGGGCATTGACTTCATGGGACCATTCCAGAAGTCAGGAGACTGTGAGTACATCCTAGTGGCAGTAGACTACGTATCAAAATGGGTCGAAGCGCTACCCTGTCGAGCAGCAGATGCAAAACATGCAAGAAAGATGTTTCATGAAGTGATCTTCCCCCGCTTTGGAACACCTTAGGATGGTGATAAGCGACGGGGGCTCACACTTCATAGACAAGACTTTCAAAGCATTCCTGCGAGAGCTGGGAGCCAAGCACAACGTAGCTACTCCTTATCATCCCCAAACCAAGTAGACAAGCCGAAACTTCAAATAAACAAATCAAAAACATCCTTCAGAAAACGATAAACGAGATGGGAAAGGGATGGAAAGATAAGCTACCAGATGCACTCTGGGCATACAGGACAGCTTACAAGACCCCATCGAGATGTCACCATATCAGCTGGTCTATGGAAAAGTTGTCATTTGCCTGTTGAGCTTGAACATAGAGCTCACTGGGCAATAAAAACCTGGAATATGGATCTCAAGACAGCTGGTAAACATAGGCAGAAACAAGTCGCAGAACTGGAAGAATGGCGAGAAAAAGCCTATCATAGTGCCAAACTCTACAAAGAAAGAACAAAGAGATGGCATGATCGAAGAATCCAGCACAAAGAATTCAAAATAGGTGATAAAGTTCTGCTCTTCAATTCAAGAGTGAAATTATTCGGGAAAGGTAAGCTCAGAAGTAAATGGGACGGACCTTACACTGTCATCAACGTATCATCACATGGAGCAATCACAATAGAAGACGATGACAAAAACATCCATAAGGTAAACAGTCAATGTCTCAAGGTATTCCTTGAACCCGAACCTAATTCTATCGATGAAATAAATATAATATCTTTTAAAGAGTTTACTAAAAACCTATAAAAGAAAATAATAAATACATATATAACAAATAAAACAAACATATCTATTACGTTTACATTTTGCTATTTTATAAAACAATGGTGTTGCATTTATGATATATCTAAAAATTCCTATGCTCTTTTCTTGTGTATACATAAATCTTCTTGATCATAGGTATATTCTCTCATAAATGCATGATAGTATAATCTTGAGCATTATTTTTAAAAATATCACACCTTATCACTTACACCATCACACTAATCCGCTACGCATCAAACTTGATCGTAACCGGGATAGAGATCTACTCAATCAGAAAGGTAGGTGGGAAAAAGACAGAGGCTGACAGGCGGACCCAGGGGACCGACCGCCCCCGGGATCGGCCGCACCCCTAGCTGGCTCAATCAGAGCCAATCTTTTTCGTACCTCCCTCTGATCGCTCCAGCATCGCGTCCATGGTTACGATCAGTTTGTGTCCTCGACAGAGACCTCGGAAGAACCTATATAATCATCATAAAGGCCTCTCCTCTCTTCACACAAAACCATTCTCCTCTCCCTCTTGTAAAGGTTGCTAAGCTCTCCCACCTACAAAGTTTTGACCATGTCTAGCTATGCTCTTTCACAGATCCAAGCTCCTGGTTCCATAGCCAACCTAGACATAGCACCCTATCAAGAGAATTCCTTTGTGAGAGCTGAAGCGCGTGCCATAGTAGAGAAGCCGCTAGCCTTTCTACCACCCCCTAGCGATAACTTCAGCAACATATCAAGCTTGAAGTCCGTGCATAACTCCCGTGCACCTGAAGGTGGTGCCAAGAAGAAGAGTACTGCTGCCCGACCAACTACCGGCGCTTTAGGCCTCAATAGGAAGGCTCCAAGTAGTAGCGGGCTTAGCAAACGTGCTGTCGTGATGCCCTTTACCTCCTGTTTACCTTCCCTGTCGTCTCCCGCTAAGGATAGTCGCTCTTACACCATTAGGGGAGTACGCAAACCCGATGGAGGGTACGCCAAGGGTCTTTTTCGCAAGGGTGAAGCTCCCTCTAGTAATCCGGCACCCTCTGCCGAACCTTCCTGGCACCAAGCGCAAGTTTATAAGGAAAATAATTAGGGGGCAGCCTAAGGGTTTCTTTAATGATAGTGAGGATGAGAAGCCTCCTAAGGGGCCAACCATCGCCTCGCTCAATGCTAGCATCAAAAGCATGCACCTGAATGTTGTTAAGGCCCAAGCTCGCATAGCCGAGGCTCATCTCAGCGTAAAAGGTCTTAGGGATGAATTAGACTGAGATGCGCCGAGGCTATGGAGAGCAGTTGCGCAGGATCGCTAAGGCAGCAGGGGTTGAGCACGTTCTCTGAATATCTTTAGAATGCTCCTGCTACACAAATAATTAGGCACACATTTTTTCTCTTCATAATCTTTTATTTTCCAATCATGTTCCCTTCCAATGTAATGTGCCTATTTGATTTATCAATGAAATAGAAGTCTTTTATCTTTATATATATATTGCACACTTGTTTTCTCTATATATTGTGACTAATCAAGACAGGAAAGAAAACAAGTGTGGGGGAGGACTCTCCAATTCAAACTGCACAAAAGAAAAAGAAAATCAGAATTCGATTTGTGCAAATTTCTCCTCTCTTTCACTAAAAAGTTTTTAAGATAAAATTTAAAATGATGACTCCTTCATACTCCATCAAAACATATCTTTCTACGTTCAAAATGTTTGCATACCTTTTATTCCCTGTTAATATTCCTACAGATTTATGAACACTATTTAGGGACCCCTTTCTATCTAAGTAATTGACAGGTGAGATATAGTAGGATGACATGATGCTTATTCATTCCTGCAAATTACTTGGGATTTATTTTACAAAAAAATTCAATAGCATACTCCTTGAATGATTAACAAATACCTACCAAGGCCATATGTGATTCTTTACGATGAAACCTTCTACATATGCCACTTACTTTGTGCTGAGTTTGGTCAAATTTTGCGACCGCTGTTGAGAGATGTTTCATGCTCCCAAGATCAGAATTCACATGCACCCACCAAAAGACAACTCTCACCCTGAGAGTTGCGCAAAACATGCATCCATTCATCCACCAAAAATATGCCAACTCTTTGCGTAGTTTTCTCCACCAAATAAAAGTACTGTTTTCATCCTAAGAAACACGCATTCTTGATGCAAAACTTTACTCATCCATCATGATATCTCAAAATATGTCATATGCCAATAAAAGATATGGGGCTATGCTAAAAAAGGGGGAAGAGACTATGCCAAAGGGCATCATAAAATAAACGGGAAAGAAAATTCCAAATACCCGTTCAAAATAATAATAATAATAATAATAATGGAGATCCTATAGCCCATATCTTGTCTTTCTCAAAAAAAAAGAAAAAGATAATCATGATGCATAGAGTATCAAAAAGATTGAGAATTAGATTTCCACCTTCATATTCTCCACACACATGCACATTCTGATCTAGGAGTATGACGCACTCCCTCCGGTATGGTCTGGGGTTTGACTCGACAACATATGCAGGGTAAGTGTGCCTCATCATTTTTATTCCTACCTAAAACTCCAGATAAGCCTTTTTAGAGGTAGGATGACCATGTGAAGGTATTATCTTTTCATGCCATGGTGAGGAACCACTCACATATATGAGCGATCTGAGAGAATCATTCAAGGAGCAGGAGCTATTTTTATGTTTTTACAATCTTGTAAAAACCCAAGTTTCTACGCAAGGACAGAATAAGAAGATTTGAATCCAGGCTATTCTAATTTTCAATTACCTAAGATAATCTGGTAGACACCTTGAAGTTCATAAATCCAGGTGAAGCTTGGAATAACCTGTATGCAGAACCTTTTGAATAAGGAAAATGAACCTTTCTTGGTCCTTAGCACTTTACTCGAGGACGAGCAAAGGACCAAGTGTGGGGGAGTTGTTGGCGGTCCTTAGTAACTAAATTCCATCATCATTTTAATACTAAAATAAATAGAAGGTAGGGTTTTTATCTAACATTTCCACAAGTTTTGTTGAATATGTGACTTGCAGGTCTGACACGTGGAAATGCACAAAATATACAAGAAAAGCGCACTACCGAAAAGCATATTCAGAAAAGGCGCCAAGTAAGAACAAAGAAGAAAGCCCACCTCAAACACTGAACTGGACCCATTCGTAACCGCAGGGGAGGTCCAGGCCCAACAACAAACCGACCACCCGAAGGTGGTGGCCAGTGGGGCTAGCCAGGGGACCGACCGCCCTCGGGTGCGGCCGCCCCCTGGTGGGGCCTCCCGGGCCCAGTCTTCAGAGGCTGGTGCTCTAGGCGGTATCCCAAAGGCGGTTTCACCTCCTTCCAAACTTAGATCCGCCGAAACCGTCCTATCAAGCTATAAAATGATGCCCCTACTCCCTCCATGGAGAACAACTTGATACAAGAGAAAAGAAGAAGGGAGTGCCACCATTTTTCCATTAGTTTAGCTTCTAGCTAGGCTAGTATAGCATTAGAGAGAGAGAGATAGAAGCTTGAGAAGTTAGAGCGGGGTCGAAGCAGTTCTACTCTCAGGTGGACAAAGTGCCGGACCTGTCGGCTCTCACATCCAACTTGTACCTCTACAACCATCTTGCTGCTTGAAGTAAGAGGTTTGTGATACATTCTAGTTTTGATCCACTAAGTGAGTTACTTTTATAAAACTACTTGTTTGTGGGATCGTCGCTCGCCTTTGAGACAGGTGCTCTAGTTAGAGGACTCCTGATAAAGACGGAAGTTCCTGGCCATAGCTAGAGTAGTAGTCGCCTTCGTAGACGTGGTGTCTAAGTTGGAGTCTACCTTCGGTTGTTGCGCACGCCCACGGGCAGAGGGATAGGTGGCAGGTGGTGACAGCCCTGTCCACTAGTACCAGCATCCCCCCACGTTCGGCCACGGAATAGCGCTGATAGTGGTATCGCTTGGCAGACTAGGTGCGTCAGTGGGCCCGAAGCAGGCAAGTAGTGGGAATGTCATCTTCACTTAGAGTTTCTTGACTTGGTGTATCCTCTCCACCCAAGTTACCCTCCTATCTTTTCTGGGATCAACTAGCTAAGAGACCTCAAACTTAAGCTGTTCCTTTGGGAAAATACGATACCCTGAATACTTCCGGGTGAAGTGCTACAACGGTACTTTCGTGCGCTTGCGGACTTTTCTGCTGTCGCTAAGGAGCGCCAACACTTACGGCGCTTTCTGTCGCAAAGACATAAAGTAGTAGATGAGCTCCTGATGTCGGATTTGTCAGAGTAGTAGGATTGGAGAGGTAACATTTTATTTCCTTAAATGCACTTTGTTGCGAAGGTCCCCATTCAAAGTTCTTTGCTCCTTTTAGCGTTTGGAAAATTGGTAAACATCGCTCTGCTAACTTTGATATGAATCTATTTAGTGCAGCTAGTCTTCCTGTCAACTTTTGAACATCTTTGATATTTTCTGGAATGGCCATGTTTAGGATTGCTTGGACTTTGTCAGGATTTGGGTCTATTCCTTTTGCTGATACTATGCATCCTAGGATTTTCTCTTTTCGTACCCTAAAAGTGCATTTCTCTGGATTCGGCTTTGAGTTCACCTTCCTTATGTTTGAGAATGTCTGCTACAAGTCTTTGATGTGATCCGCTCCTTTCTTGCTTTTTATGACGATGTCATCGATGTAAGTAAGGAGATCGTCTTCGATCTGATCCTTGAAGACATGTGAAGTCATTCTGACAAAAGTTGTTCCGACATTGCGGAGCCCCTCTGGCATTCTTTCAAAGCAATAAGTTCCAAACTGGGTGATAAATCTTGTATATTCTTCATCTTCTTTTTTCATCCATATTTGGTGATAACCAGAGAAACAATCTAAGAAACTCATCATTTCGCTGCCTGCAGCTTTGTCTATTAGAGTGTCTATTCATGGAAGAGGAAAGTTATCTTTGGGACATGCTTTGTTGAGGTCTGTAAAGTCTATGCATATTCTACAATTTCCGTTTTTATTTTGGACCATCACTATGTTTGCTAGCCAAGTTGTGAATTGTACTTCTCTTATGACTTTTGCATCGAGCAATCTTTGAAGCTTTTGCAGCTATTGTCCTTTTCTCTGCTATTTTCCTTAGTCTTTGCTTCTTTGGATTGAAAGTTGGGTCTATATTTAACTTATGTTCAATGATGTCACTGTTGACTCCCTCTAAATCTTTTGATGACCAAGCGAAGATATCTTTGTTGCTGCGTAAAAGCTAGATTAACTCTTATTCTTCTTCTGGACTTAGATGTGTCCCGATGATTACTTGCTTTTCTGGTATCAGAGGGTCTACTTTTTTAGTGTCTTCACAAGGTCTTGCCTTTGGTTGAGGCTTCACGTTTTCTGTCTCTTCTTCTTCTTCCTCCGAGATAGTGTAGATGTTCTTTTGTCCTAGGATAGAATCTTTTTCTATGTTTCGTGCTTCCGTTTGATCTCCATAAACGGTAATTATTCCATTGATAGCTGGCATTTTTATGCAGAAGTAGGAATAGCTTATTATTGCTTGAAAGCATTTAACATTCCTCTTCCAAAGATTGCATTATATGAATAATGCATTTCGACAACGTCAAGGCTATTTGCTCTGTTCTTGCATTATTTACTGTCCCAAATGATACTGGTAAGATGATTCTGCCGATTGAGTGTATTTTCTTTCCTCTGAAGCCATATAAGGGATTCTCAGCTCTTTGTAAGATTCTATGGTCTATCTTCATTGCATCTAGTGTTAAGGTGAATATAATGTCCGCGAAGCTTCCTCCGTCAATCAAGATCTTGGACACAGTCCACCCGTCAATGTTGGCTTCAATTACCATTGCATCCATGTGAGGGAAGTCTTTTAGCTTGAGGTCATCTTTAGAAAAAGTTATGGGCAAATGTGACCACCTTGTCTTTTTGAACGGTCCTTCCATTGATATTGAATTTACTCTTCTAAAGTAGTTCTTTCTTTGAGTTCTATTTTCATGCTCCAGACTGTTTCCTCCTGTTATTGTTAGGATTCTCACTATGCTAGGTATCACTGAATTGTTAGCTATAGAGGGTGACGGGGTTGAATTTCCTGCCTGTTTTGATTGTTTGTTTGATTGATGTTTGCTATTGAGGTTTCTGGTTGAATTGTGCTTTGCTGTTAGTAGCTCTTCCATGAACATTGCGATTGGCTCAATGTTGAATGCACTGGGCGGAGCCGGGATTAGTTTTGCTGATGAGAAGCTGAGTTTACATGATTGACATGTTTTGCTTGTTGATTTGACTTGGCTTCGTCTTGTAATTCTTCAATGCTCTTTTTTACTTTGGGACATATTTTTGAAGTATGCCCAGCCCCATTGCCATGAATGACACAGAACATGTCTTCGGGTCTAAGAAGTCTTCTCCCATTAACCTTGCCACCTGTGGGGGTATAAGCCCGTATACCCGCATAGTCATAGATGGGCCAAGTCTACCGAACAGGCCTGAACTACCATGGACGCGTCGCCCATACGATCTCCAGGAGATCTCGTATATCCGCCGAGACCTTGGCGGGCAAGGAAATAGCTTTCCTAGGATCTAGCCGATTAGTTTCCCAGATCGGCTAGGATTATAATCTGTTATGTATGGCAAGATCAACTTGTAACCCTGCCCCCCCGGACTATATAAGGCGGGCAGGGGGTCTACTCGATTCATCTAATCTACTAGCAATACAACACAGCAACATACAGGACGTAGGGTATTACGTCTCGTGGCGGCCTGAACCTGTCTAAATCTCCATCTCGCACGAATTGTGCTCCCTCGTTCGTCTCAGGCGCACCCTCACCGTCTCATCTACTACCGCGGGTATACCCCTCGGTAGACTATCGCCTGGTATTCCGTCGACAGTTGGCGCGCCAGGTAGGGGGTGTTCCACCTGATTCCATGACGAACAAGGTGATTTTTTCAAGCTCCATCGAGCTCCCGACGCCAGGCCAGATCTTCACGGTGGGATCCATCACCTGGGTCATCAGGCGCGAACGGCGAAGGGGAGATTCTGGACGCAGCCCAAACCCCCTCCGTATCTCCTTCGATGAAGAGGCTGCCATGCTACGTTCAGAAAAACATCAACAACTGACGACCTGATCGGATCTATAGATCGGGTCACCAAGAAGCTAACAGAGGGACTCCAAATCCTGGAGTCCGTGTCATCCACTGACGCATCGCCCCTCATCGCCGTTCCACGACACAACACTAGGTCATCACCATCACGCCTCTCGGGCGCATCGTCGAGGAGAGACCTCGAGGGGACCGTCCTCCGAACGGCTACTTGCCGTTCGGTCTACAAAACACAGCTTCCAGCTTCGCTTCAGACGCTGCGTCGATGAGCCTCCGTCCACGTCGGCACCAGCTCCTTCATCACCCCGGACAACGACCGCCCCGACAATCATGATCAAGAGGGTGGCCTTCCCACCGATCTGCCCCTCATCAAGCAATTCTTTGGGGGACCGGTCCTCGCCATCAGCAACGACAGCGACCCGCTGCCCAATGAGACCGAAGAAGCCCGAGCAGCCCGCGAGGCAAAGAACGCCGATCGCAGACGACGCCGCAAGTAGCAAGTTGAAGTGAAGAGGACTGCGGCGCGGAATCTGGAGCCCGAATTTTGCATGCTCGGGAAGTACGAGGTCTGCACGACTCCAAGCGCCAATGTCGCCGTCGCAATCGCCGAGGCCAAGAGGCTACCTCAGACTCCAGAGCTCGGACGGCTCACCGCTCTTCTCCAAGCAACTCAGGTCCAGATCAACGAAGGAAGACAAGCACCATCTCATAGCACGGCATCTGCTACAGAGCTCGTCGGCGAAGATGGTGAGATGTCTCGCGGTGGTCGGGGACCTCATCGGTGAGACGGCGACCAAGAGGTGAGCCAATCCGACCTCCGCGCAAAGCTGAAGTCCAAAGACCTACGCGGCCGCATCGAGAACAGGAGAGAAGCCAGACACTCAGCAGAGGCCGAGCAACGAAGAGAGTATGATCAGACGCACGGCTTCCCCAACGACAAGACCGCCCCGGAACTGCCATTCACGCTGGCACTCCGAGCAGTGGTCTGGCCCCTTAACTTCAAAGTTGTCGGCGTCAAGACTTACAACGGAAGAGCCGATCCCAACAAATGGCTCAACGTCTACGAGATCGCCGTCCAAGCCGCCGGTGGAAACAGGGATGTGATGGCCAACTACCTCCCGGTCATGCTCAGCGCCTCCGCCAACAACTGGCTTCATAGTTTGAGGCCGAACTCCATCGACACTTGGGATCAGTTGAAGGAGGAGTTCGTCAATAACTACCGTACCACCTGCAAGCAACCGGGCATGAAGTATGATCTTGAAAGGCTCCGGCAAGGCTCTCGGGACTCCTTGCGAGACCACATCCGGCACTTCTCGGAAATCAGAAACGACATCCCTGACATCACAGATGCAGAAGCCATCTCCGCGTTTATGCGCGGCCTGAGGCCCGATGAGGAGCTGCGGAAGAAATTATACCGCACCAGCCCGACCACCATCGCCGAGATGCTACGCATCGCCAACAAGTACGCCGATGGAAACGACGCAGCTCATCACTCCATTCACAGTCGCCTCCAGCTTCCCCGACCAGTCGCGGCACCAAGACGAAGGCCACCGAACAGATCGGCGCTAGGATGATCGAGCTCCTCGGAGAGACTACCGTCGCGATGACCGCGACCACCGACGACGCCCAGAACATCGTTGCTACGACGAACCCGAGAGCTCCAGGGCTGGAGAGAGGCGCCGCCACTACCAAGTTTACAACACCCGACCAGCCCCAAAGCGCAATTACGAGGATGCATATAGGCTCTCCGACCTAGACGGCGTCGACATCGAGCACCTGCGACGCTTCTACCCCTGATCTAGGGATCAAATCAGATACGTGCATTTCCATTTTATTATAAACAAGGGCAATACACTGTTCTCTTCGATATTTTATCTCCATTACATTTTGTACAGCTAAACGTCTTCGCCTATGCGTAAGCCCCGCCACTGCTCGGGCAGCACGTCTTCGCCTATGCGTAAGCCCCGCCACTGCACGATTTCACCAATGCGTAACCCCTCGCACCCGCCGGGCAGCATCTGGTTCGACGCCGCGTAAGCCCTAAAAATGATAGGCAGCCTAACTACAACACTTCATCGACCGCCCCGATATATCGGGTAGCCTTCGCCCACGATAAGCGTAACCCCCGCCTAGCGCGGGCAGCTTCGCCACCACGTAAGCCCCGGGGACGCCTGGGCCGTTAAGTCTTCGCTAACACGTAAGCCCCGAAGACGCTTGGGCAGGTTAGCAGCGTCTCCAAAAGCCCCCGGCAAAAGCACGGACACCACGCAGGGCGTGGAGGACTCCTCGCCGACCTCTCAATAAGCCCCGACCTCGCTCGGGCACCTCATCACTCTCCAAGACATGCCAGCGCCACCATATTCTCTAGTTGAGCTTTACGCTCAGAGACTTCGTCGAGACATCGGACTCCATAGCGTTCTCCAGTCAAGCTCTACACCGAGCTCTTCATCCCCATATTGCCGAGCACTCCATTGGCGCAGCGCCGACCACCCCATCAACACAGCGCTGATCACTTAATACAATACTGAGCTCCATGCAAAGGCCAATACACACTTCGGCAGTACACGTACTTCCTTGGTGGATGACAAGCACCGATAGGTTGGATTCCGCGCCCGTACCCTGATAGGACCTCGCCTCTGAGTCCTGCCTTCCACGCATTCATTCAAGATCATGACGTCAGCACGTCATCAAGTCCCAATAGCCAGCATCGCCAAATTTGATTATGACCGCAGCAACCTGACAAATCGGCTTCGTCTATCGTGGATCCTCGCCGATGCCAACGACAAATCGCGGGGACTACGGACGACCAAACAAGAAGGAAAGACCTGGACTCGATACATCAACATGTATCAGATATACAATCTGATTTTAGCAACCTCGGAAGATCACGATCATACAAGGAATTAAAAAAACGGCACGCATACGTGCTAAGAAGCAGCGGATGCTTAGCACCAGAGCATGTACAAGGTGGATTCTAACGTATGAGGCAAAAGCAAGCTGTGAAACTACGATGGAGCACGTCAGCCACGCCATCAAGAGACACGCTAACGACACTACTGGGCGTCAAATAAGCTAAGTGATATTTTTAATATTTTTCTACATATTCTTCGATCTCCATATATCTTCGGAAATTGTCTCCATGGTTCTTCGCCGCTGACTTCTCCGTAAGCCCTGACAACGCTCGGGCAGAAGATTTTTTCTCCACAAGAATTCATCGCCGCTCGTCACGGAGGCTACGACATCATCTTTGCCTCGCCGACCACGCTGATCAATGCGCTGGGAGAAACGTGCAAGCCAACGCTGACAAGGAGCCAGATGAGGCACGTGAGTCATTATCAATCTACGCCGACTTGAAAGATGATTAACTAGCAAACAATGACTACATACATCTACACAATGCAAGACCAAGCATGTCAACATACGAGGCCATGAGAACTGATACTGAATAAATAAACAATTGGGGCATGGATGAAGATACGCAAGACGATGCATCAAGCAAGTTAACTGCGGCAAGTCAGCTTGCCATCGGGCAGCGGCCCTCGTTGTCCACGTTGTCGGTTCAGTGACCAGCGACCCCTGCACACCGTGATTCGCTTCATCGATCATATGATCAACATGTACCATCACGACATCGCTCAAGATTACAAAAGATCATGAAGGCTCAAAGACTTGCATGCATACGGCACACACGTGCAAATCGTTCGGCTGCCTGGATGATCTGATGATTGCTACCTCGATCAAAATAAATCTGTTCCGCATCAACATTCTACGGCGGCGTCATGAACTGAACTGCCAAATCCATCAAACTCATCGTCCAAAGGAGTAAATCATTGAATCAATCTACCTAGAGGAGAAAGGCGTGCAGATTCACGCGCATCCACAGGACTATGCAGGTCACGTCGATCGACCATGCATGCAAGTCAGATTGCATCTATGAATAATACCGAACTCGAGGGCGACACGACCTTTTCTTGAACAAGCTAAGTCGTGCTTCTATTTTCTGGTCAGAGCATATTCTATTATATCTCCTTGTGTCGATTATTATCTACAGCACCACATGTCGTCACGCTATAGGGATCCTAGTTATATGTCGTCATGATCAAAGCTCGGCCACGGCGGGATCTCAACTGATCCAACCACGCCAAGCGAGCTAAAGCAAGCTCTCCAAGATCATCGTCCGAGCCGTCGAACAACTCCTCCAAGCTGCTAGCGACGCACCGACCACTCCGCCGCCAAACGTCAATCAAGCTAAGAGCTCGTCACCACTCCTTGTCATCCTCGCGCTGCTCGAACAACGCTTCCGATGATGCTGGGGACTTCGTCGTCGCTCCACGTCACCGTTCTCGCGCTGCTTGGACAACGCTTCCGACCAGGCTGGGAACTCATCATCGCTCCACGTCACCGTCCTCGCGCTGCTCGGACTATGCCTCAAACCAAACTGAGGACTCGTCGCAGGTCTTCGTCGCCGTCCTCGCACTGCTCGGACAACGTTTCCGACCAGACAAGGGACTCGCTGCTCTCCATGACTCACCGACCTCCAGAAGATCTCCAAATTGTCGTCACTCCCCATGATACGCCAGCCTCCACCATGTTCTCCAGTTGAGTGATCAGCAACAAATCGGCGTCACATGGGCGGAAGTCGTCTGGGCTGCACAGCATTGCACGCACGGCGCCGTCATATGCTACCTCCGTACAATCCAACGTCAAGAGCTAAGCACTAATTCATCTACGCTTGAAGGCTATATCCACCCGTGCCAAAAAAGCTAAGTCATGCAGCACTTCCAATTAAATATTCTCTATGGAATATATTTACATATATTTTCAGATTTATTTCCATGCTCGAAATATTTCACGTGTCAACAATCTAACATTCCTTCATAACGCGATGACCCCTGTTTTTTCGTCTCTGTAACAGAACCAACCAATTTATACGAGCACAAGTACAGCGACAGCTGTTTTTCCAGCTATCAAGCCACACTTGAGCCAAAATAAACCCGGTAGTCCGTGAAATCTCGAAGGATTTCAAACTTTTACACAATACATACCCCAAGGATCGCAGAAACTCAGCAGTACACATACACATGATACATAGATTCGCACATATTTCAAATACATCAGAGTACAAGATAAACTTTTACATAAAAGTTCAATAGCGGAAACGAAATCGTTTTACATAAGCTTAATTTCATAATACAGTGCCAAGTGTCGACCAGTCACAGCAACAAAGGTAAGATAGATAACATGACCTTGCTCAAGGTCTAGTCTTCCTCTCCCGAAGGATAGAAGTAACTCTTTAGTCAACCAAGCATTCCTCCTGCAACATTGGGAATAAAACCCTGAGTACTCAATTGTACTCAGCTAGACTTACCCGACAGGAAGTAAATAAAAAGACTCTCAAGGATATGCAAGGCTTATTTGGTGGAGTTCAGGAGATAGCATCATTTTTGCAGAAAAAGCATTACTACAATAATCCCTCAACTTATAAGTTTTAGATGTGATTCAGCTTCGATTTCAGTTAAGCTATTAAGCTAAGGTTTGCAGCTATACTAAACAATCACTTGATATTATAGCAATCAATAAAACCATATGATTTCCGATATCCACAGATATCAACCTCATCTTACCATAATCATTATGTTCAAGTTGTTAACCTCTACCTCACCAGAAGATCAGTTCAGTTTCTCACTAACCAGGAGAGATGGCGATTCGAATCGATTGTACCAGCTGGCAAATATGCCAATCACAAACCCTGTCAGCCGAGCCACTGGCTTCTTGGGCCACCGTTAAATCTTTCTGAGACATAATATGTATCGCGGGCTTGGAGGGGTCCATATTCTCAGAGACAAACCCACTTCCAGGATGCATCAGGTCCCTGACCTGCCCTTGGTAAGATGGTGTCTCCGCACATCCTTCGTACCTCCAGAATATGTCTGCCTTATCACGCCCAATTCCCGGCTCAGAAAGAAATACTCGGCTTCGCGGTCAGAACGACTTATCTGGCCAGCTATGTGACGACGTCTTTCAATCTCAACTGATGTCTGGTGGCCTCAGTCCTAGTCGGCCGCAAGCAGCACCGAAGTCAACATGACCCATGTCATGCAGCTCCCCGCTACCTAGCCTTGATTCTCTCATTATTTCATTGTGGCATGGTGACACATATAGCCAACCATGTGGATCTCGTCAGTCACCACCTACACTCGCGGATGACAGGAAATCACCCGACTTTCTCGCGGATGACAAGAAATCACCCGACTTCTACCGGTCTAAGCAGGGCTAAGCATAAGATCGGTCACCTGTCTAGTAATAGTATCAGGTTCACATATATAGTAGACAAGGTAGATATGCAGCAACGGTTTCAAACCAACTCCTATACTTAAATGCACAAACATACGATTTAATAAAGACCGGTGCATTTATAAAAAGAGATAGGTGGAGGCTTAGGGATGCTCCGGGGCTTGCCTGGGGTTCAGCACTAAGTTAGTGTTTGTTAGATGATACTTGTTCGACGAGCATTTCCCATCCAAGCACTCAATTAGCCCTTCCACCTTCGTGATTAGTCCACCACACCGTCTTGTGGTTAGTTCCATCATCATGTCCTTCACTCCACGTGTTCATCTATCGTACCTGAATGAGATGCACAATGCACATGTATGAATAAAAGGAAGTAATACAAGGCATGTTAATCTACCATCACTGGAACATAAGCTAACAATCACACCAAGCAAAGCAAAGTCAAAGCAATCATAATCTCACACATGCAGTTTATGGGCAACAGGACAACAAGCATAAGATTTAACCATAACTCAGGCTATATACATCCAACCAGGGTGATCTAAGCCTCTCTGGAAAGCTATTGAAATTGTATACAACTTTGGTATTATCCTCTTCAGATGATTTAATTCATATAAAGGTCAAACAACACAAAGAAGACAGCTCTGTCCAGATTTAGACATGTTCTGTCCTCCCAACTCAAACAATCATAACTAGAGATTTAGACCACCAAAAGGGATGATCATAGACAATTTGGAAAGACATAGAAATATACTACAACTGATCTATTATCACCAAGAAGTGATTCAAAGCATAACTCAGTCAAATAATGCAATCAATCAGATCTAGACAGAAAATTGGCAAAACCTGATAGCGGACTTCCAAAAGCCATAACTCCTAAACTATCAGGCCTATGACCATGAAACTTTAGGAAAAGCTATACAATGAAGTTAGCTACAACTTTTGTATAGAACACATTCTCATGCAACATCATTTTCCTAGGTAAATCATCATAACAACAGGGATTATGCCTGCAGCCATTTTCAGCATATAAGCAAAACATGTTTTCCCTTATTTATCACTTAAGCACACATAGGAATGAGCTATTTAGATAGCTCCAAACATGATTACATGGTCATACAAGACTCATCTCAGACCAAAGCATGTTAAGGAATCACAAGAAACATATAGGCATTCATTTGTCTTTAATTATTCACTTATTATTACATAAAAACCCATTATTTAATTATTTAAGTTATATGGTAAACATCTCAAATGAGTCCCAAACTTTTATGAGAGCTAGGTGATTACAAATCATGACCAAGGTACGAATTTCACATGCTCAGGTGTTATAATTTAATTACCACAAAATAAACAAATTTATAATGCAACAATTCATTGGAGAGTAAGATAAATGTGAAACTCAATACTTTCTGCAACAACATGGCCATATTATGTTTTCTCAGGTTAGCACAATATCATACAAAGGTAGTGGAACACCATTTTCCATTTTTACCACAATATATTATTTATAATGTATTTAAATCTACTTAATATGCACCAAAGAAGATAAATCAACAACTCAGTCATACATGCACCATAAATCATGAAATTTTAACCATGTATTACACATCATACAGAGAGTCTACAATTAAATTTTCATGCCATTTGGAGCAACATAACTTCAGATACAAAAATAACAAGCAATTCAACCATTTATTTCCTATTTAAAAATATTAATGTGAAACACCAATAAAACAGTAAACAACATATATGTTTTATATTTTTATGAGCTAGTGCATGTCATTAGAAGCCTAACAAAATTAGAATCATAATTTTTGGACATATATTTCTCAAAATATGGCCAAAAGCAAGTTAATATATTTCTTAAACCACTTTTCCTAATCAATTTCTACAGCACATAAATGTAAATAACATAGCATATTTTATGGATCTAACATGCAGAGCACTTTACCACGAATCTAACAAAACAAGTTTCACAATTTTTGGAGCTACCAAACTGGAGATATAAATTTCTAAAGAGATAGCAAGATCTGAAATTTTGTATGCCATTTGACTCAGGTGGGGCCCGCTCGTCATAGGCACAAGAAAAATACAGACAGCAGGCTTCTGTTCTTCTTCTTCCTTGGTTCGAAACGCAGAGAGCAGAGACAAGTGCGAGAGGGGCGCTGGGCTTGGCTGGCTCGACCAGGCGGCTCTGGCCGGCGAGCGGCGAAGGGAGTCCCACCCACACTCGCGCGCTCTCGGAGGGCGCAGCTCTGCCTCTCGGCAGACCGGCCATGCGCAGCTGCGGCTGCAGCCACGCCGGCGACGGTTCCGGCAGCGACGATGCTGCGGCGCCGAAGAAGACCGAAAGAACAGACCGGAGGAGGTAACGCGAGGTGCCGAAGAGGGTGAGGTAGCTGACTTGGACGAGGGTGGCTTGGAGATGCTAGACGTGGCAGCGGGAGCTCGAGCTGCCGGCGTCCATGGCAGACGCGCGCTCCGGCGCTAAGCAGAGCGAGGGAAGAAGGTGAGGGAGGATGGGAATGAGCACAGGAAGGAGTGGAGGAGTGTTCTGGTGCTCGTCCCCTTGAGCTGGGACGCGGGATGATGGAGGAATGACAAGGGCCGCGGCAATGGGGGCAGGAGCTCCAGAGCTCGGGTGCCACGTTTTTCCATTGCAGCATAACGTCGAACACGTGGCGCACGTCGTCGGGGCTGGTTTGGGCGTTGGAAAACGGCATATTCCAGCGATATTCGGATCTCGGTGCAAGAGGCAAAGTTGTAGAACTCAGAATTCTCTACGAGTTTTATTAAGAATCCTTGGCTGGTTGATCAACCAATTAGGAGATAATTAGCTCTAAAGTTGATGCTGTCAACAGCCCAATTACGATCAAGGATCGAGTGGCAACTCTTGTCAAACGAAGTCGGATTGACCTCAAATTTGAATATGTTGTGCTCCAAAGAGTTTGTGACAACTTTTATATTTTGTCCAACTCAAGTTGCTTAACGAAATTTGGTGAACACGGGAAGGCCATGAAATCAACACCATTTTTAGACTTAGAATTATTCTAAGTCCTGTAATCAGATTTTTCTTCTGCCTTGTGTCCACTTTTTGGGGCACATAGAGATGGAATCATGACTTGGTCCAAAAATAACATTTGTTCTACTCCAAAAGTTCTATAACTTTTATTAAAGGTCAAACTTCATACCTTGCTCACAAATAGTATTTCCACTTTGGTCAAAGTAAGATCATTAGAGAGCTCAATTTGGATATTTAGGCCAATTGAGGTATTTTCTTGACATTTTCTCAACATGAAACCTTCATGACTTTTGTTGTAGAGTTCAAGTAGAGTTGTTTGGTCAAGGTTGCAAGGTTTGGTTTACTTTGCATGCTCATCTTCACTTAATCCATAAATCCAATTAAGTGAATAACTTGTCATTCCATGTGAATTCTCAATTCGGATCTCTATGAACCATTTCCAATGATCATGGTAGATGAAGATGAATGTGAGATAGTGATCAAGATCATGGATTGAGACAACTTGGTTAGGTCCACACTCGCTGGTTAGCTCATGACTAACACCTAGGGTGTTACAGTCTCACCTGGTGGCAACTGTCGTATGAAGCATTGCATCAATCGGCAAGATGGCAAGAAAGGCAATAACAAGGAAGTGAAACACGCATGTATGCATGCGCATGTCCGACAAGATGTTCGATCTGCTCGGCAAGTCGTTGAAGCGTCTAATCTCCATGGCAACTTGCTGGCTACATCGCCCGACGTCGATCAAGGGACTCGTCGCCGCTCCTCGACATCCTTGCGCTGTTCGGACTCCACCTCCAGCCACGCTGAGGACTCGTCGCCGCTCCTTGTTGTCCTCGCGCTGGTCGGAAAACGTCTCCGAGCACGCTGGGGACTCGTCACCGCTCCTCGCCGTCGCTCCTCGTCGCTACCGACCACTCCGGGGTCTCGTCGCCGCGCTATCAAGTCACTCCACACTGTTCGGATCAGGGTGCTAATCTTGGGCGGCATATCAAGGGTCTTGATATGCGCCTCGCCATGCTCGGGACTTCGTCGTCGATCGCCTGCTCGGAAGATTTTTTTCACGATCACTTGCTATGCTCGGGGACTTCGCCTATGTCAAGCATTTCCGATTAGCAAAAGCTACTCGGGGACTTCGTCATGTTCGTCAAGTGTTTCCGATCAGCAGAAGCTGCTCGGGGACTTCGCCGCTTTCGTCAAGTGTTTCCGAGCAGCAAAGCTGCTCGGGGACTTCGTCGCCTTCGTCAAGTGTTTCCGAGCAGCAAAGCTGCTCGGGGACTTCGTCGTCTTCGTCAAGTGTTTCTGAGCAGCAAAATTGCTCGGGGACTTCGTCGCCTCGTCAAGTGTTTCCGAGCAGCAAAGCTGCTCGGGGATTTCATCGTCTTCGTCAAGTATTTTCGAGCAGCAAAGCTGCTCGGAGATTTCGCCGCCTCGTCAAGCGTTTCCGAGCAGCAAAGTTGCTCGGGGACTTCGTCATCTTCATCAAGTGTTTTCGAGCACCAAAGCTGCTCGGGGACTTCGTCGACACTTCACATGATCAGAAGAATAAAGATTTTGACCCTGACACCACGTGACTACATCACCTACTATCAGGCTCGGGGACTAAGTGGATACACTTCACCTAACGGTGAAGGTATTGATTCTGGCGAACCAAAAGTGGATACACTTCACTAAAGAGAAGCTTCTTTCAATTTTTTCTGAGCTCCTTACATCCGTCTGGTCAAGCAACACTGAAGATCTGCACCTCTCGACGAATGCAAGGCGCTCGGGGACTAGCTGTGGGGGTATAAGCCCGTATACCCGCATAGTCATACATGGGCCAAGTCTACCGAACAGTCCCGAACTACCAAGGACGCGTTGCCCATATGATCTCCAGGAGATCGTGTATATCCGCCGAGACCTTGGCGGGCAAGGAAATAGCTTTCCTAGGATCTAGCCGATTAGTTTCCCTGATCGGCTAGGATTATAATCTGTTATGTATGGCAAGATCAACTTGTAACCCTACCCCCTGGACTATATAAGGTGGGCAGGGGGTCTACTCGATTCATCTAATCTACTAGCAATACAACACAGCAACATACAGGACGTAGGGTATTACGCCTCATGACGGCCTGAACCTGTCTAAATCTCCGTCTCGCACGAATTGTGCTCCCTCGTTCATCTCAGGCGCACCCTCACCGTCTCATCTACTACCGTGGGTATACCCCTCGGTAGACTATCGCCGGTATTCCGTCGACACCACCCCTTTGGTGCCCTCTGTTGCTGGGTCCTCCTCTTTCAAATGTTCTTTCCCTTTGGCTACTTTTTTCTTGAAAGTTGCTTTCCGCAGTTGCATTTTCATTATCAATTTGATTGACTTGAAAGGTTGTTGGTGGTCTTTGCACGAAGTTGCTTTGTCTTGGGTATGGAGTATATTTTGACTGAGCTCTGAAATTGTTTTCTTCTTCGACTCTTTTCCTGTGATCATTGTCTGATTTGCAAAAATTTTGCATGACTTCATAAAGTTCTGCGATTGAAGCCGGAGGTTCCCGAGCAAAGTGTGAGGCACACTGTCCCATGCAAAGCCCCTTTATTGTTGCAACTATGATGACTTCGTCGGGCACATTTGCCACTTGAGCCTTTGTTTGGAGGAATCTTCGGAAGTATTGACTCAAGGGTTCCTTAGCCTGCTGTTTGTAACCGAAAAGGTCTTGTACAGTGAGTCCTGCTGGTTGAAAACCTTGGAAGTCTAGTAGCAAAGTTACTTTCAGTTGTTCCCAAGAGTGGATTGAGTGTGGGCGTAGCGAAGTGTACCACTGTTGTGCTGGCCCTTTGACGGTCATGACTAAAGATTTTGCTAGGGTGGTTTCGTCACCTCCGCCTGCTATGACTGCGGCTTCGTAGCTCATTAGGAGTTGTCTGGGATCAGAATCACCTTCAAAGGATGGAAGCATGTTGAATTTATACCCCAGAGGCCATGGGGCGAGTTGCAGATTTGTTGACAGCGGGGACTTCTGATCAATTGTTAGAAATGATCTTTGCGAGTTCCTTTCTTGAGTACTTTTTGCTGCTAATCCTGGTTCATCAATGTTGATGACTTCATGATTCGCGCTGTGTAGCTCGTCATTGATCTGCTTAAGACTCTCTTCTGCTTCTTTGATTCTTTGTTGTATTGTCTTTTCGCGCGTTCTAGCTCGACATTCTTCCAATTCTTTCTTTTTCTGAAGAACTTGTTCTTCAAGTTCATTTAGTCTTCGCTCTTCTTCATAAGATTTTTGTTCTTGAGGTGTTCTTTCTTCATTGTCGAGCCTTCTGTCTTCACCTACTGGAGGGAGGTCTTCGCTCGGGTTCACTATTTTTTTGTTTGTTTTTGCCATCTTTCTCTTAACCTTGTGGTCGTAGTTGTCTTCGAGTACACACAAACGATGGGTGCCAGATGTTGGGTTCGAACTTTCACAACAAAACGAGAGAGAACCACGTGGCTAAATCGCGCACGTGTAAAGTAGCTTTTTTCATTCCATGTATAGTAAATGTCAGAAGGGGTATTTATAGGGGTCTGGTCTTCGCTGTCTAATAGCAAAAGACCATTTTACCCTTCTCTGATTTCTTACCACAAATTATTACAAGGGGGCGAAGTCGTACGTTCACACTCCGCCTTTA
Source organism: Eremochloa ophiuroides (assembly GCA_038502445.1). Taxonomy (NCBI): domain Eukaryota; kingdom Viridiplantae; phylum Streptophyta; class Magnoliopsida; order Poales; family Poaceae; genus Eremochloa; species Eremochloa ophiuroides. The sequence continues at coordinate 56,754,039 of JAHLJS010000002.1, forward strand.
CTTACTCAATCCTAATTCCTTCTAGCTACGTTTCACAGGACTTGCTATGGTTTCGCCGATCCTCCGGGCGAAGGTTCTTCTAGATTTCTTTGTTTGCGAAGCTTCGCCGCTGTCTTTGCTTTTCCCATCTTGTACCAACAAGCGGAGCTAACCTTGGTGCAGAATCATCCAATCGAAGTCGATTGAACCCGAAGTTCAGGGCAGAGTTTTGGTCTGAAGTCAAGATCCCCAACAGGTGGTTGGTGTATATGAGGCTAACCTAATTCTACTTTTGCTCCTTGAAGCATTTCTCTCTCTTCTTCAAACACTAGGGAATTGTGCTGCAGGACAACATGGTCTATCTTTTCGTCTTTTTTCAGGCGGGCATCGGAGTACCCATTGTTTTGATAATTTGGACACTTGTCCATATTTTTCCTCTCAGGACGGGCATCTTTGTACCCATTGTTTTATCTCATCTCACACTTTTGCATAGCCACATGCCTCTTCTCTGCAACATTTTCCTCTCTTCTTTTCTTTTTGAGAGATAGCAAATAGAACTTGGAGCATTTATTTGGGGGTAACCTAAAGGCTTATTATTTTGGTGTTTACTCTCAGTGTAGGAGTAGAATGTTTTCAGGTGGATATAGATGGCATGTTTTTGCGTACTCCTTGTGTAGGAGCAGCAGGTGTATGTGGTGTGCACGTGATCTTGATTTTGAAAGTATGACAAGTTTCTGAGGTATCAACAAAGCTTGACAACACTCAATGCAAAGCAAGTAGTATGTAAATGTGTGTGTTTTTTCCTATTCTAGCATGTATGGCTGTGGTGGGAATTTAAGCTCTGTCATACAGGACCTCATCGTGTGGTTTTAATAAGGATTTTCAAAATAACTCTCCAGGACTGAAGTATCACTAGGAACAAGATAAATAGCAGCTCAAACTTTCCATATCATATCCCTCAATCACCAAGACTTAGATCAAGCATTAGCTACCCACAAGTTTCAGGTTTAAAGTAAATCTTCATGTCAAAACAGTTGCATCTAAAACTTGGGATAATTCAAGGTTGAACATTAGGTATCAAAAGGGATTCTATTGAATGTGCTAATTATCAATTTCATGCATGATGTTGATCTATGGAGTTCATTTTATCTGGGCAAAAACTTCTGTAAGTATTTTATTCAAACCTAAGCAAACCTAAACAAGCTAAACAAATCTTTATTTTGTTTTCAAATTTTATTTCACTAGCTAACACAATCGAAAAGTAATATAATACAGTAATAGGATGGGAAGCTTATAATTAGCTGGATTAAGTGAAGGATGCTCTCCCCCAAGCTAGATTATAGCGTGGTCGTGATATTAAAGTTGAGTGATCCTTCTGGAGCAGTTGTGCTGGTAGCGTAAGGGAACCAGGTTGATTAGCTCTTTGATCATGTATTATCTTGTAAAACTCAATTGCCAACAAGAGTACCAATTCTCATGGAGGGGGTTAGGATAATACCGCTCCATGGTTAGTGGCAAAATTTCCAGCTGAAGGCTCCCTTACTGAGTGGACCTTCATGTGCCCACATATTTTTAGATTTTTCATAAAAGGTGTGGACCTTCATGTGTCCACATATTTTTGGAATTTTAAGTTTATGAATGTAGAGAGTAAATATAATGCAGAAGTCTATTCTAGATGCATGCCAATTATTTTTATGCCACCACAGTGAAGATTCTTTATGAGCTATGCCATAAGACTAGTCACATGGGACTTTTAAATTTTATTATGCAAAGCAATAAATATTTTTATTTTCTTTTTAATGCAGGAAAGTAAATATGCAACTACTAAGATTCTAATGCAATTCTGAAAATGAAATATGGATAAGTACCAAGTTTACCTCTTGGCGAAGGCTCAGTGGTTTATAGTCCTCCGAACAGGACTTCTTGTCTTGTTCATTCCTGGGTTGAGATGGTGACCCTAGTTGCACCTCTGATGATGTACTTGAAGGTGACTCCTCCTTCCTCCACCTTTTCTGGACGGTGAAGTTAATGTTGATGTTGAGGTTATGGGCCCATCCTTCGTAGTCTCTTCTTCCTCACTCTTCTTGTCTTTTGATGTAGTGGTCTCTTCTCTCCTTACAACTTCTCCTTCATAGTCTGCCTGACCATCCATGGGTGGTTGGGATGAACGATGTCTCCTTCTTGGTCTATTCTTCTTTGGATGCTCATGAGTTGGCTAGCTGTTGAAGTAGCATCGCTCCTTTTCTGTGTGGAATTGGAAGTGGACCTCTCCTGATCTCATATAGATGATTGCTCATGTGGTATTGAGGAATGGTCTTCCGAGTACAATTGGTGGATCGTACTATTCCTCTTCCATGTCTCGGACCGAGAAGTCAAAGGGGACGTAGTGATTCTAAGTCCTTTCTGGGAACCTGAACATCTGGTCTACCATCTCTTCCATTATGTTGGCATTCGATCTAGTGTTGCAGAAGGTCTTGTGAAAGATTCTCTGGTGCACTCAATCGTTAGTACAACTAGATCGTCTAGCTTTGGCAGGTGTGGTGATGTAAGGAGGTGATCGTATTCAGCCCGAACCGAGTTGATCATCGCTGCTTCAATATGTGTCTGCTTGGGCAGGAGTTTGTAGTGTCTTGTTCATGAGTGGTTTGTCTCCTATGACATCCTTTTGATTTGTGTTCGAACCTTTTTCTTCTCTCATTATTCTATTCCTGCAAAGCATTAGTGGACAACACATACCCGAAGGAATATACAAGTAATGACAGGGATAGTGTTGTCATAAAGCCAAAGGTCACTTTTTATGATGTAGAGAAGTTGTTTGAACATAGAACATATATTATTCACCATTACTTCTTCTATGGAGGATTTATTTTATGTTGTCTTTAAGTTTGATTTTCATATGTGACATTTGTAGAACTAATGAAACTTATAGAAGTAAGGTAATGGTGAGTAGAGGCATTGCAAACCAGCGCGCCTGAGTGACGGGAGCTTGAGAGGAGGAAGACCATGGTTAGATCAACTTCGGTGGAATTTGGTCTTCCTTCTTTATTCTTCAACTAGACAACAATGGCTCCTGGTTCTTAGGTCCACTGAGCAAGACCTCTCCCTTATGCACAACTGTTGGGATTCATGTATCTTGCTTCATCTCTGATTTGAGTTTATCCTATGACTTCCCCAAATTGATTTGAAAGTTTCCTGCAGGGGTTAGTCCAACAAAATATCCAGTATCTACTATAGCATACTATCGGCTCAAAAATCAACCTAGACACCACATCTAATTTGACTTAGGAGGGTATTTAATCTAAGCACAAGCTTAATTTAAAAACCTTCAAAAGTAAGATCGTACACTCCTAAACTAGGCACCATGCTTCATTTAAGAGATGTATGAAGTTACTCCCAACCCTAAACATATACTATAACAAATAAAGGTAGAATGAAAGCATTATAAGGATTTATTCAAACAGAGCTGTGTGAGCACTGTTGGTATAAATTAACTGCACTCTACTAAATATTATTATTCTCAGATTATCCGCAAGCGCACAGATATAATATACCGCTGTCACATTTCACCTCGGAGGTTTTAAATATTGTATCCACAAGGAACAGTAGGTGATAATGACCAAGCTGATGAACTTAACCCTACAATTTGGCTAGATAATATCAAGAAAGAGGAAATAGCTAATGATTATCTAGTTCCAACAACCGGTAAGCTTTGAATAATATCGTTCTAGCTGGACAGTGAAATGAATAAGAGCGGAAATCAGAGTTCCCTCCTACCGAACACTTATACACCTATCGATCCTATCAACGGGAAGTGGACTACAGAGGAATCAACGTAGCTGTCACCTACGCGAACTACCACTATCCGACCAATCAAGGGACATTCACATGTAAACCTACCCTAGGCACCACGCCTACACTACGAAATACTACTTCAATCAAGCAATTACCAAGATCATAGTACTAAATATGAGTTGCAAACTTAAGAACGAATAAGAACAAATGCTTACTTGAATTAGAAGTTAAATACAAAAGTACCTTACAATCCAGCTCCGGGCGAGGGAGTTGAATCCAGACGAATACAGCTATGAAGAAGCGCCGACAGGCCGGAACTCCTCCAGAACTCTACTCCTCTACTCTATCTCTCTACTTCTCTAGACAAGAATAGATCTAGAAGTACAAGTCTCTCCTAATTGCTACATCTAACCCTCACTGGAGATATTGAATTGAAGCTCAGGAATAGGGATGCCTCCAGGGGGTCTTCCCCTTTATTTATAGCCCGGTGGGATGAATACGCGCCGTTGGATCAAACCGACTTAACCAAGGGCCGAGATGACTCCACAAAGGCGGTGGAGGAAGACTCCAGAAGGCGGGGGCCGAAACCCTAGGGGGCACCAGCTGGCCCCACCCTAGGGCCGGCCAGCCCCACTTTGTGGGGTCTCGGGCCCCGGTTGCTTGGGTGTGTTCTAGATCCTTCCCACGTCCTGATGACGATGTTTCCTTCGTGGTTAAGTTTCGTGTATTTTACGCACTTTAATCCCTCTTTTACGCTTTTCTGGAATACTCCCTGGAAAATACAGAATATGCGAAACTCGTGGAAATTGTCAGTTAAAACCCTAGACTAGTGTGTATTCATGTGTCCTTTCATGTCTAAAGTTCTAATAAAAGTTGACGTTATTCACCATCAACAACTCCCCCAAGCTTACCTTTTGCCAGTCCCTTGGCAAACAACCTAAGCCTAATTACAAATATTTTTGGATCAGGACTTGCTACAATGCTTTCATGCCTTTCAAGTACACATGCTTCCAAATAGAAATTCTCCTCCAGATTAGACACAACTGCTATAATTTTCAATCTTACCCATTGTACCTTTAACTATGGAGCTTCTCAGCTTTTGCATAAGTCTTGAGCAATCAAAAGATAGAACAATCAAGTCAAGCAGTATGTCTCAAATTCTTCACAGTACCAATATTCCGAAGTTTTGTAAGTTTTCGAAATAAAACTCAGAGCTTAATTTTATGACACCCTCAAGTCTCTTAATATATGTGGTATTTATGGATCTCACTGAGGGATTAATGACGTTATTATGCCTTCCTACAACTAAGGATTATAGTGGAGCTTATAGGAGTTGCAATAATTGCAGTTCATATATCGTAAAGTCAAACAATGGATCCACAGAGAGTCAAGTCATACAATCAAACCAAGATGTGCATGTGTATGGAATATGGTGGATATGTGTATATAAGGTGGCTAATCCTAATTCTACTTTTGCTCATTAAAAATATATCTCTCTCTTGGAACTTAGAACTTTTCGGGAAAACATGGCTATCTTTCTTTCCTTTTTCTTCTTTTCTTTCTCTCTCTCTCTTTTTTTCATAGGGAGGTGGACATCTAAGTACCCATTGTTTTAATTGTTGGGACACCTGTCCATCTTTTACTCCCTTTTCTTCTTTTTTTAATACTTTTGCATAGCCACATGCATCTTTTGAATATAAATTATTGGAGAGATAATGATAAGAACTTAGAGCAATTAAACAGGGGCTGTCCTATAGGGTATATTTTTGGGTGTTTACTCCCAGTGCAGGAGAAAACATTTTTATGATGAACATAGATGAAAGTGGAAATGGTTGCGATTACTCCCAGAGTAGGAGTAATGCATATGTGGGTGGAGTGTGTAAGTGATCTTGGTTTTAAAAGCATGACAAGACTCTCATAAGGTATACAACAAAGGTTGACTAAACTCAATGCAAAACAAGCAGCATAAAAAGGTTTTCCTATTTCTAAATGTATCATATATGGCTTTGGTAGGAATTCACACTTTGTCATACAAGAGCTCGTCATGTAAGATTTTAAATTTTCAACATAAATCTCCAGAACTTAGTATTGCTAGGAATAAGATAAATAGCAGCTCAACCTTCATGTATCATATCAATCAATCACCTAGACTTAGCTCAAGCATATGCATGATGTATATTTTATTTTTATGCCAACACTGAGAATATTTATTCTCATGGGGCTTAGGATTTTCATAAAGCAAGAAAGTAAATATAGATACTATTATCATCATTTTTTTATGCCACCACAGTAAGTATTCCTATGAGGTTACCATAAGTTTATTCACGTGGGGCTTTAATACTTTGTAATGCAGTAAATAAGACAATAAAGATTTTTCTTTTTCTTTTGATATGCATAAAGATGAATATGATAAAGTAAAATTACTAATGTAGATAGAAATACTAATTAATTAGATAACTACCATATTACCTTATGGCAAAGGTGCGGGATTTAAAGTCTACCGTTAGGACTTTTTCTTCCACTCTTGTGTATCCTTCCATCTTAGAGATGGAGGTCTTGATGGTTGCACTCCTTGTAATGGTGATGTCACTTTTGTTCTTTACTTGGCCAGCAGGTTGAAGTAGAGCATTAATAGTTGGATCTTGTAGCGTCTTGCTCAGTGTGCATGTTCACAGAACTTCCACTTGTGGAATTTTGGGAATTAACAAACTTTGCTCGAAGTGTTGTCCTGTTTGCAAAACCAAGGTAGAGATCAAGTGCATGGGCTCTGTTGGTGGAAAAATACCAACAGAACCAAATCTATTTCTTTACTTGTTCTTCTCTAGCCCTAGGCACATTAAACAAGACGAAATTGGTGTTGCATAATTTGTTTACTTATGACATACCAATAGAAGGGTTGTCCATCTCTACATAATATATAAATTTTCACATGAGTATGACTATCATCTTCCAAAGATAGAACAGAATGTTTAGCACATTTGGTTAAGACTGAGATCAAAAGAATGATGCCATGAACAATCTTAAAGGACAAAGCATGTTGAGTTAATTAGATTAATCAATTAAAGCTGTAACTCTAACATGCTTGCATCTTCATTTATGTGTATACCGAGATCAAGAGAAAAATAGTGACCACTTACCTTAAGATATTACCTTCATTATTGGAGCGTAATGGCACTAAGTAATGAAAGGTAGATGACTGGTGGTCCTTTCCTTCTCTTGCATCTTGAGTTGTTCATGAGCATCTTGTCTCCTTTGTTGCTTATCCTTTTTGCCATCTATTTCTTCCTTGATCTTACGACACCTTGTCACTCCATTCATTATTATGCCTGGAACAGATTAGTGGACAACACATACCCGAAGGAATGTACAATTTTGGAACATAGGTTGTTTGTCCAGAATTTTATCATGTTTGTTGGCACTTCTTAGCATCAGCAGAAAAGTCCACAAGCGCACGGAAGTACCATTGTAGCCTTTACCCGGAAGTATTCAGAGTATCGTAATTTTCCAGAGGAACGGTCTTTGTACTTAGTCTCTTAAACTAGTTTACTCAGAAGAGACAGAAGGGATAGCTTGGGTAGAGAGGTTCTTCTAAGTTCAAACGCATATAAGCGATGGAAACTTCCCCACTACTTGCTTGCTTTAGGCCCACTGACGCACCTGGTCTGCCAGGCGATACCAGTATCAGCGCTATTCCATGTCTGAACGTGGGGGGATGCTGGTACCAGTGGATAGGGCTGTCACCACGTGCCACCTACCCCTCTGCCCGCGGGTGCGCGCAACATACGAAGGTAGACTCCAACCTAGACACCATGTCTATGAAGGCGACTACTACTCTAGCGGCGTACAGGAACATCCGTCTCTTTCGGGAGTCCTCTTACTAGAGCATCCGTCCAAAGGACGAACGACGATCCCACAAACAAGTAGCTTTATGAAAGTAACATGCTTAATGAATCAAACCAAAGTTGAACACGAACTTCTTACTTCAATTAGCAAGACGATCGTAGAGGTACAAGTTGGATCGAGAGCCGACAAGCCCGGCACTTTGTCCACCCGGAGGCAGAACTGCTTCGACTCCACTCTTTCTCCAGCTCTTGTCCCTCTCTCACTCCCTGTACTAAATTAGCTATAAGCTAATAGAATGGAGCTTGATCTTCCTCTCTACATTGTGACCTCTTGTGTTGGTGAATCCATTGATGAATAGGTGTAGAGAGGAGGCCTCCTTTTATAGCTTGAGAGGAGGGGGTTCTATGCAAAAGGATCATCCCCACATGGAAGGACCCAAACCGTCCTCCAAAGGGTGGTTTCGACTTTCCATCTGTGTTGATTGTAGGTGGGACCGTCCTTGGGGAACCACTCTACAACCCCCAGAAGAAAATTGGGCCCGAGAGGCCCCACTAGAGGGGCGGCCGCCCCCGGGACCCGTCGGTCCCCTGGTGGGCCTGTTTGGCCACCGCATTCGCGTGGTTGGTTCTCCTCTGGGCCTAGACCTCTCCTATGGTTACGAATAGGCCCAGATTTGTAATAAAGGTGGGCTTCTTTGTTATTCTTGGTTGCGCATTCTCTGAATTCACATTTCTCCTTTACGCTTTCCAATTGGTGTTGTGCACTTCCACTTGTTTCGCCATAAATCCTGCAAAAACATAAACATTAGGGGTACAAGTGGAACTCTGTTAATAGCATATGTCTATGTGTTAAAGTATGATAGTTTCTCTCCCTTTAGGCATAAGTTGGCGGTTAAAAATGATCTATAAGGACCGCCAACAAGACCCCCAAGCTTAACCTTTGCTCGTCCCGAGCAAATAGCTAAGTATGGTTGTTGATCAGGAGTTGCTACAATGTCGATCATATTTCAAATGTACCAAGTTTATAACAATGTTTTCCACCGTAATTTGAATAAATCAGCATGCTATCCACCTTGCTATTATCTTGGAACAAATGGGGCCTTTTAGCCATCTCAAGTATTGGGTGATTGCAAGACCGAACAGATTCATAGACATTGCTTATCATTCATCCCAAGATGAACCATCTTTCCGGAGGTTTTGAAAATTTTTGCAAAGAAATGTAAGTTCCTCAAATGATTCTCTCGATCGCTCAAAGTGTATGAGTACCTCACCAAAGGCATTGTAATTTTGCCTTTCATATCCTACCATTATGGCTTATGAATGGAGTTTTGGGCAGGTATAAAGGTGGGCATACTTGCATCACATATATTGCTAAGTCAAAAACCGAACCACAAGGAGATACAAGTCATATACTTTGATTGAGATGTGCCAGTGTGTGGAGCATGAAGATGGTGGAATCCTAATTTCTAAATATTTTGGCACTCCATGCATCATGAATTTCTCCTATGGAATGAAACTTTTTTGAGGGATATGGGCTATAAGATCATATATCCATACTATTATTTTTTTCTTCTTTTTTTTTAACGGGTACTTGGAACTTTTTTTTGTTTGTTTATTGCATGCCCCTTGGCATGGTTTTTGTTTTTTTCTTTTAAGCATAACCCATATCTCTTGTTAGTATTTGAAGAACTTTGGCTGGAGAGATGTCATGATGGAATGCGAGGAGTAATTATATGATGAAAAATGAATGCGCGGCTTCTCAGGGTAAGAGTCAGCATTTTTATTTGGTGGATAACAAATGCACGACTCTCAAGGTAAGAGTCGGCATTTTTATTTGGTTGAAGAGTGCGGAACTCTCAGGGTAAGAGTTGGCATATTTTTGGTCGATGGATGGGTGTATGTTGTGCGCAACTCTCGGAGTGAGAGTTGGCTTTATCTGGTGGGTGCATGTGAATCTCAATCATGGGTGCATGACCATAATCTCAGTTAGGTCACAACAATTTGACCTAACTCAATGTTCCACAAGCAACATATGACTAAAGGGTTTGCATAATTGAAACATGTCATATGGCCTTGGTAGGTATTTCATAATCATTGAGGAACTTTTGTTTTTGAAAGTTTTCGAAAATAAAACTCCGGATGTCAAGTTTCGCTCAGAACAAAGTCATAGCATAGCCCATGTCACCATTTCATATCAGGCAATAACTTAGACAAGATTAAGCATGTGCAACCCATTAGTCCAAGTTTTTAGGATGAGACATTTTTAGCTGATAAACCCAAACCTTAGAGAAAGCTCGATTATAAAATGGGTACAGGTAAAACATAAGACAGAGCAACTGTTCATCATTTCAACAAGGGTAGAAACTAACACATCTTAACACATATGAGAGAGGAGAACATATCTCACCTTTTTTAAGTTGGAGAATTTTAAAAAGAAATGTGAGATACAAGTTACTTTTGTGGGAGCCCTCCCCCAAGCTTGCTTTTGACTTACCAATGTGTTTCACCTGGGGGTGCCGCTAATTGGTGGTGCCTCAGCTTGATGTGCAGTTCATGGCCTCTCTTGAGCGTGCTAGGAAGCTCCCCCCAAGCTTGTTTTTATGGTGGTATTGAGATAACAAGACAACAAAACTTGGGGTTGGAAGATAAATTACTCTTTTTATTCAAGATTTTATTTATCATTATATTTTTATTTTTTCTTTTCAAGGTTCACCTAAGAAATACTTGTCTCTGCTGTCATCTAAAGACTTACCCTCATGGAGTTGATAAATTTCTGCAAGGGGTTAGTCCATAAGATTAACCAAAATATATACTAGCAGCTTTGGTTCCAAGATCAAACTAGACACCATGTCTAATTTGTCAAGGTAGGCTTAAGAATCTAAGCACCATGCTTACATTAAAAATCCTATAGAGGCATGATCTCACATCCTAGCTTCAAACTAAACACCGTGCTTAGTTAGAAAGATATAAGACCAACACTTCCAAACCGAAACTTACTAGCATAGAGAAAGGAAATATGGCAGGATAACCAAGAGTCATTCAACGGAGACAGATTTTTCAAAAAAGGAACCTAGTCAGAAGTTTGCTCAGCCAATCTATTCAAACTCAAACAAGACTAGGATAAGAGAGCAAAGAAAGGCATGCCTTGCTTCATCTCCAACATGAATTTCTTCCATTATTCATGATAGCAAGTCAAAGTTCATTAATCAAAATGCAACACCATGTCACAATTTTGATTAAAGAAGGCTAGTTTAACCTAAACACCATGCTTAAATTAAAAAGCCTATGGATGTAACACAAGTGTACTCATGTGAATACACTCAAACTCAGAGCATACGGCATGAACAGAGGAAGAGCATGATATTATATTTTCATGGAGACAAATATGAGTAAATGAGTTGGTCAACATTACCTTGACATACCTGAATGTATGTACCAACAGCATGTATGGATGAAGCATCAGAGTTGTCGCTGCGGTGGCTCGGTTTCCATCTCAGGTGACTACCAAGGCATGGGTTGGAGTCCATCACTTTTAGTAGCATGTCGTTTATTGGTAACTCCTGCATATTAGTGACTCGCATACACGACAAATGTAGGAGGAACAACTCATGCAAGCTTCTAACTAAAAGGAATATTGCGACCATGACTCCCCTTTTTTGTGCTTTTTTAGAATCTTTAAATGAAGTGTGATCCAAGATATGCATGGAGTCATGGTTGGTCAAAGGAGTGAGAGAGGTGTTGCACAAACCACCGTTGAAGATGAAGGAGGTTTATGGAAGTCATCTGTCCTGTCCTTGTTGCGTGATGAGTCACTCGGTGTTGTGCAACGTGCAGGGGTGATCTTGAAGGTGTGTTAGGTATGCTTGAGAGATCTCCCCCACACTAATTCTTGTACCTGCTTTATTTTGATAAAAAGAAAACAAAACAAGAGCAACAATAACAAGCAAAGACTCTATTGGCTATAAGACCAGAGAGCAAGAAAGATTTTATTATTATTTCTTTATTAGTTTTATTGAAAACTTGTTCACTCAACTTCTTATAAATAAGGCCAAGATAAAGATGCAGAGAAAGATATGCCTTGGTTTATCTCCATATCAGATTACTTTCATTGATTATATCAACAACTCAAAGTTCATTGATCAAATGAAGACAGTTATAAGAAATTGGTGAACATTTATTTACCTTTGCATATCTGAGTATATGTACCGGTAACATATATGTATGAGGCATTGAAGTTGTTGTTGCGGCTAGCATGATGGTTCTGCTCAGGTGATCTCCGAAGCCAGGCCACACACACATCAATGCGCATGGGCCATGGGCCTTGATGATACTAGCAAAGGTTCAGAAGAGGGAGACTCCCAATCTTTTTTTCTTTTTTTTCGTAGTTCTCTTTCTTCTTCTTTTTTAGTCTCCCTCATCTCTCTTCTTTTTTATTCTTTCATTCATTTTTTCTTCTCTTTTTTTTAAGGCGAGGCTGACATCTTCATCATCATTTTTTTAATGACCCTTTGGTGTGCATGGAACTTGGGTTTCTCACCGTCCTCCCTCACACTTGGACTTTTGCATAAAAGTCAAGTGCAGAGTTAGGGCCTTCTTACGAGTGTGTTCCATTACCTAGGAGTGCATCAAGCTTTTGTAGTTGATGTCGTTCCATGTCGTCAAGCATCATATGACTCGAGTTCTTCTTAATCTTTCCTGAAATGGTTAGCGACATACCCGAAGGTGCATACTAACTTGACAACATGCCCTCACCATTTAAAGAAGATATATATATATATTTTGAAAATAACAATAGTAGTAATAATAATAAAATATATATTTTTTTTAAGGATAATCCGGGGTATCTCTCGGCAGTGCTTAAATTATGGTCTTAAGCTTGACCGTGGGAACTTCTTCTTGCAGCAATCAATGGTGGTGTAGTTCCTAGCTTTACCACCAATCATAGGCATTAAAATTCAAGCTGCAAGGTACGCACCATCGTACTACTATGGGATTTGCAATGTTCATGACAAACATAAGCATTCACAACCATTCTCTCAAAAAGTTGAACAACTAGAATCAAGAGATGGTTGCAAGATCCTCGTAGAAGCAGGTGGTCTGAAGCGAAACAAACTCTGGAGACCTTGAGCATGAAACGTGAGGGACCTCAAAACCATGCTTGTTAGCAGGCCCCTTCTTGGCTCTAGAGTTGTTGCTTCGGGCATGTCCATGGCATGGAAGTTTTCATTCTCAAAAGATATATCATGGAGGATGATCACTAAACCTTGACCATTATCGAGAACAATGTTCTTGATGGCCGGAGGGACATGCATCTTGTTCGAGCAAGGGCGCAGGAGAAGGATTCGCATACTCGAACAAGTAGCTTTGCTTCGCCTTTAGGTTTTCGAGCAAGTGCTATGGCTGGCAGAAGCAAAACTTTCAAACTTCTCATCGGGGCTCCCTTCTTTTTTTATATATATAAATGAGATTTTCAAGAGGGTGCCCTATGAGAAGATCAAAATCGGGGATGGCATAGATGAGGAAGTATAAGAAACTTTGGTTTTGTTAATTTCCAATGGCACAACCCTAACAATTCCACAAAACTCAAAGATGAGTCCAGATGGACTTCTGAAAAGTTTGTCGGTCGGGACTAGCAGCATATCGCCCTAAAAGGGTTTCCGCTGGAATGAAAGTAGTCCCAACTGTGAGGTTGTGTAGTGCTTTCACGGAAGTCCCCTTTAATGAGAAAGACATGGTTGTGGGAGGTGAAAGAATCAGAATTTCTTCAAAAGAACGTTTCACTTCCAACAAGCAACAACCGTACTTTCGATAACTCCGCATTAGGGGAGACTTCCTAAGAAATGTCAGAATTTTTGTGCCAAGAAATGTTTCGAAGTTCTTCCATAATCCTCGAATTTTGATAGCGAACTCCGAAGGATAAAACATTCCTTCCTTCGGTGTTCATGGTTCGGGTGAGGGCTCAACAGACGAATCGAAGGGTGGCAAGGGAAAGGATTCGGCTGTGGAGGGCTCTTCAGAACTTGACATGCCCTTGTATGGAGGGGTTTGGGTACGATGACGGGAGACGTGTGCTTCTCTAGGATGCAAACAAGGATTTTCCTCTATTCCGTCATGGTTTTTATGAAAACGGCCCTCCAACGGTTATGTCAAAGCATAGGGCAGCATCTATGTCTAGATCCGAACAAAGGATATGCAAAAGCACATTATCGGATAAAGACAAGTCTAGGTTAGCATGTATAAACATTGTAAACCTGGCCTAGGCTGTACCTATGGACTCCTTCTCATTTTGCTCAAAGTCAAGGTTTGCCCTTGGTAGAGCAGCGATACGAGACATGGGTAAGAATGCAAGATAAAACTTGATCTTAAGTTCATCCCATTCTCTATTCGCACTTTCTACGGCATCAATGTACCGTTGTTTTGCCTCGCCTTGAGGGAGAACAAAAACAAATTCCACTTAAGAATTTCTTGTGTCATGCCAGGAATGGTTAGGCATGAACACAATTCCTCGAATTTTTGCAAGTGGTCAAAAGAATTTTCATTGTCGTGACCAAAGAAGGGTTTTGTCCGAACCATAGCTTTGAATCTTGGGTGGAGTTCATAACTGGATGAAAATTTTGGTTTTGAAAAGGAATGTGGTTCAAAGAACTCCCCCTTTGAAGCAGAAGGATTTTCAATTTGGAGCTGGCTTCATGGTGAAAGGATCGGATAAAAAGGAATATTTTGTTTTTATATAAAGAAAAGATAAATGCTTTTTTTTGATAAAACACAAGGATACACGGGTGAACTAGGTTCGGAGATAAATACAACAACCGTTCCCTGGCAACGGCGCCAGAAAGCTTGTTGGCGCTTCTTAGCGTCAGCAGAAAAGTCCGCAAGTGCACGGAAGTACCGTTGTAGCCTTCACCCGGAAGTATTCAGGGTATCGTAATTTTTCAGAGGAACGGTCTTTGTACTTAGTCTCTTAAACTAGTTTACTCAGAAGAGATGGAAGGGATAGCTTGGGTAGAGAGGTTCTTCTAAGGTCAAACACATATAAGCGATGGAAACTTCCCCACTACTTGCTTGCTTCAAGCCCACTGACGCACCTGGTCCACCAGGCGATACCAGTATCAGCGCTATTCCGCGTCCGAACATGGGGAGATGCTGGTACGAGTGGACAGGGCTGTCACCACCTGCCACCTACCCCTCTGCCCGTGGGCGCGCGCAACATACGAAGGTAGACTCCGACCTAGACACCACATCTACGAAGACGACTACTACTCTAGCGGCGTACAGGAACATCCATCTCTATCAGGAGTCCTCTTACTAGAGCATCCGTCCAAAGGATGAATGACGATCCCACAAACAAGTAGCTTTATGAAAGTAACATGCTTAATGAATCAAACCAAAGTTGAACACGAATTTCTTACTTCAAGTAGCAAGATGATCGTAGAGGTACAAGTTGGATCGAGAGCCGACAAGCCCGGCACTTCGTTCGCCCGGAGGCAGAACTGCTTCGACTCCACTCTTCCTCCAGCTCTTGTCCCTCTCTCACTCCCTATACTAAATTAGCTATAAGCTAATAGAATGGAGCTTGATCTTCCTCTCTACATTGTGACCTCTTGTGTTGGTGAATCCATTGATGAATAGGTGTAGAGAGGAGGCCTCCTTTTATAGCTTGAGAGGAGGAGGTTCTATGCAAAAGGATCATCCCCACGTGGAAGGACCCAAATCGTCCTCCAAAGGGCGGTTTTCACTTTCCATCTGTGTTGATCGTAGGTGGGACCGTCCTTGGGGAACCGCTCTACAACCGCCAGAAGAAAACTGGGCCCGAGAGGCCCCACTAGGGGGGCAGCCGCCCCGGGACCCGTCGGTCCCCTGGTGGGCCCGTTTGGCCACCGCCTTCGCGTGGTTGGTTCTCCTCTGGGCCTAGACCTCCCCTATGGTTACGAATGGGCCCAGATTTGTAATAAAGGTGGGCTTCTTTGTTATTCTTGGTTGCGCATTCTCTGAATTCACATTTCTCCTTTACGCTTTCCAATTGGTATTGTGCACTTCCACTTGTTTCACCATAAATCCTACAAAAACATAAACACTAGGGGTACAAGTGGAACTCTGTTAATAGTATATGTCTATGTGTTAAAGTATGATAGTTTCTCTCCCTTTAGGCATAAGTTGGCGGTTAAAAATGATCTATAAGGACCGCCAACAATGTTCCATCTATGCTATTAAGAAGATAGGATTGATATTATGTTAGCATAGATTATGTTCTATACCGGCATGGCTTGAGTCCAAGTAAGTTGCAGCAGAAGATAAATTGAATGAATCATTAATACTCACAGTTCTTCTATCCATGATGAATGAGCTATGGCTTCCTCTGCAAAGTTATTGAAGTTCAGCATGCGCCCTGTCTCATCTCTGATTTGAAATTTATCTCATGACTTACCCAAATTAATTGTGAAAGATTTCTGCAGGGGTTAGTCCAATAAAATATCCAATGTCTACTACAGTAATTTCTAGTTCAATAACCAAACCAAACTCCATGTTTAATTTTGGTTAAGGAAGGCTATTTAACCTGAGCACCACGCTCAATTTAAAAGCCTTTGAAAATACCTATACCGTCGTACGTAGTACTTCCAAACCAAAACTTACTATGGCAGACAAAGGTGAAATGAAAGCACTTATAGAGATTTATTCATTTAGAGACGAAAAGGCGAACAATTGAACATGGATTAGAAAGGTAGAGACAACCAATACTAGCAACATAAGATTTTCTAGTTGAGCCCATTCCCCCAAGCTGGAATTTTGCAAAGCAATGTTAAGCTTGGATGGATATAATTCAATATTGCATGATGATTGGTTGGACATACCTTGCGTTGTTACTCTTCTATTTCAAACCTGAAATGGTTAGTGACAAAAAAATCCGAGGGAATATTTTCATAATTATAATTCTATGCTCAATTCATAAGGGCATTATAGTAAAATTAAAGGTGCAAGCTCAATTCATTTTTTTCAAGAGTGGTTATTTTAGGACACAAAGTCATTCTTGGGAAACCTTCGTTCATGGGGTGGTTTCCTCTAGAACACCAGTCTTTGTGCACCTAAATCAAGATTACAACGAGATCTACAATATTTATGATAAACATATGTATCTACAACCACCCTTTCAATAATTTTATGAACAGGCAGAATTTGGGGGTTGAAGATTTCGTGTGTGATAATGTTAGAGAGACCAATTGATCCAGGAGATTTCTCATATAAGCATGGATTCGATGAGGTGATAAAAGAAATTCCCATGCTCATTGATGTGGTCTCCCTTTTTAAACTCCAAGGGTGTTTCTTCATGGATGTCTATAGGCAACAAGTTTGCCTCTACTATTTCATGCCTATGACATTCATTGGATATTTTATTTTCTAGGATTTCCCATGGATTGGTGTCTCTAAGTTTGGTCTCGTCTAAGGCTTTCTCTAAACTTGGATGAGTCATGTTTACTACAAAAATTGATTTAAGCTCACCATTTGAATCTAGACCATGTTTAGATGCTAGTACTAAGGCTTCGGCCTCTTCCATCCATTCTTTGACAATAGCATATGTGTTTCTAGTATATTCTATGCATTTCTGCCATTGTTGCAGCTCTTCTTGATCATTCCAATAATCTTCATGACTCCTATTCTTGGGATGTCTTAATGGGATCCTAGGGTCATTATGAGATTTAGGAGAGAGAGCAGAAGAAGGATCATCAGGGTCAAGGATGGGTTTAGAGATGGGTTCAGATCAGGCTTTTAATGTGGGCATAGAAGGGGAGAAGATTGAATTAATTTCTAAGCGGCTTGGCTCTCCTTCTATGCATCACTAGACATGCCATCCTTGTATTCTTCCCAATGTCTTTCAGGGGGGAAGGAAGTTGATGACATTTTTGCAAGATGCTCTTCTGAGAAGATCTCATGTACATTGATTGATAAGCCTCTTAGCTAATTGGAACTCTAAATCATCAAAGTGGAGTTTCGATGGTTTAGAATTGACAGCTAAATCTTGGGATTGGAGTGGTTGTATTTTAGCTACCAAAACTTCCTCTGCTTGTTTGGGGTATGATTCCTTCTCTTCCTCGGGGAGCTCAGAAATAGCTAGAGCAACCTTGTTGATCATTGCTCTTGCTTTACTTATAGGCAAATAAGAAAAGGCTCCTCCAGAGGATAAATCAAGGGATTCCCTAGAATTCTTGGTAAGACCTAAATAAAAATGTTGAATAAGTACGGGGTCCGGAAAACCAAGGTCAGGGCCAGATATAACAAGTTCATTAAAACGATCCCATTATGTACTAAGAGATTCTTGTTCTAGTTGCCTAAAAGTTAGAACCTCTTTTCAAAGGTTAACTACTCTATGGATGGGAAAGAAATATAAACAAAATTCAGAGCATAAAGTTTCTCAATCCCCTTGCATACTTCCTACAGCTCGATTATACCAACGTTTAGCTCTTTCGATCAAAGAGAATGGAAAAAGCTTCCACCTTAAAGTCTTATCAGACATGCCAGCAATGTGCAAGCATGCACAGGTCTGCTTGAATTCTCGTAGGTGTAAGTATGGATTTTCGTTACCTTCTCCCGAGAAGGGTTTATCCCGAATCATATTAATTAGACACGGGCGTAGCTCATAGCCAGGTGTTATGATAGGCTCTATAGATTTTGGTGGCCCGAAGCTTTTGCGCATGCCAAATAGATAGATAGGTGTGAAATTTAAAGCATCCATAAGGATGAACATAAAATGTTGAAAAGGTAGGGATAAAATAGAAAAGATAAAAGTATAATACAAGATTAAGCTAAACTTAGTCAAAATCAGCAAACCGTTCCTCGGCAACGGTGCCAAAAATGCTTGTTGGTATAAATTAACTGCACTCTACTAAATATTATTATTCTCAGATTATCCGCAAGCGCACAGATATAATATACCACTGTCACATTTGACCCGGAGGTTTTAAATATCGTATCCACAAGGAACAGTACGTGATAATGACCAAGCTGATGAACTTAACCCTACAATTAGGCTATATAATATCAAGAAAGAGGAAATAGCTAATGATTATCTAGTTCCAACAACCGGTAAGCTTTGAATAATATTGTTCTAACTGGGCAGTGAAATGAATAAGAGTGGAAATCAAAGTTCCCTCCTGCCAAACACTTATACACCTATCGATCTTATCAACGGGAAGTGGACTACAGAGGAATCAATGTAGTTGTCACCTACGCGAACTACCACTATCCGGCCAATTAGGGGACATTCACAAGTAAACCTAGCCTAGGCACCACGCCTCCACTATGAAATACTACTTCAATCAAGCAATTACCAAGACCAAAGTACTCAATATGAGTTGCAAACTTAAGAACGAATAAGAACAAATGCTTACATGAATTAGAAGTTGAATACAAAAGTACCTCAGAACGCAGCTTTGGGCGAGGGAGCTGAATCCAGATGAATACAGCTACGAAGAAGCGCCAACAGGCTAGAACTCCTCAAGAACTCTACTCCACTACTCTATCTCTCTACTTCTCTAGACAAGACTAGATCTAGAATAACTAGTCTCTCCTAATTGCTACATCTAACCCTAACTAGAGATATTGAATTGAAGCTCAGGAATAGGGATGCCTCCAGGGGGTCTGCCCCTTTGTTTATAGCCCGGTGGGATGAATATGCGCCGTTGGATCAAACCGACTTAACCAAGGGCCGAGATGACTCCACAAAGGCGGTGGAAGCAGACTCCAGAAGGCGGGGGCCAAAACCCTAGGGGGCGCCGGCCGGCCCCACCCTAGGGCTCGCCGGCCCCACTTTGTGGGGTCTCAGGCCCCGGTTGCTCGGGTGTGTTCTAGATCCTTCCCACGTCCTTATGACGATGTTTCCTTCGCAGTTAAGTTTCGTGTCTTTTACTCACTTTATTCCCTCTTTTACGCTTTTCTGGAATACTCCCTGGAAAATACAGTATATGCAAAACTCGTGGAAATTGTCAGTTAAAACCCTAGACTAGTGTGTATTCATGTGTCATTTCATGTCTAAAGTTCTAAGAAAAGTTGACGTTATCCACCGTCAACAAGCACGATTTAAGGTAGAGACAACCAAGGTGAATTAGCAACATGGTATAGGATTTTTTTAGAAAAGCCCATCCCCCAAGCTTGAATTTTAAAGTTAAAAATCAAGTCTAGATGGATGTGATCAATGTTGCAAAGTGGTTGGTTGGACATACCTTCGAGTCATCATCCTTTATCCTTTTTGCTTTAGTCCTGAAATAGTTAGTGACAATAATATCCGAAGGAATATTTTCACAATTATGTTTCTATGCTATCACAGCAAAAAGGGTGCAAGTTTGTTCTTGGGAAACCTTCTAATTGCACTGATGTTGGTGGAGTGGTTTCCCCTCCAACACCAACCTTTAAGATGGCTATCTCAAGATTCACACATCGAGATTTGCAAAGTTTATGATAAACATATGCATCTACAACCACCCTTTTCAAGATTCTATGCACAGGTAAAGTGAGGGGGTTGGAGATCTCATGTGGGGAAATGTTAGAAAGACAAAATGATTCACAAGTTTTCTCTTGTAAACAAGGATCATCTATCTCAATCTCCAAAGGTGTTTCTTCATGAATGTCTATAGGCAAAAACATTATCTCATTCTTTCCATGCCTCAGACATTCATTGGACATTTTATTGTCCAAGAACTCCTTTGGATGGGTGTCTGTTAGGATGATCTCACCTAGGGCCTCCATACTTGGATGAGGTATAAGTTCATCAATTGGATCTGAACCAAGTATGGATTCCATCCATAAGGCTTCGTATCTGTCCATCCATTCTACACATTCTTGCCATTGTTGTGGCTCTTCTTGGTCTTCCTCGTGGCCTTGATGACTCATGTGCTTTGGATGTCTGAGTGGGTTTCTAGGATCATCATGAGTTTTAGGAGAAAGAGCACAAGATGGATCATTGGGATCAAGGATGGGTTCATAGATGGGTTCGGATAAGTCACAGAAGGGGAGAAGATAGGATTGGCTTCTAATTGGCTTGGATCTCCATCCTTGAATTCTTCCCAATGGGAATAAGGACGCTTCCTAAGAGATTCCTCCATAAGAGGATTTGAAATATGATCACTTGGAGATCTCTTATGCGGATGAGAGTTATTTGCTCTCCCAGAATCAATGAGATTACTCTCGAATTCAAAAGGATCTTCCAAGTGTGGAACTCCTTTTTCACTTGGGGAATTTTGGGGTATTGATGATTTGGTATAGGTAGCCAAATCTTGGGATTAGAATGGTTGTGATTTGGCTATCGGAACTTCCTCTCTTTGATCAGGAGATAATTCCTCCTTCTTCTTGGGGAGTATAGGATGAATGCTAGAGCAATAGGTCACTCCAGTAAATCTATTGAGCACAGACCTTGCTTGTCATCCTTGCTAATACCCATATAAAAATGTTCCTTGCTAAGACCCATATAAAAATGTTGAAGAAATATATGGTCTTCAAGAGCAAGGACTGGGCCAGTTAGGATAAGATCATTGAAATGCTCCCAGGATTCAGCAAGAGACTCATCTTTGCCTTGTATGAAGGACAAAATTTCCTTTCAAAGGCTGACTACCATGGAAATGGGAAAGTATTTTGAATAAAATTCTGAGCAAAGTGTTTCCCAATCTCCTTGCATACTACCTACAGTTTGGTCGTACCAATGTCTAGCTTTTCCAGTCAAAGAGAATGGAAAGAGCTTCCATTGTAAAGCTTCATCTGGCATGCCAGCAATGCGCAAGCATGCACAGATGCGGTAGAACTCACGTAGGTGTGAGTATGGGTTTTCATTGCCTTCTCCCGAGAAGGGTTGTTTTTGGATAAACTCTATAAGACACGAGCTTAGCTCGTAGCTAGGTTCTAGGATAGGTTTTGAAGATTCTGGTGGCATGAAGCTAGAGCTCGTGGGTTTAGCATATTGATAGATAGGAGTGGAATCCATGCTAAATATAAATAAAAGATAAAAATAAAAGGGTTAATCTAGGCTAGTAGCTAATTCAGCAACCTGTTTCCACGGCAACGGTGCCAGAAAGCTTGTAGGTATTTTTAAGTGCACACAGATAAATCTGCAAGCACAAGGATGTTGGTATTTAAGCACACAGATAAATCCGCAAGCGCACGGATACCGTTATAGCTTTCACCCGGAGGGTTTTAAATATCGCATCCACAGGGAAACAGGCTTAGTTAACTACGATCTAACTTAACCAGGGGTAGTCAATAAGTAAAGGTAAAAACTAGGTTAAAAGGTGGTAGTCAATGATGCTGGTGATGTAATCAAGGATAGTAGTG
This sequence comes from Eremochloa ophiuroides, assembly GCA_038502445.1. Classification (NCBI taxonomy): domain Eukaryota; kingdom Viridiplantae; phylum Streptophyta; class Magnoliopsida; order Poales; family Poaceae; genus Eremochloa; species Eremochloa ophiuroides. The sequence continues at coordinate 56,775,962 of JAHLJS010000002.1, forward strand.
TTGCAACTAAGGTTATGGCTATAATGTAGTCAAAGGTGTTGATAATATGGCTATGGTGATCTAGGTTGTAGATAATAGGAGTGTAGAGTGGATAACTAGGGGTTTCTACTTCTAACTTGGGCAAGCTCATGTCTTCTATTGCTCAATTGGGGATGAACATAAGGAGTAGACATCAACATAGGATGCTATTCCTTAGCAACAAGTCCTACATGGTACTACTAACGAGAGGTGGACTACAAAGGACTCAACGGTTGTGTCAAGGACTAAGTCTACCACGATCTATCACCGATCCAAAACAGTAGGGTGTATTTACGAGATACCGAGTATAAACACCACGCTTACACTGTGAATATTACTTTAACCTAAGCCGGATAGATTAAATCACTCAAAAGAGACTCGTAAACCAGAAGAACAATATAAACATAAACTTACTTTAATCTGAAGTTGGTTGCCCAGGCCATCTTAAGAGCTAGCTCTAGTAGAGCCAGATCCTACCGAAGTACAAGCCGTAGAGGGATCATCGACAGGCCGGCAACTCCTCCTAACTCTTCCCTCGCTCTCCATCTCTCTACTATCTAGTCCCTAGATCCTAATGAGAAGTTATCCTTTCATGGGACCCCTCTCGATTAGGGTTTACATATGATTGAATGAATTGGTCTGAAACCCTGGGGGTCTGGGGGTCCTTATATGGGCTGGTGGGATGAACCGTAGCCCTTGGATCAAACCGACCTCGACGGGCGGTCTGGATTGCGTGAAATATTGGGATGTGGGTCCACGTCGAAGCGGAGGCTGTTCCGTGACACTGACAGGTCGGCCGACCTAGGGGGTGGATCAGCCAATCCACTTCAGAGTCCAAACGCGTCTAGTTTTCTCTGACGAGTCTCTCGTGTCTTCTAGATTCTTCCTGATTTCCTTTCACGGTCGAATTCAATGCTATAGTCCGACATGTGGGTCTCCTTTGGTTCTTTTCCTTATAACACCCTGCGAAACACAGATTCACCAAAACTCGTGGAATTCTATCAGTCAACCCCTAAACCTACGTTGATGTTTGCTTTTATATCCTTTTTCATGTTTAGTTGACGGGTAAAATCATACAATAATTACCATCAACAAGCTCCCCCAAGCTTAACCTTTGCTAGTCCCTTAGCAAAGCCAAACTTTAGCAGATATTATAAGTTCTAGCCACCCCTCACAAGTATTCAGTTTTAAACCAAGAAGTACTCAAGGATTAGAGTAGACCAGGCTAACCTTTAGACTTACCTTTATTACCTTTGACCATGGAACTTGTTGCTTTCTCTTGGGTCTTGGGTAATTGAAGGATAGAATGTCTAAGTTAAGCACTATGTCTTAAGCTCTGTCATTCAACTCTCATCCTGGAGCTTTTGCAAAGTTCTCAAAGTAAACTCAGAGTTTCCTTTGTATGACTCTCTCAAGTCTCTCAATATGTGGTATTTGTGGATCCTCACCAAGGCAATAGTGATGCATGCCCTCTCTTCTCTCTCTCACCCTATAACTAATGGCTTATGTGTAGCTTATGGGTAAGGAGACAACTCATACATACTTGCAATGAATATATTGTAAAGTCAAACAATGGATCCAAAGAAACAAGTCATACAATTGAATCAAGATATGCATGTGAGGTGGTAGGTGGATATTTGTGGTGGCTAATCCTAATTCTACTCTTTTGCTGCTTGAAAACATCTCTCTGTCTCTTTTTTTTTAGCACTAGGGAATTGTGCTGCAGGACAACATGGGCTATCTTTCTTTTCTCTCTTTTTTTCCAGGCGACCATCAAAGTACCCATTGTTTTAATAATTCGGACACTTGTCCATTTTTACCTCTCAGGCGGGCATCTTTGTACCCATTGTTTTCTCTCATCTTAGTCTTTTGCATAGCCACATGCCTCTTCTCTGCAACAGTACTTTCCTTTTTATTTTTCTTTTGAGAGATAGCAACAAGAACTTTGGAGCATTGATCTAGGGTAACCAATGGGGTATATTTTTGGGTGTTTCCTCCTAGTGTAGGAGTAAACTTTTTGGATGGAATGTGGCTGCACCTACTCGGATATGAGTAGTGAATTATGGGTGGAGTGCACATGATCTTGATTGTAAAAACATGACAAGTTGCTATGGTATCAACAAAGCTTGACTAAACTCAAAACAAAGCAAGTAGCATATATTGTGTATGTTTTTCCTAATCTAGCATGTATGGCTGTGGTGGGAATGTAAAGCTCTTGTCATACACGAACTCATCATGTGGTTTTAAGGATTTTCAAAATAAATCTCCAGAATTCAAGTTTCACTAGGAACAAGATAAATAGCAACTCATACTTTGCATATCATATCCCTCAATATCTTAGACTTAGATCAAGCATTTGCTACCCACAAGTTTTAGGTTCAAAGTAAATCTTCAAGTTAAAATGGTTGTGTCTAAAACTTGGGATGATTCAAGGTTGAAAACTAAGTGTTATGAGGAATCATAGTGGGGTGCTACTTACCAAATTTCATGCATGATGTTGACCTATGGAGTTCATTTTATCTGGGCAACAACTTCTGTAAGCATTTTTTTCAAACTTAAGCAAACTCACTAAACTAAGCAAACCTAATCAAGCTAAGCAAATCTTTATTTGGGTTTCAAATTTTATTTCACTAGCTAACTCACGCGAAAAGCAATATGGTACAATAATAAGGTGAGAAACTTATACTTAGCTGGATTCAAGTGGAGGGTGCCCTCCCCAAGCTGGATGTTTGACATGGTCTTTGATGTTGCATGTTGAGTGATCCTTCTGGGAGCAGGTGTACCGGCAGCGTAAGGACGCCAGGTTGACTAGCTCTTTGATCATGTTTTGTCCTGTGAAACTCAATTGCCAACAAGAATACCAAATCTCATGGAGAGGGGTTAGGATAATACCGCTCCATGGTTAGTGGAAAATTTCCAGTAGAAAGTTCCCTTAATGAGTGGACCTTCATGTGCCCATATTTTTTTGGTTTTTTCATAAAAATGTGTGGACCTTCATGTGCCCACATATTTTTAGTGTTTTAAGTTTATGAATGCAAAAAGTAAATATGATGCAAAAGTCTATCCTAGATGTATGCAAATTATTTTTGTGCCACCACAGTGAATAGTCTTTATGAGCTATGCCACAAGATTAGTCACGTAGGGCTTTTATATTTTATTATGCAAAGTAATAAATATTTTTCTTTTTAATGCAGGAAAGTAAATATGCAACTACTTAAGATATTAATGCAATGCCAAAAATAAATATAGATAGGTACCAGTTTTACCTTTTGGCGAAGGCTCGGTGATTTATAGTCCTCCGAACAGGACTCTTGGCCTGTTCATTCCTTGCCGGGTGCATCATCGGGTTGAGATGGTGACCCTAGTTTCATCTCTGATGATGTGCTGGAAGGTGACTCCTCCTTCCTCCATTCCTCTTTGGTTAGTGAAGTTAATGTTGATGTTGGGGTTGGGGGCCCATCCTTCTCAGTCTCTTCTTCCTCACGCTTCTTGTCTTCTAAAAATGTGATCTCATTACTCCTTACAACTTCTCCTTCATAGTCTGCCTAACCATCCTTGAGTGGTTGGTTTGGGATGAACGATGTCTCCTCCTTGATTTGTTCTTCTTTGGCTGCTCATAAGTTGTGTAACTATTGAAGTAGCAGCGCTCCTTTTCTGTGAAATTGGAAGTGGACCCTTTCCTGCTCTCATATAGATGATTGCTCGTGTGGTGTTGAGGAACAGTCTTCCAAATTCAATTGGTGGATCATACTATTCCTCTTCCATATCTAGGACCAAGAAGTCAGAGGGGACGTAGTGATGTTGAATTCTCTCTAGGAACTTGAACGTCTAGTCTGCCATCTCTTCCATTATGTTGACACTCGATTCAATGTTGCAGAAGGTCTTGTGGAAGATCCTTTGGTGCACTTGATCGTTGGCACGACTGGATCGTCTAGTCTTGGTAGCTGTGGTAATCCAAGGAGGTGATCGTATTCAACCATAACCGAATTGATCATCCTCACTGCTTCACTATGTATTTGCTTGGGCAGGAGTTTGTAGTGTCTTGCTCATGAGTGGCTTGTATCCTTTTGTTCTTTCCTTTGAGTGTTGTCGGACCTTTTGCTTCTCTCATTGTTCTATTCCTGCAAAGCATTAGTGGACAACACATACCCAAAGGAATATACAAGTAATGACAGGGATAGTGTTGTCATAAAGCTAAAGGTCACTTTTATGATGTAGAGAAGTTGTTTGAACATAGAACATTTATGATTCACCATTACCTCTTCTATGGAGGATTGATTTTATGTAGTCTTTAAGTTCGATTTTCATACGTGGCATTTGTAGAACTAATCAAACTTATAGAAGTAAGGTAATGGTGAGTAGAGGGATTGCAAAGAAGCGTACCTAAGCGACGGGAGGTTGAGAGGAGGAAGACCGTGGTCAGATTAACTTTGATGGAATTTGGCCATCCTTCCTTATGCTTCAACTGGATAGCGATGGCTCCTGGTTCTTAGGTCCACTGAGCAGGACCTCTCCCTTGCATTAAATGTTCTTTGTATCATTCCATTCAGTAGTTGTGTCTTCCTTGTGCAATGTTGGTGGAGTTCATGTCTTGCTTCATCTCTCATGTGAGTTTATCTCTAGACTTTCCCAAATTTATTTGAGAGTTTCCTGCAGGGGTTAGTCTAACAAAATATCCAGGATCTACTACAACATACTATTAGATCAAAAATCAACCTGGACACCATGTCTAATTTGATTCAGGAAGGCATTTTAACCTAAGCACCACGCTTAATTTAAAAGCCTTTGAAAGTAAAATCAACACACCCTTTTGGTTCAAGAATTATACTAAACACCATGTTTAATTTAATTCAGGAAAACAGGTTAAACTAAGCACTATGCCTAATTTAAAAGGTGTATGAGACTACTCCAAACCTTAGCATACTATAATAGATAAAGGTAGCATGATAGCACTACAGAGATTTACTTAAGTGGAGATGAAAAAGCATGATTGAAAGGTAATGACAACCAAGATGAATTAGCATCACGGTATAGGATTTTTTTTTCAAAAAAGCCCATCCCCCAAGCTTGAATTTTGCAAGGCAAAAATCAAGTATGGATGGATGTGATCAATGTTGCATGATAATTGGTTGGACATTCCTTACGTTGTCATCCTTCATCGTTTTTGCTGTAGTCCTGAAATGGTTAGTGACAATAATACCCAAAGGAATATTCTCACAATTGTATCTCTATCCTCATTTCACAAGGGCATTTTAGCAAAAGGTGAAGACTTGTGTATGAAACATACCTCGAGATTTGCAATGTTTATGATAAACAAATGCATCTACAACCACCCTTTTCAAAATTCTATGGATAGGTAAAGTGAGGGGCTTGGAGAACTTAAGTATGGCAATGATAGAGAGACCTGTTGACTCAGGAGTTTTCTCTTGTGAGTGCGGATCTGATGCGGTGCTCATGAAAAAACATTCATGCTCACCAATGTCATCATCCGGTTCAATCTCCAAGGGTGTTTCTACATAAATGTCTATAGGCAAAGGTTTTGTCTCTATCATTTCATGCCTAAGACAGTCATTGGACATGTCATTATCCAAGATCTCCTTTGGATGGGTGTCTCTCAGGTTGATCACGCCTAAGGCCTCCATACTTGGATGAGTTATAAGTTCATCATTTGGGTCCATACCAAGTATGGATTCCATCCATAAGGCTTCGTATCTATCTATTCATTCAACACATTCCTCCCATTGTTGTAGCTCTTTATGATCTTCCTTGTGGTCTTGATGGCTCCTATGCTTTGAGTGTCTGAGCGGGTTTCTCGGATCATCATGAGTCTCAGGAGAGAGAGTACAAGAGGGATCATTGGGATCAAGGATGGGTTCACAGATGGGTTCAGATAAGTCATCTACTGTGGGCATAGAAGGGGAGAAGATAGAACTGGCTTCTAATTGGCTTGGCTCTCCTTCTATGGCATCACTAGACATGCCATCCTTGAATTCTTCCCAAAGTCCTATGAAAGGACGCTTTCTAAGAGACTCTTTGTTGACACTTGTTAACGTCCAAATTTTATTATCAATTATCCCTACACTACACATGAATATCTAGTAGAATAGGGCTATTACTAATAATTTCCATGAGTTTTGGTGAATTGTATATTTTCCAGGGGATTATCCAGAAAAGCTTAAAAGAATGATTAAAGTGCATGATTATCACGAAACTTATCGCGAAGGAAACAAACGTCAACGGCAAGATATAAGAGTGTAGAAGGCACCCGAAGCAACCGGGGCCCCACCTGGCAGGTGGTGGGGCCGGCCAGCCCTAAGGGGTGCCAAGTGGTGCCCCACTAGGGTTTTCTGACCACCGCCTTTCGGAGTCTTCTTCCACCATCTTTGAGGAGTCATCTCGGCCCTTGGTTAAGTCGGTTTGATCCTACGGCACGCATTCATCCCACCGGGCTATAAATAGAGGGCCAGACTCCCTGGAGGAGGCCAGATCAAGGGCTGAAGAGCCTAAAGCATTAGATAGATATCCATTAGATCTAGGCTTGCAATCAAGAAAGAGATTAGAGAGATAGAGTAGATGCGTAGAAATTCGGAGGAGACCTGGCCTGTCGGAGCTTCTTCCTAACTGTATTCGTCTGGATTCAGCTCCCTCGCCCAGAGCTGCGTTCTGAGGTACTTTTATATTCAACATTCTGATTCAAGTAAGCATTTGTTCTTATTCTTTCTTAAGCTTACAACTCGTATTGAGTGCTTTGATCTTGGTAGCTCCTAGGTTGAAGTAGTAGTTGGTAGTGTAGACGTGGTGTCTAGTCTATAATTACTTGTGAATGTCCCCTGATTAGCCAGATAGTGGTAGATCGCATAGGTGACTGCTACGTTGAGTCCTCTGTTGTCCACTTCCTGTTGATAGGATCGATAGGTGTATAAGTGCTTGGTAGGAGAGAACTCTGATTTCTGCTCTTATTCAGGTCACCGCCCAGTTAGAACGATATTATTCAAAACTTACCGGTTGTTGGAACTAGATAATCACTAGCTATTTCCTCATTCTTGATATTCTCTGGATTGATTGTGTTATCGGGTTAAGAATCAATAGACTTAGTCAGAATCACCTACTGTTCCTTTAGGTTCGATATTGAAACCCGAATTGTCTGGTGAAGTGCTACATCGGTATTATATCTGTGCGCTTGCGGATACTTTGATAATAATAATATTTAATAGAGTGCAGTTAATTTTTACCAATAAGCATTTCTGGCGCCGTTGTCGGGGAACAGTTTGCTGATCTTGAATATAGTTTATCTTAATCTTGTGTTATACTTTTATCTTTTATCTTTTACTTTTTAAATATGGAACCCATATCCCAACTTTTATATCAATATGGAGCACCAACGGGATCGTATCTCCATCCAAAAGAATCGTCTAAACCTATTACATCATCTGGCTATGAGTTACGCCCAGGATTAATTAAGTTAGTTCAGGAACACATTTTTTCTGGCAGCTCTAGCGAAAACCCCTATTCCCATTTAGCTGATTTTGAGCAGACATGTGCATGTCTGCATATTAAGGACATGGCAGATGAAACTTTAAGAAGGAAACATTTTTTGTTTTCATTAATTGGAAAAGCAAAAAAATGGTATAATCGCCATGTTGGGAGTAGTCAAGGAGATTGGAAAGTATTGCGTGCTAATTTTTGTCTTAAATTTTTTCCTATCAAAAAAGTTGCTAAACTTCGTTTTGAAATTATTAGATTTAAACAATTAGATAACGAATCATTAGGCAAGGCTTGGGAACACTGTGATGGATTTATAAATTCTGGACCTAATCTTGCTTTGCCAGAACCTATGTTTTTGTAACATTTCTTTTTAGGCCTTAATGATAAAAATAAAGAATATCTTAATTTGGCCGCGGATGAAGCATTTATGCATATTACTGCTACACATGCTAAAACTATTCTTACTAATATCTTAAATGATCTCCCTAAAGAAAAAGAATAGTCATTAGAAGATGAATCTTTGTTACCTAATTCCAAATTTTTGTCTGATTCATCTCAACCTTTACCTGAACTATCTAATGAGAAGGAGATAACTCTAATTTCTGATTTTATGCTTGAATTTGAGGATGAACTTTTTGATGATTATGGAAATACCTCATATTATCATAAAATTATAAAACCTCAAGAGTCTATGAATTTTAAAAGTTTTAATGTTTCATATCCTGTTGATTTAAAATTCCTTAGAGAAATAACAAGAGAATTGATTTTTGTTATGAGTAATGAGTGGTTGATAGAATCTAAACTTTCAAAAGATATAATTTGTTTAAATTCTACTGCCATTACTATTAAATGTCAAATTGATGCATATTCTTTTGATGCCTTTTATAATCCTATACTAGGTGTCAATATTATGTCTCTTACATTTGCTGAAAAATTCATGAAAGATATGCCATTAATTTCTACGAATAAATTTTTGAAAAGTAGTTCAGGACATATTATTCCTAGTTCAGGAGTTTTATGTGCTCTTCCCATTGGGATAAATGAATTTTGAATTTTGCTGAATTTTTATATCTTTGATGTTTGGGATTTCGATGTGTTGATTGGATTACCAATAGGAAAACTCTTACGGGAAGGTTGTACGGGCAATTTAGATATTAAACTTGAGAAAGGAGTTAATCTCTCTGTGCCTGTAGCGCATGTATTAAAAGCTAAGGCAGAGCCACTTCCTGAGTTAGATCCAATAGAAGTGGTTAAAGCTATGTTATTTGAAGAATTTATTGAACCTAATTTAGAAGATGATACCCAGTTCTTCATTAATGAAGAGGAGGAGGATACTATTGATCCTGAACCTCTGGATGAACTACTAGAGCCACCTAAGCCTTCTATTGAGCTTAAACAACTATCTTCTGGTCTTAAATATGTTTTGTGAATAATGATCAAAATTCTCCTATGATTATAAGTGATAAATTTCTGATGAAGAATGTTTTAGATTAATAACTGTTTTAGAAAAACATCGTGGTGCTTTTGGTTATTCACTCCAAGACCTTAAGGGGATTAGTCCTATTTTGTGCACCCATCGCATTCCAACCAACCCAGAGATTACACCTTCTAGAGAGCCCCAGCTTAGGCTTCAAAATGTGATAAGGAAAGTTGTCAAGAAAGAGGTCTTAAAACTTTTGCATGCTGGGATTATTTATCCTGTGCCGCATAGTGAGTGGGTAAGCCCTGCTCAAGTTGTACCTAAAAAGGGTAGAATGACCGTAGTTCAAAATGATAAAAATGAATTAATACCCCAGAGAACTGTCACTGGTTGGCGAATGTGCATAGATTATAGAAAACTTAATAAAAAAACAAAGTCATTTTCCGCTACCCTTTATTGATGAGATGTTAGAGCATTTAGCAAAAAATTATTTCTTTTGTTTCCTTGATGGTTATTCTGCATATCACCAAATTCCTATCCACCCTGATGATCAAAGTAAAACCACTTTTACATGTCCTTATAGAACTTATGCTTATCGTTGAATGTCTTTTGGATTATGTAATGCACTTGCTTCTTTTCAAAGATGTATGATATCTATATTTTCTAAAATAATAGAAGAAATCATGGAAGTTTTTATGGATGATTTTTCAGTTTATGGAAAGACTTTTGATGATTGTCTAGAAAATCTAGATAGGGTTTGCAAAGATGTGAAGAAAAGCACTTAGTCCTTAATTGGGAAAAATGTCATTTTATGGTTAAAGAAGGAATAGTGCTAGGACACCTGGTGTCTGAAAGAGGTATAGAGGTAGACAAGGCAAAAATTGAAGTAATTGAACAACTACCTCCACCTATTAATATAAAAGGAATCCGAAGTTTTCTTGGTCATTGTGGTTTTTATCGTAGATTTATAAAAGATTTTTCACATATTGGTAGACCACTGACTAACTTATTAGCTAAAGATGTTCCTTTTGAATTTGATGATGCATGTTTAAAATCTTTCAATATTCTTAAAGAAGCACTTACATCAGCACCAATCCTTCAACCCCCTGATTGGTCTTTGTCTTTTGAAATTATGTGCGATGCTAGTGATTATGTTGTAGGGGCCATATTAGGACAAACAAAGAATAAGAAGCATCATGCAATTACTTGTGCAAGTAAAACTATGACAGAGCACAACTAAATTATACAACAACTAAAAAGAGCTCTAGGCTGTTGTTTTTGCTATTGATAAATTTAGATCTTACTTAGTAGGAGCAAAGGTAATTGTCTATTCCGATCATGCTGCTGTAAAATATTTGCTCACTAAGAAAGATGCTAAACCACGTTTGATAAGATGGATTTTGCTACTTCAAGAATTTGACTTCGAAATTAAAGATAGAAAAAGAATAGAAAATCTAGTTACTCGTCACTTGTCTAGAATACACTTTGAGAAACCTCAGGAACTACCTATTAATGACTCATTAAGAGATAACACGTTGTTTAAAGTGACCAAGTCAGACCCTTGGTACGCGAATATTGTCAACTTTATGGTTGCAGTTTATGTATCACCAGAGGAAAATAAAAAGAAGCTCATTTATGAAAGTCGTCTCCACATATGGGATCCACCATACCTCTTTAGAGTTTGGTCAGATGGGTTACTTAGAAGATGTGTACCAGTAGAAGAAGGCGTGCAGATCATTCAGAAATGCCATGCGTGACCATATGGAGGTCATTATGGGGCATTCCGCACTCATACTAAGATCTGGCAGAGTGGGTTCTTTTGGCCAACTTTGTATGAAGACACCAAAGATTTTGTCTGGAGATGTGGATCATGTCAGAGGCATGAAAATATCAATGTAAGAGATGCTATGCCACTCACCAACAATCTCCAGATCGAGCTCTTTGATGTCTGGGGAATTGATTACATGGGACCATTTGTGAAATCAAGAAACTATGGATACATTCTGGTGGCAGTTGATTATGCATCCAAGTGGGTAGAAGCTATGCCATGCATGAATGCTGATTCCAAACATTTAAAGAAGATGTTCGAAGAGATTATATTTCCAAGGTTTGCGACATCAAGGATGGTCATTAGTGACGGAGGAACACATTTCACTGATAAGAAGTTTCACCGATACTTATAAGCTCATGGAATCCGTCATAATGTGGCTACCCCATACCATCCTTAGACAAGTGGCCAGGCAGAAACATCAAACAAACAGATCAAGAATATTCTACACAAAACAGTAAATGAGATGGGTACTGCATGGTAGGATCGATTACCCGAAGCACTTTGGGCATATCGGACTGCCTACAAGACACCCTTGGGCATGTCACCTTATCAGTTAGTGTATGGTAAGACTTGTCATTTACCAGTGGAATTAAAACACAAAGCTCACTGGGCCATTAAGAGATGGAATATGGACTTTGAAGCCGCTGGAGAAAAGAGGAAGATGCAATTATCAGAATTAGAAGAATGGAGAGAAAATGCTTATCACAATTCAAAGATCTACAAAGACAGAACAAAAAGATGGCATGACAAGAGGATCAAGAAGAAGAAGTTCGCACCAGGAGATAAGGTATTGCTTTTTAATTTGAGGTTTAAATTATTTGGGCTTGGAAAGCTACGAAGCAAATAGGAAGGACCATTTACGGTTGTGAACGCATCGCCACATGGAGCGGTAACTCTACAATCACACGAAGGTACATTATTCAAGGTAAATGGTCACCAACTTAAATTATTTTTAGAGCCATTTAATTCAGAAGTTGTTGATGGGCTAGACTTTGTCCAGTTACCAACTTTTTAGTCCCGTCATTGTCCGTTACGAAAAAATATCGCGCATCGCAACTAACAGGAAGTAGATAGAGTCTAGAAGCTTCACGAGCACGGCCACCCCGGGAGGACACCTGGTAGGGCCGACCGGCGCCCTAGTGGAGCCGGGCGGCGCCCCCCTATCCCATCTCGTCTTGACTCTTGTTTTCTTTTCTTTCTACATCCTTTCTAAACACTTTCACGTAGATTCCCGATGCGTGCGGATATTCTTCCCTATGAATCCTGTAGAACCTAGATTTGATCTTATCCTGTCTCCTGAAAACTCATATAAATACGCACCCATACCGCCCTCATTTGCATCCCATCAACAGTCGCCTCTCTCTCCTTCCAAAGAAACTTTCTAGTTTAGATCTAGTAGCAATGGCAGACAAAGCGGTCTTTGGCGCTAACTCCAGCAAGATCCAAGGTGACGAATCAGAGGCCATCGTTCTCGCACAGCCGAAGCCTCTCGCCATCGTACCATCGAAGCACCTCGCTACGGTGCCTCCGCAATTCGAGCAAGTCTACTACACGCAAGCTCAGCCTGCTCTACCATCATCACCCGCAAGGCTGCTGCTAGAAGACGGTACCAAGGGAAAGCAGGTCGCTATTCCCCGAGGCACCCAGCTTCTTCCACCTAGAGACAATAAACGACTCCTGTCGGTCAAGACCAACAAGAACGGGATGTTAGTGTGTGCAAAATACACCACTTCTCGCCCTGCCATCAAAGGAGTTCGTGCACATCCAGGCCAAGTCCGCTACACTGATTTCATACCACCTCCGCCCAAGAGACAGAGAGCTGCTTCAGCATTATTGCTAGAGAAAGGTCCTAAACAGCCTCCGCTCTCTCTGCTAATCCTCAATGAGAAGATTGAAGCCCTCTCTAAGGGAATAGAGAAGACTGAAGAATTAAGAACTAAGATTATGGGAAACATGACTAAGCAGATAGAAATCAATGTCAAGTTAATCCGCAGCCTCAAGCGCGACAAAGATAAGCTCGAAGAAGAGGTTGGGAAGCTTAAGAGAGAGATCAGAGATCTCAAAAGAAGGGGCAGCCTTAAGCTATCCTAGTTATCTACCCTAGTTATCTATGTAATAAGGCACAAGTTTGTCAGATTTTATTATATTATTAAGTTTGCTTGGTTATAAATATTAGAACAAGGCCTAATGAGCTAGGGCAGTTGTTAGCTCAGTCAGTTGTTAGAGTTATCTATTATTATTGAATGAATAAAGTGCCTTATTCTTATTAATATTTTAGTATTTCTTTATACTCTACTCTCTATTTTTTGGTATGCATGTTGTCTTCACATGTTGTGCAGAAAAGTATACAGGAAAACAAGTGTGGGGAGGCGCATCATGACCACGGAAATCAATTCGCTCGGGAAAATCACGTAATTCAGAAAACAATCAAACCAGGACCACGCGCACCGAAGTGGGTCCCGAAGGGCCACAGAGGGACGCTGCCCGGCACCCTACCTGGGCCGGCCGGCGCCACTCTACCTCCTCTGCGACCTCGCCTCGGCCACGGTCAGGTTTGAGTCCAATACAAGTATAATTGCATATATTTCAATTCCTGTTTCGATCTGAATCAAAATTTACATGATAAATCACTTTTAAAAAGAAAAGACTGTTTAATTCATGACTTAAGACTAAATTATATAACACTTTTCTAGGAGTCATGTTACTGTTGGAAACTATTTATAGGGACACCATGATTGTTTAAGTTGTTGTGGAACACGAGATAGTAGAATAATGAGAACTCAATTCCTGTTGTTTCGTCTTTGGAGATTTTATTTCAAAATTAAATAATTAGTTATACCTCTCCTTTGTGGTAAAGATAATGTCCCACCAGAGCCATATATAGGATAGAAACCTTCTACATTTAGTACTTGCTTTTGTGTTGAGTTTGGTCAGCCTTTGTAACCCTTTGAAGAAATTTGTCATATTTTTGAATCAAGTGCCACTTCCACATAAGCATTACTCTAATCCGGACTAATAGCAAATTATTCCACTAAAAATGTTTCTCTCCTACACTGGAGAGAAAACACCAAAAATAATCATATAGAATAGATACCAAATAATTGCTCCATGTTTCGTTAAAATCTCTCGACTGCTAAATCCCAAAAGAGGTATGAGCTACGCAAATGAAAAAGGGAGTATAAAAAATAGACAAGTGTTCGAAGAAATTAAAACAACGGGTACTTAGATGCTCGCCCCCCTTGAAAAAGAAAAAAAAGAGAGAGAAAGAAGAAGAAAGAAAGAAGATAGCTCATACTCTCTGGATAAACTTAATTGTTAAAAGAGAGATTTATTTTCAAGGAGCAAGGTAGAATTAGGTTTCACCATATTCCAACAAATAAAGCTTGATTCGATTATATGCCTCATTTCTCTGTGGATTCATTGCTTGACTTTACAATAAATGCAATACAAGTATGTTTTCACATTCATACCTACCTGAGACCCACATAAGCTTTTTAGAAGTAGGATAAAGAAGGCTATATCAATAATGCCTTGGTAAGGATACAAAAATACCAGATATATCAGTGATTCAAGAGTACTACAAAAGGAGAAGGTAAATCTAAGTTTTATTTGTAAAATCAACTTGCTCTCCAATTGACTTAACTAAAGGAAGAGAGTGATCTGTTTCAAGCTATTCTATTCTCCAACTACTCAAAGATTCACGGTAGACACTTTGAATTCCGCAGTACATGGATGACTAGATCAGTTTTATATAATATATTCTCAAGTTATGTTTTAAATGATCCGTTCTCTCTAAACTTTTATATCTTAAAACCAACCCTTTTTCTCGGGATGAGTAAAAGCCTAAGTGTGGGGGTAATTGTTGACACTTGTTAACGTCTAAATTTTATTATCAATTATCCTTGCATTACACATGAATATCTAGTAGAATAGGGCTATTACTAATAATTTCCATGAGTTTTGGTGAATTGTATATTTTCCAGGGATTATCCAGAAAAGCTTAAAAGAAGGATTAAAGTGCATGATTATCATGAAACTTGATCGTGAAGGAAACAATCGTCATCGGCAAGATAGAGGAGTGTAGAAGGCACCCGAAGCAACCGGGGCCCCACCTGGCAGGTGGTGGGGCCGGCCGGCCCTAAGGGGGGCCAGGCGGCGCCCCATAGGGATTTCTGCCCGCTGCCTTCCGGAGTCTTCTTCCACCGTCTTTGAGGAGTCATCTCGGCCCTTGGTTAAGTCGGTTTGATCCTACGGCATGCATTCATCCCACCGGGCTATAAATAGAGGGCTAGACCCCCCCCCCCCGGAGGAGGCCAGATCAAGAGCTGAAGAGCCTAAAGCATTAGGTAGATATCCATTAGATCTAGGCTAGCAATCAAAAAAGAGATTAGAGAGATAGAGTAGATGAGTAGAGATTCGGAGGAGTCCCGGCCTGTCGGAGCTTCTTCGTAGCTGTATTCATCTAGATTCAGCTCCCTCGCCTGGAGCTGTGTTCTGAGGTACTTTTGTATTCAACATTCTGATTCAGGTAAGCATTTGTTCTTATTCGTTCTTAAGTTTACAACTCGTATTGAGTGCTTTGATCTTGGTAGCTCCTAGGTTGAAGTAGTAGTTGGTAGTGTAGACGTGGTGTCTAGGCTATAATTACTTGTGAATGTCCCCTGAGTAGGCGGATAGTGGTAGAATCGCGTAGGTGACAGCTACGTTGAGTCCTCTGTAGTCCACTTCCCGTTGATAGGATCGATAGGTGTATAAGTGCTTGGTAGGAGAGAACTCTGATTTCTGCTCTTATTTAGGTCACTGCCCAGTTAGAATGATATTATTCAAAGCTTACCGGTTCTGAGAACTAGATAATCACTAGCTATTTCCTCATTCTTGATATTCTCTGGATTGATTGTGTTATCGGGTTAAGAATCAATAGACTTAGTCAGTATCACCTACTGTTGCTTTGGATTCGATATTAAAACTAGGATTGTCTGGTGAAGTGCCACATCGGTATTTATCTGTGCGCTTGCAGATACTTTGATAATAATAATATTTAATAGAGTACATTTAATTTTTACAGACACTCTTCCATAAGAGGATTTGAAATATGATCACTTGGAGGTCTCTTATGCGCATGATAGTTATTAGCTCTCCCAGTATCAATGAGGTTACCCTCGAATTCAAAAGGAGTTTCCAAAGGTGGAACTCCTTTTTGGGAATTTTGTGGTATTGATGAGATAGCTAAATCTTGGGATTGGAATGGTTGTGATTTGGCTATCGAAACTTCCTCTCTTTGATCAGGAGTTGATTCCTCTTCCTTCTTACGGAGTGTAGGATGAATGCTAGAGCAACAGGTCTTTCCAGTAAATCTATTAAGCATGGACCTTGCTTCAATAGCAGTCAAACGGGAAAATGATCCTCCAGAGCAATAGTTAAGGTCTTGCTTATCATCCTTGCTAAGACTCATATAAAAATGTTGAAGAAATATATGGTCTTCAGGACCAAGGTCTGGGCCAGTGAGGATAAGATCATTGAAACGCTCCCAGGATTCAGCAAGAGACTCATCTTTGCCTTGTATGAAGGACAAAATTTCCTTTCAAAGGCTGACTACCATGGAAATGGGAAAGTATTTTGAATAAAATTCAGAGCAAAGTGTTTCCCAATCTCCTTGCATACTACCTACAGTTTGGTCGTACCAATGTCTAGCTTTTTCAGTCAAAGAGAATGGAAAGAGCTTCCATTGTAAAGCTTCCTCGGGCATGCCAGCAATGCGCAAGCATGCACAGATGCTGGTAGAACTCACATGGGTGTGAGTATGGGTTTTCATCGCCTTCTCCCTAGAAGGGTTGTTTTTGGATAAACTCTATAAGACACGGGCTCAGCTCGTAGCTAGGTGCTAGGATAGGCTTTGAAGATTCTGGTGGCATGAAGCTAGAGCTCGTGGGGTTAGCATACTAATAGATAGGAGTGGAATCCATGGTAAAAGATAAATAAAAGGCTAAGCTAGGCTTGTAGCTAAGTCAGCAACCGTTTCCCCGGTAACGGTGCTAGAAAGCTTGTTGGTATTTTTAAGTGCACACAGATAAATCCGCAAATACACGGATACCGTTGTAGCTTTCACCCGGAGGGTTTTAAATATCGTATCCACAGGAAAACAGGCTTGGTTAACTATGATCTAACTTAACCAGGGGTAGTCAATAAGTAAAGGTAAAAACTAGGTTAAAAGGTGGTAGTCAATGATGGTGGTGATATAATCAAGGATAGTAGTGTTGCAACTAAGGTTATGGCTATAATGTAGTCAAGGGTGTTGATAATATGGCTATGGTGATCTAGGTTGTAGATAATAGGAGTGTAGAGAGGATAACTATGGGTTTCTACTTCTAACTTGGGCAAGCTCATGTCTTCTATTGCTCAATTGGGGATGAACATAAGGAGTAGACATCAACATAGGATGCGATTCCTTAGCAACAAGTCCTACATGGTACTACTGACAGGAGGTGGACTACAAAAGACTCAACGGTTACGTCAAGGACTAAGTCTACCGCGATCTACCACCGATCCAGAACAGTAGGGTGTATTTACGAGATACCGAGTATAAGCGCCACGCTTACACTGCGAATATTACTTTAACCTAAGCCGGATAGATTAAATCACTCAAAAGAGACTCGTAAAGAAGAACAATACAAACATAAACTTACTTTAATCTGAAGTTGGTTGCCCGAGACGTCTTAAGAGCTAGCTCTAGTAGAGCCAGATCCTATTGATGTACAAGCCGTAGAGGGATCACCGACAGGCCAGCAACTCCTCCTAACTCTTCGCTTGCTCTCTATCTCTTTACTATCTAGTCCCTAGATCATAATGAGAAGTTATCCTTTCATGGGACACCTCTCGATTAGGGTTTACATATGATTGAATGAATTGGTCTGAAACCCTAGGGGTCTGGGGGTCCTTATATAGGCCGGTGGGATGAACCGTAGCCCTTGGATCAAACCGACTTCGACAGGCGGTCTAGATTGCAGTGAAATATCGGGATGTGGGTCCACGTCGAAGTGAAGGTGGTTCCGTGACACTGACAGTTCGGCCAACCTAGGGGGTGGATCGACCGATCCACTTCGGAGTCCAAACGCATCCCGCCTTCTCTAGCGAGTCTCCGGTGTCTTCTAGATTCTTCCTGATTTCCTTTCGCGGTCGAATTCGATGTTTTAGTCCAACATGTGGGTCTCCTTTGGTTCTTTTCCTGATAACACCCTGCGAAACACAGATTCACCAAAACTCGTGGAATTCTATTAGTTCAACCCCTAAACCTGTGTTGGTGTTTGCTTTTATATCCTTTTTCATGTGTAGTTGATGGGTAAAATCATACAGTAATTACCGTCAACAACGGATTCTGTTGTAGCTTTCACCCGGAGGGTTTTAAATATCGTATCCACGGGGAAACGGGCTTGGTTAACTACGATCTAACTTAACTAGGGGTTAATCAATAAGTAAAAACTAAGTTAAAGGTGATAGTCAATGATGGGTGTAGAGATGCAATTAAAGATGGTGGTGTTGTAACTAAGGTGATGGCTAATAGGTGTAAAACTAATCAAGGGGTTATATAATATGGCTATGGTCACCTAGGTTGTAGATAATAGGAGTGTAGAGAGGATAACTAGGGGTTTCTGCTTCTGACTTGGGCAAGCTTCTGCCTTGTACTACTCATCTGAGGAAATCACTATAGGGAAAGATATCAACAGAGGATGTTTCCCTTAGCAAAGCTATCCTACTCTTCCTTCTGACGGGAGGTGGACTGTGTAAGACTCAACAGGCTCGGTCACCCCCGTGATCTACCACCGATCCGGCCAGACAGGATGCATTTACAGGTAATTATAGTCTAAGCACCACGCCTACACTATAGATTACCACTCTACTCCCTCTAGAACAGGAATAAAGTACTCAAAAGAGAGACATAAACTAGATAAGCAATAAAAACATAGGCTTACATGAATCAGAAGTTGGTTGCCTGAGACATCTTAAGAGCTAGATCCTACCGAAGTACAAGCCGTAGAGGGATCACCGATAGGCCGGCATCTCCTCCTAACTCTTCCCTCGCTCTCCATCTCTCTACTATCTAGTCCCTAGATCCTAATGAGAAGTTCTCCTTTCATGGGAAACCTCTCGATTAGGGTTTACATATGATAGAATGAATTGGTATGAAACCCTGGGGGGTCTAGGGTCCTTATATAGGCCGGTGGGATGAAGCGTAGCCCTTGGATCAAACCGACTTTGGCGGACGGTGTATATTGCGTGAAATATCGTGATGTGGGTCCACGTTGAAGCGGAGGCGGTTCCGCGACACTAACAGGTCGGCCGACCTAGGGGCCAGGTCGGCCGACCCTCTTCGGAGTCCAAACCGGTCCCGTCTTCTCTGGTGAGTCTCTGGTATCTTCTAGATTCTTCTTGATCCACTTTCACGACGGAATTTGACTTTTATACCGACGTCCTTGTTATTTTCTTCTTTTCCTGATATCGTCCTACAGAAATACAGATTCACCAAAGCTCGTGGAATTCTGTCAGTTCAACCCCTAAACCTATGTTGGTGTTTGCTTTTATACCATTTTCATGTTTAGTTGACGGGTAAAATCATACAATAACTACCATCAACAGCGCCATGTGGCAGAACCGCCAAAATCATAGGGCCCACACACACCCGTCATTATCCCTAGCACCTCTGACAACCGTGCAAGTGACCCAAATGACTTAGAAGGATCTGCTGGGTTTTCTCAGAAACCCTAATTTGCCCGAGGATCAACAATGAGGTGACTACAACATTACAACACTTGTTACAAATATATATATATCAGAGTGCGAAAGAGTAATAATAATAAATTTACAAAATCATGATTAATCTAACTTTTACAAACTTAACTTGAGTTGCGAAAGATGAGTGGATCTGTGAGAGACAACTTAGGTGAAGAACCTAAGTCAGGAGAGAACAACTAGGCATGTCGTTGAAAGTCCCTAGTTTTGTTTTAGCAATTGATGAAACCTAGCTACTAACCTAAGTGCTAAATGTGTGTAGCCAAAGGAGAGGATAGTGATGAGGAGGAACTTGACATGAGCTAAGGATTGAAGATCAAGTGAAGAAATGATTGAAAAGCAAAGGATCAAAGAGCTAGAGGCAAAGGTATAAATATAGGGCTCTTTGGTTTGGTGATCAAGGCACTTAGTGAGTACGATCACGTTTAGGATAGTTGGCCGGACTATTAAGAGGAGAATTATTTCGTGAACCCGATCGGCAAGTGCTCTAGGTGCATATTAGTTGCATACACTTGAAACTAACCTAGAGTGACAAACTCTGCCTTACAAATACGCTTAAAACTTGCTAACATGCGTGCCTAAGCATGTGGAACACTTAGATGTTAACCTATGAGAGCAAGGGCGGCGAGAAAGACTTGGTTGCGCACTCAGAGGTGCACCGACGCTGGGGGCGTCCGGTGGGTGTGCACCGGACGCGTCAGGTACGCATCAGACCTTTCTAGAACCTCTCTGAGTGATCACCAGATGCTAGAACAGTAACTCTAGAGCGTCTGGTGTTATCGGTGCAGAATTGACCCGGTGAGTGCACCGGACGCAGGGAGCGTCCGATGACCCAGCAGCGGACGCGTCCAGTGTCGTTTTGAGCTCTCTGGAATGCTCTCTGCATGGACAATGGACACCAGCATTGGAGCGTTCAGTGTGACTGCTCCCTGTCCGGTGCTAGCGCACGCAGTGAAGAAATTCAAACGGCTAGTACACGTGTCAGCAGGCGATACACCGGACAACCACCGAACACGTCCGATGTGAACTTAAGGCGCGTCCGGTGTGCACGATTTCAGTGAGAAATGGCTAGATCTTTGAGCACGCTTATAAATAGGAGTGTGGATGGCTTGGGATATAGCTCTTGCTCATTTTGATCTTCCTAAGCCTCTTGTGAGCCTAGCACACTCCCTCCAACTCTCTCCCTTTGATTCAACTTGAAATTTTGATTGAGAGAGAGGGTGATTCAAGTGTAGTGATCATCATCTTTCATCCTAGTACACTTGGTGGCTTGGTGGCAGAGTAATTCTTGTTACTCTTGGTGATTGCCGTCACCTAACTAGTTTGGAGGTGGAGAAGGTGTGGAGAAGCTTGGTGATTGTGCTTGCTCACACCGGTGGATTGTGAGGGCTTCGTGCCTACCCCAAGTGGAGTGCTCAAAGGAAACTTAGTGAATTGCTCGTGTCATTGAGTTACTTCCTCCGTGGTAGTTCCTTGTGGCGCCTTGTGTAGGCTTGGTGTGTGATACCGATTAACTACCGAACCACCGGTTGAAGTCGACACAATGGGGACGTAGCGTGCCGGCAAGCACGTGAACCCCGGGAAAAATTGATTGTGTTGGCTTCTTTGGACTTCATTGTGCTCCTCACCATCGTGTGAGTGACTTGTTCATTTCCCGTTGATTGGCAAATCGATGCAAGGCAAAGATATAACAAACAAGCTCCTCTCCTTTACTTTGTGCAAGTTAGCCTTTGTAGTTAGTTGCTCTTGTGCTTGTTGTTGCTTGGTTAGTGCCTAGTTAGTTGAGTGACTTAGTAAGCTTAGAAACTCTAGAATTGTGTAGGTGGCTTGCCTAGGTTAGTTGTTGCATTAGCTTTGCACATTTCACCATTTGTTATACTAACCTTATGCTTAAGTGCTTTGTAGAAATTTAATTTAGGCTATTCACCCCCTCTAGCCATACTAGGACCTTTCAAGTGGTATCAGAGCCGTGGTCACCATTTAGTCAAGGCTTAACATGCTTCAGTGCAATGAAATGGCTCATATCATGTTCAATTATGTTGGGGCAAACCACCTTACTTCAATGGCACAAGCTCATTTGATTATTGGAAGAGGAAGATGATGATGTATCTTTGCTCAATTCAAGAGAAGGTGTGAGAGGTCATCGAGAAGGAATACATTGTGCTTGACCCCGCAAGCCCCACACCTTTTGAGCAAGAGAACGACCAATGCAACACAATGGCTCTCAACACCATTTACAATGGCATTGATTCAAAGGTGTTTGAGTAAATCAAGGATTTGGATAGAGCAAGTGAAGTGTGAACAAGATTAGAGCAAACATATGAGGGCACTTCAATGGTAAAGAGTGCCAAGTTGTACATGCTCAGGGACAAGCTCTCAAACTTCAAGATGGAAGATAAAGAAAGCATTCCAGAGATGTTCTATAGGCTTCAAGTGATTGCCAATGATCTCAAGGCCTTGGGTGAGAAAACAAGTGATGAGGACTTCTTCCATAAGTTTCTCATGTGCTTGCCCAAGAGGTTCAAGACTTTGAGGACTATCATCTTCCGGGGTGGCTTAAAGGGTGTCACTCCAAATGAGATTCTTGGTGATGTGATGACCGAGGATCAATGTAATGAGAAGAGTGATAGTGAAGAAGTGAAGGAGGATGACAAGAGCAAGAAGACCGTGGCATTCAAATCCACCACCTCTTTATCCAAGTACAAGAGCAAGGGCAAGAAAGTGCAATCAAGTGATGATGATGACGTATCTAGCCTTGATAGTGATGATGAGGCACTAGCTCTCTTTGTGCGCAAGTTTGGGAGATTCATGAAGAAAAAGGTCTATGGTGCTAGGAAGAGAAGAGACAACTTCAAGGGCAAATATGTAGTGAGAAAGTGCTACAATTGGAAGAGCCTGGATCATCTTGTGGCGGATTGTCCTCATGCTAGTGATGATGATGATGATCACAAGAAGAGAGGCAAGAAGGACAAGAAGGACAAGGTAGAAAAGAAGGACAAGAAGGACAAGGTAGAAAAGAAGGACAAGAAGAAGTTCAACTTCTCTAAGAAGAAGGGTGGATCCTATGTGGTTACATGGGATAGTGATGCTTCCTCCGATGATGATGATTCTAGTGATGATGATGAGAGGAAGACGTCCAAGAAGAAGGCTATGGCTTCCATTGCTATCAACAAGAGACCTTCATCATTTGATTCATCATGCTTCATGGCTAAGTCCACCAAGGTAAAATACGATGACTCAATTGATGATGATGATAAAAATGATAATGATAGTGATAGTGATGATGATGAGCCTAGTGTAGCACAACTCATGGACATGTTAGAGCAAGTCGAATACTTGATTAGCTCTAAGTCTAAGAAGTGTAAGGAATTGATCAAGAAGGTAAAAGATCTTGAGAAATCCCTTAATGAGCTAAATGCTTCTCATGAGTGTCTAAAGGAAGACCATGAGGATTTAAAATTAGCTCACACCAAGCTTGAGGAAGCTCACTCCTCACCCTTAGAGCTAACCAAAGTAGAGGATGTTGCTATAACATGTGACGTGGGTGTAACTTGTGACTTAATGAATGAATAAACTAATGAACAACTTGTTGCAACCACACCTAACAATACTAGTTCTTCATCATCATCCACCTCTACTTCTACATTCACCTCTAGTGTTGACCCAACACTAAAAGTTAAAAATGAGAAATTGAAGAAGGAGGTGGACAAGCTAACCCGCGGATTAGGCAATGCCTATGGTGGGGATGCCCGCTTGCTACAATGCTTCGGTAGCCAAAGATATAGTAACTCTAAGGAGGGACTTGGCTACACTCCTAAGAAGGGCAAGGCGGCTTTGTAACTCTAAAGCCTAGCTTTGTAGAGGCAATGGTCGATTTTGCTACAAGTGCAAGTGCAAGTGCTAAATTATTAGGCTTGATTATTATTACATGCTTACCAAGGGTGAGAAAGGTGTCAAAGTCAAATACATTGGTACACCTAAAGAGAGCCCAAGGTTGTGGGGGCATAAACCCGTATACCCGCATAGCTATATTTGGGCCAAGTCCTTCGACCAGGCCCAGACTGCCAAGGATGCATCGTCTACGCGCTCTCCAGAAGATCACGTATATCCGCCGGCTCAGAAGTCTTGGCGGCTAAGGAAATAGCTTTCCTAGTATCTAGCCAATTAGTTTCCTTGTTTGGCTAGGATTGTAATCTGATATACATGGTAACCGGCTTGTAACCCTGCCCCCCTGGACTATATAAGGCTGGCAGGGGATCCCCTCAAAACAAGTCATCTGATAGCAATACAATACAGCAACACACAGTAGGGCATTACGCCTCGCAGCGGCCTGAACCTGTATCAACCTTGTGCCCTGCCCTAACTACGCTACTCTTGTTCGTCTCAGGCGCACCTTCACGGATCATCTACTACCTTAGGCATACCCCTCGGTAGACTATCGCTGGCATTTCATCGACAGTTGGCGCGCCAGGTAGGAGGTGTGCTTCCTGATCCATGGCGAGCAAGATGGTGATTTTTTCAAGCTCCATAGAGCTCCCGACGCCAGGCCAGATCTTCACGGTGGGTTCCATCACCTGGGTCATCGGCCCCGATGGCGAAGGAAGGATCCGGGATGTGGCCCAGATCGCATCTACTCCATCTTCGTCGATGGCCTCCACTCCGGCAAGAAGGCTGCCACGCTACGTCCGGAAGGCCATCGACGACAGCGACCTGATTGGATCTATAGATCGGGTCTCCCAAGGCTTATCCAAGAGCCTCCAGATTTTGGAGTCGGCTGTGGATCAACTGTCTGTAGATCGCTTCCGGCCCTCTCTAGGAACATGGCGCTTCACTCCATCCATGGCTCGACTGGGACTTGACAGTAGTCGTCACCTCCACTCCACAAGGTCGCATCGTCAAGCTTCGGCCCCGAGCAATCACCCATGATCTCCCGAGGGGCTACATGCCTTTCAGCCTGTGGAACACGGCCTCCAGCATCTCACAACTGCTGCATTGCCCCGACCATACCACTCTGACAATGACCACTCCACGACGGCGCCAGCTCCACCTTTATCATCGCCGACAATGACCACTCCGATGACGGCGGCGCGGAAGGTGGCGGTCTCATTGATCTGCCTCCTCCCACTGGTTGGTATATTGGTGGGCCCATCCTCGTCATTAGTGATGACAGCGCTCCGGCTCCTAATGAAAATAAAGAAGCCTGAGTAGCTCGAGAGGGTAGAAACGCCGACTGAAGACGGCGCCACGAGCAGCGAGTCGAAGCAAGGAACAGCCCCGTGCGGAACCTGGAGCAAGAATTCGATCTAGTCGGAAAAAACCAGGTCTACAAGACTCCAAGCGTGAACAGTCGCCGTCGTGATAGCAGAGGCTAAAAGCCTAGCCTAGACTCCAGAGGTTGAGCACCTTACGGCTTACCTCCAGGCAGCCCAAGTTCAGATCAATGAAGAATGCTTGCCGCCACCATCGTCGCACTCCACCACATCGGCCACCGAGATTATTCACGAAGATGGCGGCCACTACCCGCGGCGGCCGGAGACGTCGTTACCAAGATGGAGACTAGGAGGTGAATCAGTCCGACCTCCGTGAGAAGCTGAAGACTAGAGACCTCCGTGGGTGCATCAAAAATCAGAAGGAAGCCAGGCACTCAGCAGAAAATGAGCGCCGCAAGGAGTATGATGAAACCCATGGTCCTACGATCAATGACAAGAATGCCCTCGAGTTGCCATTTACGACAGAGCTCCAGGCGGTGCACTGGCCGCCGAACTTCAAGGTCGTCGGCGTCGAGACCTACGACGGCACAGCCGATCCCACTAAGTGGCTTACCGTCTATGAGATTGCGGTTAAAGCTGCCAGAGGCAACTCAGATGTCATGGCAAATTATTTGCTCGTCATGCTCAACGCATCCGCCAACAATTGGTTGCTAAGTCTGAAGCCGAATTCCATTGACACTTGTGAACAGTTGAAGAAGCAGTTCATCAGCAACTACCGTGCCACCTGCAAGCAGCCAGGCACGAAGTTTGATCTTGAGAAGCTTCAGCAAGCGTCATGAGAATCTCTGCGGGATTACATTCGGCACTTCTCAGAGACCATAAACAACATCCTAGGTGTCACGGATGCAGAAGCCATCTCCGCTTTCATACGTCACCTCTGACTTGATGAAGAACTTCAGAGGAAGCTATATCGCACCAGACCAAGCTCCATCGCTGAGATGCTGCGCATTGCCAACAAGTACACCGATGGGAACAAAGCGGCTCACCACTCCATCCATAGCCGCCTCCGCTTCCTCGACCGATCACGCCACGAAGACAGTGATCGCCGAGATGATCAGCGTCACGATGACCGAGGATCCCGATGGGATTACCGCCGCGATGAATGCGATCACCACGACCAGTGCCGTTCTGATCGGCGTCACCACGATAAGCCAGAAGGCTCTAGGGCTGGAGAGATGTGCCGCCATTACCAGGTCTATAACACCCGACCAGCCCCGAAGCGCAATTACGAAGAAGCTTATGACAAGCTCCTCGACAGTCAATGCAATGTCCACAAGTTCCACAAGCATACCATAACAGACTGCTACGGCTTCTCCAGGGCATTCAAAGAAGAAGAGAAGAAGAATGCTCGTCTCGAATCCGACAAAGATAAGCGTGATGGTGGTGATGCCCTCCTCCCAGCTTCAATGAAGCTCATCGGACGGTCTCCACAATCATTGGCGGCCGCATAGAAATGGAGTCAAAGAGGAAGCAGAAGCTCATCGCCAGGCGTGTCAATTCCGTCGCCAACTACGACGCCTCCGTCGCCCATCCGAAGTTGCATCCTTGGTCGCACAAGCCCATCACCTTCACCAGAGACGACCAGTGGACGGAGATCCCATTCTTGGGTTGTTTTCCTCTGATCCTCGATCCGGTGATACACAAGACCCGCTTTCGCAAGGTGCTGATCAACGGCGACAGCGGCCTCAACATTCTCTTCTCCGGAGCAGCCAAAGAGCTCGGGCTTCGAGCAGAAGACCTGGAGCCGACCACAGCTCCATTCTAGGGGATCGTGCTAGGACAGTCATCCTACCCCCTGGGATAGATCAATCTGCCTGTCCAGTTTGGTACTCCGCAGTTCTTTCGCATCGAGCACATCGACTTTATAGTGGCTAACTTCGACGCTGTGTACCATGCCATCCTCGGCCGTCTAGCTTTGGCTAAGTTTATGGCTATCCCCAACTACACCTACCTTGTCATGAAGATGCTGACGGAGACCCGCATATGATTGCGAGAAGGAGGCCATCGCCATGGCTGAGGCCACCGACATCTCCATCCTGATGAACACGTGCACAGTGGAAGCACAGAAGTTGGCGCCTGAAGAACAAGTCATCCCAGAGAAGACCCCGCCCAGAGCTGCTACCAAGAACAAGGAGACAACGGACATCATCCTCGTCCCCGGTGACCCGAGTAAGATTACTCGCATCGGGACAGATATCGACCTCAAATAGGAAGACGCGCTCGTCAGCTTCCTTAGAAAGCACGTCGGCGTTTTCGCATGGAAACCTACGGACATGCCCGGCGCACCTAGGGAGCTGATCGAGCACTCCTTGAATGTCTCGAAGACCACCAAGCCCGTCAAGAA
Organism: Eremochloa ophiuroides; assembly: GCA_038502445.1. Taxonomy (NCBI): domain Eukaryota; kingdom Viridiplantae; phylum Streptophyta; class Magnoliopsida; order Poales; family Poaceae; genus Eremochloa; species Eremochloa ophiuroides. The sequence goes on from JAHLJS010000002.1 coordinate 56,803,114, forward strand.
GAAGTTCCAGTGATTCTCTCTAGACAAGAAGGAGGCTATTAGGGTAGAAATAGCTCGGCTCCTAGCTACCGACTTTATCAAAGAGGTGTATCATCCCGATTGGTTAGCCAATCCGGTTCTTGTAAGAAAAAGAATAATAAATAGAGAATGTGCGTTGATTACATCGATCTCAACAAACACTGCCCTAAAGACCTCTTCGGTCCCCCCCGCATCGATGAAGTCATCGACTCCACAGCCGGCTGCAAGCTGCTCAGTTTCCTCGACTGCTACTCCGGCTATCACCAGATCGCCTTGAATGAAGAAGACCAGGAGAAAACCTCCTTCAGCACCCCCTTTGGGGCCTACTGCTACAAGACTATGTCCTTTGGCCTGAAGAACACTGGTGCCACATACTAGCGAGCCATCCAGGCATGCCTCAATGACCTTATTCCAAACATCGCCGCAGCTTATGTCGACGATGTCGTCATAAAAACCAAGAACACGGAGGACCTCGTCTCCAACCTCGAAGCAGTTTTTGAGAAGCTATCCGCTTTTCAATGGAAATTGAACCCGTCCAAGTGCATCTTCGGCATTTCATCAGGCAACCTGCTCGGCAACATCGTTAGCAAACGTGGCATCCTCCCTAATCCAGAAAAGATTGAGGCTATCATGCGAATGAAGCCACCGACCGGCATCAAAGACGTCCAGAAACTCACAGGGTGCATGGCTGCCCTGAGTCGATTCATCTCCAGATTAGGAAAAAAGGGCTTCCCTTCTTCAAGCTACTCAAGGCCGGCGAGAAGTTCGTTTGGTCAGAAGAAGCCGACAAGGCTTTCAAAGAACTAAAGCAATTCCTGGTGCATCCTCCTCTGCTAACGGCGCCGGTGAAGGCTGAAACCTTGCTATTCTACATCGCTGCGACCAGCAGGGTCGTCAGCAGGGCCATTGTGGTCGAGCGGGAAGAAGATGATCATGCATATCCAGTCCAGCATCCAGTGTACTTCATCAGCGAAGTCCTAAATGAGTCCAAGACTCGCTATCTGACGGTGCAAAAGTTGATTTACGCAATCCTCATCACCTCCCGCAAGCTCCCCCACTATTATGAAGCACATCCAATAGCGGTGATCACCCAACATCCCCTCAGCAACATCCTCCATAACAAAGACGCCAATGGCAGAATCTTGAAGTGGGCTATGGAATTGGGAACCTATTCCATTGACTTTCGCAGCCGAACGACCATCAAGTCACAAGTGTTGGCCGATTTTATTGCCGAGTCGACAGAAATACAGGAGTCAGCACCCCCGGAGCAGGAGGAGCACTGGATGATGTACTTCGACGGATCCCTCAGCATCGAAGGCGCAGGTGCTGGCGTATTACTAATATCGCCCTCGGCGAACGCCTCCGCTATGTGCTAAGAATATATTTTAAAGCCGCTAACAACGCCGCTGAATACGAGGCCGCTATCCATGGTCTACAGATCGCCTCTGAGCTCGGCATCCAGCGCCTCATGGTGTATGGGGACTCTGCCCTGGTTATCAACCAGGTGAATAAAGATTGGGACTGCAATAGCAAGAAGGTGGACGCCTATGTCGCCGCAATCAGAAAACTAGAAGGAAAATTCTTGGGCATCGAGTTCCACCACGTCGTTAGAGCTGACAATCAAGCAGCTGACGAGTTGTCAAAGCTCGGATCATGACGGGCTAATATCTCTCCTGGTGTCTTCGTCCAAGACTTGATCAACCCCTCTATCCAGACAGAAGAAGAGGCTGAAGCACTCCCGTCCGATTAGATAGTGGCATGCATCTCTAACTCTGCAGAGGATTGGGGAGCACCCTTCATCGCTTATCTGCTTGAAGCCAAGATCCCTGAAGATAAAATCGAAGCAGAACGCCTCGTGCGACGTTCCAAGGACTATGTCCTAGTCGACAACAAACTTATGCGTAAAAACGCCAAGAGTGAAGTCCTCCAGAAGTGCGTCACACGTGAAGAAGGCGTCAAGATACTCCAAGAAGTGCATGGAGGCATGTGCGGCAACCACATAGCCTCACGGACACTGGTCGGCAAAACTTTTCGAGCAGGATTTTACTATCCCACTGCTATCCAAGATGCCGAGAAGATTGTGCGGCACTGCGAAGCGTGCCAGTTTTTTACCAAGCAGATACATGTTCCAGCTCAAGAATTGCAGACCATACCTGCATCATGGCCTTTTGTCACATGGGGACTCGACATGATCGGGCCCTTCAAGACGGCCAAAGGAGGACATCACTGCGTCTACGTTGCCATTGACAAGTTCTCCAAATGAATCGAGTATAAGCCAATGGTGAAAGCTAAAGCGGCCAAAGCCGTGGAATTCTTCAACGACATCTCTTACCGCTTCGGCCTACCAAATAGCATCATCACCGACCTCGGCTCCACGTTCACCGGAAATGATTTCTGGGACTTCTGCGACGAAAGGAGCATCGTTGTGAAATATGTCTCGGTGGCTCACCCACGGGCCAATGGCTAGGTGGAAAGAGCGAACGGGATGCTGCTCGACGCCCTGAAGAAGTGCCTACATGAAGTCGTCGAGCGAAGTCCAGGGAACTGGATCCATGAGTTGCCAGTGGTCATATGGGGCCTGCGAACCCAGCCTAGCCGAAACACCGGCGTATCTCCATATTTTATGGTCTATGGGTCTGAGGCAGTGCTCCCAGCTAACATTGCCTTCCGAGCTCCTCGAGTAGAGAACTACAACGAAGAAATATCGAACGCTGCTCGAACAGAAGACGTCGATCGACTCGAGGAAGAACTCCTGGTCTCCTGCGTACGCACGGCCAAGTACCTGGAAGGACTACGGCGATACTATAACCGGAACGTCAATGGCAGGTTCTTTGTGATCGAAGACCTTGTCCTGCGACGCAAGCAAAGCAAGGAAGGCATGCACAAGCTCTCCTCTCCATGGGAAGGACCATACATGGTCAAAGCCGTGACTCGGCCAGGCTCGTACAGGCTGTGCGACCTTGAAGGCGTCGACATTCCCAACTCCTGGAATATTGAACATCTATGTCGCTTCTACCCTTGACAGCATGTCAAGACAAATATGTGTATTTACATTCGCTACTTCAATATAAGTTACATGATCTCCATATACATATGTGTCATTGCTTGCAGAATAGCAAAATTACTAACACCCGACGCCAAAACATAAGCCCCACAACTGTTCGGGCAGAACGACTTCGCCGATACGTAAGCCCTGCACCTGCTTGGGCAGTCTAGCTTCACCACCGCGTAAGCCCCACAACTGTTCGGGCAGCACAACTTCGCCGATACGTAAGCCCCGCACCTGCTCGGGCAATCTAACTTCATCTCCGTGTAAGCCCCGTAAATGCTCGGGCAGCATGACTTCGACAATGCGTAAGTCCCGCACCTGTTCGGGCAGCCTAACTACCTCGACGTATAAGCCCTGCATTTGGTAGACTGCCCAACTTCACCGCTTCATCGACTGCCCTGATAGATTCGGGAAGCTATCGCCCACGATAAGCGTAAGCCCTGCCAAGTGCAGGCAGCTTCGCCACCACGTAAGCCTCAGGGATGCCTGGGCCATTAATCTTCGCTACTACGTAGGCCCCGGGGACTTGGGCAGTTTTAGCAGTGTCTCCACAAGCCCCGTCGAAAGGAACAGGCACCGGCCGCCGACCCCTCCAAAAAGATACATACTTTGACTCCTCGCCGATCTACCCAAAAAAGCCTCGACCAGGCTCGAATGCTCTCCGACATACATGATCGACTCCAAAGAATATCTTCAACGCTCCAAAAAATCGATGACCATACTAAGAAACAAATACAAATTTATACGAACTTCGTCTCGAACGGCTTCACCTACTATAACGTCCGATCATGTTAACAAGTATTTGTTGTACAAGCGATCTACAATTTCTTCGCAGGCACCTTCAAGTGTTCTCCATCGGGAACAGCTGCATGTCCGCCGCCAAGAACTCCGCCGCGGGCTTGGCCTCTTCTTCCAGTTGATCCTCCTGCTGCTCAGTGGTTCCACGGGCATAACCGCCCTTCACCCTGTCTTTGCTCACGCCAGGGTAGTGGGAGAGCACTACTCCGAGTACATGAGCTGCCACATTCTCCGCCACGTCGCTAAAAAAGGTCTTAAAGTGCCGCAATGCTTCACGGCTGCGACGGACGATGTCAAACGGCTCCAGCGCTACCACAGGCGGATCGGCAGGTGCATACTCGATGATGCCCAGAACAGGCTTAATTCCTCCCGTCACAGCGTCATAACGCCCCTCGGCGGCTTCAAGGCACTTCAACAAGTCATTCAGCTGCGCCCGAATTCTCTGCTCAACCTCTGATCATACAAAAAAGCAAAGATAAGAATACTCAACAAGAAGCAATGAAGCATCCTGCAGATGCAAGAAACTCACCTAGGCATGCCTCCTCATTTTTCCGAGCAACCTCGCGCAGCATCGACACTTCATTCTCCAGCTCTTTGACTGTTCCAATAAAAAGGCAAATCAGCATGCCTTAGCAAGGCCATTTAGCAAAGATGAGTAATGAGAAGACACACAGACCTCGGTTCACGGCGCCCTCAAAGGAGGCTTGCAGATCTGCACACCAAGATTTCGAGACTGAGAAGAGAGGACAAGCTAGATAAAATAACCAGAGCTACGACGATTTTTCATACCTTTCTTCTCTTGCAGCAGCCTCTGCTCGGACTCCATCAAATTGCCACAGTGCTCTTGCAGGCCATCTCGCTGCTCGCGGAGAACATCCATCGCCTTGGTGAGTCGCTCCGTCTTCTTCTGCAACTCTTCGTTCTTCAAGGTGAGTCCAGAGGCACGCTGGAGGGTCTTCCGGCGGTCTTCTGCTACATCATACACTGCCTGATCGACGATGGAAAAGCTCACAAAAGGGCAAGTAGAAAAGCTTCAAGTAAAGTCAAGAACGGCGCTGCTACCTGAACTCGCGTAGATAATTGCCCCAGCTGGCAGCATTTTCCTCAGGTCGGCATGGGTATCGCTTATATCGGTCTTTAGAGCACCTAGCTCGTCATCGGCCGCCTCTTCTTCCACCACGATGGCGTAGGTATCACCGGTCCTTCTCAAGGTGCGAAGCACCACCGGTGGAACTTTGCCCGTGGCTTCATGAGTAATCTCCTCAACGTCGCGTTCCGGAGGGGCTGCGCTCGACGATGGCTGCTCGGGATGATAGTGGCTCAGTTCCGGCATGCCTCCACGCGATGCATCGTCGGCCTACACGTTCGTTCCTTGATCAGCACCAACTGGAGGTGTTGGTACAAACAGATCTGGTACAGACTCGCGATCCCTTTCGGATTCCTCAGTTTGCTGCTCTATGCCTCGGGTCGACGGTGAGATCGGCAGTGTCAAGACTAATTGTGGTGGCTGCTCCGGTGGTGGCGGTTGCTCCAATGAGCTAGGGTGCGGCCGTGGCCCTGGTGGACTCTTTGGAAACTCATGATTAGAAGGCCACCCGGCGGAGATACCACCACCACCTACGATTCCTCCACTCACCACTCCCTCGACATCTTCGGTTGAGGGTGCTCTGGATAATGATTCAAAATCTATGATCACAGGTAGCAGAAAAGACTGCTAGACAGCAAGACAACAAAGAAAAGACATGAGTACTGACATCTCCGATCGGCGACGTTTACATGGAAACTGCTTCTTCTAACCAGTAGTCCCTTCATCGGGACCCGGGTTTCTAGTTGGGGGAACTCCAACCTTCTGTCACTTCGATGCAGGCTCTTTATCATCACTTGAGCTTGGGATCACCACTTGACGACGGACCCGCTCCTCGGATATCTTCACCGGCTTTTCAGGCTTCTGAACCCCACTCGACCAGCCAACTTTTTTAGACATGGGTTGCTTCCCATGAGCTGCCCGTTGAGAAAGGGTCTCTTGATCCTCTTCCTCGTCGTCAGCATCGAAGTCTTCATCCTCACTACTAGTCTGGTAACGGTGTCGAGGGATGACTCCTTCAGGCCACTATGCAGTGGGCACTTCCAAAAAATAAACCTTCCGATCCTGGCCATGTATCTTCCACAAATCAATCAAAGATACAAGGGATCAACACTCGGAACAGAAGACACAAAGAAGAAACTCGTAAATAGCATACCTCGGGCGGTGGATTCCCAATGTGCAAAGCTTTCTGCTGTCCTCAGTTGTCGATGTGTGTTCAGCTATCAAAAAGCTCGTTCAGCCTCATTGTAGCTTCAGAGGCTGACATATGGTCGGCCACCTCTCTGGTCGGATCAGTTTCACCGATCCACTCATAAGCAGGGTGAACTCTGTCACGAAATTGGCAGCTACTCCAATCCCATTCAGATTCATGCCCTTCAGAATCTCCAACAACTCATTACTTGCTCCATTTCATCGGATTTGGGTCTGTCCGACCAGCTTGATTTCCTCTCTGGTACCTGCTCGACAGAACACCAAACAGGAGGGTCTTGGTCCGGCAGATAGAACCATTTCTTATTCCAATCCTGAAGGCTTGTATTGAGAGGAATTGAAAGATAATGAGCGGACATCCCGTCCCTCAGTTTCAGATACACTCCCCCGGCGATTTGAGACCCCCTCTGCTCGACTTCACAAGCATGAACAAGTGGCGGAAGAGATTGAAATGGGGAAGGATACCGATAAAAGCTTCGCAAAGATGAATAAAAATAGAAACATGGAAAATGGAGTTGGGATGAAGATGGCACAAGGAAATCTCATAATAATCAAGAAGTTTATGAAGGAAGGGATGGCAAGGAACACCAAACCCGTGGAGGAAATAGTCGGCGAAGACGGTCATCTCATTGGTATTGGGCATCGGGTAGAGCTCACCTCCCGACGGCCTCCATCCAATGGTGGCATGATTCGGTAGTAATCCCTTTGCCACCAGTGTCAAAATGGCTTTCTCCGTCATCATGGAAGGTTGCCACTCATGATCCAGATGGAGTTCTCCAGGCTCCGGCTCTTTCTCCTTCTTCAGAGGAACACGCGTACTCTTTCTGGGAGCCATTTTCTTTTAAATTTCTTGCGGATTTGGAATGGCGTAAGGATGAATCGAAGAAATTTGAGCAGATTTGGATTTTGGCTCGGTGGATACAGAAACCCTAGATGGCGGTGGCAAGTGTGAACAGTAGCGGTCTCTTGTTCGAATTGATGCTAGGCGAATCGTTCCTCATTCCGTTTCATGTCAATTATAAAGGGAGATGCGTCGCTTCGAATACTCGAATATCACCACGTCATCGCTTCGTCAGCATTTCCGAGCACCGGATGTGCTCGGGGACTTCGTCGTTGTCTCACCAACACTTCCGAGCACTAGATGTGCTCGGGGACTTCGTCGTCCCCTCGTCAGCGTTTCCAAGCACCGGATGTGCTCGGGGACTTCGCCATCGTCGCACCAACACTTCCGAGCACCCGATGTGCTTGGGGACTTCGTCGTCGCCTCGTCAGCGTTTCCGAGCACTGGATGTGCTCGGGGACTTCGTCGTCATCTCACCAATGCTTCCGAACACTGGATGTGCACGGGGACTTCGTCGTCATCTTGTCAGCGTTTCCGAGCACCGGATGTGCTCGGGGACTTCGTCATCGTCTCGTCAATGCTTCCGAGCACCGTATGTGCTCGGGGACTTCGTTGTCATCTCGTCAGCATTTCTGAGCACCGGACGTGCTCGGGGACTATGTCATCGCTTTGTCAGCATTTTCGAGCACCAGATCTGCTCAGGGACTTCGTCGTCGTCTCGTCAGCATTTCTGAGCACTGGATGTGCTCGGGGACTTCGTCGTCGTCTCGTCAACGTTTCCAAGCACTGGATGTGCTTAGGGATTTCATCGTCGCCTCATCAGCATTTTTGAGCACTGGATGTGCTCGGGGACTTCTTCGTCATCTCATTAGCATTTCTGAGCACCGGATGTGCTCGCGGACTTCGTCGTTGCCCCGTCAACCTTTCCGAGCACTGGATGTGCTCGGGGACTTCGTCGTCGCCTCGTCAGTGTTTCCGAGCACCGGATGTGCTCAGGGACTTCGTTGTCGCCCCGTCAACGTTTCCGAGCACTGATGTGCTCGGGGACTTCGTCGTCACCTCGTCAGCGTTTCCGAGCACCGAATGTGCTCGGGAACTTCGTCGTTGCCTCGTCAGTGTTTCTGAGCAACGAATGTGCTCGGGGACTTCATCACCACTTCACATGATCAACAAAGAATAAAGATTTTAACCCTGACACCACGTGACTGCGTCATGTACTATCAGGCTCGGGGACTAAGTGGATACACTTCACCTAACGGTGAAGGTATTGTTTCTGAAGAACCAAAAGTGGATACACTTCACCAAGGAGAAGCTCTTTTTCAAATTTTTTCTGAGCTCCTTACATCCGTCTGGTCAAGCAACTCTGAAGATCTGCGCTTCCCGATGAATGCAAGGTGCTCGGGGACTTGCTGTGGGGGTATAAACCCATATACCCGCATGGCTATACATGGGCCAAGTCCTTCGACCAGGCCTAGACTGCCAAGGATGCGTCGTCTACACGCTCTCCAGAAGATTACGTATATCCACCGGCTCAGAAGTCTTGGTGGCTAAGAAATAGCTTTCCTAGCATCTAGCAAATTAGTTTCGTTGTTCGGCTAGGATTGTAATCTGATATACATGGTAACTGACTTGTAACCCTGCCCCCCAGACTATATAAGGCGGGCAGGGGATCCCCTCAAAACAGATCATCTGATCGCAATACAATATAGCAACACATAGGACGTAGGGTATTACGCCTCGCAGCGGCTTGAACCTGTATAAACCTTATGTCCTGCGCTAACTGCGCTACTCTTGTTCATCTCAGGCGCACCTTCACCGATCATCTACTACCTTGGGCATACCCCTCGGTAGCCTATCGCCGGCATTCCGTCGACAAAGGTTGAAGGCTATTTGGGTACCAAAGGCTTTGGTTGCTAACCTCTAATGACCCAAACAAGCATGGGTACCTAAAAGGTATTGATTTGTTTTGTAGGTGAATTACAAAGCCGGAGGGAGGCATTGGGTTCTTGATAGTAGGTGTTCTCAACACATGACCGGTGATGCAAGAATGTTCAACCAAATTAATTCTAGTGGCAATGAGTATGATAGTATCACATTTGGGGACAATAGCAAAGGCAAGGTCAAAGGGCTTGGTAAAATTGCAATATCCAATGACTTGAGCATTTCCAATGTGCTATTGGTTGAGAGCTTGAACTTCAATCTATTGTCGGTATCTCAACTTTGTGATCTTGGTTTCAAGTGCATATTTGGTGTTAATGATGTGGAAATCATTAGTGTAGATGGTTCTAACTTGATATTCAAAGGATTTAGATATGAGAACCTCTACTTAGTGGACTTTGGTGCTAGAGAGTCACAATTGTCAACATGCTACTCTCTAAGTCAAGTATGGGTTGGTTATGGCATAAAAGACTTGGTCATGTTGGAATGAAGCAATTGAACAAGCTTGTGAAGCATAACTTGGTTAGAGGCCTTAAAGATGTTGAGTTTGAGAAGGACAAGTTATGTAGTGCATGTCAAGCCAGAAAATAAGTTGGCAACACTCATCCTAAGAAGAGCATGATGAGCACATGCAAACCATTTGAGTTATTGCACATGGATCTATTCGAACCAACCACATATACAAGCATTGGAGGCAACAAATATGATTTGGTGATTGTGGATGACTTCTCTAGATACACATGGGTTTTCTTTATGATTGACAAGAGTGATGTGCATGGTATCTTCAAATCTTTTGTCAAGAGAAGTTACAATGAGTTTGAAACCACCATCAAAAGAGCGAGAAGTGACAATGGTAGTGAGTTCAAGAACACAAGAGTTGATGAGCTATGTGATGATTATGGAATCAAGCATCAATTCTCGGCCAAGTACACATCTCAATACAATGGCCTAGTTGAAAGGAAGAATAGAACTCTTATTGACATGGCAAGATCTATGCTTAGTGAGTATAATGTGAGTCAATCTTTTTGGGCCGAAGCAATCAACACGGCATGCTACTACTCCAATAGACTCTATTGCCATCCTATGTTGGAGAAGACTCCCTATGAGATCTTGAATGGAAGAAAGCCAAATATTGCATACTTTCGGGTCTTTGGTTGCAAGTGCTACATATTGAAAAAGGGTGCTAGATTGAGCAAATTTGAGAAGAAATATAATGAAGGATTCTTGCTTGGATATTCCACCACTAGCAAAGCTTATAGAGTTCGGAATTGGGAAGTGGTCAACTTGAGGAAGTCCATGATGTTGAATTTGATGAAACCAATGGGTCACAAGATCAAGATAAGAATCTAGATGATGTGAGTGGACATCAATTGGCAAAGGCTATGCAAGAGATGAACATTGGTGACATTAGACTGACTCAAGTGGTTGACATAGAAGATGACAAAGATCAAGTGCAAGTTCCATCCAATGATCAAGCTAGTGGCTCTCAAGTGCAATATCAAGATCAAGCTAGTTTATCTCAAGCAAATCAATCTAATGCTCAACCAAGCTCAAGCAATCAACCTCAAGTGCTCCAACCCGCTAATGTTGCATGAGATCATCCTTTAGATCAAATTGTTGGTGATATTCAAAAAGGATGTGCAAACAAGATCAAGACTAGCATCATTTTGTGCTCATTACTCATTTGTGTCATTTGAAGAGCCGGAAAACATTGAGAAGGCATTACAAGATAGTGATTGGGTGAATGCTATGCATGAAGAGCTCAATAACTTTCAAAGAAATGAAGTTTGGGAATTAGTAGAGAGACCAAAGAACTACAATGTCATTAGAACCAAATGGGTATTTAGAAACAAGCAAGATCAAGATGGTATTGTAGTAAGAAACAAGGCAACATTAGTGGCACAAGGGTACACTCAAGTGGAAGCATTGGACTTTGGAGAGACTTATGCTCCGGTTGCAAGATTGGAGGCAATAAGGATCCTTCTAGCATATGCTTGTGCTCACAACATCAAGCTCTACCAAATGGATGTGAAGAGTGCATTTCTCAATGGCTCCATCAATGAGCTAGTATATCTTAAACAACCACCTAGTTTTGAAGATGAGAAGAAACCCAACCATGTGTACAAGCTAAGGAAGGCACTCTATGGATTGAACCAATCACCAAGAGCATGGTATGAGAGGCTAAGGGATTTTCTCCTCTCTAAAGGGTTCAAGATGGGCAAGGTTGACACCACTCTATTCACCAAGATGGTTGATGGTGACTTGATGATTATGCAAATCTATGTGGATGATATTATCTTTGGATCAACAAGTCAAGTCTTGTGTGCGGAATTTGAGAAGATGATGGCTAAAGAATTTGAGATGTCTATGATGGGTGAGTTCACTTACTTCCTTGGACTTCAAATCAATCAATTGAAGAATGGCACATTCATTAGTCAAGGGAAGAACACAAGGGACTTGATCAAGAAGTTTGGAATGCAAGATGCAAAACCAATTAGCACTCCCATGGGCACTAGTGGAAACTTGGATGAGGACAAATGTGGCAATATGGTTGATCAAAAGGCATATCGGTCTCTAATTGGAAGTTTGCTCTATGTCACCGCATCAAGACCGGATGTCATGTTTAATGTGTGCATGTGTGCAAGATATCAAGCATCTCCTAGAGAGTCACTTGAAAGCCGCAAAGAGAATATTGAGATATTTGAAGCATACTCAAGATGTTGGATTGTGGTATGCCAAGGGTGCAAAGTTTGAGTTGATTGGATATGCCGATGTGGACTATGCCGGTTGCAAGATCAATAGGAAGAGTACATCGGGCACATGTCAACTCTTGGGAAGATCTCTTGTCTTATAGTCATCAAAGAAGCAAAATAGCATAGCACTCTCTACCGCCGAGGCCGAATACATTAGTGCGGGGAGTTATTGTACTCAAATCTTGTGGATGAAGGCAACTTTGAGGGATTATGGAATCAACTTTAAGAAAGTACCATTGCTATGTGACAATGTCACACCCAATTTTAAGGATAAAATGGGATGCATAATCTTATGTGCGCCCAGAGATCAGTCACACACATAAGCCAACAAATTGCATAAATTGTATCATAACCAATGTTTAATACATAGCGAATAATATCAAAGTCATTACACAGCGGGAAAATAAAGATAACTCTCGCGGTAGCTCCATAGCACAGGGACGTCGACTGGTGAAGCACAAGTCTAGTAGTCCTCTGGGTAGTGCTCATCACTATCACCATCTGTTACCCATCCGGGATTTTTAACCAAGTAATGAAAAATAAACAAGCGTAAGTACATGTCGTACTCAACAAGACTAGCATGGGTTAATGAGGCTCAAAAGGTTGACACGGTTTTAACAGCAGGTTGCTTTTAATTAATCATCCTTTTATGCAGTTGGATAGCAACAAGTTAACATGCCCATTCTCATGATCATAGTAAACATAATTAATGAGTAGCAATAAATAGATTTAGCAATAAGTAAGCATCACCCCAAAAGATAACTACTCCATAAGACGTCCAAGGCCGCTCTTGACCGTGAGCTCAGGCTAGTATACCAGTTTTACACTCTGCAGAGGTGGTGCACTTTCACTATGAGCCGTGATTCCCATTTGCTCGGGTTAATTACTCCCATAACACTACCAAGGTGAGAGAGCAGGGTTTCACAATGAAGCCTTTCAAAGGTTCGTCTAACATGTTAGGGCCGCGAGGTTTCCTCGGCAAGCAGATGTAGAGCCCCCCTTCCATATGGCACAAGGTCACGCAGGTTATACACATATGGACAGAGGCCGCACTATACCCGAGTCGTCTAAGCCCCTCTTGCGCCTTTCGGTAACCTCTAACAAGCTAGAAAAGGTCCTCATACTGAGCTAAAAGCAGAGCCATATAGCCCTCATAGTTGCACTGTAAGTCCAGGTGCCATACTTACAAATCATTATCAAAGGTGAAGGATTTTGAGCATCACAAAACTATGCTCGAATCCTCTAGCTCCATGTTGCTAAAAAGGCATCTTTTAATCATATTGCATAATCAATTAATCAAGTTTACATGATCATGATATCAATAACGCACTAGCATCAATTACCACATGCATAATCCCATAGGTTGCAAGGAACAGGATAACAAAACTAGGAAGTAACTATGGTTAACAAGGAAGACACATGCAAATGCAATTATTTATTTGGTGAATAGGACAACAAGGATGATCCATGCTAATACTTGCCTTGATCAGCAAACTCCTGGTGATCCGGGTTGTCGCAGTACTGATCTTGATCACCCACGTAAGGCTCACCGTCTATACTCGATCCATCATAACAACACACACATATACAGGGCAAACATGCATACAAACAAGAGTTTTCATTAGAATAGTACACCAACAGAGAGAAAATAAATTAAAAAGGTTATAAAACAAATCTAAGCGTTGCTACAATCACATCGATATAAAGTTTGCGCAAATCGGATTTAAAACGAGGAAGATATGAACTTTACAAGATTTATAATAGAATAATAATAGATTAAATATAATCTCGAATTTTAAGAGTGGAAAATATATGAAACAGTGGCACCATCAGATAGATTATGAAATTACGAATCTAACGCAATTTGAATCGTTCAAATCGGAGCTAAAACAGTGGAAATTATAAATGAAACAATTTTGAATTCAAATATGAAAACACATTTTCATATATACCGAAAATAAATACGCCTTCAAACGTAATCTACTAAATACGCTAAGGGCTGCGGGCTAAGCATTAAAAACCGCAGGGGGTTATTCGCAAAAACGCCGGCCGAATCGGTATGGGCTGCTCTTCGGCCGTCCGATTCAAAATCGGCGGATCAGATTAAAAGAGGGGAGGGGTGGCGGTGCTCTCGGCCGGAAAACAGAGGCCGACGGCGGCGCCATGGCCGGAGGGCCACCGGAGAAGGCGAACTCGGCCTTCGATGCATGAAATAGGTCGGGAAGGGTACCCATAGATCGGGAAGAGCATCGCAAGCTCACCTAGGGTGATGGGAAGGTCGGAAATCGACTCGGAGATAGCTCGCGGCGTGATCCGGCGGACGGTGGATCTTGCAACGGCGGCGGAGGCATGTCAATGCACAAATCGAAGGGGGAAAGTGCTCAGGAACTTCACAAGATCACAGCGAAGCTCCTCAAAGGCTTACCGAGAGGAATTGGTGGCGAATCGAGCCAATTGCTCGCGGCGGCGGCGGCTGCTCGGTTCTCGCGCGAGCTCGGCAATGGCGGCGAGAAGAGGCGGCTAGGGTTAGGTGACGGCTACGGGGGGGTGTGGCGCTGCTCAAATACACCCGAGGTGTGACGACAATCTCGGAAATTGAAACAAACTCGGCGAGCGGAGAAATCGGCTTCGGCCGTTTCTTCTCTGCTACGGACTCTCGGCGCGGCGACGAACTCGGCTTCGGCCGTTTCTTTCTTGCCCGCGTCGGACTCTCGGTGAGCAGCAGAGGGAAACAGGGGAGGGGCTTGTTCTGTGGGTCCACAGGTCGGTAGCACCGAGCGCTGGGGTCGGGCTGGCAGTCACGGCAGAGGGACGCTTCGCGCGCGTTCGGCCGCGGTGGATGAACACGGCAGCGGCGTCTCTGTTCACGCGGCGGGGGAGGTGGAGAAGGAAGGGCTGACCCGTGGGTCCCACTCGTCAGTCAGGTGGGGTAAGGGGAAGGGAGGGAGCAGGTCGGCCGAGCTGTCCTCGGGCCATCCGACCTGGATCTGCTGGGGCCAGGGAGTGGAAAACAGGCCAAGCTGCTGCTCGGGCCAGAAAAGAGAGGGGAAGGGCTCTGCTCTATTTCCTTTTTCCATTTTCCAAAAGGATTTTCAAATTGGGTTTTGGAATAGTTGAGAAATTCAAATAATCTACAACAGTACAAAGAAGAAATGCTCCAGCATGAATGCATCATACATGTGTATGACCTAGGTTTGATTTTATATTTGAGAAAAATTATTATTTCCCTACATTGGAATGATCAACTAATTGCATAATTAAATAAATTCCCACTATTTAAAAGAATGCAATTTTTCGGGTGTTACAGATGAGAGCGCCGTCAAGCTAACCAACAATCCGGTTCAACATCAAACAACCAAGCATATTGATGTGAGGCACCATTTCATTTAGGATCATCAACAAAAGGGTGACATTGACATTCAAAGTATTAGAACCGATGATCAATTGGCCGACATACTCACCAAGCCACTAGATGAGGAGGTTTTGCAAGTTGAGGAATGAATTTAATATTCTTGATTTCTCCAATATGAGTTGAGATCACCCCACATACATATATGACATTCCTCTACTCCGACAAAGCAAGGTAAAAGTTGTTTGACATGACATTCATACTTGGTAGAACTTGTTTAGAGCATATAGACATACTCACAACTTAGGATCATTCATGGAAAACAAATGATTTTGATGTATATACGCTAGCACTATTGCTTTTCTTGCTTGTATGAACTAGTGGTAACATATGACATGTGTATGTGCTTCATCCCCTAGTGTTCAATCTAGTTCATGAGCTATAGGTGTATAACTTAACATGGCCAAGATAACCCCTAGTAGCGTGAAGAAGCTTGTCCTTGGATCAAACTTAGTTATATATCCTATGCAAGTGCACTAGATTGAGCCAAAGTGAACAATGAACGATCTTTCCAAAATCAAATGAACTTAACTAACTCTCTCCACTAAAATTAACCATTTTATGAAATTATTGACAAAGGGGGAGAGAAAGTTACAAAAGAAAGAGAAAGCGCGATGGCCAATGATGGGAGAGCAATAAGCCAAAGGAGAGGGATAATTAAAATTTTTTGAAGTACACAAGTAGGGGGAGCAATCACATATGCAAGTTGTTGCATTTGTTTGTGCATTAATCATATGATTGCTCATTGCATTTGTATTTACTTTCATATACATGCTTGTGTGGTGTATTGCTAGTAGTAGACTTGAATGATAATTTGAACAACTAGCATGTGTAGTGGGTAACTAGTTGGTCTTATGCTTACAAGTGGTAACTAGAGCTTGTTTATAATGTGATCTCATGCTATGCTCTAGTGTTTGTGACCTTCTAGTTACTAAGGTGCTAAGGATGGTGTTCATGGTAACTCCGATGGTATCACGCTTCAAAGGTCCATTCTATACACCGTAGCACAACTTTGGTAGAATTACTCTCTATTCAAATGCATATGTGTTAGCTTTCAATCCAAACTCTATGCACATATGTAGGGGGGAGCTAATGTTACCAAAAGAGAACTTGTGATGGTTGTTCAAATCCTTTCATTATCTACTTATGGATAAGCATGATAAGTTCAAAATCTTAATGCATATTTCTTTTGAAAAAGGGTTGTCATCAATTACCAAAAAGGGAGAGAATGAAAGTCCCTAGTTTGGTTTTGGCAATTGATGAAACCTACCTATTAACCTAAGTCCTAAGTGTGTGTAGCCAAAGGAGAGGTTAATGATGAGGAGGAAGTTGAGAGCTAAGGATTGAAGATCAAGTGAAGAAATGATTGAAAAGCAAAGGATCAAAGAGCTAGAAGCAAAGGTATAAATATAAGGCTCTTTGGTTTGGTGATCAAGGCACTTAGTGAGTGAGATCACGTTTAGGATAATTGGCCGGACTATTAACAGGAAAATTATTTCGTGAACCCGGTCGGCAAGTGCTCTAGGTGCATATTAGTTGCATACACTTGAAACTAACCTAGAGTGACTAACTCCGCCTTGTAAATGCGCTTAAAACTTGCTAACATACGTGCCTAAGTGTCTAGAACACTTAGATATTAGCCTATGAGAACAAGGGCAGCGAGAAAGACTTGGATATGCATTCAGAGGTGCACCGGATGCTCGGCGCGTTGTCACACCCAATTTTAAGGATAAAATGGGATGCATAAACTTATATGCGCCCAGAGATCAGTCACACACATAAGCCAACAAATTGTATAAATTGTATCATAACCAATGTTTATTACATACTCCCTCCGTCCCTAAAAAAGTGTCGTTCTCGCTTCCCGAGAAATATCTTTGACTAAATTTATACTAAAAATTATTAATATTTATAATACATAATTAGTATCATTGAATAGATCTTTTAGTCTAGTTTTTTAACAAATTTATTTGGAGGTGTAAATGTTGCACGTATTTTCTACAAATCTAGTCAAACTTGTGGCATGAACACCAAAAACGTCAATAGTTTAGGGACGGAGGGAGTAGCGAATAATATCAAAGTTATTACACAGCGAAAAATAAAGATAACTCTCGCGGTAGCTCCATAGCACAGGGACGTCGACTGGTGAAGCACAAGTCTAGTAGTCCTCTGGGTAGTCCTCATCACTATCACCATCTGTTACCCATCCGAGATTTTTAACCAAGTAATGAAAAATAAACAAGCGTAAGTACAAGTCGTACTCAACAAGACTAGCATGGGTTCATGAGGCTTAAGAGGTTGACACAGGTTTAACAGCAAGTTGCTTTTAGTTAACCACCTTTTATGTAGTTGGATAGCAACAAGTGAATAAGCCCATTCTCATGATCATAGTAAACATAATTAATGAGTAGCAATAAATGGATTAGCAACAAGTAAACATCACCCCAATCGATAACTACTCCATAAGACGTCCAAGGCCGCTCATGACCGTGAGCTCGGCTAGTATACCAGTTTTAGGCTCTGTTCATTGAAACTGAAAACCGTTAAAAATAAGCGCTGATGCTGATTTCTTATGAGAGGAAAATACGGTAGAAGGGCTGAAAAATAAGCGGTTTTAAGCTCAAACGAACAGAGCCTTACACTCTGCAGAGATTGTGCACTTTCCCTATGAGCCGTGATTCCCAGTTGCTCGGGTTAATTACTCCCATAACACTACTAAGGCGAGTGAGCAGGGTTTCACTATGAAGTCTTTCAAAGAACTTCGCCTAACAAGTTAGGGCCGCTAGGGACCCGGCAAGCAAATGTAGGGCCCTCCTTCGTCGTGGCACAAGGTCACGCAGATTATACACACTCGGACAGAAGCCGCACCACACCCGAGTCGTCAGGCCCCGTCACGCCTTTCGGTAACCGCTAATAAGCTAGAAGAAATGCCTATACTTGACTAAAACTAGAGCCATGTAGCCCTCATAGTTGCACTATCAATCCCGGTGTCATACTTACATATCATTACCAAAGGTGAAGGATTTAGAGCATCACAAAACTATGCTCGTTCCATGTTGCTAAAAAGGCATCTTTTAATCACATTGCATATCCAATTAATCAAGTTTACATGATCATGATTCCAATAGAGCGCTACATAAATTACCCAATGCACAAACCCATAGGTGACAAGGAATAAGATAACAACACTAGGGAGCATCTATGGTTAACAAGGTAGACACATGCATATGTAATTAATTATTTGGTGAATAAGACAACAAGGATGGTCCATGCTAATATTTGCCTTGATTAGCGAACTCCTGGTGATCCGGGTCGTCAAAGTACTGATCTTGATCACCAACGTAAGGCTCACCGTCTATATTCGATCCATCATATCAACACACATGCATACAGGGGCAATCATGCATACAAACAAGAGTTTATATTAGAACAGTACACCAACAGAGAGAAAATAAATTAAAAAGTTCATAAAACTAATCCACTCGTAGCTACGATCACATCGATATAAAGTTTGCACAAATCGGACTTAAAACGATGAAGTTATGAATTAAATAAAATTTATAATAGATAAATAATACATTAAATATAATCTCGAAAGTAAACAGTAAGTAATATGGGAAATAGTGGTACCATCAGATAGATCTTTAAATTACGAATCTAACGCAATTTCAATCATTCGAAACGGATCTAAAGCATGGAAATTATAAACGAAACAGTTTTAATTTCAAATCTGAAAATCAGAAAACACATTTTCATATATATCGAGGGGAAGTACGTTTTCTAATTTGGAAAATGTAAACCGGTGAATGCGTTTTGGACCGCGGGCATCAACATTAAAAACCACAAGGGCCTTTTTGCAAATCAGCCCGGCGAACCGGTATCGGCTATTGAGGGCTGTCCGATTTAAAATGAAGGGCCAGGAACAGATCGGGGGAAACGGAGGTGGCGCTCCGGCCGGACAGAGGCCGACGGCGGTGGCGCCATAGCCGGAACTTCGCCGAAGTAGGCGAATATGGCCTAGGGTGCTCGGTTCCACTCGGAAAGGGCATGGGAAGGCGAAAACCTTGATGACGAGTCGATCTATGGCATTGGTTGGGGCTACAAATGCCTAGCAGGTGTACAGCACGCGCGGCGGTGGCTTGACCACGCCGGAAGTTCGCCGGCAACGCGGAAACAGCTATAGGATAAATGAATCGGCTCGGAACTTGCTCTGGGAGTAAGAAGGAGGCCCGAGAATCTCGCCTAGGGCTCTTGGAGGGACGGAAATCGACTCGAGGGCGGTGCTCCACGTAATCCGGGGGGTGGCGGGGTCCTGCGTTGGCGGCGAGACCGAGTCAGTGCCCAATTCAAAGGAAAAAATGGCTTGGGACCTTCACGAAGTCATGGTGAAGCTTCGCAAGGGCGTACCGGGAGGAATTCGACGTTGAGCCCGTCGAACTGCTCACGGCGGCGGCGGACGAAGAACTCGGCGGCGGCTCTGTGTGCTTGCGGTGCGAGCGAGGATATGGCGGCTAGGGTTGATGGCGGTGGACGGGAGTATGGCATTGCCTATATAGTCCGAGGCGCACGGGATAGGGATGAGTTCAAACCGAATTCGGTGCCCCAGCGAACTCGGCACGGTTCGTTCCTCTGTGTGCCGAGCTCCAACAAACAGCCGAGAGGTGGGAGGGGAGGCGCTGACGCGTGGGCCCGTCCAGTCAGTGAAACAGAGAGGGAGAGAGAGGGAGGCGCCTGCGCGTGGCTTGCTGGCTAGGCTGTGCCGGCTGCTGGGCTTCGGCCTGCTTGCTGGACTGCCGAGAAGGGAGGAGAAGGAGAGGGGCGTCTGGGCTTCGGCCTGGGCCAAGGAGTGGCCTCGGGCCCAAACAGAAAGGGAGGGAGGAGAGGATATGCCGAGCAGGCCTCGGGCCTAGATGAGAGAAGGGAGGAGGTTTTCCTATTTCCCTTTCCTATTTTCTAAATATATTTTTAAAAAGATTTTCAATTTGGGATATTGAGAATTCAAATACAAACCAAACATCAAAATAAAACAGTGCTCCAGCATGAATGCATCATACATGTATATGACCTATCATGATTTTATTATTGTGAAAAATATTATTTTCCCTACATTTTAGATGAGCAATAATTGCATAATTAAATAAATTTCCCTAATTTAAAAATGATGCAAATTTTGGGTGTTACACGCATCCGTTGGGTGTGCTCCGGACGCGTCCGGTACGCATCAGACCTTTCTGGAACCTCTCTGAGTGATCATCGGACGCTGGAACAGTAACTTCAGCGCGTCCGGTGATGTTTTTCGAGTGTCCAGTGTTATCCGTGTAGAACTGACTCAATGAGTGCACTGGACGCAGGGAGCATCCGGTGACCCAGCAGCGAACGCATCCGGTGTCATTTTGAGCTCTCTGGATGCTCTCTGCATGGACACCGGATGCCGGCGTCAGAGCGTCCAGAAGGAACTGCTCCACGTCCGTTGCTAGCGCATGCAGTGAAGAAATTCAAACGGCTAGTACACGTGTCAGCGGGCGATACACCGGACAACCACCGGACGCGTCCAGTGTGAATTTAAGGCGTATCCGGTGTGCACGATTTTAGTGAGAAACGGCTAGATCTTTGAGCACGCTTATAAATAGGAGTGTGGCTGGCTTGGGGTACAGCTCTTGCGTATTTTGATCTTCATAAGTCTTTTGTGAGCCTAGCACACTCCCTCCAGCTCTCTCCCTTTGATTCAACTTGAGATTTTGATTGAGAGAGACGGTGATTCAAGTGTAGTGATCATCATCTTGCATCCTAGTGCACTTGGTGGCTTGGTGGCAGAATAATTCTTGTTACTCTTGGTGATTATCGTCACCTAGCCGGTTTGGAGGTGGAGAAGGTGTGGAAAAGCTTGGTGATTGTGCTTGCTCACACCGGTGGATTGTGAGGGGTTCGTACCTACCCCGAGCGGAGTGCTCAAAGGTAACTTAGTGAATTGCTCGTGTCATTAAGTTACTTCCTCCGTGGTAGGTCCTTGTGGTGCCTTGTGTAGGTTTGGTGTGTGATACCGATTAGTCACCAGACCACCGGTTGAAGTCGACACAACGGGGACGTAGCGTGCCGGCAAGCACGTGAGCCCCGGGGTGTTGGCTTGTTTGGACTTCATTGTGCTCCTCACCATCGTGTGATTCACTTGTTCATTTCCCGGTGATTGGCAAATAGACACAAGGCAAAGGTATAACAAACAAGCTCCTCTCCTTTACTTTGTGCAAGTTAGCCTTTGTAGCTAGTTGCTCTTATGCTTGTTGTTGCTTGGTTAGTGCCTAGTTAGTTGAGTAACTTAGTAAGCTTAGAAACACTAGAATTGTGTAGGTGGCTTGTGTAGGTTAGTTGTTGCATTAGCTTTGCACATTTCGCCATTTGTTATACTAACCTTGTGCTTAAGTGCTTTGTAGAATTTTAATTTAGGCTATTCACCCCCCTCTAACCATACTAGGACCTTTCAGTCGTGCCCACCGACATTACCTTGGTTAGAAGCACCAGTCAGAATCTGCAACAGGGGTTAACAACCCTTAGTACATAGTGTACTCCGCAAGACTTACCCGACTAAAAATAAGGGAGAAGACTCAGGAATGCACGCTGAGGAGAATCATGGTAAGTCTTAAGCAAAAATCAAAGTGTTTTGCAGAAAAGCTCTCAAATTTTTAGTTTCTACTTTCAATATTTTTATCTTAGTATTAAACAGTAGTACTGACACTAAGTTGGTGCGCATGTATCTTCCAAATTTCAATTACTTAACTATTCTCAAAACCTAGTTCCGAACTACTTTTCGATGATGGTCAGTGGATCAAGTCTCTATAACCGAGGAGCAACGACGATTCGAATGGTTTAATACCTAGCTGGGGATCCTTAACCACACTGCATATGTAGCACCTAAGCTTGCATATGCCAACCCCGTCTTCCACGGCTCCTCCAAAACCTGAACCGGTCCTACGCCACCCGAGAGCACAATACTCCTCCAATCCAGCACGCTGGCCACGAGGGTACACGCTACTCTCGTCATCTCTCCACTCCAGTGCGCGGTTGTCGGTTCAAGTGAC
Organism: Eremochloa ophiuroides; assembly: GCA_038502445.1. Taxonomy (NCBI): domain Eukaryota; kingdom Viridiplantae; phylum Streptophyta; class Magnoliopsida; order Poales; family Poaceae; genus Eremochloa; species Eremochloa ophiuroides. The sequence goes on from JAHLJS010000002.1 coordinate 56,825,286, forward strand.
AGAATCGCCGGAGCCAGGGCTTCCCAAAGTATGTGGCTAGTTGCAAAGTCTCGATCACAGCAGGCCTACAACGAATAGTCCCTAATTCATTTTCCGTCGATGACAATACATTGGGACTCTAACCCAAGTGCAAAGCAACCGAACAGTTTCAAATCCATTTCCGTCAGAGACAAGACATTGGGACCCTAACCCAAGTGCACATCGACCGAATGGTTTCCAATCTATTTTCGTCGGCGACAATACATTGGGACTCTAACCCAAGTGTAAATCGACCGAACGGATTCATATCCATTTTCATTTTCCATGATTCATCAATTGTATATCACCATAGCTCAGAAAATAACATTTTGAGCAAAACTAAATTAATTAAGCAGGGCTAAGCATTTTTCAAACATTTTCATCTTAAATATGGTTTCAAGGGTGATATTCAAGTGATCAAGGATGGTAATGCATCATTTGGTTTATCACTCAACTCCTATCAACTTAATGCAACAGTTCAACTCAAAGTGATAAATATTTTATAAATCATAAGGAAGAGTTTAAATGCACCAGGGCTTGCCTGTTGCTTGGAGCAGATAGAACCCTGAAGTCAATCACCGAGAGAGATCCACGTCCACCGAGTGATGACCTTATTCAGGACTTGCTTTAGATAATAAAATATCTCACGTTTACTACACGAAATAATAATGCATACTTCATACGATGATATGTATGCCATGATGCATGAGATGCACTAATTTGTGAATTAATAGAAAGTAAAGTTAATTTAGAAAGTTAAGTGCAACTTTCCTTCACGATAAATTTGCCAGCCAACAAAACCAACTTGTCGATTATCAACTTAGGGTTTCATTTTAACATTTAACAATTTCATAGAGCAAGTCATTATATATCTATAAATGAAAGGACTAACAAAACCTTAATATAAGAAACATACTTAATTAATTCTTTTTACCAAAGATAGTGTATATAAGAAACTATCACAACATAAGTACATGCATCCCACTAATGAAATACTTGATTACACTAAAAAGCAGTTTTTAGGTTTCATTATCATAGATAGCCCATTAGCACATCAATCAAGTACATACATTGCCAAGGAACAGTAAGGGGTTTCATGTTCCAAAGTCTACAATCAACCCTAAAAATTTACCTAAAGTCAATTCATTATTCATGCTAATCATTTTAATAATTATTACTAATAAGTAAGGCATATAATTAAGGTTATAATTAAATATCACCAAATGAATCTCAAAAATTTTCTGAAGCTTAATATAAGCATAAAACAGGTACACATAAATTTCATGATCAAAATATAGTTTGGCCTAGAAAAATCATTCAAGGTGCATTTATTAATTAAAAGAGGTAATTTTAAAACATACAACAATTATCCAAAATCCAAGTTTCATATTTTTCATAAGTAGAATACATAACAATGAGGCTACAAATAAATTTTCATGATTTTATCAAGCACCAATAAATAGATATGAAATTCACAAGGTCGCATATATTCTGAAAAGGAAAAAAAAACTGCACTATTAGTACTATTCATCTAAGTCACGACCTTCGCAGAAAACCCCCTGGAAAGAGTCATCTTCCCAGCTAGGGTCCCTGGTCGCGATTTTTAGACAGAGGCACGCACAGGGACGCCGGTTCTGGTGAGGAAGGTGCTCATTGATGGCGGGGAAGAGGTGGGGAAGCTTCCCAGGGCTCTAGCGCATCCGTTGGTCACCGCGGCTGGCCCGGAGGTGGCCTGTGGAGGCATGGCCGCGCGAGCAGCGTTTCCGGGGACAGCAGCACGGCGGGAAACTCGCGTTTCAGCGCGTCTGGAGCTCGTCTATAAAAACAGGTGAGCCGATGACCAATAACGCGAGGAAAGGAGACCGAAACTTGAGACGGCTGAGAGATAGGAGCTTTGAGGTGGCCTAGCCATGGTGAGAAAAGCTTCAGCGGCCATGGCGACCGGCAACGAGGAAGAAACAGTTGTGCGGCCGATTCCGGCAACGAGGAACCGCACCACCGGGCTCAATCAAAGCGCAAGATGATACCGAAGCTCAGAGCAAAGTGAATTGGATGGAGATGGATCACAGGGCATGAATTTCTGGCTGGAAACAAAAGCTTCATCGATGGCAATGTATATATATATATATATACATATATATATATGTATACATATATATATATATATGTATGTATATATATATATACATACATATATATATATATGTATGTATATATATATATATATACATACATATATATATATATACACATATATATATATACGCTGGACGTGTCCGGGACCCCACGAGCTCGACTCCTACGGCAGGCGTGTGGCTGACAGCGAGGAAAGGCCGGCGACGTGCATGGCGTGGTCGTTTCTGTTCGCGTAGAGAGGAAGGGGGCAATGCCCTATGCCAAGCACTGTAGTTGAGCCTTATCCCCATTCGTATTTTCTTCAAATTACTTTCTATTTTATATGTAAAGTCAAAAAATTTCTAAAATAAGAATTGTGGGAAAATTTGAACGGAACAACTATTGTTTTGGAGTCCATTTGAGATTTTGAATAATTTTTGAATTATGAGAAAAGGGTTAGGTCAATTGAATTAAAATTCCAATTCAATTTACAATTGAAAATTTTTCTCAATAACATGAATTTCTCCAAAGATAAAAGTTGTTCCATTTAACAAACCCTATAGCTTTCATTAAAGAGGTTTGGTCAGATTCTTGATAGTTTTTTAAATTGCATTTCAAATTTGAATTATCAAACACAGTTTAGGATTTTATTTGAATTTTTATTTAATAAATTCAAAATCACCCAGAATGAAAGTTGTTCCATTTAAAAAGGGCTACAAATTTTATTAAGGCACCATCATTAGATTTCATTTAGTTTTTAATTTAGATTTTGGGGCCTAATTAGGGTTTAAAATTGATTTTTTTTCTTTTTAACACTCATTTTGATTTAAATTCATACACACAACCACATACACTTATAGAAATAAATCACTCTAAATCACCTATGCACAATCACATGGAGAAATAAAACTTATTTTATTTGATGCGCGGTATGAGTTTTATACGAGATGATCAATAATGCATGTGATGACATGGCGGTTTTAGTAACAGTAACACCAGAGGTGTTACACGCAATGGCAAGGGGTGTAGAGTCCTCCTTCCATGTGGCACACACACGTAGAAGTTCTCAAAAAGACAGAAGCCGCACTACAACCATCTTGTCAAGAACCTTTCAAGATTAATAACATGATAGAAAGTAACTTTCTACTTAACTAAAGGCAGAGCCATGTAGCCCTCGTGGTTACGTTGCATGTCCTAGCTTTTGTTGACAGATAAGTTCTAAAGGAGAGGTATCTAGAGCACCAATAAAAAGGCCCAATGCTCTAGTCTATGTTTCTAAAAAAGCAGTCTTGTAAGGAATAAAGGCAGCTTCGCCCTTCTTTGGGATATAGCCAAGTTCCTCCTTATTGATGGAGAACCTTTGTCTACCCAAACACTTAAGCAAGTGGGCATCTCCACCATAAGCATTACCTAAGGCAAGAGTGAGCTCATGCACCTCTTTCTTGAGGTTCTTGTTCTCCACCAAGATTGTGGCATCACAAGTGACACCAACATCCTTAGATGAAGTAGAGCTGGATGTGCTATAAGAAGTGTTAGTGGAGGTAATAACAATTGATGTATCAATAAGATCACAAGTATCACCTACGCCAAATCGTTTAGTGACATCCTCTACCTCGGTTAACTCTAAAAGTGAGGAGCGAGCTTTCTCAAACTTGGAGTGAGCTACTTTGAGATTCTCATGGTTTTTCTTTAGACACTCATGAGGAGCATTTACCTCATCAAAAGATTGCTCAAGAAGTTTGTACTACTTGTTTAGTTCTTTACACTCATTCAATTTCTTCTTAAGGTAAGAGTGAGTGTCGTGCAACATTTCAAGGAGCTCCTCCATGAAGAGGTCCTCCTCACTCTCACTATCGCTCTCCTCGGAGTTGGATTGTACCTTAGTTGGCTTGAAGTCAGTGGAGAGTCAAATAGTGATGGTTTGCTAGAGATAGAAAGACTAGCAAGTGCCTTCTTCTCAGTGATCTTCCTCTCATCATCATCGGTGGAAGAAACATCACTATTCCAAGTGACACAATAAGAATGCCTTCTTCTCAAGGTCTGTTCTGTATATATATATATATATATATATATATATATATATATATATATATATATATATATATATATATATATATATATATATATATATATATATATATATACTGCCCCTATATGGATGATAGGTATGCATAATTTGGATGTTTGCCGTCTGGCCTAGTTGATGGTAAGATTGTGATGTACATTTTTGGCAAACAAAGGACTATACCCGCCTGTGTTTTGGGAGAGGACATGGGGAGCGCTGCGTGCGTGTGAGAGGGGCCGGGGCAATGCATGCGCATGCGTGAGAGGGTGAGAGGGGTGGTGGCATCTGTGTGGTGAACTAGTGGTGAGATGATGTAAGGTTGTTATTCTTGCTATATATTGCTAGAGTTGTTGTTAGGATGGGCCTTAGATGGGCCATAATGGTATCTGCGGGTTAAATTATAGCTCCGAACCTGAAACCCGCGCGGGGCAAAAACAACAGACCCGTCCCCGCCTCCGCCCCCGCCGAGTCTAAAACCTGTGGATTTCGGGTCCGAAAACGCCCGATTGCCATCCTTAATAGGGACTACAAGCTCAGCGATTGCCGCTGTGTCCATCCAAAAATTGCATGGGAGCTGACGAGCTATGCCTCTGACACGCATAGCTGTAAGGGAGCATCTGACCCGTGCATGTGCATGACCGGTGCTGACAGAATTCAGAATATTTGGATAATTAAGCTTTAAATCCTAATATCTATTTAACCATTTGTCTGTTTTGTATTTATTCTTCAGCATACAATTTCTTATGATCTTATCTACAAAACAAGATCACATATGATCATGCTTTATTGAAACATATAAATTTCAAGAATCACGTATGAATTTTAGAGAAATCGATTTAACTTTATATTTTATATAAAAAAGTAGGAATATGAATTTCTCGGTGTTCCAATTAGGTACTAAACTATCTTTTGTTCGTCGGTACAACAAACCAAATTTTTGCAATATCTGTAAGCATGAGACGTAGGGTTCATATGTAGTTATTTTTTTCTTCAAAAAATATGGTCGAGTGGGATCTTGTTTTGTACATAAAATTAAAAGAAATATTATGAAAAAACAAATTACAAATCCTATGTATGGTTAATTAGATATTAGGATTTAAAGCTTGAGCATCTATCAGTTTTGAACTATATACGTGCATGCAAGCATGCAGGTCGGTCCGTTCTGGGCACTCTCGAAACCTCCAAGAGTGGACCCCACAGCTTCGTCCCATGAACAAATAGTGCTTCAAGAAAATTTGGGTCCTCCGTGTATCCTCTGAGTCATTGACAAACTAGCCCAGCTGCTATACGTCAGACCAGACATCATCGGCGTGCTAATCCATGAATGTAGCAAGGTCTGACCTGTTCAGCGAGTGCCTGGCTTAATATGAAGGGCGGCAGCTATCATCCGTGGCCGGTAGAATACCCGTGTGTAGCGTAATATTATATATATATACACACATATATACTTGGGTGCATTTCCTATATTGAATGCATCCAGATCACCGCGCGAACCTGGATAAAAAAACGCCTCAGCACGCATTCGCACAACACCTGGTCCGAGCACGCATCCCGCACATTCAGTCTACCCGCAAGCACCTGAGCAAAACCGTGCTCCACTTCCTCCTCTTCCCATTGCCGTTGCACCGCCGCGCTGCCATTCCTGTTAGTTCCCATCGCGCCGCGCTCCCCTACCCTCCGCCGAAAACACCATCTCCCCCACCCCACGCGCCCTTCATTCGCTGCTACTGAAAGCCATAGTTTGGTTTTGATAATTGATGATAGCCTAAGGACTAACCTACATACTAAGTGATGGCTAATTGTAGGTGATCCTAAGCATGGAGTGAAGGACCTAGTGGTTGATGGTGATGATCAAGAAAGACTCAACCATGGATGATGCAAGGTGGATCAAGTAAGGATGATCAACTCTTAAAAAAAAAGACCCGGCTGTTATCGTCATAGTGAAACTCTTCGCCCCGCCTCGCTCGCTTCCCCGCACCGACCCGCGACGCGAAGCCCCCCGCTCCGTTTCCGCCGTCGCTGGCGCCCCCCCCCCCCCCCGGCGCTCCCGGCCCCGGCCGCCCGCGACACGCTCACGCCCCGCACGCCTCGTGACCCGCCGCGCCGGCCCGCAACCCGCGCTCCCGCCCCGAACGCCTCGCGAGCCACCGCGCCGGACGCCGCCTCTTCATCCCACCCGCGCATCCTCGCGCTTCCTCTCCACTCTCCACCGTCGCTCGCACGGCGCCCTCGCCTCGCCGTCGGCCGCGGGCAGGCGGCGGTTCCAAGTGCGCATGGCCCGGACGGAGTCCACCGGCGTCGGTGTCGGCTTCCGCACGCCGGAGTTAGAGGTTCGTTCCCTTGCCTGTCGGTTTGGCAAAGACTGCTTGCTGAATTCCTGACCTAGATTTGACTTTGAGTTTGCCCTGATGATGCTGGTGTGCTTGTTCTTGCGGTGGGCGTTCAGCTCCCTGAGCCACTGACCGGGAAGCTCTAGACGTTGGATGACTTCGAGGGCAACTCTGCGCTTCTCGTGAGTGATTTTTCGTTTCAGTATTGCATGTGCTGTAGTTCAACACGTACACCACATTTCCTATGCAGCTAACTGAAACTGAGTCTGATTTCCTGTCCAACTGAGGCTGAAGAATTGAAACATCTCTGCTCCTGCAGTTCACATTCTGAATCCCATCTGACTTGTTTTCTCCTCAGGTTATGTTCATATGCAACCACTGTCCATTTGTAAAACATCTGAAAAAGGACATTGCCATGCTCACCTCTTTCTATGTGGAGGTAACGACTTGGACGAGCTGTTAGAGCTTGCTCTTCTGTTTGCATTTGTGATGACTTCTAGATACAATATGCAGAAAGGACTTGGTGTTGTCGCCATATCGTCCAACTCAATTAGGACGCACCCCCAGGTGAGGATTTTCAATCTATGATTGTCTTCTTCTCACTTATTTATTTCTGCTTTCTTCTGAAACTGCACCAGGAGTTTCTTTTAGACAGAACTTTTGTTGTAGCTTGCTTTTTAATTCTCAAGATCCGGAATGCAATACTTCGATATATTATAACTACTCTGATAGAAGAAAACTACAGACTGTTACTTCAAGTAATATCTGATGACACTCTTTCTACATTTTTCAGTACTCAAAACTTCCAAATTTTATCAGCATATCTCAATTACACGATAACTTTTTCTTAGTGACAGTAGAGGTTACTTTACAAACAAGTTACTCTTTGAGTCCTCTTTCTGATTATAACACTGATACTTTCTTTTGATTCCATCAGTGTAGTTGTATTTGATGCAGTACACCTATTGGTCTTAAACTGTTGTTTCTATGTGTTCTTCTTTTTCATGTGTGGATATAAAAATTTGATAACATTGAAATCAGCACTCAAAGATTTCCATGGAGTCTGAGGCGGCACAGCTTTGGGAGGGCGGAGCCGTGGAGGACGGCAACACGTATCAGTGAGGCGAATCTGAGGCTCCGACAGTCCACTTCTGATCGAGCTAAAAGTTTGTCTGTAAGTTCAAATTCAGACATTCAATCTTTCTCTTGGCATAGCTTCTGAATTTCCTATTCAATTTGTTCAGAGTAGCAATTTGTGAATCACACAATGGATCATCAGTCTGGCACTAGGAAAATTTTTGTGCATATGTGTGGCTTCTCTTGGGAGTATTCAGGAACTTTGGACCATGATTGCAAATGCAGTACATGTGGTGGTATATTTATTCTCTGAATGTGGCATTGGTTGGGTGTCCATGCGGTTCTTTTGCTTGTGCTTTGCAAGTGGTTAGTGCGAAAAATGTGTGTGCATGCTAGCACAACAGAAAAAATTATCCGGACATAATATATGGTACTAAAAGTGTAAATTTCTTGCTCTCGTTGTAACGCATGGGCATGAACCTAGTATAAGGAAAAGGCTTGAAGGCAAAGGTATAATCCTAAGTAGGCTTTTCTTTTGGTGATCAAGACACCAAGTGGGTGTGATCACATTTAGGATAGATAGCCGACTATTAAGGGGAGACCTAAGTGATTGGATTACCTTCAAGTGCTCTAGGTTGCATTTCATTGCATTGATCTAACTAACCTAGTGTGAAACTTTGAAAACCCTTAAAAATTGTTTTGAAAATGGTAACACACTGTGCACAAGTGTTGAGAACCTTGAGTATTAGCACATAGAAGCAAAGAGTGAGAAATAGACTTGAAAAACACTGAAATCAGAGCATCAGACGCTAGGGAGCTGAGGCGTCGAACCATTGTCAATGAGGGTCTGACGGTCTCGAGTACTGTTTCTAACTAAGTGAAAACGTCGGACGGTGTTTGTTGGTCCGACGGTGAGCGTCGGACACCGTCCGAGCATTTCAGGAGCTCTCTGCGTAAAAATGCATAGCGTCGGACGTTGGAAAGTGTTGGTCCGACGCACTGACTTGGAGTGTTCGACGGTGGCTCGGCGTGCTGTTCGACTAGCGAGCGCGTCGGACTATTGGCTGACAGTCCGATGACGCGTCGCGGCAAGTTCACATTCTGGGCACGTGCATGGCGAGTTGAGTGCAGGGTGTCGGACGTAGAGGTTTGGTCCGACCGACACAGGGTGTCGGACATCGTCCGACGATTAAAATCCTCTCTGCGTAGATTCCGTTAGCGTCGGATGCTAGAAAGCTTTAATTCGACGAGCAAGTGTCCGACGATTGACAAAAGGGCGCGAACAGCTAGCCATTGAGATCCAGCGGCTGTAGTTCAACAGAGGTGATACGTGGCGAAAATCTGAGCGTTGGACGTTGCACGTTGGTCCGCCGGAATGCGTCCGACGGTAGCGTCTGACGCACTAAAATCATGACTAACGGTTGTTTTTCAGTGGGCAACGGCTAGGAGTGCACTTAGGGGTATTTATACTCCTTCACTGGTCACTTGGTGACTCTCTTGCACATTTGATTCATTGCCATACACTTGTGAGCACTCTCTAGCCTCCCACTCTCTCACTTGCTCATCCATTGATCATTTTTGTGAGTTGAGTGATTCTCAAGTGCATCATTGCTAGTGATTTGCGTTCTAGAGCACTTGAGAGCAAGCCATTGCTGAGTTCTTATCCTCTTGGGGCATTGCCGTGTCTCTAGCGGCTTGGAGGTGATTCCAGTGTAAGATTAATTGGTGGTTGTTCAAGTCCACACCGAAGGTTTGTTGTGAGGGGTTCTTCCGGTTATTCCTTGTAGGAGTGCCAAAACCGACTCTAGTGGATTTCTCGTGGTTGATAGCCACTTCTCTTGTGTTGGTGAGCGGCTCCCGGTGAGAGATTGGCATGTGAAGCCTAGCTCGCAATCCACCAAGGAAGACCGGTGCCACAACGAGGAGTAGCGTGACGGCTATCATGTGAACCTCGGTAAAAATCGAGTGTTATCTCTTCTCCACCTTCGAGTAGATGACTTGGCTTTCCGGTGTTTCCATTGGTTGATCTTGGATTTCATATATATTACCTTCTCCCCGTGATTGGATCAACCTCTACTCTTCTCAGTGGTAAAATCGTTCTCGTACCCTCTCTCTTGCGCTTTATTACTTGTTTAGGTGCTCTCTTCTTAGGATTCGGAGGAGTGAGTTTCTTACGATTGTGTGCATATTATTGTGGATAGTATATTGTGCTAGGTGGCTTGCATAATGTAGCTTAGAGCTAGTGCTTAGCAATAGCCTTGTTAATTATTAACTTGTGGTCAAGTGCTTCATGAAAATTTTATAGACTATTCACCCCTCCTCTGGCCTAGCGGGACCTTTTAGCTACGCCGCCGTGATTCCGGCGAACATGTGCGCCACTGCACTTCTGCTCCGCCAACAAAACCGCACTCCCCGTCGATTTGCCAATGCGCCACCGCGATTCAACCCAGTGCCTCTGGTCGCCGAGTTGAGGCACTCTTATCGATGCAAGTCACCTTCAATCCCCTAGCCTACTGAAATCTATTTATGTAGCCTCGATTTAATGCGGATCTGATGCCCATGTGTGTGGTTGGCCGATGCTGAATCTGTCCGCATTTTGGGGTGGTTTTCACTGCTGCAGTGACGCCTATTCACACAATTAGCATGCGATCTCTCTTGTTATCGCTGGGAATTTTGAATCCGGGCTATGTGCCTGTGTGTGTCTTGTACGACAATTGTAACTATATTTAGCACTCGATTTGTATTTTTGTGTTGACTCGTGTAACTAGGTTATTATGTTAGTTGTAACTGGTAGGGTGTTGTAGTTGCAATTGGTTGACAAATTCATCTGAATTTCAAACTAAATATGTACATGTTGCTGCAACTAACTTCGATTCAGAAGGTGCATCTCTAGTGTGTTGATTTAGTTTTGCTTGACATTGTGCTGGCAAATTTCTATTAAGTTGAACTCTAAAATTTTTGTATTGAATCTGGCGCTTGGGTGAACTCTATTCTACTGAAGTCTCATATTTTGTCAAAAGATCAACTTGTAGGGTGTTCTAGTTGCAATTGGTTGACAATTCATATGAATTTCAACTGAGCTGTAACTACTGCTGCTGCAACTAACTTCATGTTCTACTTGTAATTGTTTGCAAAATGGTTGACAATGCAATTTTTTGTTATTCTGATGTGTATGTTTTTTCTTCAATGGCAGTGGTTATAATGAATTCGGAAGGTAATGTATCATGTCCTTAGGGCAGTGACCAGCCCCGGCATTCCCCCCGTGTTGCTTTGCAGGGGCAGAAACAGCTGAATGTATATAAGTCAAGGAAGGATAGGAAGAAAATATTAAGGCTTCCCACACCCCCTAGCCTGACGTTGAGATTGAAGTACATGAAGGAGAGGAAGGACAGGAAAGTGAACAATGTGCCCAAGATTCAGATTTTGATCCCGATCATGATGCTGAGGTTGGCGGCGATGCTGACACTGGCGTTGATGGTGATGCAGCGAATGTAGTCAATAAGAAGAGGCCCCGCAAGCAGCCTCCTGCAATTCGATGCTCTCCTTCAAAATTTCAAGAAGTTCTTAAAGCTCTCCATGGCAACCTCATAGCTAAAGTAAGGGCAAAGGCTATCTTGATAGGAAATTGCTCACCTGGCTTATGCTGAGGCTCAACCCAGAAACTATGAAATTAGAGCTTGGTGGTGGTAAAGAGATTGCAATTACTGAGCACACCGTTTGGTGTGTGTTCCAGTTACCAAATGTTGGCGGCGACCCACATGCTATGTCTAATGATGAAGCTCGTATTAGGCGGAACAAGTTGGGACAACAAATCTGTCCCAGCACATACAAAAAGCTGGGTATTAGGATTTCAGATATTGTGGATAGACTGAAAAGCAAGATGCTCACGGGGATCTGGGTCTCGAGGCATTCTTTATGGTTGTATTCCATTATCTACTTTTCTCCAACACTGATAGTTGCATCAGGCTTGAGGATGTGATATATACTGAGGACTTGGCCAATATCGGCAAGATTAACTAGTGCAAAGCAGTAGTGGACAATCTTAGTAAAGTTGCACGTTTGTATAGCAAGGATTTCGCGTTGAAGGGTGTCCACGCACCTCTCATAGGGTGTGTTATTTTTCTAATGGTAAGTTTTTGTGTTTCTCCATGGCTGATTATCAATCTTTTTAACTAGCATCCTTTTTTGTAATTTTGACTACTACTTTTTCTGTAGTAGCTTTTGTTTTTGCATTTATTGTCTTGTTACACTAGTAGCAATTCTGGATGTGTAGTAGTTTCTCAGTTTTTGCATTTATTGGCTTGTGACACTAGTAGCAATTCTGGATGTGTAGTAGTTTCTCCAACACCAATTTATTTCATGGCAAGAGTTGCAACTGGGTCATTGCACCGGTAGGAACTGTGTAGTAGTTTCTTTTGCAATCTGCATTCATTGGCTTTTGTCACCCTAGTAGCAATTCTGGTTGTGTAGTAGTTTCTCCAATACCAATTGTTTTCATGGCAAGAGTTGTAACTAGGTCATGTCTACATTAGTTATTGGGGTCCTGTTGTTTTATATTTTTTTTGTTTTTTAAACATGCAGATGCTATATGTCGATCACTTGCAACATGGGCTACAGTTAGACTCATTCGCTTTGCCCCGATATGCTAAATTGGACAGTAAAACTATCAATAGAATTTCAATGTTGGATCGCAGGGGAGATGTCGCAGACGGTGTCACTGAGTATGGCAACCTTAGGGTAAACATAAATACCTCAATTTATGTTTCGGACAACCAGTTTCAATTTTTTTTAAAAAAAAACTGGTAACTGAGAAGTATCACCACCACATGTTATACCCCCCCTGCTTTTGCTCCTTGCCCTGCTACTGCTGCTCCTTGCCCTGCTACTATTCTTCAGGGAACTTCTAACACTGCTGGCACTTTAGCTTACATGGGTGGCACACATCATGACCCTTGTGGGCACACTGCCACGGAACTTCAGCCTCTTGTCCTACACCATTATCTGAGCTTGAGTGCTGCTTTTGGCCAGAGCATTGCTAATGTAGTTGGAAGAAGCAGGAAGTCAGAGGTGCAAAAGTTATTGAAGACTTTTGATGACAGTACGACTCAGGCCCAGTCCTATGCGACCAAGACTGCTAAGGGCACGTTTGGCATTGGGCCAAAGGGGTGGCCCGAGCTCCCTAGATGCAGCAGCCCATGTTACATGGTGACACTGGCCCAGCCTCGGAGTTCACCCCGCACGGATCTTAAAGCAGTTTGGGCCAGGCACCAGAAAAACGCTTTGGGGGTTCGTTTTTTCCGAGCTCGGCCTGACAAAGCGAGTTGGAGCTCCAGGTGCGTGAATCTCCTCACCTCCTGGCCGCCAAGCCTCCTCACCGCAGACCTCTACCGCGTCACTCTGCCACCACCTCGCGCTCCTGTTCCGGTGGCGCGACGCCACCACCGCCGAACTCGACAGAGCCCTCCACGGCGCCGCTCTGCCACCACATCGTGCTCCTACTCCGATGGCGCGATGCCACCACCGCCGCCGAGCTCCACGACGTCTACTGCAAGCCATCGCCGGTGGCCCACGCCCGAGCCGCGGGTGCCTCCACATCGCCGTCGTGCAGCTGCTGCTGCTCCACATCGCCATCGGGCACGCCGCCTCCGTCGCTGTCGTGCTGTACATGGTCTACGGCTTGCTCGGTACATAGATCATGCAGCTCCAGGCGGCGGCGGCGGCGTCCACCCACGAAGACAACAAGCACATTGCGGTGAAGACCAACAAGGAGGCACGGTCCAGCGGTGGCAGAGCGGCGGTCGCCAGGACGGAGTAGGCCGGCAGGTTCGACGTCGCCGACGACCTGATGGTGGCGGCGCTGTCCCTAGCATGCACGTCCTGCGTGTTGTGCGTGCACGTCGCTGATGTGCTCCTCTCCAATGGCCTCGCCAATCCCCTCCATGTCGTCATCGTTGTGCTCCTCTCCCGGCCACATTCCTCCGCCGCCCACCAAGTGTTTGATGGATTTCCAACAAAGGAAAGAAGGGAGGTAACTCTACCTGTGTTCCAGATATAAGTGTGACCATATCCACTCATGGCTCCTACCAAACACCATCTCTATTAGACCAGCTCCGTTTGATACAGGGAACCAAACACAACAAATTGGACTAGTTTGGACAGGCTGTGGCTGGTCTGAGCCTGGCCATCAGGCCTGGTTGCCTTCAAACCTTATACCAAACACGCCCTAAATACATTACTGTGGCCAACGATCTGATGGCAAAAAGTCACCACGAGTGCTCCAGCGCCATATCGAAACTGCTTGCTAACGCTCGGGCTAATAGGGAAGCTGCTAATTAGTGTAGGAGGGGAAGGAGGACGAAGAAAATACATGTAGCATCAGGTATTTTTTTTGTTGCAGATTGTAATGTATTCATATTGCAATTACCACCAGATATGTTTTGCAATTGGGTATCTCATACAAGTTGAATTATCATCAGTTTGTTTTTTGCAGAGTAACAAATGTTTTTATTTTTGGTGTCTCTTTTTATTTTTTGGTATGCAGCAGCAGCTAAATCAACTGTTGATCAAGATCAAAGGAAAGCAGCAGGTGATGAAGAAGATGTTTTAGAAGAAGAAACTGTTGGAGAAAATTCTGGAGGACATTCCAACTCCTCAACCACCACGGTACTTCTGTTGCATTTTTTTAGTCATTCTTTCATGTTGCAATTACCATCATTATCTGTGTTTCAATTGGGCAAGGGGCCTACAAGCTTTTTAACAGTGTTATCGTGAGTTTTTTTCCTTCATACTTAAAAATGTTATTGGGGAGTCTATTTTTTGGTATGCAAAGAAAATAGGGGAGACGAATTTGTTCAAGATGATGTTCACCCATCTGCCGATGAAAATCTGTGTTTTGCAGATGTTCAACCATCTGTCAATCAAGAAAAGTCTCCATGTACTTTTGTTGTACTTTGTTATATATTTATATTGCAATTACCACCAGATCTGTGTTGCAATTGGGTGTCTGATACAAGTTTAATTATCATCAATTTTTTTCAGACTAACAAATGTTTTTATTTTTTGGTCTCTCTTTTTTTTGGTATGCAGCAGCTGCTAAATCACCTATTGATCAAGATCAAAGGAAAGCAACAAGTGATGAAGATGTTTTACAAGAAGAAACTGTTGTTGGAAATTCTGGAGGACATATTCCAACTCCTCAACCATCATCAGGTACTTCTGTTGCATTTTTAGTCATTCTGTTTGTTTTCCTTCATACTTAAAAATGTTATTGGGGAGTCTATTTTCTGGTATGCAGCAGTAGTAGAAGAAGAAACTAGGGGAGACGGATTTGTTCAAGATGATGTCCACCCTTCTGCTGACGGAAATCCGCATGTTGCAGATGATCAACCATCTGCCAATCAAGAAAAGTCTCCAGGCACTTTTGTTGTAGTTTGTTATCTATTCATATTGTAATTACCACCAGATCTGTGTTGCAATTAGGGCAGTGCAAACTTACAGTGTTATTTTCTGGGGGGGGGGGGGGGGGGGTGTTAATTTGACTACCAGCTAACTTTGCATCAAGTAGTGGCAATGTTTATGCCCAGTCACTTCAGACCAGCCTCCCATCCACGCCGATAATGCCTAGTAGCAATATTGATTGCCCAGGAGAAAGGCAGATCAAGTAATTCTTTTCCTGTATTCATTATGAGTTTCTTTTTTCCGTTTGTCATCCTAATTTTTATATACTTTTCATTTTCATCTACCCTAGCATTGACTCCATTGCGTGGTCCTTCGGAGGGTTTAGAGTTCATAATTAACCAACTACATACAAACAAGGTTGTTGATCCACCATTAGACGCGGCGGCTCCTGAGATTGCAAGATTGTTTGTTTTCATAGTATAGTAATTCATGTAGCATTACTATGTAATTGGGATTGACTCACTGGTTGCAATTTGTATTCTACAGAACATAACCAGGGAGACTGGAGATGCATCCAGGCAAGCAGATCCTGCCAATCTTGAAGATGAGACACGGAGAAAGGAGGTGTCTGATCACATGGAGGATACATTGACGACCTCAAGTATTTGCCGTGAAGTTAGCGCATCTGCTGTGAGCTATTTATGACACAAACACACATGCATTTATATTTTATGCAGACAGTTTTTTTGTGTATGTTTGCATATATATAGCTTTTTTCAAAAAAAAAATTATGTTGCAGCTCACTGTAATTTTCCATTTTTTCGCAAGCCTCTTGGTGCTCATCCTAAGAAAAAGAAAGCTGTTCGAAAGACAATTGTCAGAAACAAGAGGTCTGCGGCTCGTCTTACGAAAGAGGAGCAAGCACGCCTTGACGAACATATGAAATGGCTGTGTCAGATGCGCAATCAAGCTAATGAAAAGATTGCTAAGTTGAAGAGCAATGCCGCCGGCAAGGCAGGGCCCAGTGCAGTTGGATGTGATCCATCTTTTCCAGAAGATCCAATTGAAGACATTAACTGCTTAACCTCAACTGTCCGGTTGTCTCAAGAGGAACGTGAACAAGGATCACAAGACTTCAACTAGTTCCAAAAGATTATCTTCAAACATGTGGGAGAGCGGTTGAAGAAGAAGCCAAGGAAGTACATATCTCCTTTCCTAATCCCGAAGGGAGAATTTTCAGAATATCAAGACCCTCCAACTCTTTGTTCCGAACAGCAAGAGGCTCGGGGGCTGCAGGGTACACATGCCCTCCAAAATTTTCCAGAAAAAAGACCCTCCAACTTCTTTGTTCTAAACAAGCAAGAGGCTCGAGAGGCTACACCCAATGGGAGAGGCTACACCCAATGGGTGTGTTTTTCAGAAAGTGCACACCATTAGAAGATTTCAAGACCACTTCATGGCTTCTCTTTAGATGACATTCAAAGCTCAACCTTGAAATGTTTTGGGGCTTGTCGATAAGGGACACTAGAGGTTCCCCACGGAGAAGAGAGAAGAAGACCTAGTCTAATTAGGATTTCTTTCATGTAATCCTACTAGGACTAGTTTATACTACTAGGATCTCTACTTTGTAACCGACTAGGACTCCTACCCTCTGGACTATATAATGGAGGGCAGGGCTCCCTAGATTGGCGGATCTTCATACAGCTCCATACATAATAGACCTCACGGTCTAGAAGTGCAGGGCGTAACATATTATCCACCCCAGAATGGACGTAGGCCGTACCGAACCAGTATAAATCGTTGTCTACCTGCGTTTACCATCGAGTTCTTGCATACGCCGACACCCCTCCGAACAAATAACCGTCCCAGGCGCCCCCGAGACGGGCTATCAGTTGTAAAACACTGACAGCTGCCTAGTTGTGTTTTAGCAACTTCAGCAACATCTACATCACCTTCTTCATGCAGATCTCTCACCATCTTTGGCCGCCCTTTTTTCCTTGGAGTCCCAGCATTTGCTTCAGCAATCTTTTCTTGGAGACGCATTTCTACTACCTTGCTTCAATCGGGGTTTATCGGACATGTCATGACAGTAAAGTGTACCCTAGACCCACACCGACTGGATTCCTTGTTTCCATAGTTTTCTTTGTCATATGTGTTGAATGGGTTACCATCACCTGGAGGCTCAACTTCATTTTTTCTTTTCTTCCCACTGCCTTTTGTGCCTGCTACAGGGGGCTCAACGAGCAACAATCCATCATGCAACAACGTTGATGATGGCTGCGATCCAGCTGCTACCATTATCAGGTTGTGTTGTTGCCGACCGCCCCTTACTAGGCGACCCATTAGGTGTGGTGTCATCATTACCAGGGTGTGCTGTTGTCACCACTGATTCAGCTGCTGACGGCCCATTGCCTGGTGACCCATTCTTCATGCTTCTTGGGAACATTTCAATCTCTGGGATGATCTTGTCTAGCTGCCTATTTGTCTCTTGACAAGCACGATCCAACCTACTTCCTGCCCTTTCGAGCTTCATCAACTTAGGCAGCAAGCTGGACATCCGGGTCTGTTCTTGGCTTGCTGCTAGGACCCATTCGCATGCCGTCATGCCTATCCCACATAACTTCATGCCTCGCTGAATGAGTGTACCTTTTCCGGATGTACTTCTCTAGGGTGCTCCTGACCTGCAGGTGGGTGAAGGCTCTTATAATATGCATGCAGCAAGTTTTTTAAAAAAACTAACAGATGCACGTGTTAGAAGTTGCAACCATTTGTATGATACATGTTGCAACTGTGTGCCTATGAACTTGCAATTAGAGCTTTTAATAAGTATTCTTTCCAAATCCGCGCGTATGTGTGTGTTCCCATTGTTTGCATTCGCATCTATATTCACCATTGTCCTTATCAGCAACCACCATGAATTCATGTTGTGCCTAGCAGAAGCTCCCTCCCCCTTATTCATGCTTCACCAACTACCCATTACTCATCTATGGGTCTGGATCAGGGCGGATGACAAACGTTGTGCTGTTATTGTATTGATTTTTGTACTCTTGGTACACAGCTCTAGTGTACACTCTGCATAGCTTCTCATCAAATTTTGCTTTGCAAGCCCGCACCATCTCAGCCTGCATTTAGCGATCTTTTTATTTTAGTATGTTTGTCTTTTTTTGCAATTATAATATGGAATGTGTTGTAACTGGGGAACAATAACCATGTGATTTTTTTGGTTCTTTTTTGTTTAACCTAGTGCATAATGTGTCTCTCCTGCGTCCATGTGGTTAGCATGCTGGAGTGAGTCTAGCATCCTTCTAGCGAACATGTGCAGGCTAGTGCTCTCACTAACATAACCATCTTTCAGCACCCTGCTCTGGCTTTCCGATCGTTGCGTTAACATCATCCTACCACAATACATCCCCTTGAAATAATCAGCTATCCACCTCTCCCTCTTATCCCACAAGGCTCTAATGGCAGGATGATCAGCTATGCCACACTCAGCAACTAGCTTCTCCCATTCAACCTCAAATTGCGTCGGGCCCAATGGATAGTTTATCAACGATTCAAGACTTTCCTTCAAGTTTTTATTCTTGTGCTCGGTGTACAGCTGGTCCAACTCAAACTCCCAAGGCCTTATTATGCGCCAGCGACAGTTTCTGTGTTGAGACTTGAGAAACACCAACTCAATTGCAACTTTCATTGCTAGATCTTCATCTGATAAAAGACAGAAAACAGGGGGAAACAGGATCAGCAACACACATAGCGGCATTTTAGTCACATGTTTTTTTTTTTGCATTTTAGATATGTGACATTTTGCAATTCAGATATGTGACATATTGCAATTCAGTGAAAAAATTCAGCACGTACATATTCTTTATGTCCTTCTCTGTAAAACCCCACATATGGCGACCATCATACAGATCCGCCATCACATTCAATGCTGCCTAATGTGCAACCCCATTCCTTGTCATTATGTTAAATAAGTCACTCGTGCCTTCTGCCATGTTCTTGTGTGCGTTCATGTATCTTGTTATCCTGGGAGATGGCTCAAGTTTGTGGTTGTGGGCTTCCTGTACATGGTCAAAGAACCAGAAATTATGCTTCACATCCTTCTTAACTTTCACATAAGCCGGGCAGCCACATCTTTTTTATCCCTTTTCTGTTTTAGCTGCCTCTTCCTTATTCTTGCTATCATGTTTCCCCTTCCCTGTTGCAGACTCAATGATTTGTCTCTTTGCTCGTTCTCGCAGTCCTTAAACTGAACCCAGCCAGCTTTGCATAATCTTTGTAAAATATGTAAGCATCATTCTTTGTAGAGAATTGCTGCCTCAATCTTGGCACTAACACAGTTGGTAAAGTTGGTTCCTGACAAAAAGAGAAACATACAAAACATGTGGGAGATTTTTTTTCAAGATAAAATGATGCAAACATATCACTGGAAAATTCTACAGGTACTTTTTGTTGCAGTTTGTGTTTTATTCATGTTGCAATTACTAACCATACCTCTGTTGCAATTAGTTGAAGAAAACAAAAGCACTGTAATTATGATGTGTTTTTGCAAGACAACGTGCACGGAGGGTGTGCACGCACCACACACAGGTGATTCAGCTAATCCCATGTTAATTCAACCATGCAAGCCACAGTCATAGGTAACGTAATTTGAAAACACACAAGTCATGGCATAGGAGAGGTCGAGTGCTTTTAACCGGACAAAACAGCTGGTTGGCAGCTAGGGTCACCATGTCCCCCGGAGCCAACGTCACCGGTGGCGTCAGTGTCGTTGTATGGTGGAGGGGATCAGCAGATCTGTGCATCCCAATCGGCATAGGAGCTGGACTCGCAGCTGCTGTTGTCGGGGGAAGCCTTGGTGTCGACGACGGCGTAGGATCTCTCCGATGAGCTCGAATCAACGCAGTGAGCCTCTCAGATGTCGTCGGTGGATCACCTAGTGTCCGCTGGGATCAATGGGGCGTGTGATCTAGCTTCGTTGAGGTTGGGCTGCGATGGCCCCATCTGACGAAATTTGAGGCAGGGGAGGCAGGAGATGGTGGTGGGGCTGCGGCAGGCGGTGGCATCCACGCTATTGCGAGAGGGGGGGCAGGGGGATGCGATTTTTTATTTCTCATTTATTATGTCTGAAAGCTCTCTCTTTCTGTTTTTTTTTTTGAATTCATAGTTGTCATTCAAGACATCCCGTGTACACACATACATATTGCAACCAAAGCACAACCATGATTGTAAACACAAAATACACCCTGTTGTAATCGGCGCTCGATTCGGACCAAAACGGATGCACAGGGGCCTACTTTTGCGGGAGGTGCGCGGCCCACATGCGGGTCGGATGCGAACGGCCCACGCGTCAGAATGGGCATGGTCTGTTTTTTGAGCGTGGGCGGGTCAGTATGTGCATTTGCTATATAAATTGGACCTTGTTGCATTTTAGCCTATATGGAAATTATTTCCTACTCTCAGGGAGTAGTTACTCCTATGCTTGTATCTTCAGATTTAGGGCATATATGACCATCTTCAGATTTAGGGCATATATGACCAAATGAAGTGTATGTACATGAAGTATATGATCATACTAGATCATCTATGTTAGTATATTTATGAAGTATGCATACATACACCGAGTATATGGTCATACTTATTTTATATACTACAGTAAGTGGCATTTTCGTAATATATTAAAAAGTATGGGTTCCCTTTAAATTTTTTCGCATAGGGAAGATTTGAAGCATCTTAATATGAGTATGTAAACATACTCAAAGTGATAAACAAGTATAAACACATACGCAAGGTGATTTTTTAAAGATAGGAGTAACTACTCCCGGGAGTATAGAAAATGCACTCTATATATGAAAATTATATATATATATATATATATATATATATATATATATATATATATATATAGACTGTAAGTCGGTCAGGTGATTCCTGTCATCCATTGATCACGGTTGACTATATATTTTTTTAAGAAAACAGGAGGGGAACACCCCTACTGAACTCAATTTTATAGAATACAAGTCTGTACAAAAGAGGAAAAAACTCCACAGAAACGGTTGACTATATTTGTTATTATGGAAAAGAACCATGTGTTGATAAATAATTGAGGCCAAGCAGAAATGTGAGCAGTAGCAAGGTATAGGCCTTCGGTGTATGTTGATTTCCGTCTATGTTGATTAAGGACCGTGCCATTGTTGGACCTTAGTCGAGATTGAGAGTTGCCTCTTACTTAACTGGCAGGATAAGTTGTTCCAATCGCGAAGTCGAGTAGCTCTATTTAGGCCAGGTATTGGTTGAGCTAAGTGCGCATACAGGAGGGATGAGTCAGGAGCTAGTAGACTAAAGGCATGCCGGGCCTGATCGTCCTGACTCTAGTCAGTCCCTCGGTATGCGACTCGGACCGGACCTGTGATCTGATCTTGAATAGTACACAGGTGAACTGAGGCTGCTTTCACGCAGCTGTGCCTAGGTTTGTGAATTGCATTGTCGTCGGCTGGTTAGTAGACTTGAATCGTCGTCTCTCCTAGATAGTGACAACCTTGACCGATAGCAACGAACATGAATGAGAAAAGACATGAGAAAAATATTGGCTAGTAATTTGAAGCCCCAATCCTTAACTGGAAGAGATACCAAACGACTCACCCTCCCTCTATATTTCTGCCAGATGGAGGGGCATAACTTTATTTTTGTTTTTTCATCATTTCTTTTCATTAAAAAGTTGAACAATGAAGATAGATTGTCTGAACGATTTGATTAGGACACGTAGCAGCAAGGTTACAATCATTCGTTCATTAGAATACCTTAACTGCATACATCATTGCACTTTGACTTGACACATTTAAATGGTTTGTCTCGCCGCTACCCATTGTACTTCGACTTTGACACATATTTAAACGGTTTATCTCACTTCTACCTTCTTCTATTTGCATACTTACATAGCTCCAACCATGGATGGAGAACATGTTGCTATTTCAGCTATGCTATCGGAGGCTACAGGGAAGTAGAGTGGACTAAGGATTCTAAAACTAAACTAGGCCTCTGTTTCTATTTATCAATACATAGCACTATGTTTTTGCCAAGTGTGTAGATATCTCTACAGTAAAAGAGTTGTGCAACCTAGATTTCAATCTAGTATTATCCTAACAAGCAAAATGAGAAATGTAAAACACACAATCTAGAACATCAGTTAAGTTTGAAAGTTTAGGTGACATAGAGATGTTAATTATCGCTAGCAATAGTATTTTTGCATGGTATCGAGAAGGTTGTGCTTCCCTAAATCTTCATTAGAGCCCCTCGCAAGGTTACTCATGCGAGGGCTATGCTCCCGATCAAGTAAATCCGTCAATAACCCATTGTTCTTCCCACGCGCAAGTGAGTCACCGTGATAGCCTTCTCCTAGACGGCTCCCATTGTCTTCTGTCGAGGTCACTTGTTCTCTTTCATACACACTTAGCATCCTCACACGTCAGAGGATCTCATAAGACTACAAGCCCCTAGTGTCTAGAGTAATCACTTATGGTGCTATTAGCTAGAGATGAGCCTAACATAATAGCACCTTCCTTGAGCTCTAACACTACTTTTAACAGCAGGCCAAAGGGGTAAGGGCAAAACTAGTGGTTTGACCGACTGCTGCTGCTCACTGAACACCTGAAAGCTTCGGTAACCTCCACCGGAGTTTCCGATGACTTCTACTTTTAACTAGCCGTTGTGAAATAGTCGTTGTCGCCTTCTACCAACTTTGAGGCCTTTCAATGTTAGATTCTCCGATGACCTCATTGAAAGGTACCGGTGCCCGCTAAACCTTCTGCAAAAACTCCAGGGCGCCAAAGCATTCTCCGTAGTCCCTTTTCTCCAACTCCGGAGAGTTCCCATGCTTGTCCAAACCTTCTGCAGAAAAGTCGCTGCCCACTGCTTTCTCCGGTGCCACTCCTACTCGTATACCGAAGGATTCTGGTGCCTGCAGATTCTTGTTGCAGTTAAGCACCGAAGAGATCTGTGACTGTCCAGGGCCGGATTAGCTCGTTTTCTTCGTGTCCTCGCTTCTTTTAGTTGATGGTCTTCAAAAAAGCTCCTTGATCTTCCTTGAGACGTTGCCCAAGTCTAATTCATAGTTGCATCCAAATGATCTAAAACCTTGTATAATAGCAAACACATTCGTCCATTTGATTCTGTTGTCAATCAACCATCAAAATATACATACGGCTTACACTAGATGTCATTTTCCTTACAAAGTACAATAAGCATGTCAAATAATGAGAATCCAACATTAACCACTGCCACTTGGTCCGTCTTAAGCTAATAATTAATTATTTTAAGCATAAAAATGATGTCAATCTGCCAAATTCATGAGATAAAACAAGTGGATTTCCATTTACAGCAGGTGTGTACCGCAGAACAGCATAAATAAAATCAGGAATAGTAAAACAAAATCTAAGTACACAAGGGTTAGAAGACAATTCTAGTGTATGTTACAAACTTGTTTATCTCCAAGGAAACATGTTACAAATACCTTTATCTCATTATAGCTAACGGATGCAGTGTCAACACCTTTGTTCGGTTCTTTACTTCTTGTCATCTCTGAGGACAACGTAGTTGTGGCCGTTCGTCTTCTGTATCTTCGAAATTTTCTTCAGAATCTCAGCAAATGCATTCTTGTCCTGCAATAAACCAGAATTCACATCAAATTGACATCAAACCACATCTGTCGGCAAGAAATGATGGCTGAGTATACCACAGAAAATGAAGCAAACTCGATGATGAGGTTTGCAGAAATCAAGGTTCTTTATTACATCCTCCCACCGTCCCAAATTAATTGTCGTTTTAGATTTCCGTGTCATAAGTTTGATTCGATTTGTAGAAAATGTGTGCAATCTTTCCATCTCCAAATAAATTTGTTAAAAAACTAGATTCAATCATTCCAATGATACTAATTATGTACCATAAGTATTAATATTTTTTAAAATATATTTAGTCAAAGTTTTTTTCCTCGAGAAGCGAAAATGACAGTTATTTTGGGACGGAGGGAGTAATGTTAACCATAACAAACTCATTCAGGAGCTATTATTAGTTTGTTACAAAAGAGTAGAATCATGGTGGGTATCTCATTTTGCAAAATGGTAAACAGCAGACCACAATTGACGAAAAGAATGGCGCCAAAGAGGTGTACCTCTGCACCTCGAAGCCTAGACTTGAATCTGGATACCAAATCTTGTGTTGTAACTGGAGCCACTGCAAGAAGAACACTCCTGATTTCATCCTCTGTGACAGGTGATACATTTGTCCCAATTTTTGATGAAGCAGAGATCTTTGATGCAGGTTTCGCCGAAGATGATGCCTCCTCTTTGAGGCCTGATGCTTTCGTATCCTACACAAAAAGGAATTCTTACTTACGTACCTAGAAAACTGGAGCATACTTGTGTACAAAAAATGAAGTTTTTATTTCTTTTGACACATTTAAAATAAACATAGATCACTAACCAATTCCACCTTTGCTTTCTTTGAAGCTGCACCGCTAGAAGTTTTTGCATCATCACCACCTGATTTTCTCTTTTGCTTGGATTTTGATGCAGGAGGTGTGCCACGAGCATGTCCTAATGGTGCTGATTTAGCTGGGCTGTTATCCACTGGTTCATCTTTAACTTGATCCCTCTGTTTTGGAGCAAGCACTGGAGATGACTCATCTTCCTGCTGGATGAAGCAAAGAAAGTCTTTTAGTTTTTTTTTTTAAATACCCTTAGTGCACAATAAAGATTAAATATTCAATTTTCAACAGAAGTAATCAGTACATCTTCGTCCTCTTCATCCTCATCTGCATCTGACTCATTTAGTCCAGCAGCACGCCCAAGCAATTTTTTTAGTTCCTTACCAGACTTGCTCAGGCCACCTTCTTCTTCGTTCTCTTCATCATCCTGCAAGTAGCAATAACCATGGAAAACAAAATGAGGAAGTGCCAAGTTATAAAAGAAGTGAGGAAAAATAATTAACTTATTTGCTTCAAAGAATTTCACCAAAATATTCATATACACATTCTGGCTCTGGGCTCTAGCAGCATTTTTGCCCCAGGTGATTTTCCACCACTCGCATTTAATACTCTTCTATCCTGTTTTTGGCGTTGATAGTCAGGTATATCAGGAAGCACAGAAACTTCACACTATTTGGTCTTGAAGTTCATGGACACGCTAACGAAGTAGCCCACTAATCAGTTTCTGTTAGTTACCTGATTATTATGTTCTCAAACTCCATTGTCATAAGGAAATTGTGTAGGACATGATAGGTTTTATGACGCATGTTAGCCAGCACAAGCAACTTGGATGAATTAACATATAGGCAAAACGGGCATTGTACCCATGGATGTGTATTGGCAAATTCTTTGTTTGAGCTAGTATAACTTGCATTTAAACACACACGAATGTGCCTAAAGAGCCTGATAAGAGAATATGATATTTGTGGATCTAGAAACATTAGATCCATGATTATAATAATAACACAGCATATCATTAAGAGCAATAGGCTGGTTAAACTTTGTAACAATTTGAGAACTATCTTATGCTCATTTCCATTAATACAGATGGCTGTTTCGATCACATGCATCATGTATTTTCACAAAAACAGGTCTTACTATGATTCTTAGGAAAAACTGGTTTTAGGTCATTAGTCATTTAAATCTAGTTTTATGGATTAAAATATTTTGTTGGTGCTGATGAAAAAGAGATTCACTAATTCATCGGCATGATTACACCACACCAGATCAGGGTGGGCACATTTAACCCGAAAACCAAAGACCGAACCGAAATGTCAGTTTTTTGGTTTTCGGTTTGGCTTCAGTTTTAAAATCTGCAAACACTGGCAGACAGCTTGGTGATCGGTTTCAGCCCAAAACCGAACCGCAAATCGTTCAAACCAAGAAAAACTGCGATGACATTGTATGAAGGCTAAGCCCATGAACGCGGCAAGCCGGCAAGGGCCACTACGCGGCTCATTTTAGTGAATAAGCAGGACCCCCTTGCCCCAGCCCACCACCTGGCCACCGCTGAACCGCAACCCCAAGAGAGGAGGCAAGGAATTGCCCACTCGGCCACTCCTACCCAGCAGCCAACTCAAACCCTAACCTCTTGGGGCAGCGGCAGCCGTATGTGAACGCAATCGTGCGAGCAAGGGGCGGGCGTGGGCACAACGGCAGTGAGCAAGGAAAGCGGGGAGCTACCAACAGCGCGGGTGCAGCGAGCCAGCGATGAGCAGGCAGGCAGGGAGGCGGTGACTAGCGATACGGTGCAGCACAGGGACGGAATGGTGCTGCCCCGCGAGCAGGGAAGGGTGTGGAGCCGTGGTCTGTGAAACTCCTTTTTCATTTCTTCTGCAGGATAAGGACTTCTGTCAGTTTGGTTTTAACCGAAAAAACGAAGTAGAAAACCAAACCCAAATTTGGCGGTTTCAATTTTTCAACCAAATTATGGGAAGCCGAATTTCTGTGAAACCGAATAAACCGAACCGAAACTGCGGTTTAAACCGAATGCCAAGTCTGATCACTAGATCAGGAATGGGCAATGGGTCGGGTAAAGAGCATGAAAGACATTTAGATGCCCAATAAGATACTTGAACTTCCCCATCTTATCTGTGCCAACGGGTAAAATTTCTTGCCCATACCCTAATGTGTTAGGTAGGTACCAATAACTAGTTGAACATCATAATGTAGTTATCAAAATGTGTTAATTAAAGATAATAACAGCAAGAAGTGCAAAAATATTATTGCAACCTTCACTAGGTTAGATATAGATTTGTTGTTCCCCAATAGTCACAGACCTCCCTCAAGCTAAGACAAAATCAAAACCAATCAAGTGAAAAGAATTCACTTACTAAGGAACAAGCAGACCTAACATAAATGCACATCCAAGTCTGATGCTATCCATCAATCCAAATAAACAAATCACTGAACAGCTCAACTCATAAACGGCGTCATGTGGGGGGTTATGAACGTCGTCATGTTCGAACGCCAGGCACGAGGAGATTTTCTTAGATATGAAATAGTATACTTCGATTTATTTTATGAGATTGGAATATAGATTGATGTGACAGGAGGGAACAAAATACCTCAGCCTATTGGCGGAGATAACTAAGCACAGCGACATATTTGTTGCAGTGCCGGTCCTCTCACTCTTCGCTCTCCCTCACGATCCCTGGCCATGTCCACCACGTCCACCTACGCAACCTAAATAGCTAGTATCACAGATGTCAGGTTCGAACAAAGATGATGGATCATCGGCGCCGTTGCCTCCCCATCCAGCACTGGACCACATCATGAAGATGCTGGCAGACCTCGCGCTCGCACAACAAATGTAGTCCCTTAACTCGTGCACTCACAGCATGGAGTGCCACGAATTGAACCAGCGGACCATGCCGCCAGGCTATGAGACAACAGCGTTATCGACCCTCTGCACCACTACTCCCCAATCCCCAGGCGCCCAAACCCTTACGTCACACATTTCAATCCACAAAATTCATTTCCCTCATCACTTTCTCCGATCACAACCATACCACCATTCCCAGTCGGCTCCTACAACATGTCCGGGTGCTCCTCGCTTCCACAAGCTGGAGTTCCCCACCTTCGACAGGAAGGATCCCCTCAACTGGCTCAACTATTGTGAGCAGCTCTTTCGTTGCTAGCACACTTGGGCATGGGATCCCATCTGGCTTGCCACATAACACCTCGCCAACAGAGGTTTACCTCACCCGAGCCGCTGTCCCTTGTGTGATCAGCAAGATGAGACTGTCCAGCACCTGCTTACTACGTGCGTTCTTGCTCGTGAATTCTGGTCACGAATCCTCACGCCTTTGGGACTGTGTGACCGAACTCCCACAAGAAGAGAGAGGTCTTTTGCATCTTGGTGGCGGAAAGCAATCAAGAGAATTCCAAAAAAGAAGAGAGGGTTGAACTCTATTATCATTCTAGGCTCATGGACCCTTTGGAAGCACCGAAACGCCTGTGTTTTTGAAGGGTCTCGCCCCTCCATCACCAAGCTGCTTGATGAGTTTAGAGATGAGCACCATTTTTGGTGTCTGGCAGGAGCACGTGCCTGCGCACGCTGGGACTGGGTCACGGTGGCGGGCTTGGTTAGCCTACCTTGTTAAGTATTTGAGGAGGTTCTGTTTGTGGTCAGGTCTCACCTCTACCCTAGTTATCTTTTAGTTCCTCCGTTGTAATGTAAACAACCCCTCATAGCCTGGCCCGGAGTGGGGTGGTGGTGTTTGTAAGGGGCCGATCCTTTTCTTTCTTTAAATACAATGCTACGCAGCTCTCCTGCGTATTCGAGAAAAAAAGCAAACATCGCGTCGAGACTACCACTCCTGTACCCAATGCAAAACCAAGGCCAGCCACTCGAAGTGCCTACCGCCCCACCCAAGCTGATCGGCGCCGCGACCCCGGCATTGCATGCACTGGCAAGAGATGTGTTCAAGCCAGCTCCTAGACATGTGCATAGTCCAATTTCAACAATTTTGTGTACAAATCAACCCAACCCGTCCAGAATCAAATTTAAGTGCGTTGGGTCTCCCAGGATTCACGGTTTCCTTGACTTTCATTGCGGTGATTGTATCAACCAGAGAGATCGATCCTGACGGCACTGTACGCCTCGGTCAGTCCTCACATCCTTGAACCACGCGTAACACGCTGTTGATGCGGAACAGCGCCTACAACGATGACATTGACATCTCACATGCTGCCCCATCTGAACGTGAAGATGAGCTCGATGACCCACTGCAGACATGGCCTCCATTGTCCCCTTTGTCGATCGTCGTGGTAGCAACCTCCTGCCCGCCTCAATCCTCCGTTTCGACAGCTTCACACCAGTCCAGTTCGCTGTCGGCAATAACAAGCTCATGCACTTCCGCCGCGTCTATCCAGCGGCGGCCTCCGCTCTTTCCTCCATTCTCTCACCGACTATGACGGATGCAACTCCTTCCCGGCCTCCGCATCGTCCTCGGCATTGCGGTACACCCTGCCCAAGTCGCTGTTGGCTATGCTAGCGCCAGCGTCGACGCCTACCATGACCGTGCCCGTTGCGTCACTCGTCGAGGAGGCCGGCAATTTCTACTTGCTGGCGGCCAGCTGAGAACGTGCTCTAAGAGTGTGCAGAGATCGCTAGATTGGAACCGGTAGCGGCCCCGTTAAGGCCATCGTCGTCACCACAGATGGCCACATCTTCTCGGATCAAGCGCAATTGATCGATATCACCGATGCAATCAGCCTCCATGCTAATAGATTCAAGCACATGCCGCCCGTGGAGCGGTAACCTCGCGTGGATCTAGCAAGGGTTTCTTGATTCGAAACCATACCCTAGCCTAACCTAGCCACAGCACACAATACATTTAACTAGGTTGGTTTCACATGGTTTGTAGCCTAAAACTGGACCATGTATAGGGCTACCTGCTCCACTGTGACCCAATCAATACAACTATTCTAACACATTAGATATATGATTGATAACTCGAAGTCTTAAAAGGAAAAAAAGGATACAATAGCTATAACAGACTTCCGAAGACAAATTTAGGAAGCTGAGAACTAGACTTGTTCTAACTCCCCAACTA
This sequence comes from Eremochloa ophiuroides, assembly GCA_038502445.1. Taxonomy (NCBI): domain Eukaryota; kingdom Viridiplantae; phylum Streptophyta; class Magnoliopsida; order Poales; family Poaceae; genus Eremochloa; species Eremochloa ophiuroides. The sequence goes on from JAHLJS010000002.1 coordinate 56,854,869, forward strand.
AATTACTACTAATACTACTAGCAAGAATGTAACGGAGCTCTTCTCTTCTTCCTTATTGGTGTTGAGAGCGTCCATCGCCTCTCCCCTGCTGAGTAGGCCAAGCATCGCCAGCAGGGCTTGTGCTACAACCGTGACGAGCAGTATGTTCATGGCCACAAGTGCCAGCTTCATTTAGGTAACAGACCACACCGACTATGACCAAGGATACCAATGAATTGGGTCCATATTCTAGAATCTCAACTCCACATGCAACAAATGACAGAATTCAGGAAAGTTGACTACAATTCCCAATTCCATACAGCACCCAAATGGGGTGCAAGACATTTCTTCAGTCATGTCATGTATGAAAAGCAAAAAAAAAAAAAAAAAAAAAATGCTACGACCAAGAGAAAAAAACACATTATATATCAACCTAATATTCATGTCCCAACAAAAAGGGAGTTTGGTTCTCGCAATTTTATGCTATCAAGCCATGAAGTTCTGGGCTTCTTTAGGCAAAACTTTGGTTTAACAACATCTAATTTGGATTAAAAAAAAAAAAAACTTGGAACCCAAAAATCCCCTGAGATTCATAGCGTAAATTTTCAGTACCAAGTTAAGCTGTTAGAAGAGAAAAATGTATTAGATGTAGTATTTCGGTAACGGTGTACATCAACCTGCTTGATTTCTGGTGGTGCAGGAATTTCAGGAGCTAAATCTGCCCGTTCCTCTGGATCAATATCCACGGCCTCATCATCATCAGTAAATGTTTCTTCATGCTCCCAATCATCACCTGAAAAAGGAAATTCCTAGGCATGATACCAAACTCGGTGCAATAAACGCAATAATGCTATTAAGGGCAATATTAATATTTCCTTAGCAAGGTAAACATTTTCGAACAGTTCTGCTGCAACAACAACAAAAAACCCAGTCAATTGCTCCGCTATAACAGGTCAAGATTGCTTCAATGTGGTCACAACAACAAGCACATTTATAAAACTCAATTGACTTTAACATAAACATAATTGGTAATTCAAGATCACCTACGATCATAATAAGCATGATTCTAGTCATGCAAAAATATGTAACTAGTGTTGGCCCTTGGATTCCCTGAACGGTTGAGTGATCAGCTCATTTGCACCCGCACGCTCACACAAACGGCTGGAGGCTGAAGGGGTGAGAACAGAGCGTGCACACAGCACAAGCACCTGCGCTGCACTCTGGATTGTGGCAAACTGAACTGTCATTGCCCTATTGCCATGCCGTGCCTTGCTTACACAATTCTAGTACCTCTACAAGGTACACTAGATTAAGGTGAGTACACCAACTACTAGTACTACACTACATGGCTGAGATCAGCCTCAACAACTACATAGGGCTGATGTATGCCACTACTAAAGTGTATACACAGGTCCTAGAGGTGATAGCCTATTGCTATATCCTCTACAGAAGTCGGCAGAGCTGACCATACCAACTCTGCTGCTGCAGCAAAAGCCAGGTGAGGGGGAGCAGCAGATCATTTACAATTGTTCCCCTAATTCTGCTGTTAACCCGAAGCCCATTGTCACCATGCCAATCTCCTCTTACAGCTCAGTGAACTGAAGATGCCTTGAGTGACTGGGTGAGGATGTCTGCGAACTTTCGGCTGGTCTCGACGAACTCTAGGACAATTTGTCCTCCATCAACACAATCCCGAAGGAAATGGAATTTGATGTTGATGTGCTTGTTCCGGTCGTGTTGGACAGGATTTTTGGCAAGGACGATGGCGAGCCGATGGTGGACCATCAGAGCTTCCTAGCCGGTCAGCTCGCCCAGCAACTAGCGCAGCCAAAGAACCTCGCACACCGCTGTGACGTATTCAGCCTCGCACGTCAACAGTGCCACCACCTTCTGCTTCAATGATTGCTAAGCGATCGGACACGAGCCGAAGAAGACAAGCACGTCAAAGGTGCTCTTCCGCCCGTCACCCGCCATGTCTGCAACACTGAAGCTCTTGAGCCATAGACTAATTCTGCCAGACATGGGGAACATGACGCCTTGGTCCACCGTCCCCTCAACATAGCAAAAAGCCGCTTGACCACCACCCAATGATCCTCTCGAGGATCCTCCATGGAACGACTCACATACCCCAAGGTGAACGCAATGTCAGGCCGTGTGCGAGTCAGATAGCGCAGCCCGCCGACGATGCTCCGGTAGCGAGTTGTGTCCACCTTCACCGCGAGCTTCAGCAGCTCATCGGAGTCGTGCATGACTTTCAACCAACCATGCCGCTCCACTCCAGCAGCTTCTCCGTGTACGCGGGTTGGCACATGGTGACCACGCTTACCTCTTGCCTCACCTTAATGACAAGGTAGTAGGAGAACAAGCCGAGGTCGCTCATGCGAAATCGCGCCACCATCTCATGCTTGAAGCTGTCGATGTTCTCTGTCCGCGCTCCACTGATGATCAGATCATGATCGTCCACGTCCACGTCCACATAAACACGGACGAAGTGCTCCTCCTTCCCTATCACCGCCACGCCGCATCTAGGTGCATGCTTCGTGGTACAGTGCGTGAATCCAAGCTCGTTTAGCAAGGTGTCGAGCTTGGCATTCCGAAGCCCACGGGGCAAGCAACAGCCCGTGGAGGGACTTGCACAATCATAGCACCTTGTGCTCTGCTCCCTTGACGGCGAAGTCTGAGCTTGCTTGACGAAGACTACCTCCGTGAGCTCCCCGTTGAGGAAGGCCGATTTGACGTCGAGCTCACCGTTGAGGAGGCTCGAAAGACGAATCAGACGATGACGGCGACGACAAAGAAGAGGGAGAAGAGGAAGATGGGGAGGGGTACGGCGCTACTTCACAATACACGGAAGGGCAAAGTGTCCCCCTCACCGAGGAAGACTAGGTCAACATCGTCCAGGAGAGCGGCGGTGCTCCACCCGAGAGGGAGGAGCTCGCCACCGCTAATGTGGGGTCCAACGCTTCCTCACGCTCTGCGGGTGACGGAGGCGGGAGTCGGCCCGTCGGCACTCCCCAGCCATCGATGGTTGGGGGGACAAGGGCGGGCCAGAAACGGGCACGCAAGGAGGAGCCCAACTCGAGATCCAGTGAGCCGTCGCCAAGGTCCCGCACCCCGTGGCCAAAAGGTTAACAAAGGGTCGGTCGTGTCTTCGATCCTTAGCATGTTGGAAGGCCACATTGACTCTTTTTGATTGTCTATGCAGCGCCTGTAGGACGGTCACCTCCTTGGCGCAAGCATCGAGGAAGAAGCTTGCCTTGCAGACGAAGTCGCAGCCGGTGCCGAGTCCGACCCCTGCATCCGACAGGGGCAAAGCCAGCACGGCCGTGGAGCCGTCCGCCCAAGTGCCACCACTAACATAGGCGGTGCCCACGTGGGGTAGCGAGACAACAAAACAGGTTCGACCTCTTCTGCCGACACGAGGCGGGAGAAGAAGACCGAGACGGTGGCGCCTTTAGTGGCGCAAACCGTTCTGCCCATCGTGGAGCCGTCGACGACGAAGCCAGCGGAGGAAAAGAGAGCAAAGGAAGAGGGGGTCACCTTTGGGGCACCAGACCATATTAGAGAGCACGCCACCGCCACCCATCGAAAAGGCGAAGGCGAAGACGCTCGGGGCCGAGCCGACGGGTGGGGCCACCCAAAGTCCCACGGCCCAAGAGTCGTCGGCGATGGTCGTGCGCAAGCCGTCGTCGTTACCGACGCCCCATACACGAGCGCCTCTGCGGGGGCAGAAATTCAGGCCACCTTACTCGGTTTGGACTGGGCGGGTCCCCGGTCAAACTGGCAGATCTACGAGACCTAGGGTCTGCCCCATTTGTGCTCAACGACCCCGCGAAAGTGACTAGGTGGCTTGACTTCCGTGGTACGACGGGCAAGGTGGCGGACTCCATGACTGCCCTCCTAGCAGAATTTCAAAGGACGGCGACACCATGTCAGGCACGACACTCGCGCACTTCTGACCTCCCTTGAATGTACTACAAGAAGTCTGGAGCCCTATCTCATTTTTCATCTGCTCTGCATCAACGCACCTAGGAGAAATCCAGTTCCTCCACCGGCAAAAGGAGGCCCGGGAACGTCTCGGCAAGGAAATGGCTGATCTGTGGGCCCAGGAGTCGGCGGCCGCCGGGACACAGTGGACACCAAGAGGGCTTTTAAAGACCTTGTGGCGAGGACGCGCCAGGACGAGGCGGCCCGGAAGCGCATTCTCAAGCTATTGGGTGAGGTGGAGAAGAAGCGGGAGGCGAAGCTTCGGGACGAGGAGAGAATCAAGGCTCTTAGCGCCAAGGCCCGAGAGGAAACCGTCCGGTCCGAGCGCCTGCGCAAGCCACGCCAGTATGCTCGCAAGACGTCGCACAGGTTGCGGTCCGAACACAACAAACTCCGGAAGAGCCATGACAACCTCCAGCGATATGTCATTTCCGTCCAGAACGAGCTCGAGAAGAAGGCCTTGAAGATGGGAGTTGAGGGGGCCGCGGCGTCCGTCTACGTTGAGCTAAGCTAGGCCAGGGCGGTGGTGTCAGGGCGGTAGAAGGAGAATGTCAACCTAGAGAATCAACACCTCTCCGCCGTCCTGGCTTGCGACGTTCTTGGCGTTCGCCAGCCCCCGGAGTCCAGTACGTCCGTGGCGCGATTGCTCGCCCTTTCGAACCGCGTCCGGCAACTGGAGAAGGAAGCGTTGGTCGCCAGCATCGGCCAGTCCTTCGCGATCGCTCTTTCCCATTATGGAGAGAGCATCGAGTTGGAGCTGATGAGCTAGGGGTACGACCCCGGTTACGAAGACCATGAGCTAACGGCTCTGTAGGCGAAGGTACCCTCGCGCAAAACCTGGCGGACAGGATAGGGGACGTCATCCTCCCCCTTAGGAATAATTAATCGAGTACTCGTAGGTATTTATGTATAACCCTTTTGTACTGGACAAGTGTTTTCGTTTTGTCAATAAACTGTATTTTTTTCAACTTCTTCTGATTTGCACAAAAGTTAAGTTGTGTCCCAACCCCTCTATGGGCGTAAGACTTAGACGTTCCTGGGCCGTGAAAGTGAACTTTAGCGCCAATAGTGAGCCGTGCCTTAGCCCCCAAAGCGTAAGCGACGGCGATCCAACTAATTTAACTTAGATTTCTCTTCCGTAGCTTTGGTTTTCCAAGGCTTGTTACCCTGAGGGGCCAATCATGAAACTTTTTTTTAAGTAGTTGTGTTCCAACCCCCTTTCCACGCGGTTGGAGCTTACAAGCTAGAGATTTAGGGATCAGCTCTGACCGTACTAGTGAGTCGGTGCCTTAGCCGCTAGGGCATGGGAGACCGCGATCTGACTAGTTTTATTTGAAGATGTCCCAACCACTCCTGCTTCTAAGTATCTTTTGCGAAAGGGGGCTCGGAGGCGCAACTACAACTCCAACAAAGCATTCTGACCCGTACTAAAGGGTCGGATGCGCATTGCTTATAGCCTCATCAGCCCCCTAGTGTCAGCCGGACCCTAGAACCTTTGCCAGGGCCGTTCGACACAGAGAAATCGAGGGAAAGGTAAAAGTTTCGACTGAAGTACTTTTTATTCGAAAAGTAGTTCAATTTTTACAAGCGAATGTACAATTCGAAAGTAAACTTACGGGTAAAAGCGACATAGCTTCTCGATGTTCCATGTGTTGGCGAGGACTTGTCCTTTGTCGTTCTTCAGCTTGTAGGTGTTGGGTCTGAGTACTTACGCAATGATGTAGGGTCCCTCCTAGGGCGAAGAGAGCTTGTGGCGGTCCTTGTTGCTCTACACGAATTGGAGCACCAAATATCCAACGCTGAAAGCTCTTCCCTGTATGCGCCGACTGTGGTACCTGCGTAATGCCTACTAGTATTTGGCTGACCGTAGTAGGGCGACCTCCCGGGCTTCCTCCAGTTGGTCCATGGCATCTTGGAGGGGCACCTCATTGCATTGCTCGGTATACGCCCTTACCCACAGCGCCCCATATTCAAGGTCAATGGGCAAGACAGCTTTGGTGCCGTAAACCATGAAGAATGGGGTGTAGCCAGTAGCCCGGCTACAGATCATCCTCAAGGTCCAGAGCACCGCGGGCAACTCTTTGACCCATCGGCGGCCAAATTTGTTGAGGCAGTCAAAGATCCGAGGCTTGAGGCCTTGCAGGACCACGCCGTTGGCGCGTTCAACTTGCCTATTCGTTTTGGGATGCGCCACGGCGGCCCAGTCAACACGGATGTGGAACTCGTCGTAGAGGAATTTCTTTCCGGTGAACTATAATGGAGTTTGGCACTCCGAACCAGAGGACAATGTTCATAAAGAACTGCACGGCCAGCTCGGATTTGATCTGTGTTATTGGGCACGCCTCAATCCACTTGGTGAACTTGTCGATGCCAACAAGTACGTGTAGCCCGGACGCCCTCTAGAGGGGTCATAACAGATTGATCCCCCAAAACGTGTTTTCGACAAGACTCCGCGGGGCAGCGTGATGTGCGCAGACTCCGCCGTGGATATCCTTTAGCAATTGCTTTCCTTGTTCGATCGAGATGCAATGTTGCAGGATTCCACTATGCCTCCTCTTGTAGAGCTCTCTGTTGATGACGGCGTACGACTTGATGCGTCGCGCGAAGCGCCATGCCTCTGTCTTGTTAGCGAGGAGCACCTCTCGGATCAGGCAGCCGAGCTAGGGCGTTCTCCAATCCTCCTGGGGGCCGAAATCATACGCCTGGGCGTCCTCCAATCCTCCATTGGGTCAATCCCCGAGGGCAAGGCATCGATTGTCCTGTCCGAGGTAGGCTGGTTAGCTCTGACCCCGCCCGGCTCCCCGTAGCGGACTGAAGGCATATACCAAAGACGCCGGTTGGGACAGGTTCCCGACCGGACACCATCTTGGCCAAAGTGTCGGCTGCATCATTGTCCCACGTGTATGAATCAGCTCGAGGCAGTCGAACTTGTCTTCGAGCTAACGGACCTCCAGACAGTACGTGGCCATCTCGGGTCATGGTAGCTAGATTCCTTCATGACCAGGTGAAGACGCCGGTCGGGGCAGGTTGCCGGCCGGACGCCATCTTGGCCAAAACGTCGGCTGCTTCGTTGTCCCGTCATGGGACATGAATCAGCTCAAGTCCGTCAAACTTTTCTTCGAGCCGGCAGACCTCCAGACAGTACACGGCCATCTCGAGGTCATGGCAGCTTGATTCCTTCATGCCCTAGCTGATGGCAGCATCTGAGTCTCGGTCCATTCCGCAACGAAGTCGGCGAGAATGGCACTTGATGGCTGTCCAGGGGGCATTGGTGATCCCTTGACCCATCAACTCAAGCACCCACTTAGTGATTCTTCTCGTTGCCTCCTGACTCTAGATGACCTCGCCAAGAGGAAAGGAAGTGGCGACCGTTATCAAGTCGGAATCGAAGTAGTGCCGCAGTTTCCTCTTGGTAATGAGGTTGGCATACAAGAGCTTTTGGATCGTAGGGTATCGAGAGTGTCGGACAAGACCTCGCTAACGAAATACATTGGTCGTTGTACTTTCAGAGAGTGGCCCCAAAAGCTTCGTGATTTCCTCGCCGATGTCCCTACGCTTCTCCTCGTCTAAGCGACGCTGGCGCTGCTTCACCCATTTGGAGCCCGGATTGACCCTCACAGCATGCTCGGCGACTTCTCTCGAAATGCCGGCATGTCCGAGGGCTTCCACACGAAAACTTCCTTACTCACACGGAGGAAGTCGACAAGTGCGCTTTCCTATCTGGGGGAGAGGGCGGCGCTGATGCGCATCGTCTTCCCATTGGAGGCGATGGGGTCGATGAGCACCTCTTTGGTGTCCACAGCCAACTCGAAGGACCCATACGCCTTCTTGGCATCAGGGGCCTCGTCGTCGCGGTCGGCCTGGTGGACAGTCACGAGCCCCTCGAAGGTGAGAATGGTTAATCACACTAAACATATATGCCCAGAGTGATGATGTTGTTTGGGCCCAGCATCTTTAGCTTGAGGTAGATGTAGTTGGGGGCAGCCATGAACTTCGCGTAGCATGGTCGCCCCAACTTGGCGTGGTAGGACCATGGAAACCGACCACTTCTAAGTTCATGGAGTTCCAAAGGTCACGAGCAGGTCGACCTGCCCAAGTGGCATGGCCTGTTTGCCAGGCACGATGCCATGGAAGGACGCTCCGTTCGGACAGATGCACGAACGGCTGATTCTCATGGCTTCGAGGGTCTCAATGTACATGATGTTGAGGCTATTGCCTCCATCCATCAGTACCTTGGTGAGCCGCTTCGTGCCGACGATGGAGGCGACAACGAGCGGATATCAGCCTGGACGTGGGATATAGTCCAGGTGGTCAGAGATGTCGAAGATGATGGCAGAGTCAGTACACTTGAGCAAGGTGGGCGTCGCCGACTCGGCCTTGTAAACCTCACGGTGTTCGAGCTTCCGGCACCTCTTGGAGGTGCAGAAGTCCGGGCATCCAAAAATCATGAGGCAACCATTTTCATGAGGCAACCGCGATGTTCAACGTCTTCTTCGGCTCCCCCTACTTGCCAGCTGGCGCTAAGAACTTCTTCATCGCGCAGTCCTTGAGCACGTGCTTGACGAGGTAGCGGTGGTTCGGGCATGGCTCTTCAAGCATCTACTCGAAGTGGTCGGTGGCTACCACGAGATCGTCCTCACGCTGCCACTTGTTCTTCTTCTTCTTGCCGGAGCGGTTGGAGGCGCCTTCGCCGGCGTCCTCGTCTATCTTGGCTTTGCCCTTGGAGAGTCAAAGATTGCCCCCACCTCATCCTCACCGGACGCGTGGTTGGTGGCGATGTCCAACATCTCCTTGGTGGTCCGGGGACCCTTGCGCCCTAGTTTGTGAACCAGGGCCTCGTTAGTCGTTCCGGAGAGGAACGCGCTCATGACGTCGGTATCATCAATGAGGGAGCTCGTTCGCACTTGAGACATGACCTGCGTATGTCCCCGCTATAAAGCACTCGCAAGAGGGGTGGTAGCTCCCTCCACTAGACTCGGTATCAGAGTAGGTCTCTGACCCCGATAAGAGGATGCCGTAGATCGAATCCATGACATGATCAACCATCCCCACGAACTCGATGCCCCCAGGGGTTGGCATGTGGCCTCTGGCCACAAGACATGCCACGGTGTGCGGGTCATTGTGGAGTCCTGAGGGGAACGCCGCCGAGGCATCCCCCAAAAGGACGTCCGAGGAGACAGGATCTCCGCCGGATAACATGTCACCACATTGACGAAGCAGTAGGTGAATGCCCGCAGGTCGTCGCAGGATGGGTTAGGTCCCAGGTAAGCAGTGAACATGCGGGCCAGCGCCTCGATATCGAAGTCAGGAGAGCACGTGGCCCCGAGTCACGCACCTGTAGCTCCCCAAGCTCCTTCATGATGGCGTCGAGGCCGGTTGCAAAAGGAGGCTAAGGAGCGGAGACCCACTCCAGCTCCCCTTCCACAGTGACGATGAAGTCGAGGCTCCCGAAGCATATGATCACTCCGAGAACCCGGTCGATGTTGTGGTTGGCCATCCGAGGACCTAACAATGGTGATGAAAACACGCAAGGCCCCGACCTAGCGTGCCAGCTTTCGGTGTTTCGAGTTGGCACCAGCTAGTAAATTTAGAGATGCACATTTTAGGGCTCAGATGGTGTGCTAACTAGACACAAGAATGTATACAGGTTTGGGCCGAATGTCCCTACATCCAGTAGCAAGAAACATGCAAGGCCCCAACCTAGCGTGCCAACTGTCGGTGTTTCGAATTAGCACCAACTAGTAAATTGGTGTGCTAAGTAGACACAAGAATGTATACTGGTTGGGGCCAAATGTCCCTACGTCCAGTCGCAAATACGCAAGGCCCCGACTTGGCGTAATTGTCGGTGTTTCGAATTAGCACCAACTAGTAAATTTAGAGATGCGCGTTTTAGGTTTCAAATGGTGTACTAAGTGGACATAAGAATGTATACAGGTTCGGGCCAATGTCCCTACGTCCAGTCGTGAGAAACACGCAAGGCCCCGACCTGGCGTGCCAACTGTCGATGTTTCAAATTAGCACCAACAAGTAATTTAGAGATACGCGTTTTAGGCTCAGATGGTGTGCTAAGTGGACACAAGAATATATACAGGTTCGGGCCAAATGTCCCTACGTCCAGTCGCGAGCGGTTCGTGTTACTTGCACTAAGTCTGTAGTTCGGGTTACAAACAGGTTAGCGAGAGGGAAGGCTCTGAAGTCTCCTGTGTGTGTTGGGTTCATGTGTTGGTGAACTCGAATGCTTGTGTTATGATCCGAGGCGAGATGTCTTGCATGGACGGCCCACCTCCCCTTTTATAGCCCAAGGGGGGATGGGTTACACGCGTGGAGGCGAGCCCCTGAAGGGAAGAAGAAAGAGAAGCAAAAGAAGGTGGAGTCCTAAATCTCAAGGGATGGCATCCTCCTTCCTCTCCTTCTCGAGCGGGTCCCTCGGTCACCTTAAGGGCTATAGCTACACAGGGTGAAGGACGAGAGGCAATGGCCTCCAATTCCTCTAGTACGGTGGTCAAGTCAAGAGGACGGTCAAACAGGGCGTCCCACAGTTGAGTTGACGGAGTGCCATTCTTGGTTAGGCGGCATAGTGACAACTCGATGTGCTGATGTATGTCTTCTAGGGATGGTAAACGACGACGGGAAGTCCCATCTTGGTACAAAGGTCCTACCTTATGGGAGCAGAGGCATGGGGAAGCGCTCCTTCTCCCATACCGTAGTGGATAGCAGTCTCGTTGGCTCTTCCGAATCCTGCCCGACTCTTCTCCGTGAGTCGGGCGAGACGGAATATTCCCCTGAAGCACACAATATTCCCTCTACGAGTCGGGTGAGGCGAAAACCCCTCATAAGGGTCGAGCGAGACGAGGTCCTTTCTCCCTAGAGGCAGATACGACAAAATTCAGCACCCCGAGGATCGGGCAAGAAGGAACTTCCCCCCAGAGGGTCGGGCGAGGTAGGGCCCGCTCCTTCGGGGGTCAGCTCGAACATCCCTCGGCCCCTAGAGTTGGGCGAGGTGGAATCTCGTCCTCAGGGGCCGGACAGGACGAAGACATCCCTTGTTAGGGTCAGGCGAAGCAGAAGAACCCTTCGAAGGTCGGATCGCCCTGATTCATTCTGTCCCATCCCAAGGTGGGCCGGATTGGTCATCAGTTAACCCCTGGTCTTTGGATACCGTAATTATTTATGCCCGACAATCATCTTGCACCGTCACTGATGATCATCGGGGCTTTAATACCACTTGTTGGCACTTGGATTCAAAACACAAGTGAGTGATCACCTCACCTCCAACCACACACTCTGCTGGAGGTTGTTGAAGGGCTGAGAACAGAGACACACACACAGCACAAGCACCTGCACTGCACTTTGGATTGTGGCAAACTGAACTGCCTTTCCTCTATTGGCTTGCCTTGCTTATATTATACACAATTCTAGTACCTATACAAGGTACACTAGAGTATGGTGAGTACAACTACCAGTACTACACTACATGGCTGCGATCAGCCTCAACAACTACATACAGCTGATGTATGCCACTACTACTTAAGTGTATATTATATACAATTACTAGAGGTGATGGCCTATTGCCCATATCCTGTACAGAGTCGGCAGAGCTGATTATGCCAACTCTCCTGCTGCAGCAAAAGCCAGGAGGGGGAGCACCAGATTATCTTACAACTATTGCGACCATATGATTCTTAATTTTGGCAGAGAAAATTTGAAGTCACATGTTTCTTATCTTGTGGCATCACATTCATAGTCATAATCAACAAAAGGACATGTTGGTCCCACCTGACTTTACCGTCCATGTTGCCTGTCTGACTAAATTTGGAGTGACACAATAGAAGTGCAAACTGAAGCATCAGATTAGCTAAAATAGGATAGGGTTAGGGATCAGATTGTGGGGTGGGGTGGGGGTTAGAAAGAATATAACCATAAGCATGCAGCAAGTCAAGAAACCAGGATTTTATGCACCTATGTCTAGAAAAACATGGTTTTAACTTTAATCTAAAGATAGTGTTCTCATGGAAAACTGAAAAGCGGACCTTTCTCAATTTCATCATCCAAATCAAAGTCTAGATCTTTTCCACCTTCCTCGTCATCATCCATGCCCTTTTTAGTTAGTCCAAGCCTATTCTTGCGTGCAGCTTCCTCTTCTTCATCCTCCTCACCCTTATCAGAATTATTACCCTCTTCGTTATTTTTTCCTTTCTTAGGACGAGCACTTTCTTTTTCCCCACCATTTGTAGCCTCAAGCTTCTTCATGTCTGAACCAAAGGCAGCTGGTCCATTTGTTGCTGCTTTCATCATCCACCGTTCATAACCAGTTGCACTGGTCTTCCTCTTATTCATCTTTTCTTCAGCCTCCTCCAGTGTCAATTGTTTATACTGTGCAATTTTACTGAAATTATACCTGAAACAAGGATATAATTAAGCAAGGAATAGAATATTAGTTTCCTGTGAAAAAAAACAATAAATAAACTCTAGAACTCCGAGACACAATGTAACAATGATAATAAAAATAGGCAATCATCATATCAACGAAGTTTTACCAATAATAACAAATACCTTCGTCAAACTGTTTCGGTGTTTCCTACTACTAACATTGTATACTAGTCACTTTGGTTACCAAAATTGACTTTTCACGCCATGTCATTATAACTCTAACAAATTATCCCACATTGTACCTTGTATAGAATATGAAGATGATTCAACTAAATTGTTATAGGCAACACTTTAGTAGTTTCATGCTGTTTTATTTTGTACCAGACCAAGTGTATGGCAGCTAAAGAAAGTTACAGTAACGGAACAAAACAAAATCACTTTTCCTTAGGACTACATGAAAGTTGATTCATGCTAGCAAACTAGCAATCACAAATGCACAATAAATTTGGAACAAGTGCATTACCAAGAACCAGCAGGATATGCATTAAATTCCTTGCCGTGCCTCATTAACAAATAATATGTAGCTGTAGCTGACTGTGATCCTTCCATTTGACCTTGATACTGATATTGGCCTGTTTCATCTTCCAAAATCCATGGTTTCTTATTGTATTTTTCCTGGGGTACCCAAAAAGGGATGCATATAGTTACAGAACCTACTGACAAACTTAATACCAATGGCAAACAGAATCATTGTTCCTAAAATGCAACGAAGTCTAAAACTTGATCACCAAAAACAAAAGAGTTGACAGCGGGAAGTTTGAGCGAGCAGAACTGCAAGAGTGAGTTCATAAATTACAATGGCTGCAAGTTTCAAGATTAGGACAAACACGAATCCATGGTGGTTTATTTATTGGCATGCACCAGGAAGCTCATTGTCCTTGAACATGGAACTTTTTTCCAGTAGCAACATGTTATAATGTATGAGGAACTAAAATCTTGTGGCAGAGGGGCATTTCGTTATTTACCTCCAAAAATAGCATTAAGGGGACTTTCAGTAAACTATTCTTTTTTTTCTCGAACAGCGCAGGAGAACGCGCGTCATTTCATTAAGATAGAAAGGAAGATACACAGGTCAAAGAGACCCAACTCACATACCCCACACTCTGAACGCTAAGTTACAAACTCACCACATTAGGAATTGAACGACCAAAAGCCTACAAGGTCGCAGAGTATGTCCCAGGATGGAAGGCTTCTCTGATGAACAGGGCTGGTCGGTTAGTTATGGTAAAGGTCATGCTGACTGCTGCCCTAATTTACCATTTAATAGCCTTGGACCTTGTATGAAAAGTATTACTCTATCGCTTATACGAAAAGTACATCTGGAGTGACAGGCATATCAATTAGATGGTGAGTAATCATCAACTTGTTATCCATCCAGGCACGACGAAAAAATCATCGCCACTTATTTGCAGCTACATGTACGATAAGGATGAGATTAGGAATGTAATGGAGTGGTGTGATTTACAAGGTTCCAGAGGTTCATCATCATCTAATAGGTCTCACGGATCTTTGTGCCTTCCTAATCTATCATACTCTTACATAAATTCCTTAATATAAAGTATTTCTTTGCTAAGATCCCTCCTACCTACTACCTCTATTCCAAGTTAAAAGACGTTTTGGCTTTTCTAGATGCATAGCTTTTACTATACACTTAGACATACACTATGTCTAGATACATGATAAAAACAATGTATCTAGAAAAGCCAAAACGTCTTATAATTTAGAACAGAGGCAGTACATATCTATTTTCCTATCTTAAACTGTAAACATGCAGATACTAATAGGTTGACAGACAAACAGTACACAATGAAAGTTGCAGGCTATGTGATAAGCATTTGTCACCTAGGCCTATCAGTCCATAAAAACTTTTTTGGTAGTGGCTTAGGGCTTATGCAGGCTTAGCGCTTAGATAGTGCAAGGGTCACTTGTTTGGCTCCCTGGCCCAGCTACTAAGCCAGGCTTGCACCATGCATCGGAGGCCCCTTGGCCTGGATTAGGTAACGTGCAGGAAACAGCTGTTTTTCTTAGGCCTTGCCTGTGTAGTGTAGGAGTGGGAGCCTGCCAGACTGCTGCCCACAATGGGTGACTACCCCATATCGATGGTTAGGGTTACCTCCCAGCCTCATTTGCGAGGCACCTTTCTCATTCTCACTCCACTCTCGATCTCATCTCCCCTTGGGTTCTCCATTCCTGGTGCTGTTAACCCATAAGATGCTGGCGGTTAGCGTAAATAAGCATCCAGGGCTTCTGGTTCATGTCCTTCCCACATTCCTTACTGTGGTTGTCAATGCTTATCCCTTTTATTGTATCTGCACCAGTGATTCACGACCAGTCAAGTAAACAACGACCTAACGTTTGGCCACCCTCCTAACCAGCAAACCAAACAACATACATTTCTGAGCATGCAACCTAGATTAGGCAACCAAAAAATGCATGTTGCATTGCTTTCTACTGGCCTGGGGTGGCTTAGGGTACAGCATATCCATCAGTCTCCCAATAACCTACCCTCCAATATGTTGCAAGTGATAAAGACAGAAAGTTGTAAAAGTAACCAAGCAAAGGTTAGGGGTTTATTCATTTTATGGAAAATAGAGAGCACATTTTCAAATAAACAAAAGAGCAATGATGTATACTTACCTATAAACAGGTAGAGAATGTAACATATGAGTATATGGCTAAAACTATTCACAAGAAACTAAAACAAGACTCGAATGCTTGATTTTTCTATTTTTGGAAGTTAAAGTGCTTCAGTTATATAAAAATATAGGGAAAAAAGAAACATAAATAAATACCCGCATATTCTCAGTTATCTGACGTCCTTGTAGACCCTCCTTATGAAGAGACCACTTGTTCTCAGCATTCTTCTTTTTCGAGAAAGGAGGTAAACCAGTAACAAATCTTCCAATAGAGTATGTTTTATCCATAACAGAATTAGCTCGTACATTATATTCCTGCCAAAGATCGAAGATGAACAAATTAATTCAATATCAAATCTACAAATGACATGCATATGCATACAGGATTTCTGCAATGAAAAAAGGAAACAATCCTTCTGAGGTAAATCACATCACCGTGTTTCAAAGGCATCGACTAGGCGTCCAGGCCTATTCGCCTTGTAGGCGCTGCCTAGGCGGCATCCAGGTGGACCCAACACTTGCCTCACGTTTGAAACAATGCCACAGCATCTGACTAATTCATCATTAAGCACTTTCAAATTGTGAACCTAGCATGAGCTCTAATCTAACATGTCCTTA
Source organism: Eremochloa ophiuroides (assembly GCA_038502445.1). Lineage (NCBI taxonomy): Eukaryota > Viridiplantae > Streptophyta > Magnoliopsida > Poales > Poaceae > Eremochloa > Eremochloa ophiuroides. The sequence goes on from JAHLJS010000002.1 coordinate 56,870,519, forward strand.
GGTGCCGTTCCTCATAGACAAAACATAAAGAGGCAGACAGATTCCAATCTTGCAGCCAGCACAGGTGCGATGTCAAAGGGATCACTTCACCAGAACAGAACAAAAAAATTGGGTATATTTTTTCTACTAACTCAAATTTGGCTTACATGAACAAACAATGAAGTTATTTTTGGTTTAACATTCTGAAACTTTTTTGACAACTAATAGAACTTAAACACCGCTGGTCATTTTTACCATCAGAAATTATGAGATGTATTACATTGTTGCCAAGTAAATTCCAATACCAATACTATAGCACTCTGAATGTAACTATGTCAGATTCCCTGGTGCACTACTTCACTGCCACAATAGACATATTCTAGTCTCCAGTTAATCTATTTTTTTCCTGCAAATGATTTCAACGAACTGTATTAGGAATGTTGTAACTCATACCATCTAGTTAGTAATTTGCTGAAGTCCCAAATACACTGTATGAACATAAATTGGCTGATGTCACCTCAAAATTTGTTCAATCGTCACAGTATATTACCATAAATGCAGGGCTGGATCTAGGCCCTGGGCTGCAGCCTGGGGCGCGGCCCAAAAATCAGCTTAACAGCTCATTTATCGAGCACAAGATAGCCCATAAAAATATACATTTAGCCCTACCCAAAGCAGCCCAAAACTCCCTTACACTATTTTCATATATACCCCCCAACCCCCCAGACCGGAGGTGTTCTGGAGCCGCCACTGCATAAATGTCATTTCTCGTGCCACTGGTTTCTTCCCTCCATCTGTCCAGAACAAGTTACCTCCAAAGGTTATGCTCTTTCACGAGAAAATCTGACTTTTTTTTTCTTTTCTTTAGCTTAGATCATTTCCAAGGGGCAGAAAAAGTGCCACTTATCCAATGCACTTGATTCTTAAAATTAAAATAAACATTAATTTAATCATTATGTGCTTCAGCAGTAATCTTTCAGATCCTTTATCAGGTGGAAGAGCATGGAACTTATTCTATACTAGTAGAATATGGATTCCGAATCGCCACATGCTTGTACTGTCATTACACAGAAACTCAGCTATGCAATGTTTTTAAAACAAATTGTGATCTACTGCCCAAGGCAAACCTTAGTAAAGCAATAAGTTATTTATTTATTTGAGTGAGTAAATCATTATATATCCTTCAAGTTATATTGGTTTGCTTCAACAATGATTGCCCTTCCATAATAATGCCCAGGCAGCCAGTGTCATCTAGTAACAACACCTACTCTCGCATGAACTGTGGCGATTAGTTGCCACTCCAGCATCCCAAAAAGATCAGTGACAAACTTTATTGAATCAGCAATCATCTAAATTTCTAAAGTGAATGTCGCCATATATTATTACATCTACTATCACAAGAACAACAGTAATAACCAATAGAAAAATTAATTCCTATCCCCCACCCAATCTACTATCCCAATCATATTATATTTCCAAAACTAACACAAATGTCAATATAGTTCAGCTCATTGGTTCTGAAGATTCTTCCAGCATCCCAATGTCTCAAACCCCCGAACTATTACCGCCATCAGCACAATCGAACCCTAGGTCGGCAGCGCAAAGGTAGCTGTGGCGAGGTCGCGCCACCGAACGCCCGCTGCGCGCGCAAGTAAAGAATAATAAAGCGGAGGAGCGGATCCATACCCGGATGAGCCTGGTGATGGGCGCGGAGCAGACGAGGCAGCGGGCACGGGTGCGTGCCATGGACTTCCCGCAGTCGCTGCAGAGAGTGGTGTGCTTGCACCCCGTGCCGTAGAGATCCGACGCGTTGCCGCAGCCCTCGCACGCCAGCTTGAGCACCAGGTCCGCGCTCCCCATCGCGTCGGCAAGCGGCTGTGCTGGGCTCCGACGGGCGAACCGGGAGCTTCGGCTTCTCCGGCGTCGTCGAGGATGCCGTGTGTTCTTGTGCTGCCGAGAGCGATTTGGGAATAGAAATGGAAAAATGCTCGGCATATATTTATTGTTATTGTTATTTTTACAATTTTCATTTATCTCTCGTATAATTGGATTTAGAAACAAAGATAGATACACCCAATAAAGTGTACCTCGCTGAGGGAGTCAACTTTGTGTATACAGAAAAGTGTACACATCTCTCCATCAAAATCTACATCCATAAATACTGTTAATCTTGATGCAAGGGCTATTTTGTCAAATACTCACCTACCTTCACCCGATCCCATCTGCTCAAATGAAAAAGCGTCCGCGATCAGCGCACCGCGATCCTGCGCCCCCCTCTCCCGTCTGCGTGGGCATCGCGCACCCGGACGCGCCCACCCCTCTCCCCGTCCCGGGAGGTAGAGGTCACCGGATCGCGGCCGCCGTCTTCTCCCCCGTGACCTCGAAAGTCTTGGCGAATATTTGTCGCGGTGATCGCTGGCCGGATCTTCATTGCTGGGCTTGGGAGCCCCCCTGTGCCGACCCAGGGGGATTCGTGTCGCAGGCAGCCAAGGCGATCTCGAGCCCCGTGCTGGTGGAGTGGTACCCGACACGGCCCAGTTTGGCCGCTCGGCCACCGCCGTCGCAGGCAGCCACTGCAAGCGCGAGGCCTGTCGCCGACCGTCGCCGGCCACGGCCACATGCGAATATAGATGGATCGGAGCTGCCCGGCCGCTGCGCAGGTGCGCCCCTATCTCTCTGTTGCCCTCCCCACAGGATTTTGCACATATTGATTTTTGTGCACGATTTGGATTTTCACTTTGCTTTCCCTTCGATCCGTCCCCAATATTTATTTTGTTTTGGATTTTTGTTCTCATCTACCCCAAAGATCCATCCCAGTTCTTGTTTTGGCAAAGGATTCTCTCCTCCATCTGGATCTACCCAGCCGTTATTCTCATCGTTTCCCATCGTCCTACTCTATAGCTCTGACTGAGAATCCCCGCCGGTGCCAGACTCAAAAGAGAGATGGCGTGGGCTACGCCGCCATTCCTGTACGCGCCGTTGCCGTTCATTGCGGGGGTGTCGGCGGCGGGTACCGTCGCCATGGCCTTCCTGGCCATCTCTAAGTTCTGCGGCGACAACATGGCCTACTCCAAGTTCTGGCGCGGCGGCGGCGGCCAGCAGGGCCAAGGGATCGGACGAAGCAGCAGCAGCAGCAGCCAAGGTATTCTCGATATGTATTCTGCTGTGTTTGAGGTAAAATTTCTTCACACAACTTGAATGCCTGCTGTGTTTTGTTGTGCGAGCATCCTCTCAAGTACCAAAATTAATATATAAATAGTACATTTATAATTGTCAACTATTTTTTTCATTAAACTATTGCAACATTATGAAGTGTACTCAAATTCAATTGTAGCAACATTATGAAGTGCACTCAAATTCAATTGTCTTTTGAATATTTTTTTATTTAATTAGCACTCATTGTTATGCTGACGATGATGGAAGGGTTAAGTGCACTGAATTTTGTAGGTGGGCATAATAACCATGGCAATAAAGCCATAACTGCAAGGTATGTAAGGTTTGTCACAAAACAGCAAGGTCTCAGTCCTTTTTTCTTTATACTGATTTTCTATGCTCCCCCACCCGAATTGGTTCAAATGGATTCTTTGAGATGTTCAATATCTTGTTGGATGTAAAAGAAATTAAACTGCAAAAGAGATTGTTTTTCCTAATTTCACCTTGGTTGTCTGAACATATACTTTTTCAGTTCAATTGTTACTCAGCCCTTATTTGTAATCCATCTTTTTTCTCTTTGTTAAATTTTGTACAGATGTTGTTTCTATGCCTTTTGGTCATAGCTGCACAGCATTTGGTTTCTCCATTCGGAAAGGTAAGAAAGTGAAATTGCGAAAACATGGTATTTGATTTTCGTCTAGGATTAAGCTCACATGCACAATGTTTTATTCATCTCTGAGGTGTTATTTAAATTGGGCCTATCTATTCACTGAGTCGGTAGTACTACTGTGTTGCGTAGCACGTGGTTCCACGCCTCCACAGCTATGGCCGGTTGCGGCATGTGGTCTGCACCTTGCGTGCTGCCATGTTTCATAAAATGTTTCATAAAGAACTGGTCAGAAGCAATAAAATGTTTCAGGTATTGGGTTCAATGTGCCATACTGAAAAATGCATTAGAATACAGCTAAAATCTGATCCTGTCTTGCTGCTTTGCTCTCCAATGAAACTATCCATTTGTACCTGTTTTTGTGCAGAGTACATGTTAGAGAAATCAGAGTTGTTCCACTAATCTATGGTTTCCCTGAGAGCTTGTGCACTGCAATATGGTACTAGTTGGGATAAGAGTTTGCCATATGCTGAATTCTCTTATAACAATAGCTACCAGAAAAGTTTGAAAATGGCACCGTTTGAGGCGCTGTATGGCAGAAAGTGTAGAACACCATTATTCTAGAATCAAACTGAGGAAAGTCAAGTATTTTGACCAGAAGTTTTGAAAGAGGGTGAAAAACAAGTCCAAACAATAAGGTAGAATTTAAAAGTTGCACAGTCACGAAAAAAAGAGTTATGCAGACACTAGAAGAAGAGAATTGATGTTTAAAATAGGTGACTTTGTATATCTCAAGGTTTCACCAATTAGAGGAGTGAAAAGGTTTCATACCAAAGGAAAATTGTCTCCTAGGTATGTTGGACCCTTCAAAGTTCTTGCCAGAAGAGGAGAGGTTGCTTATCAGCTAGAATTACCTGAGAAGATTGTCGGGAGTCCATGGTGTGTTTCATGTGTCACAGCTTAAGAAATGCTTAAGAGTACCTGAAGAACAATTATCTTTGGATGAAATTGAGATAAAAGATAATCTCTCATACAAAGAACACCCTGTGAAAAATTTGGACACAGTTGAAAGAATCACAAGGAGTAAGACCATAAAAATGTGCAAAGTTCCATGGAGTAGGCATTATGAGGATGAGGTAACTTGGGAAAGAGAGGAAGATCTGAGAACTGATTATCCTGATCTTATTGAATCTTCCGAATCTTGAGGACGAGATTCATCTTAAGAGGGGTATGTTTGTAACACCCTAAAAATACCCTTTGTAAATAGGAATTAAATTGAGCTTTATTTAATTTCTTTGCATTTAAACATAGACCAAATATTAAATTTTTGAACAAATAAAATCAAGCTTAGAGGGTAGAAAACTTGTTTGATGCATACATGCTGGTGCACTCTTTTGTTTGAGTGTAGGAAAGGTTGTGTGGAAACATTTTTCAAAACCCATTTAAATTTGAATTGATTTGAAGCTTTTGAAAAATAAAAAAGGGCATTTCTTCTATCATCCCTCTCCACTAACCAACCAGCCCAGCACAGCCCACTGCCCCAACTCCCTTTTCCCCTAGGCCTTGGGCCATAGCCTGCCCGGCTCGGCCAGTCTGGCCTGTCCAGAGCCCGAGTGGGCTAATAACTGCCCCTCGTGCATTTCCCCTCCCTCTATGCGCGCGAGTGGGCTGAGGCCCAGTTCAACGGCCTCTGTAGCCTGAGAGGGCGACCCATCTCCCCTCTTGCTCACTCTCCCTCTCTCACTGCACGCCGGGACCTGCCCGTCAGTGGCTTGCCCTTTCTTCCTCCTCCCGCCAGGATGCCCGGCAGGGCAGTTATGCCATCTCTTCACTGCACTTCATGGCGCAGAGTGAAGGAGACCATCAAGTGCCATCCATCAAGCCCGCAGTGACGACGGGTGATAACCACCCTGTCGGTTTCCGCTTAAACCGCACCTAATCGCCTATAAAACCCCCCTGCCCGAGTTCACTCTCTCTCCCTTTCGCTTCTAGTCCGACCGCACACACTGCCACTCTCAATTCCACCGTTCGAAGTTGCAATCAGCGCATGCGAGGTGTCTCGGAGATCCGCAGTACCTCACCGTGACCGTAGGTGCCCCTAATATTCATACCTCGAGTTCCATGCTCACCGGCGGTGTACCCTCTCTGCAGATCGCCGCCGTTGTCGATTGCTCATCTCGGAGCCTTTCTAGCCATCGAAATTGTGCCTCGGAGATTCTCTGTGCTCCACTACAACTGTAGGTGCCACCAATTTCACCGTTTGATTACATCTCACCTTGAATTGATGCTCACCGGCGTTGTTCTTGCCTCCAGTTCACCGCCATACACCGCGAGGATCCTCGAAGCATCTTCGGACGTTGTGAATACCTCTCTCGGACTCGCGGTATACCTCTCTCACTCTCTGCACCGTCAATTTCATCTTTAGTGCACTAGAATTCCGCAATCGCGAGCTTCAGAGGGTGCCGCCCATGGCGCCGCCGCGGGGCCATCATCTCGACGTGTTCCCCCGCGTTTGCCGATAGTCCTATCCTGTTCGCGAGCACGTGCGCTTCGTGTAGGTGTAGTTGGTAGCGTCAGTAGATCCCCGGAACGTCGGATTGCGTTTCCGACGAGCTCGGATCGCCGCCGGCGATGGAGCCGCCGTGGCTAACCCTATGCACGGTGGGGAACTCCCCCTTTTTCTTCCTGTGCCGCTAGATCGCAGACGGACGGTTAGGATTAGAATATGCCGGTTCGTTTATAACCGGTCCACCACTACTGTGTTGTAGACTCGGTCCACACCCCGCGCACGCTCTCGGTTCACAACACAGCTTGCACCACGCCAACCAGAGCGTGACACGTGGCACCAGGTCAGCGCCAACGGGCAGTCAGCCGACCGGCTATGTCACTTTTGCAGAAAAGCCCTTCTGTTTTTCCTGAATCAACCCACAGTCTACTCTAGTTCAATTTTGTTTAAATTCAGCCCTGATTTCTTTTGAATTAGCCCCTATGTTTTTGAAAAATAGATCCCGTCGTCCGTAACTGTGCAGGAATTCATTTTCAATTGATTTAATTCAAAAATAGTTCAAGTTATTTACAGAATTGCCATTGTATCTTATTTTGGGCATAACTTTCATGTTTTAAATCCAATTTGAGTGATTTTCGAGCTCATGTGTTCATAGAAATGCATAGAATAGTTTTATATACTTTTCACTCTCTGTTCATACTGTTTGGTATATTGTTCTAATAGAAACTTATTTGTATGCATGTATGGCTTAGTTTGGATGCTTGTACGGTGAAATTCAATTCGATTAGAAGCTGATCAGTCCGAGTTCGTTGAAAATCAGTTTGTTGACCAGCAGTACCAAGAACAAAACTTTGTGAAATTCAAGTGTTTACAAAGGCTCCTTGTTACCTATGAACTTTTATAATTCACACATATGCATGTGTCTAAATTGAAGTACCATTAGAGTTTATTCCTATTATGTTTTGATCTATATATCCTTGTCACCTATGGGGATGGGTTCTCACATATTGGATAGATGTTGCTGCTCATAACCAAATTAAAATAATAATTTGACTAATGATATATGAAATGATATTTTAAAATGTGGCTTTTTAGCAACAAGGTATTAGGAGCTTAATCCTGAAGCGGCCACCCAGGAGGTTTTGTACAACCCCGAGGACTAAATAGCTTTGGTCTTAATCATATAACTAGTGTGTCTCTAACTTGTTAGTGGTTATCGGAAGGCGCAAGAGGGGGGTGCCTCGTGGGGTCACGAATGTTCCCGCCTCGTGTCCAGTGCTACGACCATTTACACTTGTTTTGGATTTTGAGGGGGATACGTCTATGCATACTTGCCGCTGAAACCTCGCGATCACTAACTTGTTAGGGTGTCTAGTGAAAAGTTTCGTAGTGAAACCCTACCATTCTTCCATAGAGGAGGTCTAGTGGGGCTCATGACCCCCCGGCATCTGGGAATCACGACTCGGTGGGTAAAGTTGTACAAATCCTGCAGAATTCTTTAACCTGATATATCAGTTGAGCTCACGGATATGAGCAGTCTGGATCCTTCTTTATTAATGTTTCTGGTTTATCTTAAGCAATGGATATGGTAAAATGTTGATTTAATTATAATATTACAACTGGGATGGGTTTTTCTCACTAAAAGTAGATGTAAGATTAAAATTTGATTAACTTAAAATTGCGAACCGCTATCAAACCGAGTCAAACCTTTTGAGTCTCATGAACCTGTTGTAATACTTGCTAAGTATGGTGCGCTTACACTTGTCGTAATTTCAATGAAAATTCCGGATGGGTAACAGATGCTGGATTTGAGGAGAATCCTGAAGACACTCTTGTTTTTCCCCAGTTAGTGGTCCCTGTGGTAGCACGAGTCATGTTTCCGCTTTTGTAATAATGTTGTTATTGAGCATGACTGTATGAATAATGTAATGTATATTCGATGTAATAAAGTACTTTACTTTGATATTATGCAATTTGTATTATATGTGTGTGTATGGACTTCCTGGGCACACATATATGTGTACTTGGTTTTGCTTTGCACAACTGGGTGCGACAAATTGGTATCAGAGCTTAACCTGACTGTAGGACGAACAACCTAGATAGAAATGGGCGTAACCTAGGTTCATATCCTTTATTTTGTTGATTAATTTGTTATATAAATTATTGCTTATATTCTGTCTATATCTATTGCAAAATATCCTTGTCCTAATTCTCATCATTTCTATCTTATAGATGGCCCGCACTAAGCAGACTGCACGCAAGAGCGTTGGAGGTTTCATACCACCACGGGTGAGAGTCAACATTGGCAAGACTGTGCCCGAGCACATGCTACAGCAGTTGCGGGAGCAGGAGGACGACTTTGAGGTGCAGCCCATGAAGGAGGACCAGCCCGAACAGCAGGACCAGGTCCAGCTTATGGACATAGAGGAGCCAGAAGAGCCGGTGGAGCCAGAAGAGCCGGTGGAGCCAGAAGCTGAGGACAAGCACATGGTCGAGCACACTGCGCCACAGGGGGGCCAGGAGGGTGTTGGCGACCCCGACGGTGATGATGGAGATGACAGCTCCGACAGCTCCGACGACTCTGACGATGATGATGGCAGCTCACAGGGCTCTAACAATGGTGCCGTTGGAGGAGATGACAACAATGGCAATGGCAACAATCAAGACCCATAGCGCCAGGCTCTTCTGTCCAAGGGATGGAAGGTTGACATCTACTACGACCTGCAGGGTGATGACAACTTCCACCCGAAGTTAGTCTCCCTTGTGCATCGTTTTCGTCCCAGGGCTGTTGTGCAGTACAGGATAGAACACTGGACTCACCCATAGTACTTGGGCTTCAACAAGACTGAGGTACACATCTGTGTGGGGAGCAGGGTGAGGAACATCCATAGCGCCATTTCTGGTCGCTATTTCCGCTCTGCCACTGTTGTTGATGCTGCCAGGCAAGCATACATGGTGTATCGTGCAAAGCATTGGGAGGCCATTGCTTGGGAGATTGAGTGCTACTTCCCTCGCCGCCAGAGTGGACAGGCGAGCTGCACCATTGCTGTACCACTGGGAGAAGAGAATGCCAGGTTGCTTCCCACTTTGGATTATCTGAGCAGGATCAACACTTGCTTGGATCAATCCTTGGATGAGCTGGACGCCATGGGGAAGGATAACTTGAGGCTCAGTCAGGAGAATGCTTGGCTGAGGAGGCAGCTCTATGGCATGAATCAAGAGTCACCTCAAGTTCCTGCAATGTCACCCCCAAGAAACAGAGGCATTGCTAACACTCGCACTTCCCTGGACAATTAGGAGTTGCCTACCAAAAAATGTAATAAGAGTGCTAGAGCGATTTTATTTTCCAAAGTTGAGTCATGTCATGAACTTTTGCCTTTCCATGCTTGGATGTTTGCAATAATGTTAAATGGATGTTTTGGTTCTTTGTATGACTGAGATGTGTTGTGGGGCATGTCCACAACCATCTAAAACAAGTCTAGGGCGTAAGGTTTTGATAAAATAAATAGACGGGTTATATATCAGCTGCTGTCCAGTTCTGTTTCTCTGAGCACTCTGTCTTTATCAATTTATATGTCGAGATTTATTTAGTCAAAAATTCTGAAATTTTTGTGGGATCAAGTAGACTGCTAAATATTTCATTTCCAACTGGAATCACCCTGATAGCTATCCTGGTTTGTGAGATATGGCTGTTTCAAGTCGAGTAAACTGCGCAGTCTGAAAACTGAAACAGCACTGCTTCTAATCTGTTTTTGCCATGGTAAACGTCAGAATCTGAGAATGTGTTCTGAATAAAAGATGTGGAGAATTTTGAGCCCTTTCCATCAATGTATGGTTTGCCAGCAGATGTTGCACAGAGAAAGAGTTTTGTTCGTTTTACTGCACTGCTGTCTTTTCTTCCAAGTAGTAAAATTCAGACTGTTATCTTTTTATTTATATACATGCATATCTTTTGTCTTACTGCTAAACCAACTCATGCCATACTGTTCATCAACAAATATTCTTCCTAGTTGGTCATGTGGAACTCATGTGGTACATGCTATACAGATGGTTGACACTAGGATGAGCGCAGCCGCTGGAAATAACAACGAGAACCCGCCACTGCCACCACCACCTATCACCATGGAACAATTGATGATGATGCAAACACAGATTATGCAGCAGCTGGCCCAGAATATTCAGAACATGCAGAACAACAACCAAGGCAACCCACCTCCTCAGGCTCGTGACAAGAGGAGCGATTTTCTGAAAGGCCGTCCACCATTTTTTACTCACACCACCGAACCACTTCAAACTGATGATTGGCTTCGTGCCATTGAGAGGCAGCTAGAGATTGCTCAGTGTGATGACAGAGAAAAAGTTTTATATGCATCTGGTCAGCTTCAGGGGGCTACCTTAGATTGGTGGGATTCTTTCCGCTTCGGCCAGCCTCAGGGTGTCCAATCACTTGGGAACAATTTCGTGCCGCTTTCCGCTCTCATCATGTGCCGGAAGGTTTGCTGAAAATGAAAAGGAAGGAATTCTTGAGTCTGAAGCAAGGTAGCATGCTTGTTACTGAATATCATGACAAATTCACATAGCTATCTCGCTATGCACCTAGGGAAGTGGAAGACGCTGCCAAGAAACAAGAATTGTTTATGGATGGTCTGAATGATGACTTGCAATATCAACTACTCTCTCACAGTTTTGCTAGCTTCCAGCATTTGGTGGATAAGGCTATAATAATTGAAAGTAAACGCCATGAAATAGATGAGAAGAAGAGGAAGTTTTAGGGACAGCATTCTAGAAACAATTCTCGTTTCCGCTCCAACAATCATCAAAGCTATTCACAACAGCGATTCCAGGGGCAGTCCGGTTTTGTCAATCGTGGGTAATATCTGCAGCGTCCATCGTATCAGCAGCAGCAACAGTACAAGGCACCTGCCTAACGTCCATAGCAGACCAACAATGATCCAAGAATGGTGCACCAAAGGCACCTCTTCCTATCAACAACAATAGATGCTTCAAATGCGGTGAACCAAGACATTATTCTAATAGATGTCCTAAGAAGCTTGGACAGAATGGTCAAGGTAATCATGGGCAAGGCCCGAAGCTGCAGCAGAACTATGTCCGTGGCCGGGTGAACCATGTCACCGCCGAGGCTGCACAGGAGGCACCGGACGTGATGTTTGGTATGTTTCCGGTCAACTCAAATCCTGCCTCAGTTTTATTTGATTCGGGTGCATCACATTCGTTTATTGCCTATTCATTTGTCAAGAAGTATGATATACCCATGTGTGCATTGAAAAATCCCATGCTAGTTAGCTCACTAGGAGCTGAAATGAAAGCTACCCTTAGATGTCCATTAGTGAGTATCATCTTAAGGGGGGTAGAATTCATCGGGAATTGATGTTATTTTGGGCATGGATTGGATGAAATGAATGCAAGCAGTTATTCAGTGTAACAGCAAGACAATGCAGTTAACATCACCGTCAGGGGAACAAATTGAAGTAGGAGTGTCTATGTCTGCTAAACAATATTATACAGTTAATCAGATGCAAGGCACACCTATAGAAGAGATGTGGATAGTAAATGAATATCCTGATGTTTTTCCCGATAAGTTGCCAGGTATGCCACTTGAACGAGATATTGAGTTTATAATTGAACTTTTACTGGTACTGCACCCATAGCTAAGAGGCCGTACAGAATGGGAGTAAATGAATTAGCAGAGCTTAAGAAAATATTAAGTGAATTGTTAGAAAAAGGTTATGTGCGCCCTAGTTCATCACCTTGGGAAGCACCTGTGTTGTTTGTTCAAAAAGAAAGAGGAACACAAAGGATGTGCATAGATTACAGATCCCTTAATGAAGTGACTATTAAGAATAAGTACCCATTACCCAGAATAGATGACTTATTTGATCAACTGAAAGGAGCTTGTGTGTTTTCCAAGATCGACCTCCGATCTGGATACCACCAGCTGAGGATAAGGCAGCCTGACATTCCTAAAACAGCTTTCATCACTAGATATGGGTTATACGAATTCACAGTCATGTCTTTTGGTTTGACAAATGCACCTGCCTACTTCATGTATCTGATGAATAAAGTATTCATGGAGTATCTTGATAAGTTCGTGGTTGTGTTTATAGATGATATATTAGTCTTCTCTAAAAATGAGAAGGAACATGAGGAACATTTGAGACTAGTACTCCAAAAGCTTAGAGAATATCATCTCTATGCTAAGCTTAGTAAGTGTGAATTTTGGTTGAAAGAAGTAGCTTTCCTTGGCCACATTGTCTCCAACGGAGGAGTAGCCGTTGATCCTAAGAAAGTAAAAGATGTGCTGAATTGGAATCCACCTAAGGATGTGAGTGAGATTCGGAGTTTCTTAGGAATGGCTGGGTACTATCGGAGATTCATTGAAGGATTCTCCAAATTAGCAAAACCAATGATTTCTTTGTTGGAGAAAAATGCAAAGTTTATATGGTCAAAGGAGTGTCAAGCCAGTTTTGAGGAGTTGAAAAAGAGATTAACCACAGTGAAGCATCTATGGCCTGGTGGTTTCGGTGATTAATGACAACAAAGAGGTTATTATGACTGACGTGTGTTTTGCAGGATAACCTAGAGGTTAGGTCTTAATAACATGTAGGTTCAAGACCCTAGCGATGGAAATCGATTCGGTTTTCAAAGGATGGAAGAAAAGACGGTGATAGGCTAGTTCCAAGTGTCGATTGGAGTTGAGAGACACTTGGAGTAGTCTTAGGTTTTGTTTTTCTCTTTGACCGTACTATTAAGAGGGGTTTGGATGGGTAGCTTGACTTAGGGCAAGGTTAGAGAGTGTAGATGTGATGCACACTTGTCCAACATAGCTCTAGATAGCCCAGGGAGTCTCTTGAGAGAGAGAGAGGATCAAACTTTGTTTTGGGAAGCTTTCAATTCGGTGAAGTTTTGATCAATTTGAGAGCGTCGGACTCTAGGTAGTATGGCCGTCGGACCAATGTTTGGAGTCCGACGATACGTGGCAGCCCCTAGGTGCTTCCCAGCACACCAGGGAGCGTCGGACGCTGCTGGGATGGTCGTCGGACCATACACCAGTGTCCGACGGTGCCAGAGGGTTTATAGGAGAGTGTCAGACCGTGGTCGTGGGAGGCGTCGAACTAATGCTTTGCTGAGTCCGACGCTTCTAGAGAGGTCCAGAGAGCTCAATGGAGCATCGGACCATTGGTCCGTGTTTTACCAGCTGAGCGTTACTGTGCAGAGCTCACCCGAGAGCTCAGTGGCGTCGGACGCTGGTCCGACGGTGGTCGTCCGACCATTGGAGTCAGTCCGACGCCTCTCCGCACATTGTTGACTGCAGGACGTTTGTGAGAGTCAGATTGGCATGGTATAATCCGATGCTGGCACTGTTCATCCGGTCTGACGGTTCGCAGAAAGCTGAAAATAGTACAAACGACTAGTTTTGGAGAGGGGGAGTATTTATACTTCACCATTGGCTTCATTCTAGCCCTCTTGCCCATTTGTTCAGCTGAAGCAACCATTGTGACCTTGTGAGAGTGCAAGAGCCCTAGGAAGGATTGAGTGAACTCCATTGCTTGTGAGCTTCTTCCTTAGAGTGTGATCAAGGGTGGCTTGTGTGCATCCATCACCCTCTTTGGCCTTGTTCTTGGTCAAGTGAGAGTTTAAAGCTTGTTACTCTTGGTGATTGGCATCACCTTGATGGTTCAGTGGTGATCGAAGGCTTGGTGACCGCTTGGAGAGCTTTTGGATGGCCCAAGCCAAGCTTGGGAGCGGTTGTGGGTGAACCACCGCGCCGGAGAGGCAAAGGATCAGCCCGTAGAGAGCACTTGGTCTTTGCGAAGATCAAGGGGAGCTACACCCTTGCGTGGGTGCTCCAATGAGGACTAGTGGAGAGTGCCGACTCTCCGATACCTCGGGAAAAACTCGGCTTGCAATCTCTAACTCATTTATATTCCCGCATTTACTTTGTGTTCTTTACATTCTTAGAGTAGTATACTTGTGATAGGACTTGGCTCTAGGTTGCTTAACTTGAAGGCTTAGAATCAACACAAGCACTTGTGGGGTGACATTGGGCAAATGGCGATAGGTTGAATTGATTTGCAAAAAACTTACTAGTTGCCTAATTCACCCCCCCTGTTGGGCATCCTCGATCCTTTCAATTAGTATCGGAGCCTTGTGCTTACTAATTTGGCTTAACCGCCAAGAGAAGGATGTCCGGTGGTCACGATGGTCCCCCTCCCGTCTTTGACGATAACGATTTTCCTTATTGAAAAATTCGTATGCAGGCATATTGCTGGTATTTATAAAGTGCAAATAGAATATGAAAGATTCCGCAAGCGCACAGAATACCATTGTAGCATTTTACCGGGAGTATTCCAGGTATCGTTATTTATATTTTACCACAGGGAAACAATAGTTAAAGAATCTGATAGCTACCATCATGTATCTACTAACTTAGTAGACCAACTAGACTACAATAGGGGTAAGTGATAAATGATAAGAGTTATGCATAGTAATCACTTAAAAGATAAATGAGTAGTCTACCTAAGTTGAGAGGACAATGGGAGAGTTCGGTTCCTAAATACTTCTCTATTACTTGGGTTCTAAGATAAGTAAAGGATAGGTAGGTGAAGCAATCACACAAAAGCACTTTAGAGCAACAGTACATTTCCAATTCTCGAATAGACTGGGAAGAGGGTAATCGGGAGAAGGCTGCCAAAAAGCTCTATGAAACACCAACTCCGACGTGGTGGAATACGAAGACCGACAGAGCTGTCACCTCTGGGGCTACCACAACTAACCGTAAGAATTGGGCACAATCTCAGGTAAACACTAGCCTACACACCACGTCTACACCAATGAATACTACTCTAATCACACGTGATAACTAGAGTGCTCAATACGAACGAAGATCCAATGCCAAAGTATAACAACTATACTAACCTATCACATAATAAAGCATATAAGTAAATAGAGAAGATATATATATATAAAAACATAAGTCTTACAAAGATGAGATACAAAGATATACCAGACCCCTGAAGACTTCTCCAGAACCGAAGCATGGCTCTGCTCTCCCTAACTCTCAACTAGAACTAATCTACTACATTGGAGAGAGTTTATCCTTCAATGGGCACCTCTCCATCCAATCCCTAACTAGAGAATATGAATTATAATAATGAAAGGGATGAAGCCTAGGGGGTCCCTGGGGCTGTATATATAGGGGCGCCTGGCCTCCCCTCCACCTTGGGCACGCAATATGATACTAAGCCTTTCCACCATGTGCACATAGGCTTTAATGGGCTAAATTCTGATTTAGGCCCAATTAATCATGCAGCCTTTAATTAATCCCGCAGCTTAGGTTCTAGAATCTTCTAGTGTTTGTAAAATCCAAATCTCTTTATTTCGGACTCCAAAAATAGCAAGCCATATGTCCGTTTCGATCGTCTCGGCGAGCTCTATGCAATGGTGAACTCCAATTCCTCATTTGAGATACTTTTAATTGGCAAAAAATTGAATATCCTTTTATACCCTATAAAACAAGTGAGAACACCGAAACTCGTGGAACTTATTAGAATTAAACCCCATAACTATGTTGTGTATTGTTTTATGCCCTTGATTAATGTTTATTTGATGGGTAAAAATGAGCAATAACTACCGTCAATAAGTTTCCCCAAACTTACCCTTTGCTAGTCCCTTAGCGAAGCCAAACTTTAGCATAGATCAAAAGTTATAGCTACCCCTCACAAGTATTCAGTTTTAAACCAAGAAGTACTCAAGGATTAGAATAGACCAAACTAACCTTCAGACTTACCTATATTACCTTTACCATGGATCTTGTAGCTTTCTCTTGAGTCTTGGGTAATTGAAGGATAGAATGTCTAAGTTAAACACTATGTCTCAAGCTCTGTTGTTCAACTCTTATCCTGGAGCTTTGCAAGTTTTTAAAATAATACTCAGAGTTTTCTTTGTATGACTCTCTCAAGTCTCTTAATATGTGATATTTGTGGATTCTTACCAAGGCAATAGTGATGCATGCCTTCTCTTCTCTCACTCACCCTATAACTAATAGCTTGTGTGGAGCTTATGGGTAAGGAGACAGCTCATACGTACTTTAAATAAATATATTGTAAAGTCAAACAGTGGATCCAAAGGAACAAGTCATACAATCAAATCAAGATGTGCATGTGTGGATGTGAGGTGGTACGTGGATATATATGGTGGCTAATCCTAATTCTACTCGTTTGCTCCTTGAGACATCTCTCTCTTTTTCAAACACTAGGGAATTGTGTTGCAGGATAACATGGGCTATCTTTCTTTTCTTTTTTAGGCGGGCATCAGAGTACCCATTGTTTTGATAAATTCAGACACTTGTCCATTTTTACCTCTTAGGCGGGCATCTTTGTACCCATTGTTTTCTCTCATCTTACTCTTTGGCATAGCCACATGCCTCTTCTCTGCAACAATACTTCCCTTTTTTCTTTTCTTTTGAGAGATAGCAACAAGAACCTTGGAGCATTGATCTGGGGTAACCAATGGGATATTTTTAGTGTTCAGTGTAGGAGTAGAACATTTTCAGGTGGATCTAGATGGAAAATGTGGAATGTAGATGCGCCCACTCGGATATGAGTAGTGCATTATGGGTGGAGTGCATGTGTTCTTGATTATAAAAGCATGACAAGTTCCTAAGGTATCAACAAAGCTTGACTAAACTCAAAACAAAGCAAGTAGCATATAATGTGTATGTTTTCCTAATGTAGTATGTATGGTTCTGGTAGGATTATAAAGCTCCTGTCATACAGGAACTCATCACGTGGTTTTAAGGATTTTCAAAATAAATCTCCAGAATTCAAGTATCACTAGGAACAAGATAAATAGTAGATCAAACTTTGCATATCATGTCCCTCAATTACTTAGATTCAGATCAAGCATTTGTTACCCACAAGTTTCAAGTTTAAAGTAAATCTTCAAGTTAAAATGGTTGCGTCTAAAACTTGGGATGACTCAAGGTTGAAAACTAAGTTGGTATGAGGAATCATGGTGAGGTGCTACTTATCAAATTCCTGAGCATGGTTTCCATCTAATCTGAACAAAATTATTGTAAGCACTCCCTTTTTATTTTATTCAAACACAGTAACTAACCTAAACACTATTTATTTGGTTTTCAAATTTTATTTCACTAGCTAACTCACACGAAAAGCATTATGGTACAATAATAAGGATGGAAAACTTATACTTAACTGGATTTAAATGGAGGGCGCCCTCCTCCAAGCTGGATGTTGACGTGGTCTTTGATGTTGCAACTTGAGCAATCCTTCTGGGAGCAGGCGTACTGGCAGCGTAAGGGCGCCAGGTTGACTAGCTCTTGATCTTATATTGTCTTGTAAAACTCAATTGCCAACAATAATACCAAATCTCATGGAGAGGGGTTAGGTTAATACCACTTCATGTTAAGTGATTGATTTTATATTTCCAGCAGAAGTTTCCTAATTGGGTGGAC
The DNA here is from genome assembly GCA_038502445.1 of Eremochloa ophiuroides. NCBI lineage: Eukaryota > Viridiplantae > Streptophyta > Magnoliopsida > Poales > Poaceae > Eremochloa > Eremochloa ophiuroides. The sequence continues at coordinate 56,888,258 of JAHLJS010000002.1, forward strand.
CTTCATGTGCCCACATATTTTTGGTTTTTTTCTAAAAAGTGTGGACCTTCATGTGCCCACATATTTTTGGTATTTTATGACTTTATAAAACAGACTCGATAATCGCATAGGTATAGTTACCTGATAACTAGGGGATGCTTCTTCTCCAAGCTAGATATTTGCAATACATGGTGTTGATGATCTTTAGAGTGGGCTTAGCAGCAGTAGTCTGGTGGGCGCCACTGATGGACTCACTCCTCAGACATAGTGTTATCCTGCATAATTATACTCCAACAAGAAAACCAAAACTCGAGGCTCGAATGTGTTAAGGGGTTAGTGGTCAGCCAATAAGTAATTGATTATTCTCTGAATTGATTTTAATTGACAGATTCTAGTAGGATTCTCTTTTTAGGGTTTTCTAACTTTCTTATGCAACAATCAAATATGTATGCATGCTATATATTTTTATGCCACCACGGAGAATATTTATTCTCATCGGGCTTAGGATTTGCATAATGCAAGAAAGTAAATATAAATGCTATTATCATTTTTTTTATTTTTTTATGCCACCATAGCGAATATTCGATAAGTTTATTCACATGGGGCTTTAATGTTTTATGATGCAATAAATAAGGCAATAAAGATTTTTCTCTTCTTTTTTTGATATGCATAAAGATGAATATGCTAAAATAAAATTACTAATGTAAATTATGAATACTAATTAATTAGATAACTACCATGTTACCTTATGGCAAGGGTGTGGAATTTAATGTCTACCGACAGGACTTTTTTTTCACTCTTGTGTATCTCTCTGTCTTAGAGATGAAGGTCTTGATGGTTGCACCTCTAGTGATGGTGATGTCACTTTTGTTCTTTACTTGCCCAGTAGGTTGAAGTAGAGCATTAATAGTGGAAGCTGGCAGAACTTTCACTTGTAGAATTTTGGGAATTAACAAATTTTGCTCAAAGTGTTGTCCTGTTTGCATAACCAAGGTAGAGATCAAATGCATGGGCTCTGCTGGTGGAAAAACACCAATAGAACCAAATCTATCTCTTTATTTATTCTTCTTTAGCCTTAGGCAGATTGAACAAGACAAAGTTGATGTTGCATAATTTGTTTTACTCATGACATGAGTGGTAAAATCAGACAATTAAGCATTAATGTTGCATTTAAGTTCATATGGCAGAAAAGATTTAAATTGCTTAACGAAGGGAATGGTTGTCTATCTCTACATAATATATAAATTTTCACACGAGTATGACTATCGTCTTCCAAAGATAGAATACAATGTTTTAGTATATTTGGTTAAGATTGAGATCAAAAGAATGATGTCATGAACAATCTTAAAGGACAAAGCATGTTGAGTTAATTAAGTTAATCAATTAAAACTGTAACTCTAACATATTTGTGCCTTTATTTATCTGCATTCCAAGATCAAGAGAAAAAACGTGACCACTTACCTTAAGATATTACCTTCATTATTAGAGCGTGATGGCACTAAGTAATGAATGGTAGATGACTGGTGGTCCTTTCCTTCTCTTGCATCTTGAGTTGTTCATGAGCATTTTGTCTCCTTTGTTGCTTATCCTCTTTGCCATCTTTTGCTTCATTGATGTTATGACACCTTGTCACGCCATTCATTATTATGCCTGCAACCGATTAGTAGACAACACATACCCGAAGGGATATACAACTTTGGAACATAGGTTGTTTGTTCAGAATTTTATCATGTTCCATTTACGCTACTAAGAAGATAGGGTTGATATTATGTTAGCATAGATCATGTTCTATACCGGCATGACTTGAGTTCAAGTAACTTGCAGCAGAAGATAAAGTGAATGAATTATTAATACTCACAGTTCTTCCATCTATAATGAATGAGCTATGTCTTGCTCTCCAAAGTTATTGAAGTTCAGCGTGTACCCTGTCTCATCTCTAATTTGAATTCATCTCTGATTTGAATTTGTCTCGTGACTTACCCAAATTAAATTGGAAGTTTTCTGCAAGGGTTAGTCCAACAGAATATCCAGTGTTTACTACAGCATACGAGCGGCTCAAAAATCAACCTAGACACCACGTCCAATTTGACTTAGGAAGGCATTTTAATGTAAGCACCACGCTTAATTCAAAAAGCCTTTAAAAGTAAAATCATCACACCTCTTGGTTCGGAAATCAAACTAAACACCTTGTCTAATTATGATTCTAGAAAACAGTTTAAACTAAGCACCATGCCTAATTTTAAAAGGTGTATGAAATTTCTCCAAACCTTAAGTATACTATAGCGAACAAAGGTAACATGAAAGTTTATAGAGAGTTATGCAAACAGAGATGAAAGAGCATGATCATTGATTAACAATTTGAACATGGATTGATAAGGTAGAGACAACCAATATTAGCAACATAAGATTTTCTAAATAAGCCCATTCCACTAAGCTTGAATTTTACAAGGCAAAGTTAAGTTTGGATGGATTAATGTTGCATGATGATTGATTGGACATACCTAATGATGTCATCGTTCTACTTCAAGCCTGGAATGGTTAGTGACAAAAAATACCCGAGGGAATATTTTTATAATTATAATTCTATGCTCAATTCTCAAGGCTATTACATCAAAAGGTATAAACTCACATTATTTTTTTAAGAGTGGTTACTTTAGGACATAAAGTCGTTCTTGAAAGACCTTCTAATTATTACAGTTTTAGTTAATAAACTTAGATTAAAAACCTTTGAAAGTAAGATCAAACACTCCTAAACTAGGCACCATGCTTCATTTAAAAGATGTATGAAATTATTCCAGCCATAAACTAGAGTAAGTAAAGGTAGCATGAAAACATTACAAGGATTTATTCAAATAGAGATAAAATAATATGATCATAGTGAGGTATATATATATATATATATTTTTCTTTTTAATATGCAAGTGGTATGGATGTATGCCAGAACTAAACATGCTATGGATTTGATATGAGGGAATATAAACTAAATGGTGTGAATGCATGGATTAAAATATGCAATGAGATGCAAGAATTAAAAGATAACTACTCAAAAGTTTAAAGTCTATGAGCAAGACTTTCTCACCTTCTTGATCATACTTACCATGACTTATGTGTAGCACAGCCTCTATATTCGTCATTTGAGATGTGATTTGAATTATTGTGACGATGACCTCCTTCTTCAATCTACACAGGGTTAGAAAGAAATATATATATATATGTGTGTGTGTGTGTGTGCAAACCTGTGAGATGGCAGGGTTCCATTATTGATGAATCTTGAATGTTCAGGCACCTTGGGCTCTTCAATGTATCTTCTTGTCTTGTGGAAACTTGCCAGAAGGTCAAAATGGCTTCTGCTATCCTGTCTTATTTCACAATTCAACAGAATAGGGGTAATCCTACTAAAGCTAGTGGTACATTAAATTAGAAGACATCAAGATCACTATCAAAATCCTTATGCCAATTGCTTCCCCGGCAACGGCGCCAAAAATGCTTGTTGGTATTTATTAAGTGCAAATAGAATATGAAAGATTCCGCAAGCGCACAGAATACCATTGTAGCATTTTACCGGGAGTATTCTAGGTATCGTTATTTATATTTTACCACAGGGAAACAATGGTTAAAGAATCTGATAGCTACTACCATCATGTATCTACTAACTTAGTAGACCAACTAGACTATAATAGGGCTAAGTGATAAATGATAAGAGTTATGCATAGTAATCACTTATAAGATAAATGAGTAGTCTAACTAAGTTGAGAGGACAACGGGAGAGTTCGGGTCCTAAATACTTCTCTATTACTTGGGTTCTAAGATAACTAAAGGACAGGTAGGTGAAGCAATCACACAAAAGCACTTTGGAGCAACAGTACCTTTCCGATTCTCGAACAGACTGGGAAGGGGTAATCGGGAGAAAGCTGCCAAAAAGCTCTACGAAACACCAACTCCGACGTGGTGGAAGACAGAGCTGTCACCTCTGGGGCTATCACAACTAATCGTAATAATTGGGCGTAATCTCAGGTAAACACTACCCTAGACACCACGTCTACACCAATGAATACTACTCTAATCACACGTGATAACTAGAGCATTCAATACGAATGGATATCCAATGCCAAAGTATAACAACTATACTAACCAATCACATAATAAAGCATATAAGTAAATAGAGAAGATATATATATATATATATATATAAACATAAGTCTTACAAAGATGAGATACAAAGATATACCAGACCCCTGAAGACTTCTCCAGAATCGAAGCATGGCTCTGCTCTCCCTAACTCTCAACTAGAACTAATCTACTACATTGGAGAGAGTTTATCCTTGAATGGGCACCTCTCCATCCAATCCCTAACTAGAGAATATGAATTATAATAATGAAAGGGATGAAGCCTAGGGGGTCCCTAGGGCTGTATATATAGGGGACGCCTGGCCTCCCCTCCACCTTGGGCACGCAATATGGTACTAAGCCTTTCCACCATGTGCACATAGGCTTTAATGGGCCAAATTCTGATTTAGGCCCAATTAATTCCGCAGCCTTTAATTAATCCCGCAGCTCAGGTTCTAGAATCTTCCACTATTTGTAAAATCCATATCTCTTTATTCCGGACTCCAAAAATAGCAAACCATTCGATCGTCTTGACGAGCTCTATGCAATGGTGAACTCCAATTCCTCATTTGAGATACTTTTAATTGGTGAAAAATTGAATATCCTTTTATACCCTGTAAAACAAGTGAGAACACCGAAACTCGTAGAACTTGTTAGAATCAAACCCATAACTATGTTGTGTATTGTTTTATGCCCTTGATTCATGTTTATTTGATGGGTAAAAATGAGCAATAACTACCGTCAACATATACCTTGAGGCGGTGGACCTTGGTGTTCACAAAGCTGCCACACAAGGGTACCCCAATCCCAAAGCTGGCGTAACCCTCACACCCGTTGAGGAAGAGCGCGAGAAGTGGAACGCTAAGGCTCGCAATATCATCTTTAGAGGCCTTAACAAAGAGGTGTTCAACCGTGTGAGGAACCACAAAAACGCACATGCACTATGGTCGGATATTTGTGCGCTCCATGAGGGAACCAAGAATGAGCGTGAGCAACAATATTGCCTTATTATTGATAAGCTCAATTCTTTCAAAATGCTTCCCAATGAAAATGCTAATGACATGTATTCTCGATTGAATATCATTGTAGAAGAAGTCAATGGCCTTGGGCTCACTCAAATCACTCCGGCTGAAGTTGCAAGGAGGATCCTCAATGCTCTCCCTATTGATAAGTATGGTCACATTGTGACCGTGCTTCATCAAGGGGATCTCTCCAATGCAACTCCCACACAAATCTTGGGAAAAATCAACGCTCATGAGATGTATATGAAGATCACTCCTCAAGATGGCTCATCATCCAAGAAGGAAGAGAAGAAGGACTTAGTTCTCAAGGCCGACAAGAAAGGTAAATCTCAAGTCAAGTATTCTTCTATTGATTCCACAAGTGATGATGATGATGATGATGATGATGATGATGTGGAGATTGCTCTCATGGTGAGGAAGACCATCAAGATGCTCAAGAAGCTCAACAACAAGGGAATCAAGTTTGATTCCAACAAGAAGTTCTTCACAAGTAGCAAAAGAAAGCCCATCTCCGAGATGGATTGCTACAATTGTGAAGAGCTTGGGCATCTTGCTCATCAATGCCCGAAGCCCAAGAAAGACAAGTTCAAGAACAAGAATAAGGGCAAAAGGCAAGACTCAAGTGATGAGAGTGATGATGAGAAGAAGAAGGCCAAGCCATTCAAGAAGAAAGAATTCAAGAAGAAGCAATTTCACAAGAACAAGAAGAATGGCAAGGCTTACATTGTTGGTGATTGGCTCACCAATATTGAATCTTCAAGTGGCTCTTCCGGTGAAGATAGTGATGGTGAGAAAGAGAAGGTGGCCACTCTTGTGATTGGGACTTCACTTCCTCCACCGCCATCACCGCCCTCATCTCCAACACACCTGTGCCTCATGGCTAAGGATAATAAGGTACAAAGTGATGATGAGAGTAGTGATAGTGACAATGAGTATGATTCACCCACTTATGATGAACTTGCTAGCTTGCTAAATGACTACAACAAAGTGATTAGAAAGCTAACAAGTAAAAATGAGAAACTAAAACTTGAGAATGGCAACCTCTTAGTTAAGAATGAACAATTCACTAAAGCTAGTGATGAGCTTAGAGAGGAAAACCAAAATGTGTCATCCAAGCTCAAGGAGCTCAAATCCAACATAAAGGAGCTCAAAGAAAAATATGATAAACTTGAGAGGAGGCACATTGAGCTCACCACTAGTTACAACAAGCTAAAAGAGGACTACACTCAAGTAAAAGTGAATCATGACAACTTTGCTATGGCTTATGACTTGCTTTCAAATAAAACACATGATGCTCCTAACCTTGTTGTTAAGTGTGACATAGTTACATCATGTGATGACTTGATTGATGAGATCATTGAGCAAGGTGCTAGTAGCAAAGGCAAGGAAATGGTGGTGGCCGATTGTTGACGGTGGATAACGTCAACTTTTATTAGAACTTTAGACATGAAAGGACACATGAATACACACTAGTCTAGGGTTTTAACTGACAATTTTCACGAGTTTTGGTGATTTCATATTTCCAGAGAGTATTCCAGAAAAGGGTTAAAAGAGGGTTTAAAGTGCTCAAAAGTCACGAAACGTGTCACGGACGGAGACATTGCGTATTGGACTATTAGAAGTGTCTAGAAGACACCGGAGAAGAGGCGGGGCCCAAAGCCCACCAGGTGGGGCCGGCCGGCCCCCTAGGCACGCCGCCCGGCGCCCTAGGTCAAGGGGCGGCGCTCCCCTTCTGGAGTCTTCCTCCCACGCTTCCTTGGCACCTAAGTAAAGCATCCCTACGTCGATCTAAGGTCGGTTTGATCCGATGGTGCACATAACATGGGACGTGGATCGATGACGTGGCGGTTCCTTGCCCTCTACTCCACCTCGGCCTATATTATGATGCCCCAAGGCCCCTCCTAGAGGCATTCTACACCCCGGTGCCTCATATTCTCTACATAAATTAGGGTTAGGGTCCCTCTAGTTGATCTAGTTCTAGTTCTAGTTCATCCAGTTGTAGCAATTAGGAGAGACTAGTTCTTCTAGATCTAGTCTTGTTTAGAGATTAGAGAGATCGAGTAGGAGAGTAGAGATTCTGAAGGAGTTCCGGCCTGTCGGCGCTTCTTCGTGGCTGTATTCTTCTAGATTCAGCTTTCTCGCCCGGAGCTACATTCTGACTTTTGTATTCAACATTCTAATTCAAGTAAGTAGTTGTTCTTATTTGTTCTTAAGTTTGCAATTCATATTGAGTGCTTTGATCTTTAGGACCCAATAGATTGAAGTAGTATTTCGTAGTGTAGGCATGGTGCCTAGGCTAGGTTTACTTGTGAATGTCCCCTGATTGGCCGGATAGTCGTAGATCGTGTAGGTGACAGCTACGTTGAGTCCTCTGTAGTCCACTTCCCGTTGATAGGATCGATAGGTGTATAAGTGCTTGGTCGAAGAGAACTCTGATTTCTGGTCTTATTCAGGTCACTGCCCAGTTAGAACGGTATTATACAAAGCTTACCGGTTGTTGGAACTAGATAGTCAATAGCTATTTACTCTTTCTTAATATTATCTAGCCTAATTGTTGGGTTAAGTCTATAGTCTTGGTCATTATCACCTACTGTTCCCTGTGGATACGATATTTAAAACCTCCGGGTAAAATGCTACATCAGTATTGTATCTGTGCGCTTGTGGATAATCTTATTTAATAGAGTGCAGTTAATTTATACCAACAAGTATTTTTGGCGCCGTTGCTGGGGAACGGTTTGCTGATTTTGAACTTAGTTTAGCTTAATCTTGTATTATACTTTTATTTTATCTTTTCTGTTCATCCTTATGGATGCTTTGAATTGCATGTCTATCTGTCATTATGGCATGCGCAAAAGTTTTGAGTCACCAAAATCTATAGAGCCTATCATAACACTTAGCTATGAGCTGTGCCCATGTCTAATTAATATGATTTGGGATAAACTCTTCTTGGGAGAAGGTAACGAAAACCCATACTTACACCTATGAGAATTCGAGGAGACAGGTTCATGCTTGCGCATTGCTGGTCTGTCTGATAAGACTTTAAGATGGAAGCTTTTTCCGTTCTCTTTGATCGGAAGAGCTAAACGGCGGTATAATCGAGCCGTAGGAAGTATGCAAGGGATTGGGAAACTTTATGCTCTGAATTTTGTTTATATTTCTTTCCCATCCATAGAGTAGTTAACCTTCGAAAAGAGGTTCTAACTTTTAGGCAACTGGAACAATAAACTCTTAGTACATCATGGGATCAGTTTTAATGAACTTGTTACATCTGGTCCTGACCTTGGTTTTCCAGACCCTGTGCTTATTCAACATTTTTATTTGGGTCTTACCAAGAATTCTAGGGAATCCCTTGATTTATCCTCTGGAGGAGCCTTTCCTTATTTGCCTATAAGTAAAGCAAGAGCCATGATCGACAAGGTTGCTCAAGCGAATTCTGAACTCCCCGAGGAAGAGAAGGAATCATACCCCGAACAAGAAGGGGAAGTTTTGGTAGCTAAAACACAATCACTCCAATTCCAAGATTTAGCTGTCAATCCTAAAACCATCAAAACCCCACATTGATGATTTAGACTTTCAGTTAGCTAAGATGCTTGTAAATCAAAGTAAATTAGATCTTCTCGGAGGAGCATCTTGAAAAAAGTGTCGTCAACTTCCTTCCCCCCTGAAAGATATTGGGAAGAATACAGGGATGGTATGTCTAGTGATGCCATAGAAGGAGAGCCAAGCCACTTAGAAATTAATTCTATCTTCTCCCCTTCTATGCCCAAATTAAATGTCTCATATGAACCCATCTCTAGACCCATCCTTGACCCCGATGATCCTTCTTATGCTCTCTCTCCTAAGGCTCATAATGTCCCTAGGATCCCATTAAGATATCCCATGAATAGGAGTCATGAAGATTATTGGAATGACCAAGAAGAGCTACGACAATGGTAGGAATGCATAGAACATACTAGAAACACATACGCTATTGTCAAAGAATGGATGGAAGAGGACGAAGCCTTAGTGTTAGCATCTAAACTTGGTCTAGATTCAAATGATGAGCTTAAATCAATATCTGTAATAAACATAACTCATCCAAGTTTAGAGAAAGCCTTATACAAAACCAATCTTAGAGACACCAATCCATGGGAAATTCTAGAAAATAAAATATCCAATGAATGTCGTAGACATGAAATAATAGAGACAAACTTGTTGCCTATAGATATCTATGAAGAAACACCCTTGGAGTTTGAAAAGGGAGATCACATCAATGAGCATGGGAATTACTTCATTAATACCTCATCGAACCCATGCTCATATGAGAAATCTCCTGGATCAATTGGTCTCTCCAATATTATTAGACACGAGATCTTCAACCCCCTCATTCTACCTGTTCATAAATTTATTGAAAGGGTGGTTGTAGATGCATATGTTTATTATAAATATTGTAGATCTCGTTGCACAAAGGCTGGTGTTCTAGAGGAAACTACCCCACGAACTTAATAATTAGAAGGTTTCCCAAGAATGACTTTGTGTCCTAAAATAACCACTCTTGAAAAATAACATGAGCTTGTACCTTTTGCTACAATATCCTTGTGAATTGAGCATAGAATTATAATTATAAAAATATTCCCTCAGGTATTTTTGTCGCTAACCATTCCAGGCTTGAGTTAGAAGGATGACATCATTAGGTATGTCCAACCAATCATCATGCAACATTAATCCATCCAAACTTAATTTTGCCTTGCAAAATTCAAGCTTGGGGGAATGGGCTTATTTAGAAAATCTTATGTTGCTAATATTGGTTGTCTCTACCTTATCAATCCATATTCAAATTGTTAATCAATGATCATGCTTTTTCATCTCTGTTTAAATAACACTCTATAATACTTTCATTCTACCTTAATTTGCTGTTGTATATGTTTAGGCTTTGAAGTACTTTCATACATCTCTTAAATGAAGCATGGTGCTTAGTTTAGGAGTGGTGATCTTATTTTCAAAAGACTTTTTGAATTAAGCGTGGTGCTTAGGTTAAAATGCCTTCCAAAGTCAAATTGGACGTGGTGTCTAGGTTGATTTTTGAGCCTCTCGTACGCTGTAGTAGACATTGGATATTTTGTTGGACTAACCCCTGCAGAAAACTTTCAAAATTAATCTAGGTGTCGGTGGTTAGATTAGCGAGTGCTACACCGGCTAGTAAACTTAGAGATTGCGGTTGAGATCACGGATAGTGTGCAAGGGGGAACACAGGGTTTATACTGGTTCAGGCAATGAATGCCCTACTGTCCATTGTGAGATCGAGTCATGTTGCCTTGCACCTGGGTGCTTGTAGTAGGGGTTACAAGCTTAGTCGAGAGAGGGAGGGGCTCCCAGGTCTCTTGTGAGTGCGAATGTTCATGTATGTGCACTTGAATTCGTAGATTGTATGTCTGGAGGTTCTGGTGGTGAGTGGATGAATGTGAGTCAAGAACGTCCCTGTGATGGGCCTCTGCCCTCCCTTTTATAGTTGCAAGGGAAGGCTAGAGTTACATGTGTTGCCTTGTGGTTACAGTGCTCGGCATGGCGGAGTCAGTGATAACTGGTGGCTATCATCAGCCACGCCCTCGTCCTGGCGCCTCGGCGGCGTGGCATTAGTCATTCGGCTGATCCACCACTGTTCCATTGGTGAGTTCCAATGCATCTTACAGTGCTGGACATGGTTGGGTGCATGGCAATACGTCACGCCGTCACGTCCGACTCTGCACAGTGCAACGAATAGATAGATTGACCTTTGTGTACAAGCTCCCGAGGCTCGGGAGACCTTGGTGCCGTCGGGGGCGTGATGGGACAGAGCGGGAGGAGTGTCCTCCCTCGGGTGCCTCTTTTTCCTTGTGAGGTACATTCCAGGGGGTAGGCGAGCTTGATCAGCAAGGCTTGCCCATTCCCCCGGGTTAGCCGGGCGACTATCGTTCCCCTTTTCCTGGTATCATACGTGCGACCGGGTCATGGCCGTCACCGTTGTAGTTGGCGAATCTCCTTGTTAGCTCAGGGGGGCCATACGGTTGACCGTCTCTGTAGCTATGTGGGGGGAGTAGGACTGTCAGATCGCCTGCCAGAGGAGATGGGGTAGTTGGTACGGCTAACGTGCACGTTCGGGGTGCCGTTGTGTCAAGGGGCCCACCCGATGGGACCATGCCTGTAAAGTGGTCAGGGAAGGTCCCTTGGCCGTCAAGTTTGTCCCTATTGACGTTGGCAGGGCTCGGGCAAATCGGAAGTCTATCGCCCAAGGCCTGCTTTCCCGAGCCCTGTCGCGGAGGCTCGGGCGAATCGGAGAATTTCTCCCGAGGGGTCCGAGCGCTCGAGGGAGGCGATGTGCTTCCGCACGGCTCTGTTTTAGGCTTGCACGGGAAGTTCTTGCATGGGCCGTTCCTGTGTGGGCCTCGGCTGGCGCCTTCTTAGGCCGGGCTTCATTCGGGAAGTATGATTTTGCGTTGAAGTTGGGTACCCCATAGTTGGGTACCCAACAGTAGCCCCCAAGCCTGTGGTGGAGTGAAGGCACTCCTCCAGAGGCTCAAGTTGATTTCTGCTGTCACGTTAGTAAAGTTTGTTTATTTTGTCCGGTGGGTGCACGCGAGCGCACCCGCCGGGTGTAGCCCCCGAGGCCTTGGCGGGATGATGCATCCCTTCAAGGGCTTGAAATTGAGCTTGTAGAGTCTCGGGTGCTTTCTTGCTTGCTGGCGACTTGTCCTTTGGTAGGCGTTGAAGCTCCCAAGCCTTTGCCACGGGTGGGCGACCTATCCGGGCGCGTCTTTTGTCCTGCCAGGACACACAGAGAGAGAGTCCCCGAGCCCCTTTTTCATATCGTGGGTCGATCAGGTCCTTTTTGGTTCGACCTTCGCGCTCTTCTTTGAGAAGAGGAAGATTTGGTCATGCTCGACTTCCCATGGTGGGGGCACGAGTCGGCACTTCCAGTGAGCTGCAAGCGGGTCAGTCCAAGTGGAGGTCCGTGCCCCGTTCATTGGGGGTCGGCTAGGGTCCCATCGATGGGTTCCGAGGGCCTGATGCCTCCCCCAGAGGGGATCCCATATCATCAGCTCGCTGCTAGGACTTGGACATAGCGTGGGGTGTCACTTTTTGACGCTCGGGGGTCGAGATACTGACCGTTTCATGATCCACCCACTTGCTGTCCCTCACTCGGTATCCCTGGGACGACTGTTCGAGCCACAGAGGGACAGTCTTCGATCCCCTGGGAACTGTAACGGGCGCCGGAGCCCAAGATTCCTTCGCTGGGAAGGAGAGTTATCGTCGAAATCAAGGGGGTTAGTCTAATGATTCAACTGCACTTTTTGAGGAGGAAGCCAGACGGACACGATGGTTCGGGGCAGACGGGACGTTTGCGTGTGCGAAGGCGGCGGCGAATGTGGAGAGTCGTGGTGGGACCCGCGCAGTTAATGCGGCGGATTCACCGCATCCACTTCGTCTTTGTGGCCTAAGTATATAAGGAAACAACCGTTTCCTTTTTTTTCTACCCTAGCCATCCGCTGCTTTCGCTTACCTCAGCCCTTTTGCCTTCGTCTTCCAGAGCCCTTCGCAAGCTCCTCGCCCTTGCCGCCGGCGTCCTTTTCTTCCCCTCGCGTCCTTTTCCCCTCGCAATGGCTTGACCCAGCGCCCACCGACGCTGCCGCCGCTACCGCCACCGTGCTCGAGGTGGAGCCTTGGCTCCCCTCTTCGGTGACGGAGGCACAGCTTCAGGAGCTCGTGTGGTTAGGGCTCCTCCACCGCCGCACCAACCTGCAGCGTGCGGAGTGGATCACGCCGCCGCGCGACCACCTGGAGCCGCGGCCCCTCGAGGGGTACGTGGTGAGCTTCGTTGCCTTCCACGAGCGGGGGCTCGGGTCGCCGCCAAGCCGGTTTTACCGTGCGCTCCTCTTCAACAACGAGCTGGAGCTGCACAACCTCACCCCCAACTCTGTCTCGCAGGTGGCGATCTTCGCCGTCGTCTACGAGGGCTACCTTGGGGTGATGCCGCACTGGGACGTCTGGCGGTACCTCTTTCGTGTCGACGCATACACGAAGTCGTTTAGCGCGGGGAACCCGCGGAAGGCCGTCAGCGCCGGGGGCTGCAACTTTGCGGTCCGCACCGCCGAGTACATCCCCTGCAAGGCCCAGTCGTCACGTTGCTGGGGATGTACTTCCACGCGGGACGCCAGGCACCTAAGCCCTTATGTCGCCACGTTGTAGACGTTATGGGACAAGGGCTTGATAGAGGCCGGAGTGGTGGCGCACTTCCACGCGCAGACAGTGCTGCCCCTGATGGAGCGTCGCCTCACCCTGTACGAGATGGCGGAGGTAGTGTCGAGGGTGGGGACCTCGATGCTGACCCAGAACCTCACCTCCGAGGAGATCATGCGCCGTGTAAGGTACACGTTGAGTGGTCACCCCACCCTCGACGAGCTAAAGAAGGTGGCGATGCGCCCACGCCCGAGGATACATCTCGCTGGTGAATACCTCTTTCGTCTTATGTCGTTCGTTCGTCTTTCTTCCCCTTCTGATCCTCCTTTCCCTTTCGGCGTAGGGCCTCTCGAGGGAGGGAAGGCCTTCTTTGCCCCCCGTCCCAGAGGATGCCCTCCTTCGGGCCCATAAACGCCTCCGGGGCGAGCGGCAGAGGGCGGAGAAGGAGAGGAAGACCTTGAAGAGGAGGAAGCAAGCTCGGGAGGCCCAAAGGCTCGCCCAGTGTCGACGTCGCCAGCGGGAGGCCGGGGAGCCGGAGGAGGAGTGGCCACAAAGCCCGCGGTGGGTGCTGACGAGCCGGGGAAGGCTCCAATGTCGGCGCTTGTCGGCGGAAGCGCCGGGGGCCGTGTTCCGAGCCCTCGAGCGGAGTTGACGGAGGCCACACCCGGAGGCGCGGTGTTGGTTGGTGAGGCCATTGAGGCCGAGAATCCACCGACCGGCAGCCGCGAGGGCTCGTCAGAGGGGCCGGGAACGGGCTCAGGCCCGGCGCCCGAGACGGCCGGGGCCGCGCCCGAGACGGCCGAGACCGCAGCTGGTGATGGGGCCAGGGGCCCCTATTCCAGCGATCCCTCCCTCTGGATGCGTTACCTTACCGATTTTCGTCCCTGCGTTGTGAATGCTGATATCCTCCCTGTCTTGCTTCAGGAAGCGCGTGGGGTCGGCCCTTCAGGTCTCGCACCGGAAGGTCCTGAAGGTGCAGGCCCAGAGCACCGCCGGGGAGGAGGGTCGGCTCTTGGCCGAGGAGGCTCCCTCGACGGTGGCTCGTCCAGCCGAGGGCTCGGTGGCGCCGGAGGCTGCCTCATCTTTTGCGGTCGTCGTCGCCGTGGCCGCCGTTGAGGAGGCGGCTCCGGCTCTGAATTCTGAGGCGCCCACGGTTGTAGTGCTCGGGCAGGCTTCGGTGGAGACGGCGGCCACTCCTGCGCTGGAGGCGGTCGCCGCCGGTGCTGCCGCCATGGATGTTGACGTTCAGCCATCGATCGAGGCTGCGGCGCCACCGCTCGCAAACTCCACAGCGCTGGTTGTCCATGGGGCCCCTCCCCGGGTGCTGACGAGCTCCCGCATCGAGTGGACCAGCCGGGCGAACCGCGATGCCCCTCCGGTCTTCTCACTGCGGGACGACGTTGAGGCCGCTCGGTGGGACGCCCTCCAGGACTGTCACACCTAGTTTTACAAAGAATACCAAGCACTAACTATATGTGTGCCCAAGATGTCCATAAGACACATATAGTGACAAATATGGAGATTATCAAAGAACAATGCTTTATTACATATCGAAACATAGTTACAAGGAAGCTTACATCTATTACAAAAGCATAGCGGAAACTATTCTATATCTTGTCTTCGGGTCTCCATACTCCACAGGGACGGTTGACTGGGGGAGCACTCACCTAGTACTCATGAAAACTCCTTTGGAAACTCCTCTCTTGATCCACCATCTGGTACCCATCCGGGATTTTTGTTGATTGTAAAGCAAGCGTAAGCGCACCATGCTTAACAAGTATAACAAAGGGGTGATGAAGGCTCAAAAGGCTTGACTTGGTTGACTGTGGTTTGCAATTTTCAGTTGATCAAGTTTTATTTATCTTAATTCTACTTTTAATGAGTAACCCATCCCAGTTGAAAACAAAGTTGAACCAATGTGTTATCATATCCATTCTTTAATGTAAGCAAGAAACATTAACCATGAAGGAACCAGGCCTCTCGTGTCCGTGAGCACGGCTGATATATCAGATGAAAGAATTCTGCAGAATTTGTACAACTTTTACCCGCCGAGTCATGATTCCCATATGCCAGAGGCCCGTCGACCCCATATCATCTCCTCTATGGAAATGCGGCAGGGTTTCACTACGAAACCTTTCACTAGGCACCCTAGCAAGTTAGTGCCGCGAAGTTTCAGCAGCAAGTGTGCACAGACGTATCCTCCCCAAAAACCAAAACATGTGTAAGTGGTCGCAGCACTATACACGAGGCAGGAACATCCATGACCCCACGAGGCACCCCCCTCTTGTGCCTTTCGGTAACCACTAACAAGCTAGAGACGCACTAGTTATATGATTAAGACCAGAGCCATTTAGTCCTCGGGGTTGTACGGAACCTCCTGGGTGGCCGCTTCAGGATTAAGCCCCTAATACCTTGTTGCTAAAAAGCATAATTTTATCACATTGCATATATCATTAGTCAAGTTAAATTATTAACTTTGGTTTTGCGTGGCAAGCAACTATCCAACATGCATACCAAACCCCATAGGTAACAAGGATATGTTGATCAAGAATAAACTAGGTATAGTCCTTAGGGTTCATCAAATTAAGCACATGCATATGTATGAATAATTAATTGTTCATAGGTACAAGGAGGCCTTTGTTACACTTGCCTTCCAAATGCTTTTCAAACTCTCCACATCTTCCGGATCATCTTTGCATAGCTCCACATCTAACGATCGCAACAACCAGTACAAGCACCATAATGAAACCTAGAAACAATACACCAATCATTACAAAAAAAGACATAAAGGTTTTAAAACACGTAGGGCTTGTAACTACGATCGCTTGAGCGCAAAAACTACTAAAGAAATACATTTTAAAAGACATGAAAGTTCCAAGGTGGAAGTTGAACTGTATGATAAATGATAGGAATGTAATATATATGATGGATAGGACATTATGAAGAATGAAGTAAGCATGTAGAGATTTAATTAAGGGCAAGATCACATGGAAATGACTATGTAATCTTAATGAGAGGAAAGTTATATGTGGAAATGGCTATGAATGAGTGATATGGTATGGTTATATAATATCAATAATGTTTATGTCTGGTCATAGAACATGATGAGGCAAGAACAATGGTGGTGGTTGGCATAGTTGGAATTTGTTAATAGCGAGGTGATCATAGATACATGGCGAAAAGTGAAGATCAACCTGGCTCATGTTATACAAGCTCCATTAGGATATGAGGATGATAATTTGCATTTGTAAGTGGACACTTGGAATATGTTTTGACAAGTGGCTGCACTAGGGTGGGGTTTGATCAATGAGAGACACAACTACAATGAATTGTGCACCGACTAAACATGCCAGCGCAGTGGGTAGCGGTGGATTGTGATGACCGGTTGCATGTTTATAATAGAACCAAATGGTGATCCATTTTGTGGGGCTGTTAGGTACTGTGCAAGTGTGTTTTGGAAAAAGGGCAAGTCTTTTGGAGTAGTGCTGAGCCGAGAAACGCGATTGCAAAACAGATGGCATGGCTGTTTGGACAGTAGAGGCAGCAAGCACTATGGACATGATATCTCCACCTTCATGGCACGAATGGTGACCAAAACATGCAGAGTCATGTGCTAGGATATTATGGACATGTTGGTTGAACGGTTTGGTGATTTGGATAGTGGATTAGCGAGGAACGTCAATGCATTGCAGAGCGGTTCAGCAGCCAGGAAAACAGAGCAGTGAATCATGGAGATGACGATATCTCTGGCATATGAACTCATATGGCTACGAAATTTTATTAGAAGCATGTACAGGTTCATGATACACATGACGGTAAAAGGATTTGACAAACGGAGTCACGGATTATCGGGAACACGCATGCCAATTAGCAACAGCGCTGCTGCGTGGCAGCAGGGACAGCGAGGACCAAAAGGATGATATCTCTTTCAACTTGGATCCTATGGTCATGAAATTTCTTAGAGGCATGTGCAAGGATGATATCTACCATGTGGTCAATGGTTTTGATGCTTGGGCTCATGGTTTGCTGGAGAACACCGTTGCTAATAAAATGTTGTGTGACTGTTGGGACAACATAGGTAGTGAGCATTGCAGTCTCGATAATTCAGCCATCATGGCATGTATAGGCAAACCATATTTCAGATACATATGCAAGGATAATATTTACATGCTTCATGAAGGGTTTGATTATTTGACAAGTGCTTGATGAGGAGCATCACTACCATTTAGATGTGCACTGCTGCTGAAACAGTAGAGATAGCGACCACGGAAAAGATTGTTTCTCTTTAGTATCAACTCCTATGACCCAACCAAATTGCAGGAACATGTGCAACTTCGATATCTATATCATGATAAAAGGGCTCAATGACCGGAGGCCTAGATCAGTGGGAACATGAATGCCAACCGATGGCATCACTGCTGTTCGCAAGGGACAGAGACATGATTGTGAGGAAACTTCTCTTGATTTCGACCACACGTAGATTATGGTATGTGTTATACAGCGGGTAACACGTAAACATGATGGAGATAGTTATGTTGTTCTCACATTGGAGTTAGCTGCAGCGGAGAGGTTGACGGGGGCTGGCATCGACGATCAGTGATGGCAGGGTCTGCGATCGCCGGGACAGCGCCGATTCCACTTCAGAGATGATCCACGCTACCTGAGAGATCAAAGCAATCGATGAGAGGTGCTTGAGCAGCAAGGTCAGAGAGAGGAAAGGGACGGACGACCTCACTGTGGATGCAGCCAATGTGCCCCGAACAGAGGGAGATGGTGACGACATCTTCGACATGTTCAGGCTTCGGGATGAGAGGTTCAGCGGCAAAAGGAATCGCAGCAGCAAAGGCTATGTATTTTTATTACAGGAGGGTGAGATGAAGGGGCAGCCATGGATGGTCTTGGGTTCCTTCTAGTTTTAACATGTGATGTGGAGATGCCATTAGAGAGAGAGAGAGAGAGAGAGCTCTGGAAGAGGTGGACAGCAGGGCTGCAAGTATGGATTGGAGGCAGTGAGGGTGTTCCGATTTATAGGAGTGGAATGAGAGAGGGGAAGGGAGGTGCTATTATGCCTGTGCGTGAGGGATGGAGGAAAAGGAGAGGCTGTTCTTATGTGCATGGATGCAATTGAAAGGATGGAATTAGGAAGGAATTTAAAGGGAGGTTTAACCAAGGGAATTAAAGGATGCATTAGGGGCTACTCTTATTGTTTTCTTTTCTCTTTGCATTAGGCAAAGGATGGCGTGGTGCAGCAGCAGGAGGAGATGCATGTCTATTATTTACTCATGCATTTGAGAGGTGGTGGAACAATGGATTAAGTGGAGAACTAATGGTGCTGTTTTGCATGTCATCAACCAGGGAAGTGCTATCCATTTTTGTTGTGCGTGTTGCAAGGAGAGAGGGAGAGCTATGGCTGTTATTTTCTACATGGGTGCATGCAATTGAAGAGACTGCAAAGCCATGAAAGAGACAGGGGAATTAAGTGGCTATGGAATTAAGTTTTGCTGTTATTTGCATGAGGGAAGGAGAAGGTGGCACACAGAGAGGAGATGGCAGCATCTTCACATAAAGGAGAGGATAAGATATTATCGTTGCATGCAAATGAACAGGAAGAGAGAAACTGATGGTGTAAAGGGTGTTGTTAAAAAATATAATTATGGAGAAATTGAAGAGAGATATGCAAATGAAGTTAGGCCAGGGAATTAAGAGGGTAAGCATTGGATGCTGCAATTTTTGCATGAGAGTAAATAGAGGAGGCGCAATAGAGAGAACGAGGAAGTATTCTCCACGTGAAAAGATAGGAGGAGAAATTGCTATTTTCTTCATGTACGCATGTAAATGAAGAAGCTAGAATAAGGAGTAAAGACAAGAGAGTTTGGTGTAGGAAATAAACAAAGGAATGAATGACTGCATGAATTTCTGCATGAGGAGAAGGGAGAGGCATGCGTCCAGTAGGAGGAAGTGGGCAGCCTTGGGGAGGAGCTGCTCTTTACTATGCATTTCAATAGAGAGTTAAGAAGGGAAATTAGAGAGTGGAATTGTGATGAATATTGAGAAGGGTCCAAGAGATTAGAGGAAGAAGCATCAGTGTTGTTATTTTCACATGAGAGAGTGACAACGAGCAGCAGCAGGAAATGCATGTCGCCCTTTACACATATGTTTGAGTGGTTGAAAATTTATGAAGTAAATAGGAATTTTAAGGAGAGATGGACCATTTGATTAAGGGAAGAACTAATATTGTTATCCTTGCATGTGAGTCAGCGGAGGGCGACATTTCCACAATAAAGAGAGGTGAAGCGGGTTTGGGCTTGGTTCAAAATGCGGAGAAAATTTGGATGTGTAGGCCAAAAATTGATCCATTAGCGAAAAGAGAGAAGTGCAGGTTGTCATGATGGGCGAGATGAAAGCACACGCTCAACATAATTTAAGATTCATTTGTGTGGATGGATGAGATGAGAAAAGATTGGCCTGATGAATTCATGGACCACAAATGGACTGACAGCTCTAGAAGGAAAATAAAGGAGAGAGAGATAACATATCATGCTAGATGTTTGTAGGATAATGAGTTTTGGATATTGATTTGGCATTTGGGAAGATGAGGTAGGGATCAAACCTAGGCATAATAGAAAACATTTGAATTCATTTTTCAAACATAAACACTATGCAAAAGCATGAATGCAACGAACCATTAAATTGAATTCCAAAAATTTTAGAAACACACATTTTCGACTATCTAGAATATCAACAACTTAACTAAAGTTGGAAAATTTTAAAAAAATGATAAAACCATTTAATGTTGTTTAGTGTGTTCTAGGTCACATCCCAAAATAGAAATTTTGGGGTGTGACAAGGACCTCAAGTCCCAGTGCTCGGAGAGCCTGCGCCTCCTCGCGGACTCCCTCGACACGGAGTTCCAGGAGCGACTCCAGGTGAGTGTATTCGTCCTACCTTTGTCGTCTTGGTGTTTCTGGCTCGGTATTGCCGTTTGACTTGCCTGTTTGCTTTTACTTCTTTTTCCCTTTAGGAGCTCATGACGACCTCCCGGGAGAAGTCTTGCTTCTTCCGGCAGGGCCTTGGCCTCTAGAAGCAGCTGGAGCTGAAGAGCCAGGCCCTTGCCCACTGCTAGGAAGAGCTCGCTGGTGTGACGGCTCGGTTGGCCGATGTGTCCCTCGACCGTGACATCTTGAAGGTCGAGGTCACGGAGGCTCGGGGCCGAGTCGCTCCCCTGGAGGAGCACTTCCAGCAGCTGGAGGCTGCCCTGGCGGAGGCAGCTCGGGAGAGGGACGCCACGCGGACGCTCGTCGCCGAGAAGGAGGCCACCGTCGAGGTCCTGTCCTCGGACTTGGCCACCTCCCGGACGGCCCTGCACCTGGCGGTGGGCGAGGTCGATGCCGTCCGGGAGGAGGTGAGGAAGGCTCAGGAGGAAGTCGAAAGTAAGTTTTACCTTTTTTACCTTTCGTTTTGATTGCCTTTGGTTCTTTCGCCGTAGCTTGACAGTCCTGCTGCTACAGTCTTGAAGGTGGAGGCCGTCAGCGCCCAGGGGACCATCGACGTCCTCAACGCTGCGCACGACGCCGAGGTTGCCGAGCACCGAGACCTGCAGAGGGTGGCACGCGCGCTGTGTGACGCCCTCAGCACCAGTGGTGGTGAGCCCTCGGAGAGCTCGATCAGGAGCCGCCTGGAAGCCCTCCATGGAAGGGTGGGTGCCCAGCTCAAGGAAGCCCTCCTGACGGGCGTCCAAAAGATGTTGGCGGTGGCGAAGTCTCACTATGAGAACTTCGACACCGACGCCGTCAGCAAAGGCTTCATCGAGGCTTCTGACGACGAGCTCCTGGCGCTGATCGGCTCCATGGAGGTCCCTAGGATGGCGCTGGCGGCCCTCTTCAAAGAAGACATGAAGCTCCCTCCCCTGAACCTATAGATTAGGATAGGAAAGCCGGGCCATCGTGCCCAGAGAGATTTTGTAAGAAACAAACATGCGGCCCTTCGAGGCCTTGAATATTCATGTAAATATTTGATGCATGTTCATTTTTTACTTCGCGTATTCGTCATAGCGTTTTTCCTTAAGCATTTTCCTTGCCGACCCTGGGCCCGGGCCATCGAGCCTCGGGGGATCTTTTCGGGCATCGCAGCTTTAGGGGCGTAGACTCGGCCGTGGTCCTAGGGATTTTGGTAAGGCGAGAGCTTTAGGAAAAAGGGTTCGTTCGACATCACCCGAGCCTTCTCCCCCTTACGGATGCTATCCTTATAAGTTATTTTCCGAGCGCGAGTTGCCTTTAGGCGAAGAGTCGCGAGTGGAGGTGCCGTATCCCAGAGGCGTAGGCGGTCTCGCGGCTCGGCCGGCTCTGCCCTCTGGGACCCCTTTTGCTCGTCTAAGGTTTATAAGTTTTGTGTTTGGTTTGGATGAGAAGCGAGCTCGGGGAGAAAAATTTCAATAGTTTTTGAAATTTTTGAGTTTTTGAATTCGATTAGTCTCGGAGGAGTCCGGGGGTTCCCCCCGTCCTAGCCCCCGAGGGAGGGTCGGCCCTATTGGAGATAGGGCCAAGCCTCACTTTTGATTGCACGGTCCACCCGTTCTCGAGGGTGGGCTCGGGTGGAGTTCTTAAAATCAAACGGGAAAAAGAAATCGGATCTTTATTGATTTCAAGATGTAATGTCCAATGCTCGGAATTTTAGGGATAGAAGCGACGTAGCTGTTCGATATTCCAAGTGTTGTTGTAGACTTCGCCTTTTTCGTTCGCCAGCTTGTACGTTCCGGGGCGCAGCACCTCGATGATGATGAATGGCCCTTCCCATGGTGGCGTCAGCTTGTGACGTCCTCGGTTGTCCTGCCTGAGGCACAGCACTAGGTCGCCTACGCAGAAGGCTCGGCCTCTGATGCAGCCGAGCATAGTACCTTCATAGCTCCTTCCCGAATAAAACGACACCGACGGTGGCTCAGAAAGAAACCAAAGCTGGAGAAAGAAGAGCGGAGCCAAGGTTGGATCGATCAAGCCTTTCAAAGCTCAGTAAAATAGAAAAAATCTTGAGAGAAGCGTAGGGTCTATTGGTACTTGGCCGAGTGCAATAAGGCCATGTCTCGGGCCTCATCGACTTGGTCCAGCGCATCTTCCCGAGAGACCTAGTTGCCTTGCTCGTTGTAGGCTCGTACCCTTGGGGCGCCGTATTCCAAGTCGGTGGGGAACACAGCCTCGGCACCGTAGACCAGGAAGAAGGGCATGAAGCCCGTGGCTCGGCTTGGCATGGTCCTTAGGCTCCATATCACTGCGGGAAGCTCGGTCAGCCACCTCTTGCCAAACTTGTTCAACTTGTTGAAAATTCTCAGCTTGAGGCCTTGGAGAATCATGCCGTTGGCACACTCCACTTGGCTGTTCGTCCTCGGGTGAGCTACCGCCACCCAATCCACTCGTATGTGGTGGTCATCGCATAATATCAGGAATTTTTTCCCGGTGAACTGCGTTCCATTGTCAGTGATGATGGAGTTCGGGACGCCGAACCGATGAACGATGTCGGTGAAGAACAACACTGCTTGGGTCAAACTAATCTAGGCGATCGGCCGAGCCTGGATCCACTTCGAGAACTTGTCGATAGCGACAAGAAGGTAGGTGAAGGCCCCCAAGCGCCTTTTGGAGGAGCCCGACAAGGTCCAGTCCCCACACGGCGAAAGGCCACGTGATAGGGGTCGTCTGGAGAGCTTGGGCCAGGAGGTGAGTTTGCCGAGCGTAGTACTGGCACCCTTCGCAGGAGCGTACTACCTCGGTAGCGTTGGCCACGGTGGTTGGCCAATAGAAGTCTTGTCAAAAGGTGTTGCCAACGAGCATCCTCGGCGTGGCGTGGTGACTGCAGGCCCCGACGTATATCTCTTCAACCAGGCGCTTGCCCTGGTTGAAAGGGATGCAGCGCTGAAGGACCCCGGAAGGGCTACGCCGGTAGAGTTCACCTGTCGATCATCGTGAAGGACTTGGCTCTTCGTGCCAGCCACCGAACCTTGGTCTTGTCTGAGGGCAAAATCCCTCGGACGAGCCAACTGACCAGTGGCTCACGCCAATCTGGCTCGTCGTCGTCCAGTTCGGCTTCAATCTCCATCGCCTCAGCTTTCGTCGTCGGCTTCAGCCACGGTCTCGGGTGGCTCCCCTTTGTCGAAGGGGTCGGCAGCCCCCGAGGGGCTTCTGCGGGTTGAAGACGCTCTGAGTTCTCTCGGGGGCTCGGGGGTCTCCTTCCCCTTGCCTCCCGACTGATCAATACTGACCGAGGGCTTATGGAGATCGTTGGCAAATACGCCCGTCGGACCGAATCCCTTTCAGACGCGATCTTTGATAATTCGTCGGCCTTCTCGTTGTACCTGAGCGCGACGTGGTTGAGCTCGAGGCCGTCGAATTTTTCCTCGAGTAACCGCACCAGCTTCCAGTAGGCGGCCATCTTGGGTTCTGGCACGTCGACTCCTTCATGACCTGGTCCACGACGAGCTGGGAGTCCCCTCGAACCTCGAGGACGCTTGATCCCAAACTCGACGGCGATGTGGAGTCTGTTGACAAGAGCCTCGTGCTCGTCCATGTTGTTGGAAGCCAGTGAACTGCAGCCGTAGCAAGTACTTGAGCCGGACTCCAAGGGGAGAGATGAGGACGATGCCTGCGCCGGTACCAGTCTTCATCATCGACCCGTCAAAGTACATGACCCAATACTCCTCTTGGGTTGGGAGTGGTGGTAGTTGCGTCTCGGTCCACTCTGCCACGAAGTCCGCTAGCACCTGGGACTTGATGGCCTTGCGTGGCACGTAGGTGATGCCATCACCCATGAGCTCGATAGCCCACTTAGCAATCCACCCAGTCGTCTCCCAGTTCTGGATCACCTCCCCGAGGGGAAGGATGATACCATGGTCACGGGATGGGACTCGAAGTAGTGCCGCAACTTGCGCCGAGCAAGAATGATTGCGTACACCAGCTTCTGGATCTGAGGGTAGCGTGTCTTGGTCTCGGACAACTACTTCGCTGATGAAGTAGACCGGCTGCTGAACGGGCAGCGCATGTCCTTCTTCCTGCCGCTCCACGACGATCGCTGCACTCACAACTTGGTTAGTAGCAGCGACATACAGCAGGAGGTCCTCCCATTCGGTAGGGGGGCACAAGTACCGAAGCTTCCAAAAGCAAAGCTTTGAGCCTTTCGAGGGCTTCCTGGGCCTCGGGGGTCCAGGTGAAGTGCTCGGTTTTCTTCAGCAGCCGATACAGAGGCAAGCCTTTTTCGCCGAGCCGTGAGATGAATCGGCTTAGGGCTGCCAGACACCCCATCAGCTTCTGCACGCCTTTGAGGTTACGGATCGGCCCCTATCCGAGTGATGGCCGAAATCTTCTCTGGGTTGGCCTCGATGCCAAGCTCGGAAACAATAAACCCGAGCAACATGCCACGGGGAACCCTGAAGACACATTTCTCGGGGTTGAGCTTTATATCTTTCTTTTTGAGGCACTCGAATGCCTCTACTAGGTCGGCTACCAAGTCATCTGCCTTCCTAGTTTTTATCACAATATTATCTACGTAAGCCTCAATGGTTTGCCCAATGAGACCCCCAAAAACCTTGAGCATGCAACGCTGATAGGTTGCGCCCGCGTTTTTGAGGCCAAATGGCATGGTTACGTAGCAATATGTGCCGAAGGGGTGATGAAAGAAGTCGCTAGCTCGTCGGACTCTTTCATACGAATTTGATGGTAGCCAGAATATGCATCAAAGAAACTAAGTCATTCACAACCAGTAGTGGAGTCAACTATTTGATCAATGCGAGGTAATGGAAATGGATACTTTGGACATGCTTTATTTAAACTAGTATAATCGACACACATCCTCCATTTTCCATTCTTTTTCTTAAATAAGACAGGGTTGGCTAACCACTCTGGATGGAAGACCTCCTTGATGAATCCGGCCGCCAAAAGCTTCTACACCTCCTCCCCGATGGCCCGACACTTCTCCTCGTCGAATCAGCGCATGGCGTTGCTTCACCGGCTTGGACCCAGCCTGGATGTCTAAGGAGTGCTCGGCGACCTCCCTTGGGATGCCTGGCATGTCCGAGGGACTCCAAGCAAACACGTCGGCGTGCTTGCAAAGGAAGTCGATGAGCACCACTTCCTATTTTGGGTCGGGGGTGGCGCTGATCCTTAGCACCTTGCCATCGGGTGTGCCGGGGTTGAGGGGCACCTCCTTCACCCCCTCAACGGGCTCGAAAGTGCCTGTGGCCTTCTTGGGGTCGGGGACCTCCTTGGCCAGCTCCTCGAGGTCGGCGATGAGGGCCTCGGACTCAACCAGTGCATTGGCGTAGTCGCAGCACTCAACATCGCACTGGTAGACGTGCTGGTATGAGGCACCAACGGTGATGACCCCTTGGGCCCCGGCATCTTGAGCTTGAGATAGGTTGTTGACACCAGAAGTGGCAAATGGATATACCGCAAGCGTACGGTAGCCAATGTAGCCTTCACCGGGAGTATTTCAGGTATCGTATTTTTTATGGGGAACGTGAAGTGTTCTAACTAGGTTCAAGGCCGTCCAGTGATGAGACAAAGGAGCTATGATAACAAGGTAGAGAGGTTCTTATGTAGCAAAAGATATCTGGTCTTGGCTTTCTAAGTATAAAAAGGTATACACCTCCTCCCTTTACAAGAGGCGACAGGCGAAACAGTAGGAGATATAACTCCTACCCGAGGTGGCTGTACTATTGTATTGATGCCTCGCCGTTTTAATAACTTGTCTTACATACGTGGTGCGATACAATGACCAAACAAGGCTGTCACACTTGCATGGCACCCACAAACAATCCGTGCGACAAGCGGCCTACTGTTGGCGGTCCTTAGCAACTAAAATACAACATCATTTTAATACTAAAATAAATAGAAGGTAGGTCTTTTATCTAATCTTTCCACGAGTTTTGTTGTGTATCTGACATGCAGGTCTGACATGTGGAAATGCATAAAATTCACAAGAAAGCGCACTTCCAGGAAGCGTATTCAGAAAACGCGCAAACCAAGTAAAACAAGAAAGCCCATCTCAACACTGAACTGAATCCATCCATAACCACGGGAGAGGTCCAAGCCCAGGGAGCAACCGACCACCCGAAGGCGGTGGCCAGATGGCCCAGCCAAGGGACCGGCCGCCCCCGGGACCGGCCGCACCCCTGGTGGGACCTCTCGTGCCCAATTTTCTTCTGACGGTTGTAGGACGGTTCCCCAAGGACAGTCCCACCTACGATCAACACAGATAGAAAGTGGAAACCGCCCTTTGGAGGTCGGTTTGTGTAATACCCCTGGTATTGCAACTTAATTAATCTGCCATGTCATCATATTTAAATTTAAGCATCTGCATATGATTGTGCTTAGGGCCTAGAGTGATTTATTTTAGCTAGTGATTGATTGTGTAATTAAGTCCTTAATCAAATTCAAAAATAAAAATTAAATAGAAATCAAATTAAGCCCTAGAATTGACCTAAAACCCTAATTCAAAATCTATAATGAATCTGATGAAAGTGTCTTAATTAAAGTTGTAGAGATTTTAAAATGGGATAACTTTTATTTTTGGAGATTTTGAAGTTATATTATAAAAATTCAAATTAAACTCAAATTACTATATTGAAATTTACATTTGAAACTTCAATTTCAAAAATATTAAGAATCTTCGAAAACTTCCTTAATAGAAGTTGTCAAGCTCACGGAGTAGAACAACTTTCATGTTTACCAATTTTCAAGTTATTGAGAAGAATCAAAAGTAATTTTGAAATTTTAGTTTGAAATTCAAACCCTACTTTTACCCCCTTTTCTGTAATTTGAAATTTTGGCCGAATTTGAATTTGGTGTCAAAAGCAAAAGTGATCTACTGGAAATACCCTACAACTTTTCTATTCACCACTTCCTCGGATTCGATTGGGATCAGCTCAAATTGGCAGCAAATAGCATTTGACCTACTACCACTTCTACTGTAGCAACAGGGGGGGTCCCCCTGTTCTTCTTCCTCGCCGTACGCGCGTGCCGCGCGCGGCGCCGGGCGCCGTCCGGCCGGCGTGGGTGGGCAGGGCCATTGTCGAGCAGCCGAGAGGGGGCCCCGGACCCAGCCCGAGCTTATCCTCTCCCTTGCCCGGCCTATAAGCCACCACCGCACCGCCCCACCCTCATTTCTCCCAACCGCGGCCACGTTCGAGCTCGTTGGTGTCCGGCAAAATTCGCCGTGCTCCGTCCTCCTTCACCACCTCCATCTTCCAGTTAGTTAGCCTTTTTCCTTGCGCATCTAGTGCTGCCATTGTTTTGGTTTGGAGTGCTCTGTTGGGCCCGAAACGCGCGTGGTTGTCCTCGGTGTCCGCCGGAGCTACGCCGCAGGTCTCGCCGTCGAGCCCGTGCCGTTGTGGTGGAGGTCTGGTTTTCTCACAGAGTGTTTCGAGTTCTTGGTGACTCGGTGAGCCTAATCCTTTAGATGGTTTGTCTTCTTGCGTCCCAGGTTCATCGGAACGTGTTGTCGCCGTCGTCGCCGAGCCGTGTCAGCCGTCGCCGTCGTCACGCCCACCTCTCCGCTCTGTCTCTGGTCAAATCGATCCGCCCATCTACCTCGTGGTGAGCCCCTGAGTCTATCCATGCCTTTTTCAGTGTAGTTGCCGCACTCCTCTAGCCGGAACGTGAGTTGCCGCGCCGCCAGTTCCGCCATGGGCGGGTTCCTAACTCGCCGGAGGCGGTTAGGGCTAGGGCTAGGGTTAGGCGTGTTGAGGTGTCGTATAGGGTCTAGGGAAGTCGTAGGTCCGTTAGCATTCGCCGTTGGGGTCGCCGGCGGCGGAGGCCGCGCCGTGCTGCGCACGCGCGCGCGCAATAACTTTCTGCCGGAGGAAGGGGACGACCCTGACAGGGGTGGCCCGCCTGTCGGCGGCCGAGAGAGGGGGAGAGAGAGCGAACGCGCGGGGCTGATGGCTGGGGCCCCGCTGTCAGCGGCCGGTTCGGGGGCGAGTGCGTGCGGGCGTGAGCGCGCGGCCGCGGCTGGGCCATGCTGGGCCTGTTCGCCTGAATGGGCCGAATGGCCGTTTTCTTTTTCCCGGTCGATTTTCAAGAGCTTTTTCATTTTTAATTAAAATGAATAGTGTTAGCTTTTAATCTTTTTGTGTGGATTAATCTACTGCACCATAAATTATGAAAATATTTGTGGGTACTCTCTGTGATGTGTAGAATTTAATAAAAATATTAAATGTAGGATTTGAGTGCTTTCTGTATTAACTAAAAATCAGCATATTAAATAATAAAAGGAAATTTGATGATTTTTAATAAATTCTCTGCAAGTCCAAAAATCATGAAAATTTAATTGGTACTGTTTTAGGTCCAGAGCTAACTGTTGGTGAAGTTTGACATCAAATGGAAATATTTAAATATTTATTAAATTATATATTGGTTTAAATGATTAATAAAAGGGTTAGGAAATGAAATGATTATTGATTGTTGTGATATTTGGATTGCTTGAGATTCTAGGTCAATCACCTTTATGACCTAGGGCACTGTGAATTAGAGCAATTATGGCTAGCCTATGGTAGGGTCTTGATCATGTGTGTACCTTATCTATTTTAAATTTATCTGTCATTTCATGCACATCGCATTCATACATTCATTCATTGCAAACTGTAGTGACCGAGAATCCGGAGGTAAAGTCTGAGGGTCCATCTGAGGAGGCTGTTAAGGAAATTGTGCAAGGATTTGATATTTGTGGCACTGACCCTGGATCCGACGCTCTACGCAATTCAAGGCAAGCCCCGGTGCATTTGCCCCTCTCCTTGTTGTTTTAAAAATATTTACCACTTGAGTTAATTAATTGGATTAGGTTAATAGGAGTTGGGTGACAACCAATTGATGCATTAGCATCCTTGAATACCTGACAATACTTGAGAACATGATTTATTAAAATGTATTGCAAAATGCTTAGTCATGCCTAATGTTAGTTTTGCAAAAATGCTATTTCAACTGTGATGATCTAAAAGCACAAGAATCACTTTATGGGACTGGTTATGTCCTTGTTGGTTGGCAGTGTTGCTAGCTAGTTCACTGTCATCAACGAGGAAGGGTTTTTCCTGCTCGGTGATCGTGGCATTAGGTTAGAGTCCCAACAATTGTCACCGACGGAAACGGGATTTGAAAACCGAAGGGACAGGGGTATTTGGGTTAGAGTCCCAATGCACTGCCGCCGTCGGAAAAAGGTTTAGGGACCGTTCATTGTAGGCCTGCTGGATCGAGACTTTGCAACTAACCACATACTAGGGAAGCCTCTGACTCCGGTGGCTCTACTGCTGGAACCGACAACCACGCACTGAGAGTGGAGAGATGGCGAGAGTAGCGTGTACCCTCGTGGCCGTCGTGCCTGGAGACGAGAGTACTGTGCTATCGGGTGGCGCAGGACCGGTTCCGGGGTATGAAAAGCCGTGGTAGGCGGGGTTGGCATATGCAAGCTAAGTGCTACATACGCAGTGTGGATAGGGATCCTGAAAGGTCCTTGTTTGGTTTTGGTAATTGAGTGACAACTTAAGTGGACTAATATGTGTTTAAGTGTTGATTACACAGGTGATTAGTCCACAGGTACATGTGTGTGAGCATCTATGCCATGGAGGTGAAAATGGCTTGGAGATGATGCTTAACTCACACATATGGTATGAAGGAGCTAAACGCATGAGACATGACATGGAGTCATGTGGCTAGGTGAAGAAGATCAAGACAAGGCTTCGCGTCGATGGACCGGTTGCAAGTGTGAAGGGCAAGTCGGGTGATGGCTTGGCGCCGATGGACCAACGCAACAGTGAAGAGCAAGCAAGTCAAGGATCGATGAACCAAAAGCCACGTGATGATATGAAGTGGATCATATCACTCATGAGGTGTTGGTGCATGTGTTGCACCGGCATCAATGGTGTTGGAGATGGTGATGAAGACGGTGATCGAAATGGAAAGCGCAAGGCAAAGGTATAACCTAGGGCATTTCCATTTCACCGGTCTAAGGTTGAGTAGAGAAGTGCTTGACCGGATTTAGGATAGATGGCCGTACTATCAAGAGGAGCAAACTTGTTTGCATATCGGTCATCTAGTGCCACTTGAGTGATCTAACTTGCATACGGTTCTAGGATCGAGTGGCGTGGTGAAAAGAGTGAAAAATCCTTTGAAAAATGTTTGTGAAAAGCTAACACACATGCACATGAGGTCTACACTTGTTGGTGTTAGCACTTTTGCAAAGGTGAAAGTGTTTGGAGGTGGTGTTGTGAGGTAGAGAGGGTGTGGTTCTCTCTCTTCCTCCTGCCGAGCTTGCGAGGCAGGATTCGGAGGTTTTCGGCGAAGTTGCAAGAGCGTCGGACGCTAAGGCCAGGGGGCGTCAGACCATGGGTTCGGTCCGATGGCCTGCCCTTGTCTTCTGTGCTGTGGTGCGAGCGTCGGACGCTGTCTGCAGTGACAGCATCGGACCATCCTCGTGCGTCCAACGGTGTTTGGCCTGTGAGCGTCGGACGCTGAAGTTTGTGGGCGTCGGACTTTTGTCCGAGCGTCCGACTGGTGCAGATCGTGCGAGAGCTAACACGTGGCGAGCTCTGAGAGCGTCGGACTCTTGAGTTTAGTCCGACGGCGAGCGTCGGACGACCGTCCGACGGTTTTCAGCCCTCGTGGAGCTCTCTGGAAGCGTCGGACCGTGGAGTTCGTTGGTCCGACGGTGTTCCGTCCGACGGTGAGCTGAAGCGCGGGAAGTTAGCCGTTGTGATCCAACGTTCGACTTCAAACGGCTAGTGACACGTGGCAGCTATCGGGAGCGTCGGACCGTGGACATTGGTCCGACGGTGGCGCGGCTGAGCGTCCGACGCTCAGTCCGACGGCCGGTTTGAAAGGGCAACGGCTCTATTCGCTTGAGGGCTATAAATCCAAGCACTTGGCGGCCTTGGCTGACCAGCTGAGCACCCTTGGGCCTGTGTGGCTTGTGTAGGTGTGCTTGGAAGCCCTCCCACTCATTCACTTGCTTAGTGCACATCCGATTGATTGATAGTGAGTGATTCTAGTGCGTTGCGTTGTGAGATTGCATCGAGTGGCACTAGGTGATCGTGTTGCAAGCCGGTGGTGCTTGTTACTCTTGGAGGTTGCCACCTCCTAGACGGCTTGGTGGCTTGTGGCTCCGTGAAGCAAGCAAGAAGATTGTGCTTAGCTCCGGAGAAGCTTTGTGAGGGGTTGGAGCTCACCCCGCGGGAGATCGCAAAGAGCATCGCTAGTAGAGCGAGACGTGAAGAGCGACAAGTGGTCCGGCCGAGTCAAGTGCTAGAGCTTGTGCCACATGGGAGAGTGTGACTTGTGGGTCACCACTAGCAAGAGGACCGGCGGCAACCTTGGAGCTTGTCTCAACGGAGGACGTAGCTTGTGGCGACAAGTGAACCTCCGGGAAATAAATCACCGCGTCAACATCTTCCCATCCTTTGCGGTGGTTTGCTCCCTTCTACACAAGTTATTTATATTGCGCATTACTTATTTGTGTAGGTGTAGTTGCTCTTGTGAGACCGGTTAGCTTGTGTAGCTTGCCACTCACCTTCTTAGCTTGTGTAGCTTAGAAGTAGTTCTCACTTAGTTTGTGTAGCTAAAGTGAGTAGCGCTCTTTGATTTGGATTGTGTATCCTTGTCATTGAGCAAGTAGTGAGCTTAGGTGCTTAGTGCGTTTTTGCTTGCTAGTTAATAGGAGTTTCCCTGGTGCTTAAAGTACTAGCGCTTAGGTTTGTGTGATCTTGCGCTAGAACGGTTTAGGGAAGCTCAAGCTAGACTTGCACCTTTGCTTCTCGCTAGGATCTTTGGCAAGGTGTTTAGAGTCCTAGTTAGAGGGGTGAATTGTCGCTAGAACCGATTAGGTTTTATTCCGCTGCGATTAGTTGTTATAAAGGACTATTCACCCCCCTCTAGTCCGCCATCTCGACCCTACAGATCCCCAGCTGGGTATTAATCAATTCGAATCGTCGTTGCTCCTCGGATATGTAGACTTGATCCTTCGACCATTCAGCGAATAGTGGTTCGGAACTAGAATTGTTTTTGAATGGATAAAGCAAATGAAAGAAGTGTTGATATATGAGAACCCTTGAACTCTTGGTAAAGCCTTACCTTGACTCCCCTCAGCCTGCATCCCTGAGTCTAATTTTACACCCTTAGTCGGGTAAGTCTTGCGGAGTACCCCATGTACTCAGGATTTGTTAACCCCGCTGCAGGAGGGCAGCAGGAGACCGAAGTCTGCCTCGCTCCGTGCTGCATCACCCTCGTCTAGGAAAGTGAAGAAGATTAAGGTTGAACCCGTGGGCAGGGTTCGTGTAATATTTATCTATCTGTCGAACTGTTGATTCTACCACTACTGCTACACTTTTAATTTATGGTCTGTAATAACTGCACCTAATTTCTGTTGAAACACTGGTCTGTTATATTAAGTACTATTTACTCTTCCGCACAATTTTACTCTGATGTATTTTGTTATGAAATGTTGTAATTCTGTAATGGCTTCGCAATGGGATCCTGTCGGAGATAACGGGTGCTTATGTAGCCCGGCAGAGCCCGCCTAGGTCATCTGGAACACGGGTCCAGCTATCAGATGTCATTAGTGACGATGACAGGTGCCTGTGGGCCACGTGATTTAGGCGGTTCTATTTATACAAGCTTATACAATGTTTATACATGCTGACCTAGACTTGTCTTTATCCGATAATGTGCTTTTGCATAGATGCTGCCTTATGCTTTGACATAACCGTTGGAGGCCATTTTCATAAAAACCATGACGGAATAGAGGAAAATCCTTGTCTAAATCCTAGAGAAGCATGCTTCTCCCATCATCGTATCCAAATCCCTCCATACAAGGGCATGTCAAGTTCTGAAGAGCCCTCAGCAGCCGAATCATATCCCTTGCCACCCTTCGATTCGTCTGTTGAGCCTTCACCCGAACCACGAACACTGAAGGAAGGAATGTTTTATCCTTCGGAGTTCGCTATCAAAATTCGAGGATTATGGCAGACTTCGAAACATTTCTTGGTACAAAATTCTGACATTTCTTAGGAAGTCTCCCCTAATGCGGAGTCATCAAAAGTACGGTTGTTGCTTGTTGGAAATGAAACGTTCTTCTGAAGAAATTCAGATTCTTTCACCTCCCACAACCATGTCTTGCTCATTAAGGGGGACTTCCGTGAAAGACCTACACAACCTCACAGTTGGGACTACTTTCATTCCAACGAAAACCCTTTTAGGGTGATATGCCGCTAGTCCCGACCGACAAACTCTTCAGAAGTCCATCCGGACTCATCTTTGAGTTTTGTGGGATTGTTAGGGTTGTGCCATTGGAAATTAACAAAACCGAAGTTCTTATACTTCCTCATCTATGCCATCCTCGATTTTGATCTTCTCATAGGGCACCCTCTTGAAAATCTCATTTATATAAAAAAAGAAGGAAGCCCCGATGAGAAGTTTAAAAGTTTTGCTTCTGCCAGCCATAGCACTTGCTCGAAAACCTAAAGGTGAAGCAAAGCTACTTGTTTGAGCATGCGAATTCTTCTCCTGCGCCCTTGCTCGAACAAGATGCATGTCCTTCTGGCCATCAAGAACATTGTTCTCGATAATGGTCAAGATTAAATGAACATCCTCTATGATATATCTTTTGAGAATGAAACCTTTCGTGCCACGGACATGCCCGAAGCAACAACTCTAGAGCCAAGAAGGGGCCCGCTAACAAGCATGGTTTTGAGGTCCCTCACGTTTCATGCTCAAGGTCTCCAGAGTTTGTTTTGCTTCGGACCACTTGCTTCTACAAGGATCTTGCAATGATCTCTTGATTCTAGTTGTTCAACTTTTTGAGAGAATGGTTGTGAATGCTTATGTTTGTCATGAACATTGTAAATCCCGTAGTAGTACGATGGTGCATACCTTGTAGCTTGAATATTAATGCCTATGATCGATGGTAAAGCTGGGAACTTCACCACCATTGATTGCTGTAAGAAGAAGTTCCCACGGTCAAGCTTAAGACCATAACTTAAGCACTGCCGGGAGATACCCCGGATTATCCTTTAAAAAATATATATATTTTATTATTATTATTACTATTGTTATTTTTATTTTCAAAAATATATATATTCTTTAAATGGTGAGGGCATGTTGTCAAGTTAGTATGCACCTTCGGGTATGTCGCTAACCATTTTAGGAAAGATTAAGAAGAACTCGGGTCATATGATGCTTGACGACATAGAACGACATCAACTAAAAAAGCTTGATGTACTCCTAGGTAATGGAACACACTCGTAAGAAGGCCCTAACTCTGCACTTGACTTTTATGCAAAAGTCCAAGTGTGAGGGATGACGGTGAGAAACCGAAGTTCCATGCACACCAAGGGGTCATTAAAAAAATGATGATGAAGATGTCAGTCTCGCCTTGCAAAAAAGAGAGAGAGTTAAAATATATATATATTGAAAAAAAGAGAGAGATGATATAAAAAAGGAGAAGAAAACAAATGAATGAAAGAAAAAAGAAGAAGAAAGATGAGGGAGACTAAAAAAATAAGAAAGAGAACTACGAAAAAAAGAACAAAAAAGATTGGGAGTCTCCCTCTTCTGAACCTTTGCTGGTATCATCAAGGCCCATGGCCCATGCGCATTGATGTGTGTGTGGCCTGGCTTCGGAGATCACCTGAGCAGAACCATCATGCTAGCCGCAACAACAACTTCAACGCCTCATACATATATGTTACTGGTACATATATTCTGGTATGCGAAGGTAAATAAATGTTCACCAACTTCTTATAACTGTCTTCATTTGATCATACAAATTCATGCTTCCTTTGCTTCTGTTATAAACTCTAGTTTGGGTGTAGTCTTATAAGGTACATCCTTAGGTCTTTTTTTAAATTAATCATGGTGCTTAGGTTAAAATGGCCTTCTTTGATCAAAATTTGACATGGTGTTGAAATTTGATCAATGAACTTTGAGTTGTTGACATAATCAATGAAAGTAATATGATATGGAGATAGAAAAAGGCATATCTTTCTCTGCCTCTTTATCTTGGCCTTGTTTATAAAAAGTTGAGTGAACAAGTTTTCAATAAAACTAATAAAGAAATAATACTAATAATATCTTTCTTGCTCTCTGGTCTTATAGCCAATAGAGTCCTTGCTTGTTGTTGTTGCTCTTATTTTGTTTTCTTTTTTTTCAAAATAAAGCAGGTACAAGAATAAGTGTTGGGGAGATCTCTCAAGCATACCTAACACACCTTCAAGATCTCCCCTGCACGTTGCACAACACCTAGTGACTCATCACGCAACAAGGACATGACATATGACTTCCATAAACCTCCTTCAATCTTCAACGGTGGTTTGTGCACCTCTACCCTCACATCTCCCTAAGTTCTAAAGTTTTAAATCTGATAATCTAAAAATGCAAAACTTCTGACACGTCATCTACATGCTATCCTTTGATAAAATTTGCATACTCCTTATTCCTCGCCAATATTCCTATAACTTGTGAACAACTATCATAGGGACCCCATGTTGTCTAAGTAATTGGAGTACGTGATATAGCTGGATGATTTGAACCTTGCTCTTTTTACGATGGACTTGGGATTTATTTTACAAAATCAAAGTGAGATGGCATGCTCCTCAATGATAATGAATTTCCTAACAAGGCCATATGACATGTTTAACTTCTGCAAACCTTTAGTCATATGCTGCTTGTCGGATCATTGAGTTTTGTCAAATTGTTGTGACCTATGTGAGATTATGGTCATGCACGCATGATTGAGATTCACATGCACCCACCAATAAAATGCCGACTCTCACACTAAGAGTTGCGCACAACATGCACCCTGTCATCCACCAAAAATGCCAACTCTTACCCTAAGAGTTGTACACTCTTCCACCAAATAAAAATACCGATTCTTACCCTGAGAGCCGCGCATTTGTTATCTGCCAAATAAAAATGCCGACTCTTACCCTAAGAGTTGCGCATTCATCCTCCACCATATAATTACTCCTCGCATTCCATCATGACATCTCTCCATTCAAAGTTTGCATTAAGAAGAGATATGGGCTTTGTTTAAAAAAAGATTAGCAATAAACAAACGGGAAAGTCCAAAGCCCCATTCAAGAAAATATATATATATATATATGAATATTTCCTTTTATAGCCCATATTTTTCAAAGAATCATCCATCTATCCAATAAAGAGAGTCACGATGCATGGAGTACCAAAAACAATTAGAATTAGGAATCATCTTCCATGCCACACACCTGCACATCTCAATCTAGTGTATGACTTGTATCTTCGTGTGGTTCGGTTTTTGACTTGACAATATATGTGATGCAAATATGCCCCCTTTCATACCTACCCAAAACTCCACTCAAAAGCTTTAGAGATGGGTTATGAAAGAAGGCAATTCCAAAATGCCTTGGTGAGGAACCAGACACATATATGAGCGATTTGAGAGTATCATTTGAGGAGTAAGGATATCTTTTCTTTTTCAAAAATCTTACAAACCCAAGTTTCTGAGTTAACTGATGCAAGGGGATTTGAATCCATGTTGTTCCATTATTCAATTACCCAAGGAAATGTGGTAGATAATTTGAAGTTCACAAGTCCAGGTGAAGCTTGGAATAATCTGTATGCAGATCTTTTTAAGGAAGATGAATCCATTTGGTCCTTAGCACTTTACTCGAGGACGAGCAAAGGACCAAGTGTGGGGGAGTTGTTGGCGGTCCTTAGCAACTAAAATACAACATCATTTTACTACTAAAACAAATAGAAGGTAGAGCTTTTATCTAATCTTTCCATGAGTTTTGTTGTGTATCTGACATGCAGGTCTGACACGTGGAAATGCATAAAATTCACAAGAAAGCGCACTTCCAGGAAGCGTATTCAGAAAATGCGCAAACCAAGTAAAACAAGAAAGCCCACCTCAACACTGAACTGGATCCATCCGTAACCACGGGAGTGGTCCAAGCCCAGGGAGCAACTGAGCACCCGAAGGCGGTGGCCAGATGGCCCAGCCAGGGGACCGGCCGCACCCCTGGTGGGGACTCTCGTGCCCAGTTTTCTTCTGGCGGTTGTAGGACGGTTCCCCAAGGACGGTCCCACCTACGATCAACACAGATGGAAAGTGGAAACCGCCCTTTGGAGGTCGGTTTGGGTCCTTCCATGTGGGTGTGACGGAACCGCCTTAATCATAGGGCCCACGTGCCACGTCATCGTCCCTAAGGACCATTGACTAGTCTGCACGAGTTCCCTTTGACTTAGGTGACCCGTCGGGTTTCATAGGAAACCCTAATTTCCCCGAGGATCTCATTGTAAAGACCTTGCAAGTATTACAACAGTTTACACAAATAATTTGAATCAGAGTAAAGAGTGCGGAAGTATTACTTAAACATAGATTACAATTACATTATCCCAAACCAGAGTTTCGCAGTGGAGTAGCTGTATACAACTAAACACCCTGCCCAAGGGTTTCATTATATACACATCTTCATCCATGTACGATCCAATGACCGGCACGATCCTTCGTAGAACTGTTTACTCAACTTACCTGCAACAGGGGGTTAACAAACCCTGAGTACATGGGGTACTCCGCAAGACTTACCCGACTAAAGGTGTAAAATTAGACTCAGGAATGCAGGCTGAGGGGAGTCAAGGTAAGGCTTAGCAAGAGTCAAAGGATTTTGCGGGAAAGCAATACTAATCCTATTTCAGTATTTTGTCTCAATAATATTATTAATCGGTAACCATATCTCCAAGTTCCTTCTCATATATCAACATTCTTTCATTTACTTCGTCCATTCAAAAACATCCTAGTTCCGAACCACTCTTCGCTGTAAGTGTGAGGATCATGTCTCCATTAACCGAGGAGCAACGTCGATTCGAATCCAGAAGTACCCAGCTGGGGATCCCTATCCACACTGCATATGTAGCACTTAAGCTTGCATATGCCAACCCCGCCTACCACGGCTTTTCATACCCCGGAACCGGTCCTGCGCCACCCGAGAGCACAGTACCCCTCTAGTCTCCAGGCACGACGGCCACGAGGGTACACGCTACTCTCGTCATCTCTCCACTCCCAGTGCGTGGTTATCGGTTCCAGCAGTAGAGCCACCGGAGTCAGAGGCTTTCCGTAGTATGTGGCTAGTTGCAAAGTCATGATCACAGCAGGCCGACAACGAATGGTCCCTAATATTTTTCCGTTAGAAACCATGCATTGGGACTCTAACCCAAGTACACTGGTAACTACCCGGTTTTCACATCCCTTTCCCGATGGCGACGAAAGTTGGGACTCTAACCCAAGCAGTTGGCCAACCAAACGGGAAAACCCATCCATGTTGATGATAATGGACTGGCCAAGTACACCATCACCAAACGAGGACAATACCAATCCCATAAAATGATTCATTTGTTCCATATCATCACAGTTTTCAAAATAGCATTTTTGCAACTCTATCATTAAGCATGACTAAGCATTTTTCAATACTTTAACTAAACCAGGGTCTTAGGTATAATATGTGGTCAAGGAAAGGTAATGCATCAATAGGTTATCACTCAACTCCTATTAACCTAATGCAGTAGATTAACTCAAGTGATAAATATTTTTAAATAACAAGGAGGGGCAAATGCACCGGGGCTTGCCTGTTGCTTGACGACAAAACCTTGCACGGACTCTGGAGTGGTTCCTCAGTAGTCACCTCCACTGGCACCTCCGGATTCGCGATCACTACACGTGTGCATAATGAATGCATGAATGCGATGCACATGAAATGACGGTGCATGAAAATAACAACAAACAAATCCTAACCTTGAGCATGACTCTCTATACAAGCTAGGCATAACTATACTAGGCTATGGTGTTCGAGGTCATAGGGGTTTGGACCTAGAACCACAATCAATCATAAAGTCACACAAGCCCTAGGGTTAATTTCATTTCTAATTATTTTATTAATTATTAACCCTATTTTAATTAACTAGTAATTAAATTAATTCCACTTGAGCCAAAACTTTATTAGCATAAAGGTCTTAGTCTAAAATAGTAGCATAATAATGTTTATGATTTTTGGAGCTACAGAAAAATTATTGAAATTCATTAAAGATCCATTTATTAATTAATCTAGAAATTTTTATAAACTTTAGATAGTGTTCTAAATGCATAACTAATCATTTTATAAAATTTTACACATAATGGAGAGCACACAAAATTAATTTCATTATTTTTGGACACTCAAAAATAATTATACAAAAATAACAAAACAGAACACTATTCATTTTAAAATTAAAATAGAAAAGCATTTGAAAACACTTGGAAAATAGAAAGACTAAAAATGGCCCGAAGCCGGCCCAGCTCGGGGAAATCGGCCCAGCACCGCCCGCGCTCACTCCCTCTCTTCTCCCAGTCGCTGACAGGCGGGGCCAGCCTGCCAGCCCTTTCTTCCACCCCGCGCAGGCGCGAGCACGCGCGCGCACGCGACGACCGGCGCGGCTCTCGCCGCCGGCGAGTCGGGAGACCCAACCGAAGACACCACCATGCTTAAAACTCTTCCCCGAACCCAACGATGTAAGATAGGACTAGGTTTGATGCTCGGAGCGGACACAACCGCGCTCGCGGCGGCTCGGCGGCGGCGGCGTGGCACACTCCGGCGAGGGTGAGTTGGAAAAGTGGGAGATTAGGCGCGGAATCGAACGAGGGGCTCACCACGAAGCTAACCCAACAGTTGGTGGAGACCGAGACGGAGCGTGAAGGCGAGCGTGGCGGCGGTGGCGGGTGCAGCAGCTTGGACACGACGGCGAGTCCCCGTCCCGGCAAACCTAGAGGAACAGAGAACGAACCAACACGCACATGAGAAACTACCGGTCGAGAAGACACTGATGCGCACCATCTCAAGTCCCAGAGCTCACCCAAACGAGCTGGTGGCGACGGCGAGATCCACGGCGGCGCTCTGCGCGACCGCGACGGTGGCAATGGCGTGCCGAGGCCAACAAGGCACCAGAGCACGAGACGAGTGGTGGAATCGATGCGCAAAGAAGTGGGTTATCAATCGGGAAGATGGAGAGGCTTGCAGTGGTTTAAGG
This sequence comes from Eremochloa ophiuroides, assembly GCA_038502445.1. NCBI lineage: Eukaryota > Viridiplantae > Streptophyta > Magnoliopsida > Poales > Poaceae > Eremochloa > Eremochloa ophiuroides. Next base: position 56,928,615 of record JAHLJS010000002.1, read on the forward strand.
ATGACGAATTTCACCTCGAGACCGAGCTCGCCGGTGAACGGTGGCGGGAGAAATGGCGAAGGAGCCGTGCACGGGGTTTTATAGCCGAAGGGAACGAAGCGGTCAGGTTTGGGACGCGTCCGGGGCCCCCATCGACCCACGCCGCGACGTCGACAGCGAGCCTGCCGGCCGGACGGCGGCAGCGCGCCTCGCGCGCACGCGCGTGCACGGCCGGGAAGAAAAACAGGGGACCCCCCCAGGGTACTGAGCAGTAGGGTCAAAAGCTATTTTGTTAAATTACTCCCTATTTCCTGTAGCAACTGTAAAATCTCCAAAAGTAAAAGTTGTGTAAAATTTTGTGAATTTCAACTTTGCTTTTTGAATCATGTCCAAATTCTGCCTAGTTTTGAAACTATTTAAAAGGGGGTAAAACTTGAATTTGAAATTGATTTGCAATTCAATAAAATTCTCCAAACTTTTATCAACAACATGAAAATCTGTAAATATGAAAGTTGTTCCACTTGTTGAATCCTACAACTTTTATTAAAGGAGTTTTGTCAGATTCTTCATAGTTTTTGACATAGCATTTAAATTTCAAATTTCAAAACACTCATTGGAGTTTATTTTGAAATCTCACTGCATAACATCAAAATCCCCAAATACCAAAGTTATTCAATTTAAAAAGCCTTACAACTTTCACTAAAGTAGTTTGCCCTAATTCTTGATATTTTTGAAATGGCATTTTATATTTTATTAAACAAACACTAATTGGGTTTTAAATTTAAATTTCTACAAGTAAACTTTAAAATCTATAAACATGAAAGTTGTTCCATTTTGTAAGGGCTAAAACTTTCATTAAAGGACCATCACCAGATTCCTACTAGTTTTTGAACTCGTATTTCAAGTTTAAACTTTAAAACCTAAATTAAGATTTTATTTGAAATTATTTTTAATAACTTCAAAATTTCCCAAAATAGAAGTTGCTTAACTTTTAAAGATTTACAACTTTTGTTTAAGGCCCAACACCAAATTATGCTTAGTTTTTGGTTTAGGATTTTAGGTCTGCTTAAAGGTTTATAATTGATTTTCTTTTTGTTACCCAATTCAATTTAGATAATAACATACAAAACCCAAACATTTACATAACAAATCACTCTTAAGAACTTATGTAAAATCACATGTTGGAACAAAATCAATTTTGTTAATGAGTTTATGCAGGATGATTTACATGCAATGATGATGACATGGCAGGTTTTAATTAACCGTAACACCAGAGGTGTTACAGCCTTCCCCCCTAAAAAAAAAATCTCGTCCCGAGATTTTAGAAACGGCTAGAGCCTTAGGTTAAGTAATGGAAAAGAAAATGTGTCAAGAAAATACTTTTCAAATCTTGACTGTAGAGCAAGTAGGGATCTTACACTTTGTAGGACTTGAAAGGGGTAAATTATTTTTAATGATGAGCTAAGAACTTAAGAATGTTTTAGGTGAGAAATTCTCTGGTCTCTCGGGTAACTTTTTTTTTTCTGAAGACTGATTCCAACATACTTGTGCTTCATCCTGTTGAAGTCCTTTGAGTAACACGATCTCTTATTGGTTTATGACCCACACCGAGTATTCGGAGTGCGTCAGATCTAGTCCAATTCCACTCCTACCAAATCAATAACCCGATTTGACACTTGAAGTTACTCCTCGAGTGGTGTCACATGAAATACAGCCTATGCAGCTGACAAGTGTTCAGACACTTGAGTTGATAAGCTACTAGTCCACACTTCTCTTTCTTCCTGTTATGAGGAAGATTCTTATTTGACCTAATCAGTTGTTTCTCAACACTAAAAACTTGAAACCTTATTTCTTCGAAATACAACCCTTGCGAGGAATATCTTTTAAGGGTGGGTTTCAAGGAGAGTGAGGCACATTAATTGCGAGCTACGATGATTCAGGAGTGCCGACTACGATACCAGTGTGTACCCTGGTAGGGTCTTATGTGACTGGAGTTCACAGAAGATTCCAAGTTTTGACACGGCACCATAGTCGCGGGTCGAGACACCATCATAGAACACAATCAAAGTAACCTCGGTAAAAGAGAAAAATAAATCGACTGTATCTATGATGTACAATGACCACAGACCTTGATACGAGCATATACCCATCAGAATCTCATGTGATTGTGAGTCACAGGAGATCCCAGGTTGCTATATTGTATCGCAGCCGCTGATCATGTTACATCATAGCAAGATGAATTTGTTTCTACATATAGTGCAGACAAGGAAACTTTATAGGGTGCGAAGCTACAGTATGTCACAGCCCTAGACCTTGATACTTACGCGTGCCTAGCGGAATCTCGGCGTGGCCATGGCACGTGAGAGACCCTAGGTTTCGACGCAGTACCGTGGTCGCAGGTCATGACATCACTATGGGCATAACGATTCTGGAATAACGTGTTGGATTTAAATGAGAGATACGTGTCGGATCAAGGCATGACACGTATGCAGATAAAAGTCATGGTCTAGTGCTAGGTTTTCATCCTGAGTCTGTAGGCGAATTTAAGTGCATCATAAAGTTTTCGTCGAAGTGAATTTTCAAAATAGATGTCAAGATATTTACAAATAACCAAGAATCGATAAAACAACATGGAATCTTCAGCGGATCACAGATACCACTTCCAAGTGATTGGATCTTAGGTATCTTTTCCAAATTGGTTCCTGTTATTCTATCAGATGAAATTAAGATGATTGCAAAGACAAAGGATCTTAAGAATTCGGAGAGATCAGATGTGGATTCTCAAAGTGAGTTTTGATATAGTTATAAAGAGCAAAAGGATTTTGAAACTCATGAAGAAATATGGATACGAATTCTTGTAAAAGATATTTGAAAAAAAGGAGTGAAAGCACATTAATTGCAGGCTAGGATCATGACCATCAACCTTGACAACAGCGAACGTCCGGCAGTAATTTCCCATGGTCGTGATCCATAGGAGACCCCAGATTTTGACGCTGTGTCACGGTCTTGGAGCACGATATCCCATAGACTACAATTACAATAGCTTTCAAAGAAATAGCAATGTTTTGAAAAGAGAAGATAATTTTTTTTTTACATCAATGGATTTATTAAATCAAGGATTAGCCAAAGTTTTGTGTCGATTTGAAACAGTGAATGAGTGCATCCAGGAGTTTCCCAAGGACTAGAAACTTATGGAGCGAAGTTTAGTGATGATGGCAAAACCTAGTCCTATAACAAAATTGACCAACTGTTGAACACACGTAACACTCATAAACTTAAGTATAAAATGATCTGGCCGATGACATAGGATTATCCGAGGTTTACACATTAGTTCACCTTGACTACTAGTTTAGGTCGACTTACTCCAACTTATGGAACTACCATTACACCAGTTTCTCTACCGACACAGGGTTTTGGATTACCAGGACACTTAACCTCAGACTTGACCTGATCTGACACTGGGTCTAGGAGACTACTTAGCTTCATATACTAATCGACTCGACCACTCACTACTTCTGATTCTGAGTCACTAGCTACTTCCTCAAACTCTTCATCGGCATTCTCTGCTGAACCAGACAATTCCTGATGGTCAGCTGCTGGAACCTCTATATCTGGAATTGGATCGTTCATGGCATGGAGCATTTGCACTTCTCGTTGCAGATCAGCAATGTTCTGATGGGCTGCCTGAAGTTCTTGCTGATAGGTATTATGCAGGCCCCAAAACATCGCATCCTGATGCTGCAGATATCCAACGGTCTCTCTAAGACATTCTCTTGCCATTACGGCATAAGAATGAGCTTCTTCGCGCTGCTGGATGAGAAGTCCTGTCTGAAGGTGAAGACTATCCACCAGACTCTCTAGTTCTTCTATGCGGTGCTGGTCTGCTTGTCACTGTGCTTCGAGTGCTTCCACCTGGACGTCCAAACCGATCTTTTCCACATCACTGATCTGAGCAGCCTCTTGCCACTTTAAGGCTTTCTTATTTGCCTTCTTCTTTTTGAGTTCGGTACTCTTGAGTGCTTCATAACACTCGGAGTAAAGTTCCTGCCACTCCTCGCGTCCTTGCTCACGGGTTAGATGGAGGTTAAGGACAGCTAGCATAGCTCGAGTAGTGGCTACCAATATGGGATCCTGCTGATCAGACTTTTCTTCCAATTGCTTAGCTTGTCGTTGAAGACCATCCCAATTCCCTGGGACTTCTGACGGAAACATTCTCAGAGTAGAAACCCTGACTTCCTTCTGACACCTGAAGCAGATCTTTCTCATGACTTCCAATGCTGTAGCCTGAGCTCCTTCCCAAGGACTCATACCTTCTGCCTGTGCTTCCCAAGCTGGCCAAAACGGAGCGGTGGTACAAGCTGGGATCCGAAGTGACACTTCGTACCACGGCCGACCAAGGACAACAGTACGGGACCAACGATACTTTGGTGGTTTCGAGTAGCCTACTTCCTGAAGTAACTGCCACAACACCGTAGGAGTTCCGAACATAGCCAGACATTCGTCAATTCCAGTGGTAGGGTCTTGGGGATCCATCTTACAATGAAATGCTCTGATACCACCTGTGACGGAACCGCCTTAATCATAGGGCCCACGTGCCACGTCATCGTCCCTAAGGACCATTGACTAGTCTGCACGAGTTCCCTTTGACTTAGGTGACCCGTCGGGTTTCATAGGAAACCCTAATTTCCCCGAGGATCTCATTGTAAAGACCTTGCAAGTATTACAACAGTTTACACAAATAATTTGAATCAGAGTAAAGAGTGCGGAAGTATTACTTAAACATAGATTACAATTACATTATCCCAAACCAGAGTTTCGCAGTGGAGTAGCTGTATACAACTAAACACCCTGCCCAAGGGTTTCATTATATACACATCTTCATCCATGTACGATCCAATGACCGGCACGATCCTTCGTAGAACTGTTTACTCAACTTACCTGCAACAGGGGGTTAACAAACCCTGAGTACATGGGGTACTCCGCAAGACTTACCCGACTAAAGGTGTAAAATTAGACTCAGGAATGCAGGCTGAGGGGAGTCAAGGTAAGGCTTAGCAAGAGTCAAAGGATTTTGCGGGAAAGCAATACTAATCCTATTTCAGTATTTTGTCTCAATAATATTATTAATCGGTAACCATATCTCCAAGTTCCTTCTCATATATCAACATTCTTTCATTTACTTCATCCATTCAAAAACATCCTAGTTCCGAACCACTCTTCGCTGTAAGTGTGAGGATCATGTCTCCATTAACCGAGGAGCAACGTCGATTCGAATCCAGAAGTACCCAGCTGGGGATCCCTATCCACACTGCATATGTAGCACTTAAGCTTGCATATGCCAACCCCGCCTACCACGGCTTTTCATACCCCGGAACCGGTCCTGCGCCACCCGAGAGCACAGTACCCCTCTAGTCTCCAGGCACGACGGCCACGAGGGTACACGCTACTCTCGCCATCTCTCCACTCCCAGTGCGTGGTTGTCGGTTCCAGCAGTAGAGCCACCGGAGTCAGAGGCTTTCCGTAGTATGTGGCTAGTTGCAAAGTCATGATCACAGCAGGCCGACAACGAATGGTCCCTAATATTTTTCTGTTAGAAACCATGCATTGGGACTCTAACCCAAGTACACTGGTAATTACCCGGTTTTCACATCCCTTTCCCGATGGCGACGAAAGTTGGGACTCTAACCCAAGCAGTTGGCCAACCAAACGGGAAAACCCATCCATGTTGATGATAATGGACTGGCCAAGTACACCATCACCAAACGAGGACAATACCAATCCCATAAAATGATTCATTTGTTCCATATCATCACAGTTTTCAAAATAGCATTTTTGCAACTCTATCATTAAGCATGACTAAGCATTTTTCAATACTTTAACTAAACCAGGGTCTTAGGTATAATATGTGGTCAAGGAAAGGTAATGCATCAATAGGTTATCACTCAACTCCTATTAACCTAATGCAGTAGATTAACTCAAGTGATAAATATTTTTAAATAACAAGGAGGGGCAAATGCACCGGGGCTTGCCTGTTGCTTGACGGCAAAACCTTGCACGGACTCTGGAGTGGTTCCTTAGTAGTCACCTCCACTGGCACCTCCGGATTCGCGATCACTACACGTGTGCATAATGAATGCATGAATGCGATGCACATGAAATGACGGTGCATGAAAATAACAACAAACAAATCCTAACCTTGAGCATGACTCTCTATACAAGCTAGGCATAACTATACTAGGCTATGGTGTTCGAGGTCATAGGGGTTTGGACCTAGAACCACAATCAATCATAAAGTCACACAAGCCCTAGGGTTAATTTCATTTCTAATTATTTTATTAATTATTAACCCTATTTTAACTAACTAGTAATTAAATTAATTCCACTTGAGCCAAAACTTTATTAGCATAAAGGTCTTAGTCTAAAATAGTAGCATAATAATGTTTATGATTTTTGGAGCTACAGAAAAATTATTGAAATTCATTAAAGATCCATTTATTAATTAATCTAGAAATTTTTATAAACTTTAGATAGTGTTCTAAATGCATAACTAATCATTTTATAAAATTTTACACATAATGGAGAGCACACAAAATTAATTTCATTATTTTTGGACACTCAAAAATAATTATACAAAAATAACAAAACAGAACACTATTCATTTTAAAATTAAAATAGAAAAGCATTTGAAAACACTTGGAAAATAGAAAGACTAAAAATGGCCCGAAGCCGGCCCAGCTCGGGGAAATCGGCCCAGCACCGCCCGCGCTCACTCCCTCTCTTCTCCCAGTCGCTGACAGGCGGGGCCAGCCTGCCAGCCCTTTCTTCCACCCCGCGCAGGCGCGAGCACGCGCGTGCACGCGACGACCGGCGCGGCTCTCGCCGCCGGCGAGTCGGGAGACCCAACCGAAGACACCACCATGCTTAAAACTCTTCCCCGAACCCAACGATGTAAGATAGGACTAGGTTTGATGCTCGGAGCGGACACGACCGCGCTCGCGGCGGCTCGGCGGCGGCGGCGTGGCACACTCCGGCGAGGGTGAGTTGGAAAAGTGGGAGATTAGGCGCGGAATCGAACGAGGGGCTCACCACGAAGCTAACCCAACAGTTGGTGGAGACCAAGACGGAGCGTGAAGGCGAGCGTGGCGGCGGTGGCGGGTGCGGCAGCTTGGACACGACGGCGAGTCCCCGTCCCGGCAAACCTAGAGGAACAGAGAACGAACCAACACGCACATGAGAAACTACCGGTCGAGAAGACACTGATGCGCACCATCTCAAGTCCCAGAGCTCACCCAAACGAGCTGGTGGCGACGGCGAGATCCACGGCGGCGCTCTGCGCGACCGCGACGGTGGCAATGGCGTGCCGAGGCCAACAAGGCACCAGAGCACGAGACGCGTGGTGGAATCGATGCGCAAAGAAGTGGGTTATCAATCGGGAAGATGGAGAGGCTTGCAGTGGTTTAAGGATGACGAATTTCACCTCGAGACCGAGCTCGCCGGTGAACGGTGGCGGGAGAAATGGCGAAGGAGCCGTGCACGGGGTTTTATAGCCGAAGGGAACGAAGCGGTCAGGTTTGGGACGCGTCCGGGGCCCCCATCGACCCACGCCGCGACGTCGACAGCGAGCCTGCCGGCCGGACGGCGGCAGCGCGCCTCGCGCGCACGCGCGTGCACGGCCGGGAAGAAAAACAGGGGACCCCCCCAGGGTACTGTAGCAGTAGGGTCAAAAACTATTTTGTTAAATTACTCCCTATTTCCTGTAGCAACTGTAAAATCTCCAAAAGTAAAAGTTGTGTAAAATTTTGTGAAGTTCAACTTTGCTTTTTGAATCATGTCCAAATTCTGCCTAGTTTTGAAACTATTTAAAAGGGGGTAAAACTTGAATTTGAAATTGATTTGCAATTCAATAAAATTCTCCAAACTTTTCTCAACAACATGAAAATCTGTAAATATGAAAGTTGTTCCACTTGTTGAATCCTACAACTTTTATTAAAGGAGTTTTGTCAGATTCTTCATAGTTTTTGACATAGCATTTAAATTTCAAATTTCAAAACACTCATTGGAGTTTATTTTGAAATCTCACTGCATAACATCAAAATCCCCAAATACCAAAGTTATTCAATTTAAAAAGCCTTACAACTTTCACTAAAGTAGTTTGCCCTAATTCTTGATATTTTTGAAATGGCATTTTATATTTTATTAAACAAACACTAATTGGGTTTTAAATTTAAATTTCTACAAGTAAACTTTAAAATCTATAAACATGAAAGTTGTTCCATTTTGTAAGGGCTAAAACTTTCATTAAAGGACCATCGCCAGATTCCTACTAGTTTTTGAACTCGTATTTCAAGTTTAAACTTTAAAACCTAAATTAAGATTTTATTTGAAATTATTTTTAATAACTTCAAAATTTCCCAAAATAGAAGTTGCTTAACTTTTAAAGATTTACAACTTTTGTTTAAGGCCCAACACCAAATTATGCTTAGTTTTTGGTTTAGGATTTTAGGTCTGCTTAAAGGTTTATAATTGATTTTCTTTTTGTTACCCAATTCAATTTAGATAATAACATACAAAACCCAAACATTTACATAACAAATCACTCTTAAGAACTTATGTAAAATCACATGTTGGAACAAAATCAATTTTGTTAATGAGTTTATGCAGGATGATTTACATGCAATGATGATGACATGGCAGGTTTTAATTAACCGTAACACCAGAGGTGTTACAGTGGGGATGAACCTTTTTCATAGAACCCCTCCTCTCAAGCTATAAAAGGAGGTCTCCTCTCTACACCTATGAAGGGATTTACCAACACAAGAGGTCACAATGTAGAGAGGAAGAGCAAGCTCCATTCCATTAGCTTATAGCTAATTTAGTATAGGGAGTGAGAGAGGGACAAGAGCTGGAGAAAGAGCGGAGTCGAAGCAGTTCTTCCTCTGGGAGGACGAAGTGCCGGGCTTGTCGGCTCTCGATCCAACTTGTACCTCTATGATCGTCTTGCTACTTGAAGTAAGAAGTTCGTGTTCAACTTTGGTTTGATTCATTAAGCATGTTACTTCCATAAAGCTACTTGTTTGTGGGATCGACGTTCGTCCTTTGAACGGATGCTCTAGTAAGAGGACTCCTGATAGAGACGGATGTTCCTGTACACCGCTAGAGTAGTAGTCGCCTTCGTAGATGTGGTGTCTAGGTCGGAGTCTACCTTCGTATGTTGCGCACGCCCATGGGGAGAGGGGTAGGTGGCAGGTGGTGACAGCCCTGTCCAGTCGTACCAGCATCCCCCACGTTCGGACGCGGAATATCGCTGATACTGGTATCGCCTGGCAGACTAGGTGCGTCAGTAGGCCTGAAGCAAGCAAGTAGTGGGGAAGTTTCCATCGCTTATATGCGTTTGACCTTAGAAGAACCTCTCTAACCAAGCTATCCCTTATGTCTCTTCTGAGTAAACTAGTTTAAGAGATTAAGTACAAAGACCGTTCCTCTAGGAAATTACGATACCCTGAATACTTCCGGGTGAAGGCTACAACGGTACTTCCGTGCACTTGCAAACTTTTCTGCTGATGCTAAGAAGCGCCAACACCTACACTAGCAAGATATATCCTAGACACCATGTCTACACTACACTTACTACTCTAACCTTCATGAGAGACTAGAGCACTTCACTAAGTAAAGCAATGTACAGGTAAAGCAAATATATAGCTAAAGTTACTACATAGTGTTTTCTCCTTTGAATCATGCTTTAAAGTGAAGGCCTATGGGGGGTATTTATAGGGGGGATGAAGGGTAGTGCCACGTCAGTGATCCGCGTGCTTCTCCATCCCCACCCTTGGATCCACCGCCTCAAGATGGACGGCAGTGGTGAATCCAGCACGTGGGAAGCATGCAGCAGGTCGGTAGAGTATGGCGGTGGCCTGGGCCCACCAGGGGTGGTTTGGCCGAACCACCTTTGGCAAGGTGGGCCCACCACTGTGGTCCCTACTGGTCATAGATTGTGGCTATGTACTGGTTTCGCCTTGGTCTTGTCGGTTCACGCCTTGATCCATGTGCTTTCATCTTCCACCGTTGATTGGAAACACAACTTTGATCCAAAGGTGGAATTGAGCTGGATGGAGTGTCACACGGATTGTGCCACATCACCAGAGTCCTATGGGCCCCATGCATGGTTCGGCCAAACCATGCATGTGCTCCATTTGCCCTGATCTTCCTTGTGTATGCTGATATGACTCATGTGCTGAAATGTCATGGCCTGGTGTGGTGGAACCAAAGGTCCATCTTCTGCAGGTGTCTTCTTCATGCAATTCTAAGCACAATGGTGGTGCTAACTTGCCTATGGGTGGTTCGGCCGAACCACTCATTGTGCCCATCTTTTGCACATCATCTCCAGAAGCTATGATATTAATGATTGTGAAGTTGGTTTATCATTTGGCCATACTTGGTTGGTTGCCCAACCTTCATATAGAGCTTCTGAACACTGAAAAGTACCTGTTTTGAGTGCATGCAACCAAATAATGACAAGTACATGTGGAACCAAGTTATTTGTACCTAAGTCACTATGTGTTTGGTGGTTTCCTTCCAGAAAGAATGTCTTGTTTATGATTTTGATGGGGTAAAAACATGGTATAACCCCCACACTTAAGTCTTTGCTCGTCCTCGAGCAAAGGTTAGAGAGAATGATAAAATATGATTATGACATTTTCAAGGTATTAGCAAACACAAAGCTTTACTCAAGACATATCTCATACAAGTGGGTTATGTGGTATTGTCTAGCATATATCCTTCAGATGTTGAAAAATGGAACAGTTCTCAAAGCAAAGTCATCTTCCCATTTTCATATCCTTAGCACTTATAGTTTTTTATAATGGTTTTAAAATAAAGCACATAGTTCATTTTTACTCCTCAAATAGTACTCTCAAGTCACTCAGTAAGTATATGATTCCTCACCAAGGCATAGCATAAGATTGCCTTCTTTTGTTTTATCCTACGTCTATCAGGCTTATGTGGAGCTCAGGTAGGGATAAGATAGCATACTTGCATTGCATATATTGTAAAGTCAAAACAAGGATCCAAGGAGAAGACTGTCATAATCTTAGATCAAGATGTGCAGGTGTGTGGAAAATGATGGAATGTATTGCTCCTTGATAAGATCTCTCTACTTTATTTTATTTGAGACATGGCTAGCATTTTTTCTCTTCTCTTTTTCTTTCAAAGTATATGGACCTTCATGTGTCCACTTTTTTTCGAATAGCCTTTGTGTCTCATCTACTAAGTCATACTTAGAGAGATATTCTAAACTTTAAAGCATGGAGCATATTTATGATGAAGATGGATGGCATGTTTTTCCGTACTTCCAATGTTGGCGTGTATGTGATCTTGATCTTGGGACTATGACATAATTCTCAACTAGGGTCAATAAGGTTTGACCAAACTCAACACAAGTACAAGTAGCATATATAGAAGGTGTTTTGAATCATAGTATGGACATATATGGCTTTGGTAGGAAATTCGTTACTATTGAGGAGTAAGTGACACTAGGGTTTTATGACATTTTCAAAAATAAATCTCTAAGCACTTTGAATAGAAAAGGTATGAATCATGAGCTAAGAACAATATCACATTTGTCAACAACTAAGTCAATATGATATTCCTATCAAAATATGTGACCCACAAGTATAAGCATATGCAAGAATTAAACTTTGTGATGTTTTTACCCTTTAAATGTCATAAATCATGTCACATTTTATTTTCAGATGCAAGTCTTCTTGTTTTTATTTTTATTTTATTTCATCTAAGGAAAGCAAATAAAAAGTAAAAATGAAAGAATAGAGGGTAGTAGGAGTGGCAAACCAGTCGGGAAGCAAGTAGATGTTGGTGGGTGCTGACTGGTGTGTCCAGAGGTCCCAGGTGGGGTTGGCCGAACCCACCATGGAGCTTCTGGCCACTCCGGTGATCGCCATTCGAATCCTCACCTTTGAAGGTGCTCTAGCACTTGTGTTTTCCTGTTTTGTGCACGTCGCCCGACCTACCCTTAAAGGATTCTTGGGACAGGTTTTGTCGAGCAGAGGTGACTTGTTGTGAATTTCATTGTGGTGTGTTCAGAATTGTTCCTGAGTGTGTTGGGGAGGTCACCAACCTTCCCCCACACTTGGCTTGCTGCATACTGGATCAGAGAGACAAAGGAAATGTCAAGTGCAGGGGCCCTGCTGGTGGCAACACACCAGCAGAACCAAAATTTTATTAAACATAGGCACAACTTATTAGGAGATAAGCCTAGCTAAGTGCCTATCTTATTTGTGAAGAGATTTTTTTGTAAGATATCTATCGTGAAAAGTGGATGACCTCATGCCCCATGGCCTTAGAGATACACTTCATCTTCGCACTAGTGCTAATGCGAAGAGCGCAGAAGTTGTCTTCTAAATCTAGGTGAGCTATTTTCAACTTCGCTATTTGCTCCTCTAAGGCACTATTATCGTTCCTATATGTGGAAACCACACGAAGGAACTTCTCCATGACACTCTTCTCGGTGCGGTCATCCTCAAAGTGCCTTGATGGCCCATTGATCATGGAGGATTAACCTTCCGCCAGGTGGTTTTTGAAGAGCTAGTGGTGTTTCTCTACTCACGCAACTACGTCTCCTCGTATGTGAGTTGGGGAACAACATCTTCTCTTGTCCTAGCCCACCGCCAATGACCATGTGGTTCTTCATGAAAGGTGGGCGTCGAAGGCGTGTAGGGGCTGGTATACTCCGTAGGGCTCAACCTCAAGCACCTTGACCACCATGATGACCTCTAGGGTCTCGAAAAGTGATCTCTCGGATGGATTAAGGTCGAAGGAGGGTGCTGGAATGGTGAAGAATGGAGGTGGAAGGAAGAAGGAGAGGAAGGGGTTAAGAAGATGAGTGCCAAGGTTCTCCTTTTCGAAATCGAGAGAAAACGTTGGGGGAATGTTGGCACAACGTTCTGGAGCCGATGGGTGGCACCAGGTTGCCATTGGTGGTTCGACCGAACCCAATAATGGGTCATATGGCCGTGGCCACTTCCTCACTCATTTGCCAAGTGATTCCCTAAACGTGACGAGTTAGGGGGATGAAAAGTATGGGTCGGCCAACCCATATATTTGCCCTATACTTTTGTCACGTGGCCTACAAGAGCTCTTAAACCTTGTTCTATTTTCCAAAATTTCAAATTGTGCCAAGTGCGGGTCGCCCAACCTGGGTTTGAATGGCCCAGTGTGACCAGATTATGCATTTCTGAAAATTATATAGCTTGGACTAATTTTTGTCCCAAGTGGTCACTGAATTTCGGCTGTCCACTTCGAATTGGGGGTTTTGGGGACCCAAGGTAAAGAAAGGAAGGATTTCAAGTTAATTGAGAACCTATCTAGTGATCAAGCTATACAAACAATTAAAAAAGAAAGTAAGACATGTAGATTTTAGTTATGGCAATTCATTATCAGAGATGAATTCTAGCATGTCAACTTCTTCTTCAAAGGTTCATGTAAATGGAAAACTTTAAGAAGGTGGCCATTTACCTTAAAGATGATGAGTTGTAGCAGTGGTCTTCCTCAGTTGCATCAATGTTCTCCTTAGCCGAATAACTTGACTTTTGACCATGAGGATCTCAATCTATCTCCCTGAATGATCTTATGACCTACCCATAGAGATGTCGAGGCTCTTGCTATAGGGGTTATTCCAAAAGTGCAACCAAGTTCCATGCAAGTATGTTTGATTCAATAATGAAGCTTAACACCATGTCATACTTGATTAAGGTAGTCTATTTAACCTAAGCACCATGCTTAATTTAAAAATACTATGGAGGTATGAACGATCTATACACCCAAACCAAAGCATGGTAACATAGAAAATGAAGCATAATGGAATAAACAAGATTCATTCTACAAGAGACAAGAGCACAAGTAGTGAAGACAAGAAGCATTTTTTTTAGAGGGTTGAAGACAAAAGTAAGAGAAGTGCACTAAAGAAGAGGAAGGGAAAGTGTCAAACCAGTCAAGAAGTATGTCTCAACGTAGTGGAGGTTGACTGGTGGGTTGAGGGGTCCATGGTGGGGTCGGCCGACCCTACCTTGGAAGCCCCAGCCACTTTGGTTCTTTCCTTGTGCATTCTTACCTCTAATGATGTGTTACTGCACTGATGCTTTTTGCTCGGGTTGTCCTTCAACACCCAAATGTGTTCGAGGGGGTCAAATGAAACCCCTCACACTTGGTGTAAGGTGTGTCCTGAGTCATGGAAATAGAGAAAACATCAAGTGCAGGGGTTCTGCTGGTGGCAACACACCAACAGAACCAAAAGTCTTACTACCCTACTCAAGTTAGGCACACAAGCTCAATGATGTTAATTTGAAGCCAACTTGGGGGGCCTAACTGCAAGAATTCATACCACTACGAGATTTGGAGAACTTATGATAAACAAAAGCATCTACAACCTCTACTGCAAAGATTTTGGACACAAGAAGAGTGAAGGGGTTGTAGATCTCTTATTGGGTAGTGGTAGAAAGAAAGATTGAGTCGGGAGATTTCTCAAACGAGCGAGGACTTGATGAGAGGATCGAAGGATAACTTCCATGCCCTTTGATATAACCTTCCTGCTTAAGGAGTGGGTGAGCATTTTCTTTTTCAAGACATTCCAAGTCCTTTTTAGGACTTGGATAGGCCATGGTTGAAATTGAAATTGCCATAAGCTCACCCCTTGGATCATGAATAGATTTGGATTCTACTCCTATGTTGAGAGGCTGTGAAGACCAAACAGGTAGATAATCATCACCTATTCTATGACCAAGCTTCTCATTTCCAATGTCTTCCAAGATTCGCATTATTGGCCTTCCAATGAATGTGAGATGAAAGGAAAGTTCAGGAAGGTCAAAGATGTGGAAATCTAGGGAGATCTTTAGATCATCAATCATTACTGGTACATCTTGAAGAACTCCTAAACAATCAAGGACTTGACCATTGGGGAGACTAAGACGCTTTTGGGATTGGAGTAGGTGATTCCTTGATGAACTTTGAACATGGAAATGAGGAACGATGTTGATGCCGAGGCTAGGATCATAGCAAATTTTCTATAAATGCCCATTACTTGACAAGATATCTTTCTAACATGAGTGGGCATTTTAGCAACCTTCTTTGATACTTCGGCCTCATCTAACCATTCTTTACATACAACGGTAGATCGATTCACTAACCGTTGTTATTGCTCTTTTTGGTCAGATTTATGGACCTGATGACTCTCATGCCTCGATTGTCTTAATGAATTCCTAGAGTCAATGACCGAATCATCATAAGACTTTGAAAGGAAGGGCACAATTGGATTTATTGGGATCAAGGATGAGTTTAGAAATGGGTTCAAAGGACATGGCGGATGTGGGCATAGAAGGGGAGAGTATAGATTTTTATTCTAAGCATTTTGGTCCTCCTTCTATGGGCACAGTCAGCATTCCTTTTGGAGATTCATCCAAGATCCTAGATATTTCCTTATGTGCCACATGGGAATTCGAGGCATCAGATGATTCTAATTTGGGAGAATTTTGAAGAGATCCTTTCTTGAGAGGTTTTGAATGATGTTTCTTAGAATGTCTCTTTTGGATAGGATAATTATAGGCATTCCCTAAAACTAACAAGGTCAGATATGAGATTAGCCTCGAAATCAAAGGAGCAATTTATAGGACAAATATCTTTCTCCTCCGATGTTTCTGGTATTTGTGGTTCAGGATCGATGGCGGAATCTTTGGATGAGACTGATTTTGATTCGGCTATCGGGATGTCTTTTTGCCTGGGGATTAATTCCTTTTCTTCCTCAGGAGGTTTACCATACCCGTGGGTTTGGGGAGTGTTTTCAAGAATTTTAGCAAGAAGTTTCTTTCCTTCACCAACGGTACAACGAAGGAATGCTCCTCCAGAAGATATATCAAGGAATTGTGCGGAATCTTTGCTAAGACCGAGGTAAAAATGTTGTAACAATGCTCGCTCGGTTATAGCAAGATCAGGACCAAGGGATACTATATCTGTGAAATGGGCCCATGCCGCACCTAGAGTCTCCTTCTCCTTTTGCTTGAAGGTTAGGACCTCTAGTCGAAGATGAGCAACACGAGAGATAGGGAAGAAAGTTAAGCAGAATTTGGATTGAATGCTTTCCCACTCTCCATGTGCACTCTCTACGTGTTGAGCATACCAATGTTTAGCTGCACCTGTCAAAGAGAACGGGAATAGCTTTTATTTCAAGGTATCCCGTGTCATGCCTTGAATGTGAAGGCACGAACACAATTGCTCAAACTCACGTAAGTGAGTGTAGGGGTTTTCATCTTCTTCCCCAGCAAAAGGTTGTTCCTGAACCTTAGCAATGAAACTAGGGCGAAGCTCATAGCTAGGTGAAAGAATGGGTTGTGATGATGGTGGCGGCTCCAAACAAGCGCCCTTTGGAGCGGCGAGATGAGAGAGGGGTGTTTGGTTCATGGTGCGGAAAGGACAAAAAGAAAAGAAAGGTAAAAGAAGGATAACTCGGATGACTTGGTTCTAAGTTAGAATAGCTATCGTTCCCCGGCAACGGCTCCAGAAAACTTGTTGACACCAGAAGTGGCAAACGGATATACCGCAAGCGTACGGTAGTCAATGTAGCCTTCACCGGGAGTATTCCAGGTATCGTATTTTCCACGGGGAACGTGAAGTGTTCTAACTAGGTTCAAGGCTGTCCAGTAATGAGACAAAGGAGCTATGATAACTAGGTAGAGCGGTTCTTATGTAGCAAAAGATATCTGGTCTTGGCTTTCTAAGTATAAAGAGGTATACACCTCCTCCCGTTACAAGAGGCGACAGGCAAAACAGAAGGAGATATAACTCCTACCAGAGGCGGCTGTAATATTGTATTGATGCCCTGTCGTTTTAATAACTTGTCTTACACACGTGGTGGGATACTATGACCAGACAAGGCTGTCACCACTCGCTGGCACCTACACACAATCCATGCGACAAGCGGCCTACACTGGCAATATATAGCCTAGACACCATATCTACACTACACTTACTACTCTAACCTTCACGAGAGACTAGAGCACTTCACTAAGTAAAGCAATGTACAGGTAAAGCAAGTATATACTTAAAGTACCAGAACCAAAATATAAAATACTAGAAAGACTCAGATGGAAAACTTACTTGAAGATTCGCATCCGCTGAGGTACACCTTGGAGAAGATTCCCGACAGGCCTGGGGCTTTCTCCTGAAGACTTCTCTCACTCTCTTCCAACTAGCACAGCACTATCGCAGAGCTAAAGCTACTACATAGTGTTTTCTCCTTTGAATCATGCTCTAAAGTGAAGGCCTATGGGGGGTATTTATAGGGGGGATGAAGAGTAGTGCCACGTCAGCGATCCGCGTGCTTCTCCATCTCCACCCTTGGATCCACCGCCTCAATACTGCCTCAAGATGGACGGCAGTGGTGAATCCAGCACGTGGGAAGCATGCAGGAGGTCGGTGTTGACACTTATTATCACCCAAATTTTATTATCAATTATCCCTGCATTAAACATGAATATCCAGTAGAATAGGGTTATTACTGAGAGATTCCACAATTTTTGGTGAATTGTCTATTTCCTAGGGGATTTTGCAGAAAAGCTTAAAAGAAGGATTAAAGAGCATAATTACCACAAAACTTAACCGCCAAGGAAACATCATCACGAGAACACTAGAAGCATCTGGAACACACCAGAAGCAACGAGGCCTGAAACCCACCAGGGTGGGGCCGGCTGGCGCCCCCTAGGGTTTCCTCCGCGCCGCCTTCTGGAGTCTTCTACCACCGTCTATTAGGAGTCATCGGGGCCCTTGGTTAAGTCGGTTTGATCTAACGACGCGCGTGCATCCCACTGGCCTATAAATAGAGGGCCTGACCCCCCTGGAGGAGAGCCAGATCAAGAGATGAAGACCCTAAAGCATTAGATAGATATCCACCAGATCTAGGCTAGCAATCAAGAGAGAGATTAGAGAGATAGAGTAGATGAGTAGAGATTCGGAGGAGTCCCGGCCTGTCGGAGCTTCTTCATAGCTGTGTTCGTCTGGATTCAGCTCCCTCGCCCGGAGTTGCATTCTGAGGTACTTTTGTATTCAACATCCTGATTCAAGTAAGCATTTGTTTTTATTCGTTCTTAAGTTTACAACTCTATTTGAGTGCTTTGATCTTGGTAGCTCCGTGGTTGAAGTAGTAGTTTATAGTGTAGACATGGTGTCTGGGATATAATTACTTGTGAATGTCCCCTGATTGGCCGGATAGTGGTAGACCGCGTAGGTAACAGCTGTGTTGAGTCCTCTGTAGTCCACTTCCTGTTGATAGGATCGATGGGTGTATAAGTGTCTCGTAGGAGAGAACTTTGATTTTGCCTCTTATTCATGTCACTGCCCGATTAGAACAATATTATTCAAAGTTTACCGGTTGTTGGATCTAGATAATCATTTGTTATCTCCTCATTCTTGATATTCTCTGGATTGATTGTATTATCAGGTTAAGAGCCAATAGACTTAGTCAGTATCACCTACTGTTCCTTTGGGTTCGATATTAAAACCGGGATTGTCTGGTGAAGTGCTACATCGGTGTTTTATCTGTGCACTTGTGGATACTTTGATAATAATAATGTTTAATAGAGTGCAGTTAATTTATACCAACAAGCATTTCTGGCGCCGTTGCCGGGGAACGGTTTGCTGATTTTGGCTTAGTCTATCTTAATCTTGTATTATACTTTTATCTTTTACCTTTTTAATGTATGGAACTCACATCCCAACTTTTATATCAATATGGAGCACCATCGGGATCGTATCTCCCGCCAAAAGAATCATCTTTACCTATCACATCATCTGGCTATGAGTTACACCTGGGATTAATTAAGTTAGTTCAGGATCATATTTTTTCTGGTAGTTCTAGTGAAAACCCATATTTCTATTTAGCTGATTTTGAGCAGACATGTTCATGTTTGCACATTAAGGGCATGACAGATGAAACTTTAAGATGGAAACTCTTTCCATTTTCATTAATGGGAAAAGTAAAGAAATGGTATAATCGCCATGTTGGGAGTAGCCAAGGAGATTGAGAAGTATTGCGTGCTAATTTTTGTCTTAAAATTTTCCCCATCGAAAAGGTCGCTAAACTTCGTTTTGAAATTATTGGATTTAAACAATTAGATAACGAATCATTCGGCAAGGCTTGGGAACGGTTTGATGGATTTATAAATTCTGGACCTAATCTTGGTTTGCCAGAACATATGCTTTTGCAACATTTCTTTTTAGGCCTTGATGATAAAAATAAAGAATACCTTAATTTGGCCGCAGGAGGAGCATTTATGCATATTATTACTTTACATGCTAAAACTATTCTTACTAATATCTAATTGATATTCCTGAAGAAAAAGAAAAGTTGTTAGAAGATGAATTTTTGTCACTTGATTCTAAACTTTTGTCTGATTCATCTCAACCTTTACCTGAACTATCTAATGAGAAGGAGATAATTCCTATTACTGATTTTATGCTTGAATTTGAGGATGAACTTTTTGATGATTATGGAAACACCTCGCTCTATCATAAAATTATAAAACCACAAGAGTCTATGAATTTTAAAAGTTTTAATGTTTCAAATCCTGCTGATTTAAAATTCCTTAGAGAGATAACTAGAGAATTAATTTTTGTTATGAGTAATGAGTGGTTGATAGAATCTGAGCTTTCAAATGATATAATTCGTTTAAATTCTCCTGCCATTACTATTAAATGTCAAATTGATGCATATCCTTTTGATGCCTTTTATAATCCAGTAGTTGGTGTCAATATCATGTCTCTTACATTTGCTGAAAAATTCTTGAAAGATATGCCATTAATTCCTACAAATAAATTATTGAAAAATCGTTTAGGACATATTATTCCTAGTTCAAGTGTTTTATGTTCTCTTCCGATTGTGATTAATGAATTCCGAATTTTGCTGAATTTCTATATCTTTGATGTTTGGGATTTTGATGTAATGATTGGGTTACCAATAGGAAAAATTTTGCGAGAAGGTTGTGCGGGCAAGTTCGAAAT
This sequence comes from Eremochloa ophiuroides, assembly GCA_038502445.1. Classification (NCBI taxonomy): domain Eukaryota; kingdom Viridiplantae; phylum Streptophyta; class Magnoliopsida; order Poales; family Poaceae; genus Eremochloa; species Eremochloa ophiuroides. The sequence goes on from JAHLJS010000002.1 coordinate 56,948,649, forward strand.
TAAACTTGGGAAGGGATTTAATCTCTCAGTGCCTATAACTCATGCATTAAAAGTTAAGGCAGAGCCACCTCCTGAGTTAGATCCGATAGAAGAAGTTAAGGCTGTGTCATTTGAGGAATTTATTGAACCTAAATTAGAGGATGATACTCAGTTCTTCATTAATGAAGAGGAGGAGGATCCGATTGATCCTGAACCTCTGGATGAATTACTAGAGCCACCTAAGCCTTCTATTGAGCTTAAGCAACTACCTTCTGTTCTTAAGTATGTTTTTCTGAATAATGATCAAAATTCTCTTGTGATTATTAGTGATAAACTTTCTGATGAAGAGTCTTTTAGATTAATAACTGTCTTAGAAAAACATCATGCTGCTTTTGGTTATTCACTCCAGGACCTTAAGGGGATTAGTCCTATTTTATGCACCTATCGTATTCCAACCAACCTAGAAATTACACCTTCTAGAGAGCCCCAATGTAGGCTTCAAAATGCGATGAGGGAGGTTGTTAAGAAAGAGGTCTTGAAACTTTTGCATGCTGGGATTATTTATCCTGTTCCGCATAGTGAATGGGTAAGCCCTGTTCAAGTTGTACCTAAAAATGGTGGTATGACCGTAGTTAAAAATGATAAAAATGAATTGATACCCTAGAGAACTGTTACAGGATGGCGAATGTGTATAGATTATAGAAAACTCAAGAAAGCAACCATGAAATATCATTTTCCGCTACCTTTCATTGATGAGATGTTAGAGCGTTTGGCAAATAATTCTTTCTTTTGTTTCCTTAATGGTTATTCTGGATATCACCAAATTCCTATCCACCCTGATGATCAAAGTAAAACCACTTTTACATGTCCTTATGGAACTTATGCTTATCGTAGAATGTCTTTTGGATTATGTAATGCACCTACTTCTTTTCAAAGATGTATGATGTCTATATTTTCTAAAATGATAGAAGAAATCATGAAAGTTTTTATGGATGATTTTTCAGTCTATGGAAAAACTTTTGATGATTGTCTAGAAAATCTAGATAAGGTTTTGTAGAGATGTGAAGAAAAGCACTTAGTCCTTAATTGGGAAAAATATCATTTTATGGTTAGATAAGGAATAGTGTTAGGACATTTAGTATCTGAAAGAGGTATAGAGGTAGATAAGGCGAAAATTGAAGTAATTGAACAACTACCTCCACCTGTTAATATAAAAGGAATCCGAAGTTTTCTTGGTCACTATGGTTTTTATCGCAGATTTATAAAAGATTTTTCACATATTGTAGACCACTGACTAACTTGCTAGCTAAGGATGTTCCTTTTGAATTTGATGATGCATGTTTAAAATCTTTTAATGTTCTTAAAGAAGCACTTACATCAGCACCAATCATTCAACCCCCCTGATTGGTCTTTACCTTTTAAAATTATGTGTGATGCTAGTGATTATGCTGTAGGGGCAGTATTAGAACAAATAAAAGATAAGAACCATCATGCAATTGCTTAGTCTAGTAAAACTATGACAGGAGCACAATTAAAGGGGAAATTATTTTCTCGGCCCTGAAAAAAGTTCGACTTAGTTTCTTGGCCCTGTTTTCATCGAATTTTGTTATTTGGCCGTAAAACAAAATTTGCTTATTTTCTGGGCCCTTCCGTCCACTTTGAAAGATCATAACTCTTTGATACGACATTGGATGAAGATGATTTTTATATGAAAATTGTAGGTCTCAACAAGATCTATAACTTTATAGTTTTGAGTTTTTTCATTTGTGGAAGTTTAGATGCTCAAAAATATTAATATATTATATATATGTTTTTGGCCATCTGAACTTTCTCAAATGAAAAAACTCAAAACTATTAAGTTGTAGATCTCGTCGAGACCTACAATTTTCATATAAAAATCATCTTCAGCCGATGTCATATCGAAGAGTTATGATCTTTTAAAGTGAACGGAAGGGCCAAGAAAATAAGCAAATTTTGTTTTAAGGCCAAATAACAAAGTTCGATGAAAACAGGGCCAAGAAACTAAGTCGAATTTTTTTCACAGCCGGGGAAATAATTTTCTCACAATTAAATTATGCAACAACTGAAAAAGAACTCCTGGCTGTTGTTTTTGCTATTGACAAATTTAGATCTTACTTAGTAGGAGCAAAAGTAATTGTTTATTCTGATCATGCTGCTTTAAAATATTTGTTCACTAAGAAAGATGCTAAACCTCATTTGATAAGATGGATTTTGTTACTCCAAGAATTTGACTTAGAAATTAAAAATAGAAGAGGAATAGAAAATCCAGTTGCTGATCACTTGTCTAGAATACACTTTGAGAAACCTCAGGAATTGCCTATTAACGACTCATTGAGAGATGACATGTTGTTTAAAGTGACCAAGTCAGACCCTTGGTACACGAATATTGTTAACTTTATGGTTGCAGGTTATGTACAACCATGGAAAAATAAAAAGAAGCTCATTTATGAAAGTCGTCTCCACATATGGAATCGACCATACCTCTTCAGATTTGTTCAGATGGATTACTTAGAAGATGTGTACCAGTAGAAGAGGGCATGTAGATCATTCAGAAATGCCACGCATCACCATATGAAGGTCATTATGGAGCATTCCGCACTCATGCTAAAATCTGGCAGAGTGGGTTCTTTTGGCCAACTATGTATGAAGACACCAAAGATTTTGTTCGGAGATATGGATCATGTCAGAGGCACGAAAATATCAATGCAAGAGAGATGCTATGCCACTCACCAACATTCTCCAGATCGAGCTCTTTGATGTCTGGGGAATTGATTACATGGGACCATTTATGAAATCAAGAAATTGTGAATACATTCTGGTGGCAGTTGATTATGTATCCAAGTGGGTAGAAGGTATGCCATGCATGAATGCTGATTCCAAACATTCAAAGAAGATGTTCGAAGAGATTATATTTCCAAGGTTTGGAACACCAAGGATGGTCATTAGTGACAGAGGGACACACTTCACTGATAAAAAGTCTCATCGATACTTGTAAGCTCACGGCATTCGTCGTAATGTAGCTACTCCATACCATCCTCTGACAAGTGGCCAGGCAGAAACATCAAACAAACAAATCATGAATATTCTACAGAAAACAGTAAATGAGATGGGTACTGCATGGAAGGACCGATTACCCGAAGCACTTTGGGCATATCGGACCACATACAAGACACCTTTGGGTATGTCACCTTACCAGCTAGTATATGGTAAGACTTGTCATCTACCAGTCGAGTTAGAGCATAAAGCTCACTGGGCTATTAAGAGATGGAATATGAACTTTGAAGCCGCTGGAGAAAAGAGAAAAATGCAATTATCAGAATTAGAAGAATGGAGAGAAAAGGTTTATCACAATTCAAAGATCTATAAAGAAAGAACAAAAAGATGGCATGACAAGAGGATCAAGAAGAAGGAGTTTACACCAGGAGATAAGGTATTACTTTTCAATTCCAGGTTCAAACTATTCGGGCTTGGAAAACTACGAAGCAAATGGGAAGGACCATTTACTGTTGTGAATGCATCACCACATGGAGCGGTAACTCTACAATCACACGAAGGTATGTTATTCAAGATAAATGGTCACCGACTTAAATTATTTTTAGAACCATTTAATTTAGAAGTTGTTGACGGGCTGGACTTTTTGTCCAATTACCCACTTTTTAGTCCTGTCATTGTCCATTACGAAAAAATTATCGCGTATAGCAACTAACAGGAAGTAGGAAGAGTCTAGAGGCTTCACGAGCTCGGCCACCCAGGAAAGACACCTGGTGGGGCTGGGCGGCGCCCCACTGTCCCCTCTCGTTCTGACTCAAGTTTTCTTTTCTTTCTCTATCTTTCCTAAACACAATCCCATAGATTCGCGATGCGTACGGATAATCTTTCGTATGAATTCTGTAGAACCTAGATTTGACCTTATACTGTCTCCTGAAAAAACATATAAATACGCACCTATACCGCCCTCAAATGCCATCCCATCATCATTGCTTTCCTCTCCACCAAAGAGACTCTCTAGTTTGGATCTAGTAGCAATGGCAAGCAAAGCGGTCGTCGGCGCTGACTCCAGCAAGATCCAAGACGACGACTCAAAGGCCATCGTCCTCGCACAGCCAAAGCCCCTTGCCATTGTCCCGCCGAAGCACCTCGCCGTCGTGCCACCGAAGCATCTTGCTACAGTGCCCCAGCAGTTTGAGCAAGTCTACTACACGCATGCTCAGCCTGCTCTGCCATCGACACCTGAGAGACTACTGTTAGAAGATAGTACCATGGGGAAGCAGATAGCTATTCCCCGAGGCACCCCACTTCTTCCACCTAGAGATAATAAGCGACTCCTGTCGGTCAAGACCGACAAGAACGAAACGCTGGTATGTGCGAAGTACACCACTGTTCGCCCTGCCATCCAAGGAGTTCGTGCACGTCCAGGCCAAGTCCGCTACACCGAGTTCATACCACCTCCACCCAAGAGACAGCGGGCTACATCTACATCAGCACTAGAGAAAGTCCCTAGACAGCCCCCACTCTCTCTACTCATCCTTAATGAGAAGATGGAAGCTCTCTCTAACACCGTTAGGGGTATAGAGAGGAATGAAGACTTAAGGAATAAGATTATGAGCGACATGACTAAGTAGATAGAAGTCAATGTCAAGTTGATTCGCAGTCTCAAGCGCGAAAAAGATCAGCTGAAAGAAGAGATTGGTAATCTTAAGGAAGAAATTAGGAAGCGCAAAGAAAGGGCAGCCTTAAGTTGCCCTAGTTATCTATGTAATAAGGAACAAGTGTGTTAGGTTATATTATTGAGTGTGCTAGGTATGATTTATAATATTAAGTGTGTCAGGTAAGCCCATTGAGCTAGGGCAATCATTAGCTCAGTCAGTCATCAGAAGTATCTAGTATTATTAATGAATAAAGTGCATTATTCTTTTTATCAATATTAATGTTTTAGTTTACTCTACTCTATATTTTTGGTACGCATGTTGTCTCCACATGTTGCGTAGAAAAGTATGCAGGAAAATAAGTGTGGGGGAGGCACATCGCAACCATGGAAATTAATTCGCTCGGGAAAATCACGTAATTTGGAAGATAATCGAACCAGGACCTCGCACACCGAAGTAGACCTCGTGGGGCCATAGAGGTGCGCCGCCCAGTGCCCTACCTGGGCCGGCCGGCCCCCTTCTCTGCACCCTCTGCATCCCCTTCTTGGTCATGGTTAGGTTTGATCCCCATACAATATAATTGCACATGTTTCGATTTCCGTTTCGATCCGAATTAAAATTCACATGCTAAATTACTTTTAATAGAGAAGAAGAAGATTGTTTAATTCATAGCTTAAGAATAAATTATATAACACTTTTCTAAGAATCATGTTACTATTGTAAACTATTTATAGGGATCCCATGATTGCTTAAGTCGTTGTGAAACATGATATAGTTGAATAATGAGAACTCAATCCCTGATGTTTTGTCTTTGGAGATTTTATTTCAAAAATTTAAATGATTAGTTATACCTCTCCTTTGTGGTAAAAATATTGTCCTACCAGAGCCACATATGGGATAGAAGCCTGCTACATATAATACTTGTCTTTGTATTGAGTTTGGTCAACCTTTATAACCCTTTGAAAAAATTTGTCATATTTTCGAATCAAGTGCCAATTCCACGTAAGCATTACTCTAATCCGGAGTAATAGCGAGTCATTCTATCAAAAAAATATTTCTCTCCTACAGTGGGAGAAAAACACCAAAAATAATTATATAGCATAGTTACCAAATAATTGCTCCATGTTTTGTTGAAGTCTCTCAACTACTAAATTCAAAAGAGGTATGAGCTATGCAAAAGAAGAAGGGAGTATAAAAAAAATGGACAAGTGTCCGAAGAAATTAAAACAATGGGTACTTAGATACTCGCCTCCCTTGAAAAAAAAGAAGAGAAAGAGATAGCTCATACTCTCTAAATAAGCTCAGTTGTATAAAAGAGAGATTTATTTTCTTAAGGAGCAAGGTAGAATTAGGTTCCACCATATTCCACCAAATAAAGCTTGATTCGATTATATGGCTCATTTCTCTATGGATTCATTGTTTGACTTTACAATAAATACAATGCAAATATAATTTCACATTTTACCTACCTGAGATCCACATAAGCTTTTTAGAAGTAGGATAAAGAAGGCAATTTCATTAGTGACTTGGTAAGGATACAAAAATACCAGATATATCAGTGATTCGAGAGTACTACAAAAGGAGAAGGTAAAGCTAAGTTTATTTGCAAAATTACATACCCTCCAATTGACTTAACTAAAGGAAGAGAGTGATCTGTTTTCAAGCTATTCTGTTCTTCAACTACTCAAAGATTCATGGTAGACACTTTTAATTCCATAGTACATGCATGACTAGACTAGTTTCATATAATGTACTCTCAAGTTATGTTTTAAATGCTCCATTCTCTCTAAAAAATCCTACATCTTAAAACCATCCTTTTTCTCGGGACGAACAAAAGCCTAGGTGTGGGGGTAATTGTTGATACTTGTTATCACCTAAATTTTATTATCAATTATCCCTGCATTAAACATGAATATCCAGTAAAATAGGGTTATTACTGACAGATTCCACAAGTTTTGGTGAACTGTCTATTTCCCAGGGGATTTTCCAAAAAAGCTTAAAAGAAGGATTAAAGAGCATAATTACCACGAAACTTAACCGCCAAGGAAACATCATCACGAGAACATTAGAAGCATCTGGAACACACCAGAAGCACCGGGGCCCAAAACCCGCCAGGGTGGGGCTAGCCGGCGCCCCCTAGGGTTTCCTCCACGCCGCCTTCTGGAGTCTTCTACCACCGCCTATTAGGAGTCATCTGGTCCCTTGGTTAAGTCGGTTTGATCTAACGACGCGCGTGCATCCCACCGTCCTATAAATAGAGGGCCAGACCCCCCTGGTGGAGAGCCAGATCAAGAGATGAAGACCCTAAAGCATTAGACAGATATCCACTAGATCTAGGCTAGCAATCAAGAGAGATTAGAGAGATAGAGTAGATGAGTAGAGATTCGGTGGAGTCCCGGCCTGTCGGAGCTTCTTCGTAGCTGTGTTCGTCTGGATTCGGCTCCCTCGCCCGGAGTTGCGTTCTGAGGTACTTTTGTATTCAACATCCTGATTCAAGTAAGCATTTGTTCTTATTCGTTCTTAAGTTTACAACTCTATTTGAGTGCTTTGATCTTGGTAGCTCCTTGGTTGAAGTAGTAGTTTGTAGTGTAGACGTGGTGTCTGGGCTATAATTACTTGTGAATGTCCCCTGATTGGCCAGATAGTGGTAGATCGCGTAGGTAACAGCTGCGTTGAGTCCTCTGTAGTCCACTTCCCGTTGATAGGATCGATGGGTGTATAAGTGTCTGGTAGGAGAGAACTCTGATTTCGCCTCTTATTCATGTCATTGCCCGATTAGAACGATATTATTCAAAGTTTACCGGTTGTCGGATCTAGATAATCATTTGTTATCTCCTCATTCTTGATATTCTCTGGATTGATTGTATTATCGGGTTAAGAGCCAATAGATTTAGTCAGTATCACCTACTGTTCATTTGGGTTCGATATTAAAACCGGGATTGTCTGGTGAAGTGCTACATCGGTATCTGTGCGCTTGCGGATACCTTGATAATAATAATGTTTAATAGAGTGCAGTTAATTTATACCAACAGTCGGTGGAGTATGGCGGTGGCCTGGGCCCACCAGGGGTGGTTCGGCCGAACCACCTTTGGCAAGGTGGGCCCAACACTGTGGTCCCCACTGGTCATAGATTTTGGCTATGTATTGGTTTCGCCTTGGTCTTGTTGGTTCACGCCTTGATCCATGTGCTTTGATCTTCCACCGTTGATTGGAAACACAACTTTGATCCAAAGGTGGAATTGAGCTGGATGGAGTGTCACACGGATCGTGCAACATCACCAGAGTCCTATGGGCCCCATGCATGGTTCGGCCGAACCATGCATGTGCTCCATTTGCCCTGATCTTCCTTGTGTATGCTGATATGACTCATGTGCTAAAATGTCATGTCCTGGTGTCACCATATGTGGTTCGGCCAAACCACCATTGGTGGAACCAAAGGTCCATCTTCTGCAGGTGGCTTCTTCATGCAATTCTAAGCACAATGGTGGTGCTAACTTGCCTATAGGTGGTTCGGCCGAACCACTCATTGTGCCCATCTTTTGCACATCGTCTCCAGAAGCTATGATATTAATGATTGTGAAGTTGGTTTGTCATTTGACCATACTTGGTTGGTTGCCCAACCTTTATACAGAGCTTCTGGACACTGAAAAGTACCTGTTCTGAGTGCTTGCAACCAAATAATGACAAGTACATGTGGACCAAGTTATTTGTACCTAAGTCACTATGTGTTTGGTGGTTTCCTTCCAGAAAGAATGTCTTGTTTACGGTTTTGATGGGGTAAAAACATGGTATAACTACCGTCAACATAGGTGTAGTTCGAGACGGCCATGAACTTGGCGTAGCATGGCCTCCTGAGGATGGCGTGGTAGGTGCCGTGGAAGCCTACCACCTCGAAGGTGAGGGTCTCCTTCCTAAAGTTGTCAGGAGTCCCGAAGTAGACGGGCAGGTCGATCTGCCCGAGGGGTTGTACGCTCTTCCCTGGAACTATCCCGTGAAACGGGGACGTTACCGGTCAGAGAAGAGAACGACTGATCCCCCATCGAGTCGAGGGTCTCAGCGTACAAAATGTTGAGGCCGCTGCCTCCGTCCATAAGGACCTTGGCAAGCCGCGTGTTGCCGATGACAGGGTCGACAACAAGCGGGTAACGCCCTGGCGATGGGACGTGGTCCGGGTAATCATCCCGGCTGAAAGTGATGGCGTCGAGGGACCAGTCGAGGAAGCGTGGTGTCACTGGTCCGACGGTGTAGACCTCCCGGCGCTCGCGCTTTCGCTGACGCGGCGTGGGAGAGGTTCCGGGTCCGTCAAAGATCATGAGGCACTTGTCGATGGGGGGAAACTCATCGTCCTTCCCTCCCTGGTCCTCCTTGTCCTCAGCGGGCTTCTTGCCGGCGGCGTCCCGGAACGCCTACCGGCCGTAATGCTTCTTGAGCATTACACACGCTCCGAGCGTGTGATTTACCGGGCCCTGGTGATAAGGGCACGGCTTGGCGAGCAGCTCGTCGAAGCGGCCACGGGGTAGCTATTTCGCCCTAGGCTCGGCAGCCGCGACGAGGGGCTCGTTCCGGATGGGGGCCTTCCCCTTCCCCTTCTTCTTCTTGTTGTTGTGGGCTCGAGAAGAGGAGCCCTCGGGGGCATCCTCCTTCCGCTTTGATTTAGGGTTGGAGAAGAGGGCTCCCACTGCCTCATGAGCTCAGCGACGCTTGTGGGGGTTTGGCGCCCCAGCTCATGAACAAGCTCCTTGCAGGTCGTCCCTGTAGCGAAGGCTCCGACGACGTCGGAGTCGGCGACCTGGGGCAGCTCGTTATACTGCTTGGAGAATCGCCGGATGTAGTCCCTGAGGGACTCACCGGGCTTCTGCCTGCAGCTGCGGAGATCTAGAAGTTACCAGGGCGCACGTATGTGCCCTGGAAGTTCCCCACGAAGATCTGTTAACACCAAATTTTGGGCTGGGAGCCGATAGCCGATGCCAGAAGCTGATAGCCGATACCAAAGGAAGATAGCCGATTTCGGAAGCAGATTCCGTCTAGCAGAAGGAAGGAGAATAGCCGATTGAACGGTGAATCGGTTATCGGGCGAAGGTGACAGAAGGCGTGCAGCGTCGGTATTGATGACGTCATCTAGAGTCTGCACCGCCAAGATGCGATCACGATCGGAGTCCGTTATGAAAGGGAAGACGTGACTCCAAGTTACCTTAGATATAGAATAGTTTGTTAGTTTCCTTATCTATTGATGAGTTGTGATTCGACTAGGACTCTATCTACGCTCAGGGTATAAATATAAGCCCTCAGCCATTGTAAAAGAACAACAACATCAATACAACACAACTTTTGGCTCTGGCCAAACAAACCCTAGAGTCAGTCGAGTCCGGCGAGTTACTTCATCCAGGCTGGGTGTCATCCGGTGGACGCAGGCTTGCTTGTAAGTATCGTCAACCCCCTGTTAAACTATGTCTTTTTAGTGTCATCCGGTGGACGTGGAAGCATGGCGGACCAGGGTCCTTGCTAAGCTTTGTTTCTTTGGCGTCATCCGTGGACGTGGGAAGCACAGTGAGTCAAGGATGATTCACGCTGGTTTACCCGATCAATCTGTGTTAACCGTCATCCGGTGGACAAGATGCAGATTAGGACGGTTTTCACGCGCGGATTAGTTATCGATTCGTGTTTGTTTGCTTGATTAATCTATTACTTAACATCATCCGGTGGACAGGCTATAGATTAAGACAGTTTGCATGCATGGATTAGTTATCGGCTCTAGTTAAATTTGGCAGTTTAGCTAGATTCATTAAGTTACCGATGTTGCTTATGTTTATTGTTTATTATTTAAAGCAATCATCAATTTGCCCGTCTTGATCCATATACGTCGGCTTATATCTAATAGATCTATATGTTCAACGAATTATGTTTGCCATTCGTTTTATATTGATAAGATAGAATGTTTTGCACCAGCCGGTTGTATTTTGGATCTAGATTAGATACGGGTCGCACTCAAGTAATAAAATAAACATTGTCTAGATTCAAGGGTTAACGGATCTAAGTTGCAACTTCATCATGACTGCCTCGATCCGCTCGATCTCCACTGTTGCAAGATTGTGATTTAGATCTATTAGCCGGAGAGTTGAAACATTGTTTGCTTTATAGGCTTGTATGTTGCTCGTATACACTAAATCGGCTGAAATAGCCGATTTCTTCTTGTTCTACACTAAGATATCTTATGATCATGTTAGCTTGCTGTGACTACATCTTTTATTGCATATTTCCGTATAATGCAAGTGTATGTCATTGAATTCATGTCTGAATCGGTTAACTTGAGTTATAATGCATGTTTCGCTACAATCGGTTCATAACATGACGGAATCGGCTTTCTAGTCGATCTCCCATTACATCGGCTCTTCGAGCCATACAGTTGGAACTACCTGGACATACCGGTTAGTTCCGCCCTGTGATTACTGATTACTGTCTTTTTCCTTGTCAATTGCAGGTCAAATTGACTGGCACGCTTGGGTGTTACTGACACTCTCAGACCGGGTCCAAAGCTAGCTGGATCTGCGAGAGCTTCACTACCTCAAGGATCGTTTCCGGCTTCGCTGGTGTGTTGGGCTTAGGGAACCACTTTTTGCGCCAACACACTTTTTGGCATGCTCGGTGGGACCTTTCATTGAAGACCATGGCAAAAGGAAAGGCTGCGGCGGACGGCCCCTCCAGGGATGACGGTGTCCTCAGGGTCAGGGTCGAAGATCTCAGTGAGGAGGACGCGGCAGTACTGAACAAGATTGTTGAAGAATTCGCTGATGCCTGCCTGCTTTCATTTAGCAAGGAGCGTGATGGCTCTGTAGTGAAGAAGAATGCATTCCTGAGATGGATCATGGACGGCCATTCTGATAAATCTGAAGAGGAGTGCAAGGCCGACCTCAAGCAGATGCTGGAAGAAGCGACCTGGGAGGCCGCCTATTCAGCAGTAGGCCATCACCATAAATCCTTCCTGCAGACATTCTATAACATCATGAAGACTGTTCTCAAACGGCAGGATTGGGAGTCTCTGGGTCCGGTTTACTTCAACATACCCGCAGAGGATGCAGATCCAAAAGCAGCGGCAGGGACCTCCAATTCCTCACCGCAACTGCCGAGCCAGCCGAAAACGCCAGGGCAGGGTGCCACTGCGGCAGGTTCGGCTAAAAAAATAGCAGCTTCTCCAAGATTATACAAAGATCATACTTCGGAGGAGCTCGCCGCTTTCATGCAGGCCACTGGACAGTCGATGAACTCGATGAACTCATCAGCAGTGAACCCGACAGCTGGAAATACGCCGGCGGCAGACGTGGTCAACCCAACTCCTGGATACCATGAGGGGATCACATATCAAGACCTTCAGGCAGCGCCACATCCGGGGTACGCCCAGACGCCCAATAATCAGCTGCTGGAGCAGATGAGTGCCATGCTCCGTGATACGTTCGGTTTACAGCCGAAGACCGGGACTGGAATCAAATACAGGCGCCCTTACCCCGAGTGGTACGACCGAGTGACATTGCCGCCCAGGTATCGCTTACCCGACTTCTCCAAGTTCAGTGGGCAGGACGACATTACCACCATGGAGCACATCAGCCGTTACCTGACCCAGCTCGGCGAAGCTTCGTATGAGGTAGCTCACAGGGTCCGGCTCTTTCCGCTATCATTGACAGGGTCAGCGTTTAGCTGGTTTGCATCTATGGAGCCTGGCTCGATTCAAGGCTGGGAAGATCTGGAGACTACATTCCATAATTACTTCTTCTCCGGCACTGGGGAGAAAGACATCACAGATCTCACCAACATGCGTCAAAAGCCGAATGAACTTGGATCGGCTTTCATCAAGCGGTTCAGGGAGACCAGGAACATGTGTTACTCTTTGAACCTGAACGACAAGCAGCTCGCCAAGATAGTGGTCAGTGGGTTGCTCCCACATGTCCAAGAGAAGCTTGTGGACACTAACTTCAACAGCATCAGCGAGGTGATGCAAAGGGTGGCCGCATTAGAACAGCAGGCCCAGAGTTTCAAGAAGGAATCAAAATACAAGCAGGCCTATGTCTGTGATTCCGACTCAGAGGATGGAGAGAATGAAGAAGTGGCTGCTGTTGAGCTTAAATGGGGAACAAAGCCCATGGCCGTACCGAAGGGTTGGAGCACGGAAGATCAATATGACTTTGACACGCGCAAGCTGGACAAACTCTTCGACCTATTAGTCAGTGCAGGCCACATCACCTTCCCAGTTGATTACGTCAAACCATCTCCTGAAGATTTGCAGGGAAAACCGTTCTGTCAGTACCACGGCCTCACCTCACACTCCACAAACAATTACCGCAATTTCAAAGCAGCAATCCAGAATGCTATTAGACAGCGGTTTGTTGAAATTTGAGGCTCCTCCCAAGGGAAAGATGAAGATCGACATATTCCCATTCCCGAAAGGGCAGAACATGGTCCAGATCGCGAATCCTCTGACTAAAGTAAAGGTATTAACCTCCGAACGGGCCAGGAAGAACTCCTCAGTTGATACCGATGCACAAATCACAGCTGAGGAGCTGGCGCTGATCAAAGGAAGGAGGGAGCAGAATCAGAGGCAGCCGGAGCAGGGAGAATCCAGTGGCACCAAGAGCAGGAGGCCCACACACCAGCACCTTCTGAACAAGTGGCGGTGACAGAAAGAGAAAGATCATCAGAGGCGGCTGCAGCGCGAAGAAGAGGAGTACCGCAGGTGGCTTCGCGAAGAAGAAGAGGCGCGCTATCATGAAGAAATGACCCGCCACCGGGAAGGTGAGGAGGATCATTGGCATTGCCCATTCTTCCGACATTGTTGGAATGAAGGCCTGAGACTGCCAACGCTGCGCAACTGTCCAGAATGCAGCGATCAGTACCGAGAGTACAAGCAGTCCCAGGTCAACCGCCGGTCTGTGCATCAGAGGCTGGGGAGCCCCCACAGCCCGCGGGATCGGCGTGAAAAAAGGGACTCGCACGATCGGCTTGATGAAGCGGTAGTTGAACGCCGACAGCCGGTTTGGCAAGAGAATCAGTGGTGCCCAAGGGATCTAACTAGGAGCCAAAGGCGCCGGGTGCAGCGGCTCAGAAACAGAGAGCTCCAAGCTGAGGGACGTGCCAAACAGGTATGGCGCGAGAAGCCTCCACAAAATAATGGAAAGGCTGTAGCCGATGCATAGATGGTGTTCGCGCTGCCTGCAGAGTTCAGAGCCAAGAAGTATGATATCGAGTCCGACTCAGACGATTCGGGATCAGAAGACGGAGTGGCCAAGTTAGTGCTCGCACAGCAAGCTACTTTTGATAAGCCAGCCAAGAATCGACATTTGAAGGCCCTCTATCTCAAAGGTTATGTCGACGGCATGCCCATGATGAAGATGTTGGTGGACGGTGGTGCCACTGTCAATCTCATGCCCTACACTACATTCCGCAAGCTAGGCAAAGGTCCCGATGATCTAATAGAAACTGATCTGATGCTCAAGGATTTCGGGGCAATTCTTCCAACACTCGGGGGGCAATCAACATCGAGCTAATAGTGGGGAAGAAGACACTGCTTACCACCTTTTTCGTGATCGACAGTAAGGGTGCCTACAGCTTGCTACTCGGACGCGACTGGATTCATGCCAACTGCTGCGTGCCATCGACCATGCATCAGTGCCTCATTCAGTGGCATGGCGATGAGGTCGAAGTGATCCCGGCCGATGACTCGGTCAGCGTGGCGACGGCAGATGCCACATACTGGGAAGCTGGGTATCATGACTGTTTCTCTGGCAAGACTTGGGAAGGAGGCTCCATCAAGTTCAGTGATGAGAGTCAACAGCCGATCAGGGCAATCGGCTCTGAGTCTTTTTATTAAATGGAGAATCCGATTGACGGCACAGAAGGTAAGTTGGGGCAAGGATTCACGTCGGCCGACAAGCTCGAAGAAGTGGATGTTGGACCCAGCGACAGACCAAGGCCGACGTTTATTGCCGCCAATTTAGACCCAGAGTTCAGGCAGGAGCTGGTTCAATTATTGAAAGGGTACAAAGATTGTTTCGCCTGGGAATATTATGAAATGCCTGGATTGGACAAATCTATTGTTGAGCACAGGCTACTTATTAAGCCAGGGTTTCGGCCACACAAGCAGCCTCCACGTCGTTTTAGAGAGGATGCTCTACCTGACATTAAGGCTGAAATCACGAGGCTGTTAGAAGCCAAGTTCATTCGAGCTTGCCGATATGCCGAGTGGATATCGAACATCGTCCCTGTGTATAAGAAAAATGGTAAATTGCGAGTCTGTATTGATTTCAGGGATTTGAATAGAGCTACACCGATGGATGACTACCCTATGCCAATAGCCGATATGTTGGTAGACTCGGCTGCTGGGCACCAAGTTATTAGCTTCATGGATGGTAATGCTGGTTATAATCAAATTTTTATGGCTGATGAAGACATCCCGAAGACCGCCTTCAGGTGCCCTGGTGCGCTTGGTTTGTTTGAATGGGTGGTCATGACGTTTGGATTAAAGAATGCCGGTGCAACCTATCAGAGAGCTATGAATTATATATTTCACAAGTTGATCGGCAAGGTCGTTGAAATTTATATAGATGATGTGGTGGTGAAATCCAAAAGCAATAAAGATCACCTGGCCGATTTGAGAACCACTTTGGAGTGCACAAGGCGACATGGTCTGAAGATGAATCCTAACAAGTGTGCGTTTGGCGTGTCAGCTGGCGAATTTCTGGGATTCATGGTCCACCGCAAAGGGATAGAGATCGGCAGCAAGAGTAGGAAGGCGATCGATGAACTCGTACCTCCAACCAACAAGAAGGAATTGCAGTCTTTACTTGGTAAGGTTAACTTTATCAGAAGGTTCATTGCCAACTTATCAGAGAAGGTGCTGCCGTTCTCACCATTGTTGAAGTTCAAGAATGATCAAGAGTTCAAATGGGGTGACGTGCAACAGAAGGCTTTTGATGAGATCAGAGAATACATGAAGACTCCTCCTGTCTTAGTACCGCCACGGGTAGGGAAGCCTTTTAAGTTGTACGTGATGGCTGAAAGCCATACCATTGGGTCAGCCCTTTTTCAAGAGTTTGAAGGGAAAGAGAGAGCAATCTTCTACCTGAGCAGGCGGCTCCTTGACCCTGAGACAAGATACACACCGACCGAGAAGTTGTGCTTGTGCCTATTCTACTCATGCACCAAGTTGGGGCACTACTTGCTTGCCTCGGAGTGTGTGGTGGTGTCCAAGGAGGATGTCATCAAGCACATGCTTTCGATGCCTATTTTAAATGGTCGGATAGGCAAATGGATCCTGGCACTTTCAGAGTTTGACTTGAGGTTCGAATCGGCTAAGGCGGTCAAAGGGCAGGCGATAGCCGATTTCATTACACAGCATCACGGAGGATCGGTTAATGTAGCGGATATAGCGCCATGGACTATGTTTTTCGACGGTTCTTCGTGCAAGCAAGGTGGTGGCGCCGGAGTAGTGCTCATCTCACCGCGAGGTCTGCGTTTTGAGTATGCTTTCCAGATAGGGCCGATTGTCACAAACAATCAGGCTGAATATGAAGCCGCATGGAAAGGTTTTCAGCTTCTGCATGAAGCAAAAGCCGATGCAGTTGAAGTATTTGGCGATTCACAACTAGTCATCAACCAATTGCTCGGTTTGTATGAGTGTAAAGACGAGATACTCAGAGGCTACTGTGATCAGTGCCAGGCTCTCATCAAGAAGTTCATGACGGTATCTCTCTGTCACATCCCTAGGGCCCAGAACCAGGAAGCTAATCGGCTAGCGCAGAACGCGTCGGGTTATCGGCCGATGCAGGAGATTTGTAACAGCGAGCAATCAGCTGATGACTGGAGGGGCGAGATAGCAGGTTACCTGGCAAATCCTTCACAACAGGTCAGCAGAAAGCTAAGATACAAAGCCGCCAAGTACGTGTTGTTGGATGGTCAGTTGTATTACAAGACTGTTGAAGGAGTGATGCTCAAATGCCTGGGGGCAGAAGAATCAGTAAAGCTGATGAGCGAAGTACATGATGGAGTCTGCGGTGCACATCAATCAGCTCACAAGATGAAGTAGATCATCAGGAGGACTGGTTACTATTGGCCTACGATGCTAGAAGATTGTTTCAAATATTATAAAGGGCGTCAAGAATGCCAAAAGTTTGGAAATATACAAAAGTCTCCAGCTTCTGCTATGAATCCTATAATTAAACCATGGCCGTTTAGGGGATGGGGTATTGATCTAATCGGCCAAATCTACCCACCATCAAGCAAGGGTCACAAATGGATCCTAGTGGCGACTGATTACTTCACCAAGTGGGTAGAAGCCGTTCCTTTGAGGAGCGCCACTTCAGCTGACGTGATCAAATTTGTGAAGGAGCATATTATTTACAGGTTCGGCATACCTCAGACGATCACAACCGATCAGGGGACAATGTTCACTTCAGAGGAGTTTATGACCTTTGCTGACGACATGGGCATCAAGATTTATAATTCATCGCCGTACTACGCCCAAGCCAATGGACAAGCAGAAGCCTCCAATAAAATTTTGATCAAGGTCATCAAGAAAAAGATTGAGCAGAACCCCAGAAAATGGTATTTGCATTTGAGCGAGGCACTGTGGGCATATCGCATGGCACAGCATGGATCGATCAAGGCTTCACCTTATGAGCTAGTCTATGGACACGCTGTTGTCTTGCCATAGGAGATTCAGTCTGAGACACGGCGTGTCACGTTGCAAAACAAGCTTACGGCTGATGAATACAAAGACATTATGATGGACAGTTTAGAAGATTTGCACTGTCATCGGCTTAGGGCTTTGGAATATATTGAAAAGAATATGGTACGGGTGGCCAAGTATTACAACACGTAGGTAAGGAGCAAGAGCTTCACCTGAATCAGAGCTAGTATGGAAAGTCATTCTACCTATTGGTACCAAAGATAGCTGATTCGGTAAATGGTCGCCAAACTGGGAAGGCCTGTATCGCGTGGTGGAATGCGCTCCGGGTAATGCTTATATCCTTGAAGACTTGGAAGGACAGAGACTCGCCAGAGCCATCAACAGGAAGCATCTGAAGAAATACTACCCTAGCATCCCAGTTGGGGGATAATAGCCGATTCATGTGAATCTGGCTCTAACAACTGATGCCGTGCAGGCGGGTCGTCTTCAGGACGAAAAATGGCCGACATCGTACTAACGAGTCGCCCTTAGCAAAAAAAAAATATATACAGTTTTGCAAATTGGATTGTTTCGGGCATAGCAAGTTTAGAAGTATCATATACATCAGAATGCCTAATACAATCTAGTTTGGGTTATTAACACTGTCCCGGATCATGTCCTCGGCGTCGACGGACACGGAGAGACCGTCGGCATGAGGGGCGAAAGCAGCCATCAGCGTGCCGAACTCCTCCATATCTTGGCCTAGTTGATCTGGGCGGCGGTCAGAGCTCCCGCGGCACCGTGACGGACGCCGCTCATTCGCCACCTGGTGAACGCGGTGGTGCACATCCGCAAGCTGCTCCACCTGCGTTTGCCCCCGTGCGCGGAGGACGTCGGTGACGTTCGCTACAGCCACGCGCAGTTCGTGCAGCTGCGTCGTCAGAGCTGCATAAGCAAGGAAAGTCAGTGATTGGGAGCACGCCGTGCACATAGTTGGACAAAGCAAGAGAGTACCCGCCATGGTGGCCTGCGACTCCGCGAGGTTGGCCCGCGCCTCCGTCAAATCAATACTGGCGACAACAAGCGCGACGGCTTGGTCCTCGTTCTCCTTATCCAGCCAGCCGGCCTCTTTGGTAGCCTCGGAGTAGAGGTTGCGATACCGCACCATCTCATGGTGGAAGTGGCGGCCATGGGCGGCGGTGTAGGAGTCGCGGGAACTCGAAGATGATTTCGAGTTCGATTCCGCTCCGGAGGTGGTGCTGTGAGCTGGAGCGTGAGGGAGGTTCGGTTGTGGTGCTGCGCGACGCACCGAGGAACTAGCGCCGATTGGTGCACCGGAAGGAAGATGGAGCGGAAAACGTTGGCTGAAAGGGATCGTCAGATCAGGCACCCAGACTTAGCCAGATTCAAAGATCGACGAAAAGGGAGAATAAGATACCTACTATGGGCTCCCCGTCCACTGACTTGCATCATACGCCCTGATTGGAGCCCTTACAGGAGCAGAGGGCCCGGCGGCATCACCAGCGGCGGGAGTTTCCGGGGTTGCTGTCCCGGTTGCAGGAACGACGTCACCATCCGCCGGGGCTGCCCGAGGAAGATCAGCGCCAGGGGCAGGGTTGTTCAGGCCGGCTAAAGAGCTAGCAATGCCGCTGACGAGAGATGGTTGGTGACTGCAGAAACGGATCAAATCAGATGGAAACAGCGAGGAGATGGTAGGCTGACGGTTGAATTTACCCCAAAGTCTGCTCGATTCGGGCGACGCTGGCCCAGATGCGGTGGATACTCCGTTCCATCTCATCGCCGTCGACGGGCTCAGATGCCGGGCGCTTCCCATGGTTTCCATCGCCGGCCATGGTCGTAAACAAGGATTGAGAGCGGAAGCGAATTGGATACAAGGAGGTGGCCGGGAGAGTTGGTCGGCGAGACGGATACTATGGCGTGTGATATTGTCTCAAGCCTACCAACTATTTATAAAACAACACGGGCACCGAGGCAGGTTTCTTTGGGAAGTGAGACGGCACGGCGGATTTTAGGTTGCAGTTAATCCGCGTTTCTTGAATCCGGAACAGTTACCAAATCGGGGAGACGAAGCGCCGCCATCAATGGTCATACACCGATCGGCTTTTTGGGTCAGGCTGTTTAGCCGATCCTATTGTGAGTACCCACAAGCCGATTCGTGATGAATCTGGCTGAGGGGTTAGTTCTGAAGGAAAGCCGAACGGAGCCGATGCTAAGAAGCAGATCCGAAAGCCGATGCGTATATAGAACGGATCAGGCTGGGTAATCGATTCTAAGACACAATGCAAGCCTGAGAGCCAATTCGTATGCAGCAAAAAGTCAGTCAACATCTTTATCGGCCTAGAATGAAGGGACGTACAGATGCGAAGAAATAATGGCGAATAAGACCTTTGAGTAAGACATAAACGGCGTTAAACTATGTCTTCTATTAATCGGATACTATTCAACGATGGACTTGCATACAGAAGTGTGGAAATATGGTGAGAATATTGCTTATATTTCAAGGATTAAAGGAAGAAGACCTAGACGCACTATGGCTGCTAGTGAGTCTCTCTGCACAAGGAAGACCATCGGATCATAGTTCGAAGCATGAAGAAATCATACTCCGAACTAGGGGGGCATGTGTTAACACCAAATTTTGGGCTGGGAGCCGATAGCCGATGCTAGAAGCTGATAGCCGATACCGAAGGAAGATAGCCGATTTCGGAAGCAGATTCCGTCCAGCAGAAGGAAGGAGAATAGCCGATTGAACGGTGAATCGGTTATCGGGCGAAGGTGACAAAAGGCGTGCAGCGTCGGTATTGGTGACGTCATCTAGAGTCTGCACCGCCAAGATGCGATCACGATCGGAGTCCATTATGAAAGGGAAGATGTGATTCCAAGTTACCTTAGATATAGGATAGTTTGTTAGTTTCCTTATCTATTGATGAGTTGTGATTCGACTAGGACTCTATCTACGCTCAGGGTATAAATATAAGCCCTCAACCATTGTAAAAGAACAACAACATCAATACAACACAACTTTCGGCTCCGGCCAAACAAACCCTAGAGTCAGTCGACTCCGGACTAGTTACTTCATCCAGGCTGGGTGTCATCCGGTGGACGCAGGCTTGCTTGTAAGTATCGTCAACCCCCTGTTAAACTATGTCTTTTTAGCGTCATCCGGTGGACGTGGAAGCATGGCGGACCAGGGTCCTTGCTAAGCTTTGTTTCTTTGGCGTCATCCGGTGGACGTGGGAAGCACAGTGAGTCAAGGATGATTCACGCTGGTTTACCCAATCAATCTGTGTTAACCGTCATCCGGTGGACGAGATGCAGATTAGGACGGTTTTCACGCGCGGATTAGTTATCGATTCGTGTTTGTTTGCTTGATTAATCTATTAGTTAACGTCATCCGATGGACAGGCTATAGATTAAGACAGTTTGCATGCATGGATTAGTTATCGGCTCTAGTTAAATTTGGCAGTTTAGCTAGATTCATTAAGTTACCGATGTTACTTATGTTTATTGTTTATTATTTAAAGCAATCATCAATTTGCCCGTCTTGATCCATATACGTCGGCTTATGTCTAATAGATCTATATGTTCAACGAATTATGTTTGCCATTCGTTTTATATTGATAAGGTAGAATGTTTTGCACCAACCGGTTGTATTTTGGATCTAGATTAGATACGGATCGCACTCAAGTAATAAAATAAACATTGTCTAGATTCAAGGGTTAACGGATCTAAGTTGCAACTTCATCATGACTGCCTCGATCCGCTCGATCTCCACTGTTGCAAGATTGTGATTTAGATCTATTAGCCGGAGAGTTGAAACATTGTTTGCTTTATAGGCTTGTATGTTGCTCGTATACACTAAATCGGCTGAAATAGCCGATTTCTTCTTGTTCTACACTAAGTACATCTTATGATCATGTTAGCCTTGCTGTGACTACATCTTTTATAGCATATTTCCGTATAATGCAAGTGTATGTCATTGAATTCATGTCTGAATCGGTTAACTTGAGTTATAATGCATGTTTCGCTACAATCGGTTCATAACATGACGGAATCGGCTTTCTAGTCGATCTCCCATTACATCGGCTCTTCGAAGCCATACAGTTGGAACTACCTGGACATACCGGTTAGTTCCGCCCTGTGATTACTGATTACTATCTTTTTCCTTGTCAATTGCAGGTCAAATTGACTGGCACGCTTGGGTGTTACTGACACTCTCAGACCAGGGTCCGAAGCTAGCTGGATCTGCGAGAGCTTCACTGCCTCAAGGATCAGTTTTCGGCTTCGCTGGTGTGTTGGGCTTAGGAACCACTTTTTGCGCCAACAAGATCTTGACCAGATCGCTCCAGTCGAAGATCATCCGCGGGGGAAGATGCTCCAGCCAGGCTCGTGCTGAGTCGGCCAAGAACAAGGGTAAGTTGCGGATGATGATGAGGCTATCCTGCGCGCCGCCAAGCTGGCACGCAAGACGATAATCCACAAGCCAAAGCTCAGGGTTGGTTTCCCCCGAGTACTTGGCAATGTTTGCCGGTTGTCGAAACCGGGGTGAGAACTTGGCCCTCCGGATAGCTTCGTTGAAGACGCGAGGACCCGGTGGCTCGGGTGAGGGTGCACGGTCCCTCGTCGGAGTCATAACGTCCTCCCCGGTGGACATTGTAGCCACGTGCGGCCCCGTCGGTCTTTTGTCGACCGCGGGGCTGGAGAATGGCACGAACGTCAACGTTCTTGCCAAGCCACTGGTGGACTGAGGGGCCCTCGGTGCTTCGAGCTGCACCGAGGCCTCTCATTCATGGCGCGTGGTGGCGCCACGGTGGCGTTCCTCGGCACCTCGGTGCCAGGATGCCGTGCTGGAGGGCTCAGGCATGCTCCGGAGGAGCATCGCAGCCTCCGCGAGCTTCCGGCTCACCCGTGGTTCTGGCACAGGTGTCTTAGGCCCTGTCATCGATGACGATGCGGGCCTGGACATCGCAGGCTCGGCGTCGCTCTGCTCCGCCATCTCCCCACCTCTCCTCGTGCTCTAGGGCAGCTCGGAGTTGGGCGAGGCGCAAGCGATCCTTGTCCATCTGGGCTTCGAGCTCCTGAAGTTGCTCAAGCTCCGGAGAACGATGGAGTGGGCGGGACATTCCAGCCCCCGGGTCCTTCGAAGGCGTGGGACCAGGGGCTGGTGGAGGCGGTGTGTGCGGCTGTGCCTGCTCCGCCAGTGCGTCTTCCTCCTCCTCCGAGTGGACTATTGACGGTAGTCATTACTCATTTTTACCCATCAAATAAACATGAATCAAGGGCATAAAACAATACACAAGATAGTTATAGGGTTTGATTCTAACAAGTTTCACGAGTTTTGGTGTTCTCACTTGTTTTACAGGGTATAAAAGGATATTCAATTTTTCACCAATTAAAAGTATCTCAAATGAGGAATTGGATTTCACCATTGCATAGAGCTCGTCGAGACGATCGAAACGGACCTATGGTTTGCTATTTTTGGGATCCGGAATAAAGAGATATGGATTTTACAAACACTGGAAGATTCTAGAACCTGAGTTACCGGATTAATTAAAGGCTGCGGGATTAATTGGGCCTAAATCAGAATTTGGCCCATTAAAGCCTATGTGCACATGGTGAAAAGGCTTAGTACCATATTGTTTGCCCAAGGTGGAGGGGAGGCCAGGCGCCCCTATATATACAGCCTCAGGGACCCCTAGGCTTCAATCCCTTTCATTATTATAATTCATATTCTCTAGTTAGCGATTGGATGAAGATGTGTCCATTGAAGGATAACCTCTCTCCAATATAGTAGATTAGTTCTAGTTGAGAGTTAGGGGGAGCGGAGCCATGCTTCGATTCTGGAGAAGTCTTCAGGGGTCTGATATATCTTTGTATCTCATCTTTGTAAGACTTATACTTTTATATATATATCTTCTCTATTTACTTATATGCTTTATTATGTGATTGGTTAATATAGTTGTTATACTTTGGCATAGGATCTCCGTTTGTATTGAGTGCTCTAGCTATCACGTGTGATTAGAGTAGTATTTATTGGTGTAGACGTGGTGTCTAGACTAGTGTTTACCTGAGATTGAGCCCAATTCTTATGGTTAGTTGTGATAGCTCCAGAGGTGACAGCTTTGTCAGTCTTCGTATTCCACCACGTCGGAGTTGGTGTTTCGTAGAGCTTTTTGGCAGCCTTCTCCCGATTACTCCTTCCCAGTCTATTCGAGAATCGGAAAGGTACTGTTGCTCTAAAGTGTTATTGTGTGATTGCTTCACCTACCTATCCTTTAGTTATCTTAGAACCCAAGTAATAGAGAAGTATTTAGGAACCTGTAACACCCCAAATTTTGCTAATTTTGAAGTAGTCTTAAATTGATTTAATTTTGTATTTTTGTGTTCATAAAAACATAGGGAAATTAAAAAAATTCTATTAAGTTAAAATTCAATTAAGGTTTAGTAACATGTTTGTGTACTCATGCTCTTGCATATGATTTATTTTGGTTAAGTGCTATTTGCCAAAACTCAAAATGATTAAAAATCACTTGTAAATGACTTTATAATTTGAGTGAATAAAGTTTTAAAATGCGTTTAGTACAACGATCTTCCTTGCGGCTTGTCTCTGTCCCTTTGTATAATCAAACTTCTTATTTCCCAACTCAGATCCTTCAGTCAGAGTTTATCAGAACCTTTTCTTCAGCTCCAAATTACTCTTTTGTCCTCAACATTCATCAATTTCTCTCCAAAAACTTCCCGGTAATTTTTCGGCTTTTTCGGGACCTTTTGTCAATTTATCTTGAGTAAAATCTAATTTTTAGATGCTCTAAAATATATTTTCGAGAGCTCTAAATAATTTATTTGGGTTCATCATGTTCCAAAATGTCCCCGAAAATTTTTCCATAATTTTCAAAGCCTTCGTAATATTTTTCAGGGCCAAAATATCATTTTTAGACTCTTTTGGAATTATTTTGTTCCGGATATCTAATGATTCTGAAAATAATTAATATTAACCCTAAACCACCTGTGGCCAAGCCTTTTTACTGTTCCAATACTAGATGGATCAAGGCCCGTGCAATCATCCCTCTCATTGATCCTTGTCCATCTGTTATTTTGTTCTGTTCCTTGTGCCTATGCTTAATGTGATGACGACATCATCACAAGGTAGATATGCAGGCCAATGCTGCTAAGCATAGAGCAATTTTGGTACGTCACGCAAGCTAAGGACACCGATTTCATTACTGTACGTCTCCGACTGCCATCTATAAATAACGAGCTCCTGCCCTAGTCTCTCCTTGAGCCGCCGCCATCCGTCTATGCCCTGCTGCCGGTCGCCGGTGTTCCTTGCGGGGAAGGAAGCCAAAACCATCTGGAGCTCCGAATTCACCGAAGCCGCACGTAACCTACAGCCCATCATACACGAAGGATTCCCGATCTGCAATCTCCAGTTGACGCCACTGGAGCCTCGCCGCCGTTCCTGACCAGTTGTCGATCCCCCGCATCAACGTCCTCGCCATGCTATGTTCATACCGGCGGTGCATGTACATCTTCAGCTAGCAAGTTGCCGAGGTTATTGTCGGGCGCATCGACGACTGCTAACAGTTCGTCCTGCCCTCGATGTTGCTGCTGCCGAACCACACGGTACCTTATTCATCTCCACTTTTGTCCCGTGCAAATGTGCATGTGAATTCCGATCATCGTTGGTGTTCCATCTATTTCCTGACTGCATGCCTTTGTCAAGCTGCCAAGATGGTCATATGCACCAGTCCATCTGTGTCCAGCCTTGAAGAGCAACAAGCCGGGCATCCTGCTGTTCCTCGCTGCTACCACTTTTGCAAGCTCGAAGCCATCTCAGCAAGCTGCTGCAACTGCAAGTTGATCCTCCTGTCCATGCAAATCAAGCAAGCTAACTTGTGAAGCATATACAAACGTGCACCATGATTAACTGAAGGTCAGCGGCCAGATTTGTCCTTGTTACATTATTCTATTGATAAGTCCTGCATTGGTGTCAGGATTAAGTCATCCTTGCATAATAAACTTCACTGTTTATTTCTCAACTCCACAGATGCCAATTTGCATATTCTATTCCGTTACTACTTGAACCATCCATCGAACCTGACCTCGTGACCTGCCATGTTTTCTTTCGTTTAATTTGCTCTGAGTTAGTAGCAACGTGACCTATGTTTATAATACTGAATAGTAATTTTGGTATTTTTAAAATTCGAGTTCATATTATAATAATTATTTTTCGATAGTGAATATTCAGAAAATTATAACTTACACGTTTTAAATCCGTTTTTCGTGATCTTTATATCGATGTGATCGCAAGAACGAGTACAATAGTTTTATACCATTTTCAAAAAGTTTTTATTCTGTTGGTATACTGTTCTAATTATTATCTCTTATTTGCTTCGTGTATGTTTGTTCGAATGTTTGTTGATGTGTCGATCGATCGTGATTATACCGTGAGAAGTACGTGGACGATCAAGAGTACTTCTACGATCAAGACCAGCAAGAGTATTTTGATCAAGGCAAGTATAACATGGACCATCCTTGATGTCCTATTCACAATAAGTTCATAATTCAGATGCATGTGTCCAGCTTGACAACTTTAGAGATTATAACATAGATTTGCTATCTTGACTTCTTGTTCACATATTGGGTTATGCATTGGGTAGCTTTTGCTAGTGCTTTATTAATGCCAATGATCTTGTGATATGATTAATAGATTGTGTAATGAACATTTAATATAATTTTTATTCCTGTAGATCCTTAGGGGTGAGAGTATTGCCTCTAGTTTCTCTCCATAGGATTTCTGTAAATGCTTAATCCAGGACATACGTACAGCTATGAGGGCTATATGGTTCTGGCTTTAGTTATTTAAAGGACCTTTTCTACCTTGTTAGAGGTTACCCAGAGGGGCGCAGTTGGGGGTTTGCCACCTTAGGTGTAGTATGTAACAGAACCGACCAATTTATACGAGCACAAGTACAGCGACAGCTGTTTTCCCAGCTATCAAGCCACACTTGAACCAATATAAACTCGGTAGTCCGTGAAATCTCGAAGGATTTCAAACTTTTACACAACACTTACCCAAGGATCATAGAAACTCAGCAGCACACATACACATGATACATAGATTCGCACATAGTTCAATTACATCAGAGTACAAGATAGACTTTACATAAAAGTTTAGTTACGGAAACGAAATAAGTTTACACACACTTAAGTTCATCATACAGTGACAAGTGTCGACCAGTTACAGCAACATAGATAAGATAGATAACATGACCTTGCCCAAGGTCTAGTCTTCCTCTCCTGAAGGATAGAAGTAACTCTTTTAGACAACAAAGTATCCCTCCTGCAACATTGGGAATAAAACCCTGAGTACTCAAATGTACTCAGCTAGACTTACCCGACAGGAAGTAAATAAAAAGACTCTCAAGGATATGCAAGGCTTATTTGGTGGAGCTCAGGAGATAGCATCATTTTTGCATAAAAAGCATTACCACAATAATTCCTCAACTTATCAATTTTAGACATTGTTCAGCTGCGATTTCAGTTCAGCTATTATAGCTAAGGTTTGCAGCTATACTAAGCAATCACTTGATATTATAGCAATCAATAAACCATAGCGATTTCTGATATCCACAGATATCTTTCTCATCTCACCAATAATCACGTTCAAGTTGTTAACCTCTACCTCACCAGAAGATCAGTTCAGTTTCTCACTAACCAGGAGAGATGTCGATTCGAATCGATTGTACCAGCTGGCAAACATGCCAATCACAAACCCTGTCAACCAGACCAGTGGCTTCTTGGGTCACCGTTAGATATTTCTGAGTCATATTATATCACGAGCTTGGCGGGGGCCATATTCTCGGAGACAAACCCACTCACAGGAAGTACAGGTCCCTGACCTGACTATGGCAAAATGGTGTCTCCGCACATCCTTCATACCTTCAGAGTATGTCTATCCATGTCACACCAATTCTCGGCTCAGAAAGAACAACTCGGCTTCATGGTCAGAATGACTTATCTGGCCAGGTATGTGACGACGTCCTTCAATCTCAACTAATGTCTGGTAGCCTCAGTCCTAGTCGGCCACAAGCAGCACCAAAGACAGCATGACCTCAACCATGTCATGCGACTCCCCGCTACCTAGCCTTGATTCTCTCATTATCATTGTGGCATGGTGGCAGATATAGTCAACCATGTAAAATCCATCCCCATCAGCAATAGTCACCACCTATACTCACGAAGGACAGGAAATCCCTCTACTTCTACCGATCTAAGCATGGCTAAGTATAAGATCGAACCCATCCCTTGTCTAGTAATAGTACCAGGATCATATGTAGAGTGGACAAGGTAATTATGCAACAACGGTATCAACCAACTCCTATGCTTAAGTGCACAATCATACGATTTAAGAAAGACCGGTGCATTTATAAAAAGAGATAAGGTGGAGGCTTAGGGATGCTCCGGGGCTTGCCTGGAATCCGACACAGAGTCAATGTTTGTTAGATGACACTCGCTCGACGAGTATCTCCCATCCAAGCACTCGATTAGTCCTTCCATCTTCGTGATTAGCCCACCACACCGTCTTGTGATTAGTTCCATCATCATGTCCATCACTCCATGTGTTCATCTATCGTACCTAAATGAGATGCGCAATGCACATGTATGAATAAAAGGAAGTAATACAAGGCATGTTAATCTACCATCACTGAACCATAAGCTAACAATCACACCAAGCAAAGCAAAGTCAAAGCAATCATAATCCCACACATGCAGTTTATGGGCAGCAGGACAGCAAGCATAAGATTTAGCCATAACTCAAGCCATACACATCCAACCAGGGTGATATAAGCCTTTCTGAAAATCTATTGAAATTCTCTACAACTTTGCTATTATCATCTTAAGATGATTCAATAATATAAAGGTCAAATAACACAAAGAAGGAAGCTCTGTCCAGATTTGGACAGATTCTGTCCTCACACTTCAAACAATCATAACTACGGATCTAGACCATCAAAAGGGATGATTCCAGACAATTTGGAAAGCCAATGAAATCTACTACACCTTCTTTATTATGACCAAGAGGTGATTCAAAGCATAAATTGGTCAAACAAAGCAAACATTCAGGTCTGCACCGAAAACAGGCAAAACCTGATAGCAGACTTCTAACTTCTATAACTCTAAAACTATCGGGTCTACAATTCATGAAATTCTAGGACAAGTAAGTAAATGAAGTTAACTACAACTTTTGTATATAATACATTTACATGCAACATCATTTTAATGGAGAAAACACCACAACAACAGGGACTACACAAGCAGCCATTTTCAGCAGGAATATAATTAAGTTATTTGTTTGCTTTTAAATCAATGACACACATATATAAGCTAATTAATTAACTCCAACTATCATAAACATGATCATATAAGATTCATCTCAGACCAAAGAATATCAAGGCATCACAAGAAACATGCATGCATTCATTTGTCTTTAATTATTCACTGACTATTGCATAAAAACCCGTTATTTAATTATTTAAGTTATACGGTAAACATCTCAAATGGAGTTGATATTTTCATGAGAGCTAAATAAATATAAATCACGACCAATGTACAATTTCACATGCTCAGGTTCCATAATTTAATTCTTACAAAATACGCAAATTTGTAATGCAATAAAGCATTGGAGAGCAAATTAAATATGAAACTCAAGATTTTCTGAAACAACATGACCATATTATTGATTCTCTGGCTAACACAATATCATACAAAGGTAGTGGAACACCATGTTCCATTTTTACCACAATATATTATTTATAATGTATTTAAATCTACTTAATATGCACCAAAGAAGATAAATCAACAACTCAGTCATACATGCACCATAAATCATGAAATTTTAACCATACATTACCCATCATACAGAGAGTCTACAATTAAATTTGCATGCCATTTAGAGCAATATAACTTTAGATACAAAAATAACAAGCAATTCAACCATTTATTTCCTATTTAAAAAGATTAATGTGAAACACCTTGAAAACAGTAAACAACATATATGTTTTATATTTTTATGACCTAGTGCATGTCATTAGAAGCCTAACAAAATTGTAACCACTAGTTTTGCACTCCTAAAACTCAAGATATGAATGAAAGCAAGTTAAATTCATTTCCAAACCACTTTTTCAAAATTATTTCTACAGCACAATAACACAAATAACATAGCATGCATTATAGATCTAGCACGCAGAGCACTTCATGAGGAAACTAAAAAAACAAGCCTCATCATTTTTGGAGCTCCCAAACACTAGATATTGATTTTACAAGTAATAGCACGAAATCTGAAATGAAAACAGAATAACACATTCAACCTCTGATCTTGCTAGATCCACACGGATGGTGCACCCAGCTCGGCCTCCAGTGAAGTTGACACGCGGGACCCGCTGACCACTTGACCTCACCTGTCATACACAGAGCAAAACGCATACAGGGAATTCCCTTCTTCTTCCTCTGGTCAGAAAACAGAGAGAGAGAGGGGGAGATCGAGAGGCAGAGGGAGGGGCTCGGCCCTGCCGTGACCGGCTCCGGCCGACGGGATCCCACAGCAGGGCGGCCGCTGGTGGCCTGAAGGGCTAGACAGCCGGCCAGCTGTGACTGGGAGAGGCCAGGTGCTGCCCAGCAGCGAGCAGCAGAGCCACGGTGGGTTCAGGCCCGCTTGTGGCCGCGCTGGAGGCCGATGGACGACCCTGGCTGGTCGGAGGCGGCGGAGGGGAGCCAGAGGTGACTGCGCTCGGCGCAGCAGGGGCTGTGGCTGGCTACTGCAGGCTGCGATCGGTGTGGCCTTGGCCATGGTGGCCAGAGCTGGGCTCGAGCTGCAGGGAACGAAGGAGAGGGAGCAGCGAGTGAAGTAGAGAGTGGAAACGGAATGGGAGTGAATGAGGGAGAGGAGGAGGCTCTGGCGTCGCCTTTGATGGGCAAAGATGAGGACAGGGTATAGCAAGGCGATTGGCCATGGTGGGCGGCCATGGCAGAGCTCCAGCAGTGCACGGTGATCACGTGTTCCCTTTGCAGCATTTTGACGAACACGTGTGGGGTGCTGTCGGGAGCGACTTTGGATCCGTTTTTCAGCGTATTCGGAGGAGATTCTGCTGGGACGATCTGAATCAAAGTTGTAGTCCTCAGTTGGCTCTACAAAGTTGATTAAGGGTGGTTGGTCTTTTGACAAAAGAGTTAGTAGGTAATTAGCTCCAAAACTGATGCTTTCAAGGAGTTAATTACGAACGAAAACCAAATATCCATACTTGTCAAACGACGTCGGATTGCTGCCAATATTTGATATGCTGTGCTTCGACCAATTTTCTTCAACTTTTATTTTTGGTCCAACTTGAGTTGCTTAAGGAAATTTGGAGAACATGGGATGTCAAAGAAATCGGCATGAATTCCATACTTAGAATTATTCTTAGTGCTGAAATCAGATTTCTCTTTCTGACTTGATCTCACTTTTTGAGGCACTTAGAACTTTAATCCCGACTTGGTCCAAAAATAAAATTTGTTGTACCCTAAAACATCTATAAATTTTATTTAAGGTCAAACTTTTTATCTTGCCCATAAATAATATTTCCACTTTGGTCAAAGTAATGCAATTAGAGAGCTCAAAATTGATGTTTAGACCAATTGAGGTATTTTCTGGGCATTTGCTCAACATGAAACCTTCATGAGTTTTGTTGTAGACTTCGTATAGAGTTGTTTGGGCCAGGTTGCAAGGCTTGGTTGACTTTGCATGCTCATTTTCACTTAATCAAGAATATTCCAACAAGCAACTGATTTGTCATTTAAAGTGATTACTCAATTCCAATGCCCATGAAACCTTTCCAACGATCCAGGTAGATGGAGATGAATGTGAGATTGTGATCAAGATCATTTATTGACATTTCTTAGTTGGGTCCACACTCCCTGGCTAGCTCGTGACTAACACCTGGGGTGTTACAGCCTTCCCCCCTTAAAGGAATCTCGTCCCGAGATTCAAAATGTAAAAGCTTTCAAGGGTAGAGAAGCATGTCAGCCCCTTTTTCAAGGCGGTGCTAGTACGAAACTACTTAAAAATTCCATAGCACTCATAGGCAGGGGTGATCACCTCATGGCTCATGAAAATGTATGGACGGCAAAGGTTTGTTGAGTCGTTACTCCAAGATATCATGTACTTCCATTTACCTTGGTGCAAATGCAAGAGAGATCATTAAGGATAGGACAACTTTCTGATCATTCAAGAATTCTTTGTAGTTGACTCTTGTTTGAAGAATTTTCCTTCATTGATTTCTATGAAGCATTGTTACTTTGGGAGGAATCCAAGACAACACAGCTAATTTGGGAGGAACTCAAGACAAGAATGTCCCAATTAGCACTCTTAGTATGAGGGTGTGAATTGGAGTGTCCAAGAGTAGTTTCAGAACATCTGTTTCCCTAGAGGATATAGCATATACCACCATCTTCATGTGGGATGAGATCATAGACGAGGTAGGTATTTGCTGAGCTGAGGAAATTGTTAATCAATATACAAGGTTCACGTCGGTCGACGATGCCAAATTACTGAAGTGCAGAGCGATGGAAAGCTATGTAATGTTCCATGTGTGTAGTTTTCTTTTCTCTGATGGCAACACAGAATTATCTGAATCTGTTGAGTGAACGGCGAATGTGATAGCTAATTCTGTTGGTTCAGTGCTTTGATGACCATTAAAATAAAGAGATCCTTGTCCAAGCAGCAACAATCATTTTGGGTGAGTCTGAGGTGACATCTTTATAACTATTGTTGTAAGAAAAACACTAATAGTAGTAGCCATTTCTAACAAGATCCTTGAAAACAAAACATGTATGCTCTCAGTAAGTATTCCAAGATTTGATTAATTCTTTCTAATTGGCCTGAGGTATGCTATGCTGAAGATAGGATGAACTCTTGATTGATTTCATGATGTACATGGAGTTTTCTTTCACTCAGTTATAGAGGCACAGAGGACATTGAGTGACAAGTGCAGGCGTATAGGTATGTATGGATACAACTCTGTCTCTTCCAAAACACAAGATTCTGGCAGGCATTTATTTGAGGAAGGGTGATTCTTGTAGATGCTTCTGGAAATGAGCTATAAAGTCCAGTTTCACGAGCTGAGGCAATGGACTGAGGTACAACATGTAGTTGCAAGTTTTGTGCAATATGCAACTCTGCATACTCAGTTGCACGATAGTCGGTCCAGACAAACATGAATTGTGCAGATTGATGGGACGGACCACAATTTCCTACATGGAATCAAAATCTTTTTATACACAAGGAAAAACCGATGTGCAAATCCAAACTCATGTCTTCTCATTTGCAGCTGAGAATAAACAACATTGAAGCGGATTGGCAGGTTTAATGAGGTTGGTTGTCAAGAGTGTTTATCCTCAAAGTTAAGTGTTTATTCACAAAGTTTGAGAAGCAGTCCTCTACCAACAACTTGAGTATAACTTTTCTTTGTGATCTGGTTGTAGGTCAACAAAACCAACTTGTTGAACTACTTTTGATAATGGGTAAACCTTCTTATTTTGCATCAGCAATCCAAGATCTTAGGGTTTCCAAATAGAGATCTGAAATATGTTGTTTGACATAATTCAACTTGTCTTCACTTCACACTTCCATGAGTTGAGTGGGTAGAACACCTTGACCGATCAAGAATAAGGGACTAATTACAAATGTCCTTTTTGTTTTTCATCCAAAGGCTTATCAAGCAGGGCACTTGAGTGCACTTACATGTATTATGGCATTGACCACATCTATCGGTGTGTCTTTTGTAGCTCTTCGCTAAGCTGAAACCATAGTTTGCACTATCTGAGTGATTGTCCAAGATGGAATTGGTTTCATTATAGCAGGGTCTTGGAAGTGAGGGTACCACAAACAGTACCAATTGGCTTATAGGTTTCTTGTATAGCATTGTTCTATGAGACATGGCCTTCAAAAATGGGGTTAATTACTTCTTTATACCCACGGGGATATACTTGTTAGCATGAAACAACACTTCTTGATAGAAATCTATTTAACAATTTCAGGCATCCATTTCTTCATGTCAGACAAACTGATCCAATTGGGCAATACATTGCTCACATGAGGGAGCGAATGAACAAACTCCTGCATTTCTTCAGCAGAGGGAACTATCTCATCGAGCAAAAAGTGATATTGGGTCGGTCTTGCTTTTTCCCTCTCACGAGAATTCAAGTACACTTCATTACTTATCTGCAGACTATTCCTCACACTGGGGTAACTAGTTAGTTGTCCCTAAAAAGGCTCTACATCTTCAGCTTCTGTAGCAAATGGTTGCAGATGATATACATGCACATGGTCACCACAGTCAGCAAACATGAAGCAACACATGAGAAGATTGATCTTAACTGTATGATCATCATGCAGACGGACATTGAGCCGAGATGGAAATTTTTGAACTTGTTGGCAACCTATCAGGAACATATCATCAGCAACACGGGAACATGGAGAAGTTGAAACGCGTGGATCCAGGGTTCAAAGCTCACCCTGAATGAGCTAGGCACGGCGCGACGACTGGCGGCGGCGCTCCGGCGAGAACCCGAGGACGACGACACGTGCACAGGGACTTCTAAGGCACTACAGCTAGTGAAGCAGGGTGCAAGCGGTGCACAATGGAGCTAATTAGCTAGCTGTGAGACAGAGAGGGTGGCGGTGGTGCGTGGACGGTGAATTTGATCTCAAACCGAAAACCTCGCCGGCGAGCCGAGAAGGGAGGGAATGAAGAGGAGAGGGCGTGCCGTCGCCTTTAAGCGCCCGGGGAGGAGGGGATAAGGGCGAGCAGCACCCGGGGCCCCCAGCGCCCACTGCTCGACGGCGACAAGGCACTGCCCTGGCCGGACGACGCCGGCGCGCAGCGCGGCGCACGCGCACGAGCACGCCTTGCACAGTGTAGGGCCTAGTACTGTAGCTAAGGGTTTTAGGTCAATAGCTACTCAATCAAATTATTCCATATCTAATTCGAATTAGTGAAAATGTCAAATACAAAAGTTGTGGAAAATTTCATGTATAATATTTTTCCTTTTTGAACCATATTCAAATTCGGCTTAGATTTGAAAATATTCAAAAGGGGATAAAATTTGGATTTAAATTTGATTTGCAATTCAATGAAATTCTTCAAACATTTCTGAATAACTTGAAATTCTATAAACAAAAAAGTTGTTCTATTGGTGGAGCTCTACAACTTTTATTAAGGGCTGTTTGGTCAGATTCTTCATAATTTTTGAAATGGAATTTCAAATTTAATTTTCAAATTACTGTTTTGAGTTTAATTCAAATTTTTACTATATAACTTCAAAATCTCCAAAAATAAAAGTTGTTCCACTTTAAAAGATCCACAACTTTTATTACAGCACCTTAATCAAATTCCTTATAGTTTTTGAATTAGGTTCTGGGAACTAATTAAGGCTTAATTTAAATTTCCTTTTTGATTAAATTTTTTATTTTCACTTAAGGGTTTAATTGCACAATCATTCTCATTCTCAATCAAATCTTCTACAACTAATACGGCTAAAGAGGAGCCAGTTTTTTTGTGCGACTTTTGTTGGGGTCGTCCGTCTGCCTTCTCCTCCTGCGATCCCTCTCCTCCCCGCACTCCTTTCTCCCCGCCCGTCAATCACGCACCGGCAGACATTCGTTTTCGTTTTCCGTCTGCCTCGCACCGTGCAATCTCTCCGCCCGCCTGCAACTCCATGCACGTGCTCCTGCAGGCAGGGGTCGAATCCCAGGAGCAAAAAAAAAAATAACGAAAGCACCTCAAGTTATCTTGCTCGCCCCGTGCTGCACGTGAGCCCCTTCCCCTCGTGAGATCCCTCTCCTCTCTCCTCCCCGGCTCCCCGTGCAATCTTCAGTTGTCATCCTGCCACCCCGTGAGATCCCTCTCCTCCTCCCCTCCCCTCCCAAATCGCTTCGCGCACCCCTTCCTCTCTCTCTTCCAATGCATCGGCAGGAGCAGGGCGATGGCGCCCCCACGGGCGGTGCGCCAGCGGCCTTCCCCCTCTCCTTCATCCTATATCCACCGTCGCCGGGCGGTGCGGTCGGGTTCCTGACCACGGCGGCGGCTAGATCCACGTGCACGAGCGCCCACACTTAGGGTTTGGGTGAAGGGCACGGCGACTGCTTAGGCCACCTGGGGGGCGCTCATGGTGCGGCGGCTGGGCGACCCACATGCCTTTCCAGGCTAATGATTATCTCCTTTGTTTCTTTGAACCAGTAAGCGAAGGTCTGACTAATTTATTAATTGATTTTCTTTACGCATAAGTAGGACCTGCGTGAGATCCGGCAGCAGATCACAGAGAACAGCTTCAACTTGCGCCTCTAGATCTTCGATATGTAACCATTGCAATCTGAGAACTGCTATCAAATTAGCACTATAGGAGGTGTGTAATAATTTTGTTCATTGTACTTGGTGGCTATAGTTCCAATCTGAAAAGGACTAAGTAACCTCATAAGTGCGTCTATCAATTGGTGTGTAGATTCCGGAGGAGGTGAAAAATATAGGTCCAAATGATCGGCTAATTCATGTTTATCACTTCATGAAAGATATTAATCAGACTCTCGTAGTGCACTTATTGGGTTCTATTTGAAGATAGCTGGTTCTTCTGTAATGGGCAGAATTCAGATGCCAATTACATTTTGTTAACTGTGAAAGTTATATTCAGTAACAGATCTTTAACTTCTGGGTCTTTTGGATTGTTGCTATTCTTTTTCTTGTCGTTGTGTTTCCTTTTCTTTTACCTTGAGTTGCATTGCATATTGTGCAGCTACAGAATTGATATACCTGTTAATATTCATGCGAGCATTGGAACTTTGTGTTTATATTCAAAAATCAGCCAGATTACCAGTTATTCAGTTCTATTAATGTCTCTTCATTTTTTTTTACTATAGATATATATATCATTTTAATCAGGATGGATAAGAACACAGATGGCCCATATCATAGAGGCCGAGGTGAAAGAGGTAACCAGTCATCGTCGCTGTGTTTCAATAGCGATTTTTTTTCTTTTTTATAAAAAATCGCTCTGTCGTTTGGGAGAAAAAAATCGCTCTGTCGTTTGGGGATATTTTCGTACCATTATTTATAGTCTTTTGATAACTAGGCTATTGATGGAGATATAACTGACCTATAGGAGAGCTGGAGGCCAGAAAGCAATGGTCAGTGTGGTGAAATTTCAATATGTAATATTTCCTGCACCTCATATTCCCTTTCTAGGTTCATAATCACAAAGTTTTCATTATTGATTATTTTTTATGATAAAGATCAGGAGGGGTTACCTCTACTTTCTTGCTATTGATTGAGTCTTTTTTTAGAATTGTTATTAATTGAGTCTGGCAATGGTTCTAAAGGAATGGTCAGCAAGGATTCAAAAGGGAGGATGTCTATTAGAGTGAAAGAAGTTGACAGAGTCCGTCTGTGTTTGTTCAGTAATGCATTTTCTCATTTACAACCATTGCTACAAGGTGAACTCCTTAGTGTATTATATGCATCCCGTCCCTCCCCACCGCCGTTGCGGACGCCAGGAGCGATCCGTCGCCCTTCAGTTCTCCGGGACAGCGGCTTCCAAGTTACTGTGTGTCTGGGCTCTACAGGAGAACAAGATCTTGAAGTTCTTGGGCTTCATGTGGAACCCGCTGTCCTGGGTCATGGAGGCGGCTGCCATCATGGCCATCACTCGCGAATGGGGGAGTAAGTTCTGATTCTTTCTTTTTTCCCCACACCATTTGGACATTGGCCTCAGCCTTCAGAGGTTTTGATGTGTGTTTGCTCTGATATATATTTTTTTTTCAGAACAAGCCGCCCGACTGGGAGGACTTTGTGGGGATCATCACTCTAATCATCATCAACTCCACAATCAGCTTCATTGAGGAGAACAATCCCAGCAATGCAGCCGCTGCTCTCATGGCGCGTCTCGCCCCCAAGGCCAAGGTGCTGATAGGATCTTGTTTGCTGCGCTGTGTTGTTTGCCTGTAGGGTGTACTGATATTAGTTTGACCCTGATAAAGGTTCTCAGAAATGGCCGTTGGACCGAGGAGGAATCGGCTATCCTTGTGCCAGGAGATATCATCAGTGTGAAGCTTGGGGATATCATTCTAGCTGATGCTCGTCTGCTTGAAGGCGATCCGCTGAAAATTAGCTATCAGGTAGAGTGGTGTATCGTGCCCGTGCGTTTCAATGTATTTTGTATATTACAGTTCTTAGAACTACTTGGAGAAGGGGGAACTCTTAGTACCAAATGATGTCAGATTAGCCATTGCAGATATATATCGAGTATTGATGCCTCATTGGTTGCTTTAGCTATTCAATGGTAAGCCTGATTTGTGGGGAAAATACAAAACCATAAATGGTCTCCTGCTCATATATGGCATAACTTGATTGCAAACCATCAATGAGAATTTTAGCCATGCAAAAAAAAAAAAAAATCCAATTTGTAGTATTGCCATTCTGAACATCATGCTTGCATTATCGTATTTTTCAACAATACAAATTATCAAAGCACTATTTGTTCTCGCTACAACGCATGGAAAGGTCCATACAGTAAAGTTGGTTAGCCTGAAACGTCACGCTCTCTATGACTATGTTAATTTCACGAGCTTTACTTTTTTGGATTAAATGTCACTTTAACGTTGTATTTAATTTCACATTATTGTTATCTTATCGTGCGACCCATGTATTTTGAGTATAAAAGTTTAGTTGTCCCGTAGCAACGCACGGGCACGCTACCTAGTCACTCTAGAAGCCCTAAACACAATCATATGCAGACAATTAACTTGAACATGATGACATGGCAATTTTAATTAACCGTAATACTGGAGGTATTACACGTGGGTAGGTTGAAGTGGATCTGTCGAGACCCGATGTAGATAATAGCATTGGTGGTGTAGAGGAACGGTCTTCCCAAAAGAATAGTTGATTCATCGTCTCCCTGCATGTCAAGAACTGAAAAATCTGTGGGTATATATTTATCTTGAATTCTTACCATAATGTTCTTAACCACACCTTCAGGGAATCTTAGTGATTGGTCTGCCATTTGCAACTGAATATATGTTGGGTATAGAGGTAAATCTTTAAATAACTCGTTATATACTTTTTTGGACATTATGTTGACGCCTGATCCAGTGTCGCAGATGGTGTTGGCAAAAGTGGTGTCTCTGATTGTGCATTCAATGATTGGTACACCTGGGTCACCTTTCTTTGTTGGAAATGGTTGGGGGAGCATATGATCATTTTATGTATTGAGAGCAGTGATTAGTTGAGTAGTTTCTTCAGGTACATGCTAGGGCTTGTTCTTCCTCCATCTTCTATTGTTCTTCTTTTTGGGTGCCGTGTAACATCCGTATTTTTCATCATCTTAAATTTCACTAAAAATTTGAATTTTTAAAATTTTCCAACAAATTAAAATTTGACTTTATTTATTTTCCGCAAAACCATTTTTGAAAACCTTTTCCAAAACCTTGCATTAAAATTCACTTATGCATTTTCCTTGCTTTCCGAATATTTGTCTAGTTGAGTGTTCGTTGGAATGATTGCACGTTTGTTTGGCTCTTTGTTTTCTTCCGTGGAATTTATTTGAGGCACCAGAAACATTCCTTGAATTTCCTATCCTTTTACTTAACTCAAATTAATTTCTTCCTTGACTTATGTCCCTCCCCAAATAATTCCTTGAAAATATTCCTTGACCTTTCTTCAAATGATCCCAAACCGCAATTCCCTCGACTCCTTTGAAATCGGATTTGAAATCTATTTAGATTGTGCCACAGTTTATTTTTCTGGGAAATAGAAAACGTTTTCTTAAAATGGGAAATGATTCGTGGGCCGCGCCACTTCTAAGGCACAGCAGAGGCAAATTGCAGCCCACCTCCTCTCTCAGCTCCTTCTCCCGCACGGGCCGAAATCGGCCAGCCCAGCAGCCCAACCCACTCATCCTTTCCTCTCTCACCGACGAGCGGGCCCCAGCTGTCATTTCCATCTTCCTCCTCTCTTCTTCACCACGTGAAG
The DNA here is from genome assembly GCA_038502445.1 of Eremochloa ophiuroides. Classification (NCBI taxonomy): domain Eukaryota; kingdom Viridiplantae; phylum Streptophyta; class Magnoliopsida; order Poales; family Poaceae; genus Eremochloa; species Eremochloa ophiuroides. The sequence goes on from JAHLJS010000002.1 coordinate 56,988,023, forward strand.
CACGACGCGCCACCGCTGACCGCACCACAGTGAACCCGCTGACCTTGCCGGCCGGCACCGCCCTACTGTGGCTAGTTGACTTCCCTGTGTGGCGGCCTCCACCGCCTTACTGTGCGTGGTCGACAAAATAGCCGGTGAAGCTGCCATGGCCGGGCATCAGCAAGTGGGAGCTCGAGCACTGCCTCGCGACGGAGACCGCGCAGGAGCCCCGCGTTGCTCTCTCCTGCTTGTCCGACCGCCTGGGCCGCGGCCACACCGGAGCCGAGCGCCGCGGACGCCGTGGCCGCAGACACCGCCGCGCTGCTCTGCTCTCTGCCCGGCCGCACAGCGTCGTCTTCGGAGTCGCCCGCGCCGTGCCTCCTCGTCGCCGGAACTGCCTCCAGACCTCGCTGCCCGGCTAGCACGGCCCGAAGACGAGCACCGCCTGCGCTCACAGCAGCTAACCACGAGTTGCCGTCGATGCCGTTCCTCTGCTCTGCTCCTACTCCATCCGTTTCTCCCTCTCTCTATTCTCTCTCTCTCGGATGGACGCGTGAACGGGAACAGGCAAAGGACGCCACGCCAAAGGCATCCAATGTCAAGCTACTGGCCACGTCGGTTCAGCCAATGGGAGCACACCATCCCTCTCTCTTGTTTGGATGGACGTGGTGTGCATAGACTAGACAAAGGGAGCACGTGATCCATGGCATAGTGAAGACCCGGCTCACAGCACAGTGCCAGCAGACGGAGCCAGCAGGCTGCACCCCACGCGTCAGCCGCTGGAAATTGCTAAGCGCACCTGGAGATCGTTCACGGTGTGTTAAACGGAGCCCTTTCCTATCCCAGAAAAATCCTAAATAAACTAGGTACATTCTAAACCCTAGCTAATCTCTCCCTACTCCATTTCCATTCATCAAATTCCACAAATATATTTTCTCATCCTTTCTCCTGACTGCCTTTTTCCCGTTAAACATAGAAATTCCTATCTCCACCGTTCCAACTCCTCATCCCGTAATTCTTCCACAAAATATCTTCTAAAATCAATCCCTACCTATTCATACCATTTTTCTAATTTTTGGTGACCATTTAAATTCTAGTTGTATTTATTTATTTTCCATGATCCTTTTATTTTCCGCTAACCCGTAGTTACACTTGCACCGTATAATCGCGTAGGCGTATACACCATATCACGTATGTGAATACGCGAATATACACCCGCACATAGAATCATAGTCGCTCACATGCAAAGGCATATGCGATGTATATGTGTGTATATATAAACTCGCACATATAAATATATATGTATATATATATATATATATACACCGTATCATGCTATGCATGGCTAACCCTCCACCTCTCTCCCATCTTCCTAATCGCCCCTAGGCGCATACATATGTATGAGCGTATGCGTTTCTAACCTAACCCTAGGCATATACATATGCGTATGCGTATATGTCGCTAACACTGCTAACCCTCTGTACGTGTACATGGATACGTATACACGTACCTAAGCACTCTAACCCGAGGCACATACATATGCATGTGCGTATGTGCTGCTAACCCCTTTTGGATCCGTAGAAGTCGATCAAGTTATTTATGATGACTTGGTCAGGCTTTTTACATCAGATTCACATAATAGTGATAGCCCTAGTAGAAACCCCCCTAGCTAGGACGAGTTTAGTAGGATCGTTTCTCTCTTCTCTATGTTGTTTTGATTGTGCTTGTATTGTTTTCTTTGTTTGAAGTTCTTTGCTTGTCAACGCTAGACGGCATAGGATAGAAGACGACGTGAAGACAACCTGAAGGCACCCAAAAGCAAATCCCGAGAAGATGGAGAAATCCCGAAGCATAGTACAGGAAGACAGAGGAACAAGGAAACTAGGAATCAGGATCCCAGGACATAGGAATGGTCGTCATCAAGTGAAGGCAAGTCTAACTTCCCTCTCACCTTACCACTCTATATTTTCCCTACCATAAACCCTACTTTCTAAATATCTCCCTCCACCAAAACCACCACAAACCCCAATTTACCTTCCACCTTGCCACCTACATTTCTCCTACCTCAAAACCCCTCTCACCAAAAGCCTGTCATATAAACCACCACAACCCATCGATACCTTCCACCTATCCCCTCCACACATCATGCCACTACCATCCTAATCGCCTCTTCCACTACCACCAAATTCACCACCACCTCGACCACCAAACCTACACCTCACATTCTACCACCTAAACTAAATAAACTTGATTTATTTCATGATATTTGTGTAAATGCTTAAATAATAATTCTGCAATGATTAAACCTGTGAACATGAATCCTAAAATGAGAATATGAATCCTGATATAATGTGATAACTAAAACTGTTCGACTGAGCAAGCGGGAGGTAATTTCATGTGGTGTGAAATTACCTTTGGGTAGGTTCGCCCGGAGTGGGTTCCTACTTGGAGAGCTTGTCTTGGTCATAAATTGATTAGTCATAAGCCACTCTCGCCTAGTCAGAAACTCGTACAGCCACATGTCTATATGGGTAGACCTGCGATCCACACCCCGTAAGGTTGAAGAATAATATCTATCAGGAGGCCGGAGGTGCAACGGGTTGTCAGGAGCCGAATGGGGATACTGGCCCCATGTTCGGTCGGCGTGGGGATACTGGCCCCACGTAAAATTTCTGTTAGGCCGTATTCGAGTCGCTTATTAATTTCTAGGCCACTGGGCCGCTTAATTCTGTTTATTGCATGATAGGGTTCATGCAAGTCGCTGTGTGGATTTCCGACCCCTGATTAATTCGTGGTAGAGTTATATGGATCCTTAGGTAGCTCCAACTGGGTACGGACGCTTGTTAGACCTGTCTAAACTATGACGATGGTGTTGGATAGTGTCTATTGTGTGGGGAAATTTGTACACCTCTGCAGAGTTATACTGAAACTATTCGAATAGCCACGTCCTTGGAATGGGTAACCGCCGGGATGAGGTCACTTATGTATAGGGACACACACTGTAATAAAGGTATGAATTCTGATAACTGATGATAATAACTAACCCGGGAACTAGCGAGAAGGGTTAATGCTCTCCTAGGGCCCAAACCTTCATTTTATATATATTATAACTTTACTCCTACTGTTCACCAATTATGCCACTATAATTCCACCTTTCTTTTCCTCCCCTGTTAGGCTTGCTGAGTACTTTATGTACTCAATCCACTCGATACTATGTTCTCAGGGATCTAGCATGGGAGTATACGCAAGGATGCAACCGCGAGGATCTACGCGAGGATAGAACCGCCGGAGTACGCGCCAGGATGGAACTATCGAAGGCGGCGCAAGGATGAATCTACAAGGACATAAGGATGGAGATATGCCACCGCGACCAAGGAGATTCAAGCAAGAGAGACTACAAGTGATGGATCACAAGAATGAACTAAAGACTGAGGTTTTCGTCCGCACTCCAAGTTGCCTGTCGGAATGGAACCACGATGTCGTAGGAATGCTGTGTTAGACTCTGATGTTTGTTGTAGGCCAATGGCCCATTTGTAAATATAAACCTTGTAAATGTGTTTTCCACGTTAGTAATAAAAGTATGGATATTTTGATATCAATCTTGTTTAATCTGTACGTATCAGCTACTGATTCAGGGACTGATACGGACGTACAGTGGACCCCAAAAGTAGGGGCCCGACATGCTAGTTGTTGTTGCTCTTCTTGTTGATGGAATTGCTTCGGGACTACAGGAGTCTTTAAGATGCGGTTCTTGAACGAGAATCTTTCTTTCTTGTCCTTGATGGAGAGGACAATCTTGGCATGTTCCGCATAAATGATGGCTTTGGTTGTGCACAAGAATGGTCGTTCCAAAATAATGGGTGCCTTCTCATCTCCTCCTGTCTCCATGATCACGAAGTTAACTGGGAGATATGATTACCCACTCTGATGACAGCTTCTTCTAGCACTCACTCGGGGTAGCAAATGGACTGATCTGCAAGTTGCAAACGCATATCTGTGTACAACAAAGGATCACCTAATATTTTCTCATAAATTACTTTGGGCACTATGTTGACATCCTATAGAGATAGGAACGACAGGTCTCCCAGGGTCTCCCATCTTCTCAGGTAGTGAGTGATCAATCCACTGTATATCTGTAGGCTCAATATGGTAATGGGTTGCATTATGAATATCAACATGGTTAACAGTTTCTAAATCTTCCGGCTGGCTCGAAATCTTACCTTTCTCAAATAGAGGGACAGCAGCAGCTGTCACACCCCAAAATTTCATTTTGGGGATGTGAGTAGAAAACAGTAAATAAAATGAATTATTTTTTCTAAAATTAACTAAGCTTTAGATGGATTTGTATCGTTTGTGTTAAATAAAATGGCTTTAAAAAGATTTCTTAAATAATATATTTATTGCCTTGTTGCATTCATGCCGGTTGCATAATTTCATTATGTGAAAAATGATTTATTTAAAACTTATTTAGGCTCCCGTCGATTTATAAAATAAATGAAGCATCAAGGTATTTTTTATGAATAAAGTGTTTAATGGCTTGTATGGGAATAAGTTTCCAAAGTATTTTTAAAATACATTTTATGCTTCAAAGGAATTTATGGGAAAAGAGAAATTTAGTTGAAAAAGAAAAAGAGAGACCCAACATCTCTCTCAGCTCACTCCATCTCGGGCCCAGCCCGCTCTCTCCCTTTTGCTTCCCCCTCCTCTTTTCCCCGCGCACACGCCAGCCCAACGATGCCCAATGGCCAACCAGTGCGCAGCCCGCCTCCCTCACCCTCTCTCACACCGACAGCCGGGGCCCGCTTGTCATCCCCTCCTCCCGTTCTTCTTCGGCTGCTGCGAGCAAGCAACAGAACGGTCCGCCCATCCCGCGGGCGCCCTCGGCCGCTCGAACGCCGCCGCCCTATTTAAGGGCACGTACAGCCCTCCACCGCGCACGCCGTCGCAACTACTCCACTCCCGTGCCCCCATTCCCTCTCCAGTGCCCTACACTGAGGCGCCATTGCCGCTGCAAATGCCGAGCTTCGCTGCCACTTACGATTCGCAGTCTCCAGGGCGTACCTTCCCAATTGGGAGCACCCAGTTGACCGCCACGTCGCCACGAACCCACCCGACCGCACCTCGTCTTTGATTGGGGCCCGAAGCAACCGGTCCGCAGCTCACCACCGTCATCACCGTAAGGTGCTCGAGCTCACGATTATCCACGCATACCGCGCCATTCTTCTCAACTTATTCTCCTCTAGAACCGTAGTGAAACGCCGCACCCGCTCAGGCACTTCTCGTCGTCAATCCGAAGCCGCAGGGGCGCCTCCTCGACGAGCCACCGTCGACCATCCGCCGCCACCGTCAAGCTCCCCTTCCCGGTGTGCCACTGTGTCCACTGGGGCGTCCCTGATCTTCACGGCTAGGTGAGAAAGCTTTTCCCCTCCTTTTCCCTAGGTCTTCCTCCCTCCCCAGAGCCACCCCGGCCCTCACCGGAGCACCATGGCTACCGCAGTGCGTGCCGTTCCTACACAAACCCTCCGCGGCCTTCCCTAAGCCTCTAAAACGAGTCCCCCTCAAGCCCTTCTCTTCCCGCACCCTTTCCGAGCAGAATCGAGGCCTATAGGGCTCTTTTCGGTCGACTCTGGCGAACCGCCGGCGAACAACCGCCGCGGACAGCTCTGTCCTGGGAGAACCCCCCTCTCCCTCACCTTAGGATCTAATTTCAGCCATCCGGTTGGGAATCAACGCACCAGGATGGAAGATACCCCTTCGGGTAGCTCTTTTGCATAAAGGACCTTTCACTTTTTAATGTATAAACCACGGTCCCAAGTGCACTATGCAATGGGTCTGAGAATTCTAGCTGTTTAACCCCTGTTGTTTCATCTATTATCGGGTCAGTCCTCAGTGTAGAGTTTAACCTGATATTCATTTGATTTAATTAGAAAATAAATTCAATTATTTACAGTTTTGCCACTGGTAATATTTTACGCGTATTTTCACCGTTTTAAATCCGATTTGACCCGTTCAAATTGCGTTAGATTCGTATATTCAAACTCTTCATGTTTATGCCTCTGTACAGTAAGTTTTACACTTTTAATTTTCGAGTTAATATTATAATAATATTTATTCTATATTAAATCTTGGGAAAATCATAACTTCTACGTTTTAAAACCGTTTTTCGTGATCTTTATATCGTTGGAATCGTAGCGACGCGTAGATTAGTTTTATACAACTTTAAATCTATTTTTTATACTATGGTGTACTGTTCTAATTATTATTCATTGGTTGCTTCGTGTATGATTGTGTGCTGCGTGCGTGGTGATTATTGATCAAGTTCAGTCGGTGAGTCTCACGTGAAGATTCAAGGAGTTATTAATTGAAGGTTTGAATCAGAGAAAGGATCTTGATTTGAGCCAAGTATAGCTTGGGTTTTATTTTTATGACCATGATCTTGTGACTTGATTAATGTTTAAGCGACAAACATTAAAAATGACTTTTTAGCAACTTGAGAATTTATCTGTAAGAGAAGCTTCCGGATTGACAGTACAACTGTGAGGGCTATATGGCTCTAGTTTTAGTTAAGTATGAGGACCTTTTCTAACATGTTAGAGGTTACTCTTGGGGCGCAAATGGGGTTAAGAAGACTGTGGATCCCTGGACAGGTTGTATCACACAGACTGACTAATGATACCTAGCGGCCCTAACTTGTTAGGAAAACCTCTGAAAGACTTCATAGTGGACCCTGCCAGCCTTCCTTGGTAGTGGGCTAAGTGGTTGGCCGCCTCTGGAAAAAGGGTAAACCATGGCTCACAGGGAAAGTGTACACCTCTGGGCAGAGTTTATTAAACTTGTATACTAGCCTTGCTCAAGGACACGAGCGATCTTGAAATCCTTACAGTTAAGTTGATGGTTTGGTTTTCTAATATGCTCATTTGTTTACCATTTATGCTTTACATTATTTATGTTACATTGATCATGAGTTGTTGGGGTCTATATTACCTTGTTGCTATACTTGTTGAGTTCGCCATGGACTCACTCTTGCTATTCCCCCCACACCTCAGGAGAAGTTTAGACTTGTGGTCAACTAGTCGGTTTGTTCCTGTGGAGTAAAGTCTACACTTGGCGATCGAAGTTGTTTTCCATTGCTTGTACTCTGAGGTTATATTTTATTTACTTAATACGTTATTTATTTAAACATTTCTCTCTTGATAATTTCCATTATCTATGTGTCTAGTTTTGTTCTTAAAACCGGGTGCGACAGAGTGGTATCAGAGCAATGCTGATTGCAAGACGCAAGCCTAGTTGGAAATTGGTCATCTTAAGGTTTATAACTTTCTATGGAATCCTTGATCCATAAACCTTGATACTTTCTGCTTTACTATACTCCTTACCTTGATATTCATCACCTTGTTGCTAAAAATCTGTATCCACCCCTTGGATTGAAATTCCATTTTATAATTGTCTCTTACCCCATTCTTGCATATCATGAGGTTGGAACATGATAGTTGAACCCTTAATACCGGTGGAACGATAGTATCGCGAGTTTAGCCAATGTTTGTTGTGTACCTTTAATGCCTTGATTGAATTGTCCTTATGCTTCTGATTGATTTGGATCTTTGTAATGAGTGTAATGATTTTGTGGAGTTTGTCCACAATTTCGTTAGATAATAGGTTAATAGCATAAGGAATAATGGGAAAAAATAGTTGGGTCCCCTCTCCCTTGTTCTCTTTATCCTATCCTTGCTCGTGTACTGATGTGGTCACCTCATGACAGGGAAGTGTCGGACCTCCTGACTCAGAAGCCCTACATGACGCCTCTCACTGATATGTGGGAAGAAACTGATGTTCCTGCCTTTGAAGGATGTTGTGAGTACAATGAAACTGAGCACTATCAAGATGACAATGTTGAAGAGCAAGTTGGGAGTGAACCGAGTCAGAGTCCACAACGACGAAAGCGGAAAAAGGAAAGCCCGCAAGAGGCCTGCTCAAGAAAGTAAAGCGCAGCGAAACTACATCAATGGAAGACTGAGCAATGTGGATAGAAATAACATTTATGGAGTTACCAAAGTGGTGGGTGGTTATATTCAAGTAAGCTCAGCACAAGTTTTTGCTCTATTCGACCCTAGTGCTTCGCATTCTTTCGTTTCCACCGACATGGTAGAGACATGCAAGATGGTGAAGTGTCCAACGAGGAGGCCTTTGATAGTTCATACACCTGTGGGAGAAATACAGGCAAATCAGATATGCCCGGACTGTCAGTCTTGTCATAAACAAGGAAAACTTCACTGTAACCTCATTGTGATGGAGTCACTTAATATTCCTGTGGTTCTTGATAATGGATGGTTGTGTGCGCATAAAGGAGTGATTCATGGTACCCAGTGCACAATGTTCTTAACAACACCGTCGGGGAAAAGAATTGAGTATGTAGGTTGCCAACTCCTACCTGACGAAGACGATGACCTGTTCAGAAGGTGTGCTCACTAAGGATATCAACAAAATTGATGAGGAACAAATGCAGATCTAGTTTTCATTTCTCTTTGAGTTGTAGGCCAAAAAGTTAGCAGTTAAAATAGATTTTGTTAACTATGAATAATAGTCATTCAATGGAAATTATGTTCACAAGTGGTGACCATGAGACATAAGTGTTTAAGTTCGGTATGCAAGTTGTGAAGTTGAAAGTGTTATCAAAAATCTTTTTCCTGTTTCTCTCTCGAGATTCGAGACCATTGTGAATCTCAGGACGAGATTCCTTTTAAGGGGGCTAGTTTTGTCACACCCTAAAACTTCATTTTGGGGATGTGAGTAGAAAACACTAAATAAAATGAATTATTTTTCTAAAATTAACTAAGCTTTAGATAGATTTGTATCGTTTGTGTTAAATAAAATGGCTTTAAAAAGATTTTTTAAATAATATATTTATTGCCTTGTTGCATTCATGCCGGTTGCATAATTTCATTGAGTGAAAAATGATTTATTTAAAACTTATTTAGGCTCCCATCGATTTATAAAATAAATGAAGCATCAAGGTATTTTTTTATGAATAAAGTGTTTTATGGCTTGTATGGGAATAAGTTTCCAAAGTATTTTTAAAATGCATTTTATGCTTCAAAGGAATTTATGGGAAAAGAGAAATTTAGTTGAAAAAGAAAAAGAGAGACCCAACATCTCTCTCAGCTCACTCCTTCTCGGGCCCAGCCCGCTCTCTCTTTTGCTTCCCCCTCCTCTTTTCCCCGCGCAATGTCAGCACAGCGAGGCCCAATGGCCAACAGTGCGCAGCTCACCTCCCTCACCCTCTGTCACGCCGACAGCCGGGGCCCACTTGTCATCCCCCTCTTCCCATTCTTCTCGGCTGCTGCGAGCAGCAACGGAACGGTCCGCCCTTCCCACGGGCGCCCTCGGCCGCTCGAACGCCGCTGCCCTATTTAACGGCACAGACAGCCCTCCACCGCGCACGCCGCCGCCACTAATCCACTCCCGTGCCCCCATTCCCTCTCCAGTGCCCTACACCGAGGCTGCAATTGCCGCTTCAAACGCCGAGCTCCGCTGCCACCTTCGATTCGCCATCTCCAGGGCGTACCTTCCCAATTGGGAGCACCCAGAGGACCGCCACGTCGCCATGAACCCACCCGGCCGGACCTCGTCTTCAATTGGGGCCCGAAGCACCCGGTCCGCAGCTCGCCACCACCATCACTGTAAGGAGCTCGAGCTCACGATTCTCCACGCACACCGCGCCATTCTTCTCAACTTATTCTCCTCTGGAACCACAGTGAAACGTCGCACCCACTCAGGCACTTCTCGTCGTCAATCCGAAGCCGCAGGGGCGCCTCGTCGACGAGCCGCAGCCGACCATCCGCCACCACCATCAAGCTCCCCTTCCCGGTGCGCCACTGTGTCCACTGGGGCATCCCCGATCTTCACGGCTAGGTGAGAAAGCTTTTCCCCTCCTTTTCCCTGGCCCTCACCGGAGCACCATGGCCACCGCAGTGCATGCCACGCCCACACTGACCCTCCACGGCCTTCCCTAAGCCTGTAAAATGAGTCCCTCTCGAGCCCTCCTCTTCCCGCACCCTTCCCGAGCAGAACCGAGGCCAATAGGGCTCTTTTCGGTCGACTTCGGCGAACCGCCGGTGAACCACCGCCGCGGACAGCTCTGTCCTAGCCAGAACCCCCTCTCCCTCACCTCGGGATCTAATCTCAGCCGTCTGGTTGGGAATCAACGCACCGGGATGGAAGATACCCCTTCGAGTAGCTCTTTTGCATAAAGGACCTTTCACTTTTTAATGTATAAACCGCGGTCCCGAGTGCACTATGCAATGGGTCTGAGAATTCTTGCTGTTTAACCCCTATTGTTTCATTTATTATCAGGTTAGTCCTCAGTGTAGAGTTTAACCTGATATTCATTTGATTTAATTAGAAAATAAATTCAATTATTTACAGTTTGCCGCTGGTAATATTTTACGCGTATTTTCACCGTTTTAAATCCGATTTCACCCGTTCAAATTGCGTTAGATTCGTGTATTCAAACTCTTCATGTTAGTTTTACACTTTTAATTTTTGAGTTAATATTATAATAATAATTATTCTATATTAAATCTTCGAAAAATCATAACTTCTACGTTTTAAAAATGTTTTTCGTGATCTTTATATCATTGGAATCGTAGCGACGCGTAGATTAGTTTTATACAACTTTAAATCTATTTTTTCTATTGTAGTGTACTATTCTAATTATTATTCATTGGTTGCTTCGTGTATGATTGTGTGATGCGTGCGTGGTGATTATTGATCAAGTTTAGTCGGTGAGTCTCACGTGAAGATTCAAGGAACTATTAATTAAAGATTTGGATCAGTGAAAGGATCTTGATTTGAGGCAAGTATAGCTTGGATTTTATTTTTGTGACTATGATCTTGTGACTTGATTAATGTTTAAGCAACGAATGTTAAAAATGACTTTTTAGCAACTTGAGAATTTATCTGTAAGAGAAGCTTTCAGGATTGACAGTACAACTGTGAGGGCTATATGGCTCTACTTTTAGTTAAGTATGAGGACCTTTTCTAGCATGTTAGAGGTTACCCTTGGGGTGCAAATGGGGTTTAGCAGACTGTGGATCCCTGGACAGGTTGTATCACCCAGACTGACTAATGAAACCTAGCGGCCCTAACTTGTTAGGCAAACCTCTGAAAGACTTCATAGTGGACCCTGCCGGCCTTCCTTGGTAGTGGTATAAGAGGTTGGCCGCCTCGGGAAAAAGTGTAAACCACGGCTCATAGGGAAAATGTACACCTCTGCGCAGAATTTATTAAACTAGTATACTTGCCTTACTCAAGGACACGCGCAGCCTTAAAATCCTTACAGTTAAGTTGATGGTTTGGTTTGCTAACACTCTCATTTGTTTACCGTTTATGCTTTACATTATTTATTTTACATTGATCATGAGTTGTTGGGATCTATATTACCTTATTGCTATACTTGCTGAGTTCACCGTGGACTCACTCTTGCTATCCCCCCCACACCTTAGGAGAAGTTTAGACTTGTGGTCAACCAGTCGATTTGTTCCTATGGAGTAAAGTCTGCACCCGACGATCGAAGTTGTTTTTCCGTTGCTTGCACTCTGAGGTTATATTTTATTTACTTAATATGTTATTTATTTAAAAATTTCTCTCTTGATATTTTCCATTATCTATGACTATATGTGAGATTTGATTTTGTAACAGAACCGCCTTAATAATATGGCCCACAGGCACCTATCAAAGTCACTAATGACTTCTGACAGTTGGACCCATGTTCCAAATGATTAAAGCAGCTCTGCCCGGCTACATCAGTACCCGTATTCCGACAGGATCTCCATTGCGATGCCATTACAGAGTTACAACATTTCATAATAAAATACATCAGAGTAAATGCGGAAGGTTAAATAGTACTTAGATTACAAACCGAGTTCAAATAGTAATTAAGTGCAGTTATTACAGACCATCTTGAAATAGTAGCAGTAGCATGGAACAACGGTACAACATAAATAGATAAATAGATACACGAACCCAGCCCACGGATTCTGTCTTTACTCCTCACCACTATCCTCCTGGATCACGGTGGCACAACAAGGGCCAAGGCAGACTTCGGGCTGCGACCCTCCTGCAACGGGGTTAACAAACCCTGAGTACGGGGTACTCCGCAAGACTTACCCGACAAAGAAAAAGTATTCGACTCTTGGAATGCAAGGTTATAGGTAAGGCTAGCAAAGGTAAGGAATTTAGCAGAAAAGCATTACTAATCTATCATAATATTTTATTTTACTTAAGTTCCATATTATCATAAATCATTCTTTATCCTCTCTCTAAACATTGATTCTTTATTCTCAAACATCCTACTCTTAGAACCACTTTTCGGGGTAGACGTGAGGATCATGTCTCCGTAACCGAGGAGCACGTCGATTCGAATCAAGTAAAGTAGACCCAGCTGGGGTTCCTATCCACACTGTATATGCAGCACACCGGCATACATATACCAACCCGTCATCTCAGCTTTTCTATCCCGGAACCGGTCCTGCGCCACCCGAGAAAACGGTACACCTCCAATCCGGGACTCTAACCCACGAGGGTACTCACTATTCTCGCCATCTCTCCACTCCCAGTGCGTGGTTGTCGGTTCCAGCAATAGAGCGACCGGACTCTAGGCTTTCCGTAATGGTATGTGGCTAGTCTGCTCATCATGATCACAACAGGCCTTACAACGAACGGTCCCTACTGCTTTCCGCCGGAAACCATGCATTGGGACTCTAACCCAAATACCCTGGAGTCCGCTCGGTTTTCAAATCCCTTTTCCGTTGGTGACGAAAGTTGGGACTCTAACCCACACAATTGGCCAACCACCCGGAAAACCCATCCATAATGATGCTAGTGAACCTGCCAAAGTACCCTAACATCATACATGGACATATATACCCTTCCCTTGATAATTCTTCATAAAGATTCTCAAGTTAAAATAATATTTTGCAATTCTATTATTAAGCATGACTAAGCATTTTGCAATACATTTAAAATCATTAGGTTATCTTAGTAATTGTAATCAAGGATGGTAAATGCATCAATTGTTTCATCACACAACTCCTATGAACTTAATGCAATGATTTAACTCAAGTGATAAAGCATTTGTAAATAGAGGGTTAAATGCACCGGGGCTTGCCTTGCAGAGCAAAAACAGACGGAGCAGGAGCAACACAAACTTCTGGCTCAACAGTCCCCTCCTGCACCTCCTCCTCGGTCACCTCGAGTTTGACTTCCTCGGACACGGGAACTACACGTGTGCAACAATGCATGTATGAATGCGATGCGGAAAAGAACATTTGCATGAAATAAAGAACTAAACATATGACAAGCATGAAATGATATCACTAGGGTGTTCTAGGTCTTAAATGGGTTTGACCTAGAACTACAATCAATTCCAAAGTCACACAAAAACCTAAATTCAACTTCTAAACATTTTTCACTATTTATTACACCAACCTTTAATTAATACATTAGTAAATAAATTCCATTTGGGACCAACTTCACTAATAGATAGCTTTTCATGCAAAATAGAGCCACATAAATTTTGGTGATTTTAGGAATTACCTAGAATTAATTAAAAATGTGCAAAGATCCATTTTCCATTTATTTTAGTGATTTTTACCTACTGCAGAAAGTACTCAAACATGACAAACAATATTTTTATAAACTTCTACACTACATAGAGAGCATGTGTAAATTATTTCATAATTTTTGGTTGCACAGAATTAATCATACAAAAATAATAAAACAGGTTACTATTCAAACCAAATTAAAATAGAAAAGCATTTCGAAATTCACTGGAAATAAACAAACACCCATTCGGCCCACTCGGCCCACTAGCGCTCAGGCCGGCCCAACCGGCCCGCGCGCCACTGGCCAAGACGGTCTTGCGCATAACCCCCTGGGAAAATAGAGATTCAACCCGAGCTCCACATAACACTGTTCAAACGAGTCACAACCTTTGCAAAACCCCCCCTGCACTTTCCTTTCTTCTAAACCGAGGTCCCTGCCTCCTCCCTTCTATCTCGGCCGAACGGACACGCCGGCGGTCCGGCGCTCCCAACTCACTGACGGCGAGCGGAGAGGCAAAACCGATGGCGTTGCTAGACCCTACACATCCGTGCGAACCTAACAAGCTACTACACAACCCTAGCCGACACACGGAGCGCGCGCAGCCATGACCGCGGCGACTCGGAGGCGGCGGCAACTGTGCCGCCGGTGAGCGCCGGCTCTTAAAGTTAGAGGAAAAGGGTGCTGGAGGACCGGAGGCTCACCACAAAGCTGATGGAGGGGTCGGAGAGGATGGTGGAGGCTTGGCAAAGGCGAATCGGCGGTGGCGGCGGGTCGGTGGCTCGGCTCCGGCGGCGAAGTCACGTTCCGGGGACCCTAGACCACCAGACGACAAACCAAAAGACGCATAAGCAAGGGTGAGTTGAGGAGCATCAGGTGCGCACCCACACAGGGCCTACGGCTCACCCGAACTCGCTGGGGACGACGGCGGGCTTTGCGGCGGCGCTCCGACGGGCTCACGCGCGGCGACGACAAGCCTGAGGCATACACAGAGTTAGAGCGAGCTCCAAGGGCACCAATCGATGCGCCAGGAAGTACTCTACTCACCGGCGAGATGGAGAGTGTGGAGGTGGACGGTGGTCGTCGAATTTGGTCGGAGACCGAGAGCTCGCCGGCAATGGAGGTGGGGAGAAAAATGGGTGGGGAGGCGCGTTAGGTGGCTTAAATAGCCGCGGAACGGGTCGGGGCGCGTCCGGGGCCCCCGGCGACCCTCGCTGCGGTGGCGACAGCGTGCCTGCCGGCCGGACGGCGGCAGCGCGCCTCGCGCGCACGCGCACGCACGGCTGGAAGAAGAACAGGGGGACCCCCCCTGTAGCTACAGTACCAGCCCCCTCTAGGTCAAAAGCTAGTAGATTCAAATTGGGCTGATCTGATCCGAATTCGGGGATGGGGTAAAAACAAAAGTTGTGGGAAATTTGATGAGGATCAAATTTTCTTTAGGAACCAAATTCAAATTCGGCCAGGATTTGACACAATTGAAAAAGGGGTAAAACTAGGATTTGAAATTTAAACTGTAATTCCAAAATTACTTTTGATTTTTATGAAGAACTTGAAAATTGGTCAAAATAGAAGTTGTCCGTCTCATTGAGACCAACAACTTTTATTTTGGGAGTTTTGTCAGATTCTCAATAACTTTTGAAATGCAGTTTAAAATTCAAATTTTGAAACACTGTTTTGAGCTTAATTCAAATATTTTCAACATAACTTCAAAATCACCCAAAATAGAAGTTGTTCTACATTAAAAACTCTACAACTTTTATTAAGGAACTTTCCTCAGATTTGATCAAATTTTAAAAGTGCACTTTGAAGCCTTTAATTAGGGTTTAAGGAAAAATCATCATCAACATGTAGTAACAATCCAACTAGGTTTCACTTAAGCACATTTAAGAGATAAACAGACCAATCACACTTTTATCCCTAATGGCAAGCAAATGCACATGATGATATGATGATATGGCAGTTTAATTAATTAGTAATACCAGAGGTATTACAGCCTTCCCCCCTAAAAGAAATCTCGTCCCGAGATTAGGTAGACAGCATTGTTTTTACACAAAGTAGTGGAAAAGAAAATGTAACAGTACATTCAATACACACCCAGAGGCACAAGAAACACTAGGTGGGGAGAAGTTACATCTATAGGGTAGCATAAAACTCAGGAAACTTTTCTGCCAGAAAATCCTCTGACTCCCAGGTGGCTTCATCCTCAGATTGCTGACTCCACTGTACTTTGTACCACCTGGTTGAAGTCCTGCGGGTAACACGATCTTTGATGTCAAGGACCCGAATTGGGTACTCAGAGGTTGTCATATCTGGTTCCAACTGAACTCCTTCCACGTCAATCACTTGATCTGGCACTCGCAGACACTGCTTTAGCTGTGACACATGGAACACGTTGTGCACTTCTGACATGTGCTCAGGTAACTGCAATCTGTAGGCCACTTTTCCCACACGTTCGATGATCTCAAAGGGTCCAACGAAACGTGGGGCTAGTTTGCCTTTTACTCCGAAACGGCTTACTCCTTTCATGGGTGACACTTTCAAGTACACGAAGTCTCCCACTTTGAACTCTAGCGGTCGACGGCGTCGATCGGCATAACTTTTCTGCCTAGACTGTGCTATCTTCAAGTTCTCTTGTATCACCCAAACTTTGTCTTCAGCTTCCTTTACCAGATCTACTCCATAGTACCATCTTTCTCCTGGTTCTGACCAATTCAAAGGTGTACGGCACCTTCTACCATACACGGCCTCGAATGGAGCCATCTGAATACTCTCTTGGTAGCTGTTATTGTACGAGAACTCGGCCAGTGCCAAACACTCGTCCCACTTGTCTGGATAATTTAGTGCACAGGCTCTCAGCATATCCTCCAGAACTTGATTGACTCTTTCAGTCTGCCCATCAGTCTGAGGATGGTACGCAGTGCTGTATAGCAACTTTGTCCCCATGGACTTGTGGAATGCCTTCCAAAATTTGGAGACAAACTGAGTTCCACGGTCAGAGACAATGGTCCTTGGAACACCATGCAGCTTCATCAGATCTTTAATGTATAGCTGTGCGTACTTCGGGGCTCTAAAGTCCTTCTTGACTGGCATGAAGTGAGCTTGCTTGGTAAGGTGGTCCACAACAACCCAAATGGAGTCAAAACCTCGAGTGGTCTTGGGTAATCCCACTACGAAGTCCATACTGATATCTTCCCATTTCCATGCTGGTACAGGCAATGGTTGCAGTTCTCCACCAGGCCTCATGCGAACAGCTTTAACTTTCTGACATGTGTCACACCTTGCCACATACTGAGCAATTTCAATCTTCATCTTGGTCCACCAGAATTTCTGCCTCAAGTCCTGATACATCTTATTGCTTCCTGGATGAATAGAGAATTTTGTGGAGTGTGCTTCATCGAGGATTGCTTGACGCAACTCAGGAATCTTGGGGACGACCAATCGATCTTTGAACCATACCACACCATCGTCATCAATCCTGAAACAGTCGGCCTTGCCTGCTTGGATCTTTTCCTTGATATGCCTGATCCCTTTGCTTTTCTGCTGAGCGGAAATGATCTGTTCTCGAATTGGAGTTTCAATTCTAATGTTGGCTATGCTGCCCTGTGGCACCATCTCAATACCCAATTTTTCCAACTCATGACATAAGGTCAGCGCATATGACTTTACATTTAAACAATTGCAGTGAACCTTGCGACTGAGTGCATCGGCGACAACATTCGCCTTGCCAGGATGGTAATGTATCTCAATGTCATAGTCCTTAATCAACTCGAGCCACCTTCTCTGCCTCATATTCAGCTCTTCTTGAGTGAAGATATATTTCAGACTCTTGTGATCAGTGTATATATTGCAGGTACTTCCCAATAGATAATGACGCCATATCTTTAGTGCATGAACCACGGCTGCCAACTCTAGGTCATGGGTGGGGTAATTTTCTTCATGTCGCTTGAGCTGCCGCGAAGCATAGGCGATGACACGGCCCTCTTGCATCAGCACACAGCCAAGACCAGTTCCCGAAGCATCACAATACACATCGAACGGCTTCTCTATATCTGGCTGAGCTAACACTGGTGCAGTAGTCAATAATTCTTTTAACTTTTGGAAAGCTTCTTCACATTCTGGCGACCAGACAAACTTCACTTGGTTCTTTAGCAAGTTGGTTATCGGCTTAGATACCCGGGAGAAATCCGGGATAAAGCGACGATAATAACCTGCCATGCCCATGAAACTACGGACCTGATGTACCGTAGTGGGTGACTTCCAGTTCAGAATTTCTTCAACCTTGCTAGGATCCACGGACACTCCTTCAGCAGACAGAATGTGACCGAGGAATGGAACTCGGTCCAACCAAAACTCACACTTGCTAAACTTAGCATAAAGTTGGTGCTCTCTCAAACGGTTTAGAACAATACGGAGGTGATTAGCATGCTCCTCGGGGGTTTTGGAATAAACAAGGATGTCGTCAATAAAAACGACCACGAATTTGTCAAGCTCAGGCATGAACACGGAGTTCATTAGGTACATGAAGTAGGCAGGTGCATTGGTTAGGCCAAAAGACATTACTAGGTATTCGTATAGGCCATATCTGGTGGTGAAAGCTGTTTTGGGGATATCTTGTGGACGGATTTTTATTTGGTGGTACCCCGATCGAAGATCAATCTTTGAAAAGACCTTAGCCCCAGATAACTGGTCAAATAGAAGGTCGATGCGGGGTAATGGGTATTTATTTTTGATGGTGACCTCGTTAAGAGGACGATAATCAATGCACAGCCTGAGAGACTTATCCTTCTTTTTCACGAAAATAGCAGGACAACCCCAAGGTGATGAGCTAGGTCTGATAAAACCCTTGTCAAGCAATTCTTGCAATTGAATTTTCAACTCTGCCAGTTCCTTTGGTGGCATCCGGTACGCCCTACGAGATATAGGAGCCGTACCAGGCTTAAGCTCTATGGCAAACTCAACATCACGGTCCGGAGGTAACCCAGGTAACTCCTCTGGAAAGACATCCGGAAACTCACAAACCACTGGAATATTATGGATTTCCAGGACTGAGGTAGCATTGACTTGCTTCACATTCCTCAGAGGTAGGGGAAGTTGGATAAGAAGTTTAGACTGACTATCCGGTATGTTAACTTTGATGGTCCTATTCAGCACATCAATCACAGCCTTGTGCTGATACATCCAATTCATTCCCAGAATAACATCTATGTCCTGATCCTTTAAGACTATCATAGTGGTCGGGAACTTATGCCCTCCCAACTCTATTGGTACCTGGAATACCACTTCCTTAGTACTGATACGCCCCCCGGGCGATTGTATGACAAAGTTCTCATTAACCTCCCCAATTTGAATATCATGCTTGACGACAAATGTACGGTTGATGAATGAATGTGATGCACCAGAATCAAATAATGTAATTGCAGGGTGATCAGCAACGGGGAACCTACCAAGCATGACGGGCTCTCCCTCTGGGATGTCGGCGATCTGGGTGTAGTACACCTGACCAGCTTTCTTGATCACCTTGCCCTTCTGGGCCAGCTGTTGCTGCCCACGATGTGGCCCTTGATGCTGCTGCTGTTGTTGCTGCCCGCCCGCACCCTTCTGCGTGTTCTGATTGAACTTCTTGGGGAATGGGCAATCACGGGACCAGTGTCCCATCTTGCCGCAGTTATAGCAGGGGTGGGTGTAGGTGAACTGAGGTGAGGTGACACGAACGCCAGGGGCATTCGGCTGGGTGGTGCTTTGCTGGTTGGAGGTGTGGGAGGTAGCGGCGGTGCGCACAACTACCTGCTGCTGGGGGTACTGGGGACGGTGGTGATGAGTAGGATGATAGATGATCTTCTGGCATTTTTGACCGCCAGAGAATGACGCCTTCTTCTTCTTCTTTTCACCCTGAAGCTTACGATCACTTTCCTCAAATGCGATCGCGATGTCGACAGCCTCATGGTAGGTGCAGTGGAGGTTGTTGGCTAAGCTGCGCTGGATCTTGTAGTTCAGGCCTCTGACAAAGCAGTCTTTCTTCTTCCTGTCAGTACTCACGAACTCTGGAGCATAAAGGGACAGTTGGTTGAACTTGGTGACATACTCCACCACTGTGGAGTCCCCTTGTTGCAGAGCTAGGAATTGATCCAGCTTCATCTTCATCACCCCTTCAGGGATGTAGTGAGCTCGAAATGCAGCGCGGAACTCAGCCCAGGTGAGCTGATGCCCATCAGCCTGCGTTGCCTGGAGGTTTGCATACCAAGCACTAGCAGGACCCCGCAGCTGCTGGGCTGCGAACAGTGGTTTCTGGGTCTCTGTGCAGTGGATCAGACCAAACTTTTGCTCCATGATACGGAGCCAATCATCAGCTTCAAGAGGCTCATCAGCTTTTGTGAACACGGGTGGACGGGTATCGGTGAAGTCCACATAGGTGGTCTCTTGATTCCCATTGTTGCGCCCACGGCGCTCTCCACGGTGACCTTGATTCTGGGCAAACGCATTGGCCGCGTTTGCAAGAGCGGCAATAGCTTCAGCGAGTGTGGGAGGAATGGGCGGTGCCTGGGGAATGCCATCCTCCCCCTGACTACTGGTTTGACCACGAGTCTGAACCATCTGTGAATAGCATACTCAACTCAGAAAAAGAACTGGGCAAGATTCAAATAGGCAGAAAGCAACAACACCAACTGAAATTAAAGCATCACAGAACATAGTCTTAGCGACATACAAACGTAGCCCATCCACAACTAAGGTTCAAAATTAAGACACAGGGATACAGCAGCTGACAGCAAAGCATCACAAAGAACTAGTCCACGATCACGATCTCCTCGTCGATGTCGTCCTCCATCTCGTCCTCGGGCTCGGCTGGAACCTCGGGCTCCTCTGGCTCCTCCTCGAGTGGCACGGGCTCGAGGATACCCAAGTCCTCGGACTCGCTCTCCTCGTCCTCAGGACCGACGACCACACCACCCTCCGGGTCCTCCTCGCGGGGAACTAGGATAGGGTTAAGCATGTCGTTAAGCCTGTGGACCTCCTCATGCAGGGTGTTGATGTACGCCTGCATGTTGCCATTGTGGGCTTCCACCCACGCAACACGGTCAAGGGCGGTCTGCTCGCGCCCCAAAGCTAGGTCCCTCTGCTGAACTGCCTCCTCCTCGCGCTCCAGCGCAGTCGCCTCCCGCTCCAAGGCCTCCTGCAGCTCGGCCTCCACCTGGCCGATCTCACGGTACAGGTTGCGGTTGGTGCGGCAGTCACGGTAGTGGTTGCGGATGGCCCGGTCGAAGTCCTCCTCCATGAGCCTGGCCTCGGCCTTAAGGGCCCTGATCTCCTCCTTCAGCTCCCTGCGAATGCGGCGACGGCGGCCGGAACCCTCGCCCTCCTCGGCGCGAGGTGCCAGCTGGTGACGGGGAACGCCACGTGGTCCGGTCATCTTGCGAGCTGTCAGTTTGGTGCGAGCCAGCTGAAAAGTGAGCAAGAATAAGCCAAGGTAGAATAGGCTAGCATGAATAGGTTGGTAAATCCTATCCCAAAACCCACTTTTAAGGAGGAAGTTATTAACATGTGAATTTAACATGATGCATGATTCGTTCTTACGCAAATTTTAACTCAATGCCAGTAATATAAATGCAATATTATGCTTTTAAACATAGGGCAATATAATAATAATAATATGTTGTTCCACATGCTACTCTACTCCTAACATAGAGTAAGACAAGAAGCAATTTGGGCTCAAAATAGTCAATTTAAGTTTTGATCCAAAATATTTTGAAGTTTTCGAAAAGAACTCCATAATGATTTCGCAATAGATCGCTCTGATACCACTTGTAACAGAACCGCCTTAATAATATGGCCCACAGGCACGTATCAAAGTCACTAATGACTTCTGACAGTTGGACCCATGTTCCAAATGATTAAAGCAGCTCTGCCCGGCTACATCAGTACCCGTATTCCGACAGGATCTCCATTGCGATGCCATTACAGAGTTACAACATTTCATAATAAAATACATCAGAGTAAATGCGGAAGGTTAAATAGTACTTAGATTACAAACCGAGTTCAAATAGTAATTAAGTGCAGTTATTACAGACCATCTTGAAATAGTAGCAGTAGCATGGAACAACGGTACAACATAAATAGATAAATAGATACACGAACCCAGCCCACGGATTCTGTCTTTACTCCTCACCACTATCCTCCTGGATCACGGTGGCACAACAAGGGCCAAGGCAGACTTCGGGCTGCGACCCTCCTGCAACGGGGTTAACAAACCCTGAGTACGGGGTACTCCGCAAGACTTACCCGACAAAGAAAAAGTATTCGACTCTTGGAATGCAAGGTTATAGGTAAGGCTAGCAGAGGTAAGGAATTTAGCAGAAAAGCATTACTAATCTATCATAATATTTTATTTTACTTAAGTTCCATATTATCATAAATCATTCTTTATCCTCTCTCTAAACATTGATTCTTTATTCTCAAACATCCTACTCTTAGAACCACTTTTCGGGGTAGACGTGAGGATCATGTCTCCGTAACCGAGGAGCACGTCGATTCGAATCAAGTAAAGTAGACCCAGCTGGGGTTCCTATCCACACTGTATATGCAGCACACCGGCATACATATACCAACCCGTCATCTCAGCTTTTCTATCCCGGAACCGGTCCTGCGCCACCCGAGAAAACGGTACACCTCCAATCCGGGACTCTAACCCACGAGGGTACTCACTATTCTCGCCATCTCTCCACTCCCAGTGCGTGGTTGTCGGTTCCAGCAATAGAGCGACCGGACTCTAGGCTTTCCGTAATGGTATGTGGCTAGTCTACTCATCATGATCACAACAGGCCTTACAACGAACGGTCCCTACTGCTTTCCGCCGGAAACCATGCATTGGGACTCTAACCCAAATACCCTGGAGTCCGCTCGGTTTTCAAATCCCTTTTCCGTTGGTGACGAAAGTTGGGACTCTAACCCACACAATTGGCCAACCACCCGGAAAACCCATCCATAATGATGCTAGTGAACCTGCCAAAGTACCCTAACATCATACATGGACATATATACCCTTCCCTTGATAATTCTTCATAAAGATTCTCAAGTTAAAATAATATTTTGCAATTCTATTATTAAGCATGACTAAGCATTTTGCAATACATTTAAAATCATTAGGTTATCTTAGTAATTGTAATCAAGGATGGTAAATGCATCAATTGTTTCATCACACAACTCCTATGAACTTAATGCAATGATTTAACTCAAGTGATAAAGCATTTGTAAATAGAGGGTTAAATGCACCGGGGCTTGCCTTGCAGAGCAAAAACAGACGGAGCAGGAGCAACACAAACTTCTGGCTCAACAGTCCCCTCCTGCACCTCCTCCTCGGTCGCCTCGAGTTTGACTTCCTCGGACACGGGAACTACACGTGTGCAACAATGCATGTATGAATGCGATGCGGAAAAGAACATTTGCATGAAATAAAGAACTAAACATATGACAAGCATGAAATGATATCACTAGGGTGTTCTAGGTCTTAAATGGGTTTGACCTAGAACTACAATCAATTCCAAAGTCACACAAAAACCTAAATTCAACTTCTAAACATTTTTCACTATTTATTACACCAACCTTTAATTAATACATTAGTAAATAAATTCCATTTGGGACCAACTTCACTAATAGATAGCTTTTCATGCAAAATAGAGCCACATAAATTTTGGTGATTTTAGGAATTACCTAGAATTAATTAAAAATGTGCAAAGATCCATTTTCCATTTATTTTAGTGATTTTTACCTACTGCAGAAAGTACTCAAACATGACAAACAATATTTTTATAAACTTCTACACTACATAGAGAGCATGTGTAAATTATTTCATAATTTTTGGTTGCACAGAATTAATCATACAAAAATAATAAAACAGGTTACTATTCAAACCAAATTAAAATAGAAAAGCATTTCGAAATTCACTGGAAATAAACAAACACCCATTCGGCCCACTCGGCCCACTAGCGCTCAGGCCGGCCCAACCGGCCCGCGCGCCACTGGCCAAGACGGTCTTGCGCATAACCCCCTGGGAAAATAGAGATTCAACCCGAGCTCCACATAACACTGTTCAAACGAGTCACAACCTTTGCAAAACCCCCCCTACACTTTCCTTTCTTCTAAACCGAGGTCCCTGCCTCCTCCCTTCTATCTCGGCCGAACGGACACGCCGGCGGTCCGGCGCTCCCAACTCACTGACGGCGAGCGGAGAGGCAAAACCGATGGCGTTGCTAGACCCTACACATCCGTGCGAACCTAACAAGCTACTACACAACCCTAGCCGACACACGGAGCGCGCGCAGCCATGACCGCGGCGACTCGGAGGCGGCGGCAACTGTGCCGCCGGTGAGCGCCGGCTCTTAAAGTTAGAGGAAAAGGGTGCTGGAGGACCGGAGGCTCACCACAAAGCTGATGGAGGGGTCGGAGAGGATGGTGGAGGCTTGGCAAAGGCGAATCGGCGGTGGCGGCAGGTCGGTGGCTCGGCTCCGGCGGCGAAGTCACGTTCCGGGGACCCTAGACCACCAGACGACAAACCAAAAGACGCATAAGCAAGGGTGAGTTGAGGAGCATCAGGTGCGCACCCACACAGGGCCTACGGCTCACCCGAACTCGCTGGGGACGACGGCGGGCTTTGCGGCGGCGCTCCGACGGGCTCACGCGCGGCGACGACAAGCCTGAGGCATACACAGAGTTAGAGCGAGCTCCAAGGGCACCAATCGATGCGCCAGGAAGTACTCTACTCACCGGCGAGATGGAGAGTGTGGAGGTGGACGGTGGTCGTCGAATTTGGTCGGAGACCGAGAGCTCGCCGGCAATGGAGGTGGGGAGAAAAATGGGTGGGGAGGCGCGTTAGGTGGCTTAAATAGCCGGGGAACGGGTCGGGGCGCGTTCGGGGCCCCCGGCGACCCTCGTTGCGGTGGCGACAGCGTGCCTGCCGGCCGGACGGCGGCAGCGCGCCTCGCGCGCACGCGCACGCACGGCTGGAAGAAGAACAGGGGGACCCCCCTGTAGCTACAGTACCAGCCCCCTCTAGGTCAAAAGCTAGTAGATTCAAATTGGGCTGATCTGATCCGAATCCGGGGATGGGGTAAAAACAAAAGTTGTGGGAAATTTGATGAGGATCAAATTTTCTTTAGGAACCAAATTCAAATTCGGCCAGGATTTGACACAATTGAAAAAGGGGTAAAACTAGGATTTGAAATTTAAACTGTAATTCCAAAATTACTTTTGATTTTTATGAAGAACTTGAAAATTGGTCAAAATAGAAGTTGTCCATCTCATTGAGACCAACAACTTTTATTTTGGGAGTTTTGTCAGATTCTCAATAACTTTTGAAATGCAGTTTAAAATTCAAATTTTGAAACACTGTTTTGAGCTTAATTCAAATATTTTCAACATAACTTCAAAATCACCCAAAATAGAAGTTGTTCTACATTAAAAACTCTACAACTTTTATTAAGGAACTTTCCTCAGATTTGATCAAATTTTAAAAGTGCACTTTGAAGCCTTTAATTAGGGTTTAAGGAAAAATCATCATCAACATGTAGTAACAATCCAACTAGGTTTCACTTAAGCACATTTAAGAGATAAACAGACCAATCACACTTTTATCCCTAATGGCAAGCAAATGCACATGATGATATGATGATATGGCAGTTTAATTAATCAGTAATACCAGAGGTATTACAGATTTTTTATTTCACATAGAGTGTATGTCTGGTGTTTTTCTGAAAACCGGGTGTGACAGCAGTTAGATGACCTAATTGTGATTCTAACATTTTATTAAAGCTGTGCTGATTCTTTATAGCAGAAGCAAAGGTATCCATTCTAGTATTAATATTTTCTAAAGCTTTATCATTAGAGGGTATCTTTCTAGACATTTGATCTAACAATTTAGATTGACCAGCAACTAAATCTTTTAAAGGTGGAAGATTGTAATTATTATTTTGGTTGTTACCTTGGTAGTTACCTTGTCGAGGTTGCTGATTCCATCCTTAATTTGGTTGGTTCCATCCTTGACCATGCTTAGGACGATAGTAGGTGTTATTGTTGATGAAGTTTACATCCTCTTGCAACATAGGGTAGTTGACAGCTGAATGCCCATAATCTCCACAATCTTCATAGGTCATGCGAGAATTATTAATATGCATGACTTCCTTCTTCTCTATATCGAGCTTCTTCATGATGAGGTCTAGCTTGGAAGTGACCATGTCAGTTTCCTTGAGATGATGGATGCCTCCTCCTCTCTTGCGAGGTTGAGTACGTTCTTCATTGTAGCTTGGATTTGAGGCCATCTTCTCAACAAGTGCTTTAGCTTCTGGAAGCTTTAGTGACAGGAAAGCTCCTCCTACTGCAGCATCTATGGACTCACGGGTGCTAGAGATGAGCCCGTGGTAGAAGGTCTGCATCAATAGCCAATCCTCTATCCCATGATGAGGACAGTCATCAATATAATCTTGAAATCTTTCCCATGCTTCGGTGAATGATTCGTCATGTTGTTGTTGAAAGCTTGAAATTTTCCCACGCAGAGCATTTGTCTTGCCTGTAGGAAACAACTTTGCCAAAAAACAGTTGAGCATTGGTCCCACGTAGTGTTCTTTTCTTTGTTGGCGTAGAACCACTGCTTAGCTTTTCCCAAAAGTAAAAATGGGAAAAGACAGAGTAAAATAGCATCTCTTGGTACTCCTCTGATCGTGAAGGTGCTGCAGATCTCTAGAAAGTGTTGTAAGTGTGCACTTGCATCTTCATGAGCTTTTCCACAAAATTGACTGGCTTGAACCATGGTGATAAGAGCAGGTTTGAGCTCGAATCCATTCTCCCCAGTATTGACTGCTGGTCCAGTCCAGATGTTTTCTGTTGTTGGGGCAGAGAACTCACGCAGTGTCTTCTCAGCCATGTCTTCAAGCACAGGAGTTAAATCTTCTCCTATGTGTTCTTCTTCCAATGTTAGAGTTGGCTCCTCTGATGGACTAGCTTGAGCAGCGATGGGTATTCTTGATAGTGACTCGAAATTGTCCCTTGCCTCTACAACCTTCTTCCTTCTAAGAAGTTTCTTTAGATTGTTAGTGAAGTTGTTTGGAAGACAAAAACCATTCATTCATCACCCTGTATAAGATAAGCAAATGATAAAAAACAAGGGTGTGCCTGTTTGAGTTAGAGATCAATCGGTAACACAATCTTATCCATTATGTATATATATTATCAATATTTCCTAAGTTTAATGTGCCTTCCCCGGCAACGGCACCAAAAATGCTTGTTGACATCTACTAACATCACCAAATATAACTATATAACTTTTACTACTAGAGACGAGATTAGAGATGTATGGTAATTAATTAACTGGTCACTAGCAACTAGTCACTTATCTATTACCAACATTCTTATGCATGAACTAGGTTGTCATCCCTAATTTTATATGCTAGAATAAATAAAGGTTCCTTATACTATTCAATGTGACTAGGTAGAAATATATAAATATAAACTAAGATCAATTCTGCAAGCGGACAGATAATTATACCATTGTAGCATTTTACCTAGAGTTCTACCATGTTATCAATTTATATTTATACCACTAGGAAGGACTGGATAAACTTTAATCTATTATATTGATAGTAATTATATGCAATGGATAAGCGGTGTTATCGATGTCATTTACTCTGCTCATAACAGGTAGAGGTCACAAGATAATAAAGATAAATAAAGGTGATATATGATCAAGCATCATAATTAATGGATAAACATCAGAGCACTTTCTGGTCATAGTAATAGCTAGCCAATGGATAAACTAAGGAATTAATATCTAAGGTAATTCTTTAACTACGCCAATGAATAACTCTAATTAGTGCAATTACATCTAGCAATCATTGTTAGATTAGTCCTATATCATGATCACATGTAAAGGGCATCATCTAGGAAGGATGTCAAACAGAGTCATCACCCAACTTCGCGACCGTGCCTGCTTGCCTACATACGGGGGGTGGACTACAGAGGACTCAACATAGCTATCACCACACGACCCCGCACATTAGGGTGCACTCGCAGATAAACAGAATATCTAGACACCACGTCCATATATTGTTCATCATCTACCCAACGATTGTTTGGATAAACGCTATACGAGCAATTACATGAATTGAATAAGATCAAACCAACTATACTAGACATATAATCGAAGTAGACAATGACTATTGTAATTAAGAACATATGAACTATTAAGAACAATGGTTCCCTAATCATAATAAAGGATACAATAATAGAGAAAGAACTAGAACTATACCGAACTCCGTGCTCTAGACGGATGCCGGCACTCCAGATACCGCTGAAGAACTAGAACTCCTCTACTTCTAATCTAACTAGGCTAGAACTATGAACTAGAAGGCTCTTGATGAACTGGAAGGCTCTTGATGGCTTAACCAAAGACTTGATGCCTTGGATGAATGATGGATTGCCTCCAGGGGGTCTGGCCCTTTACTTATAGCCCGGTGGGATGAACGTGCGTCGTAGGATCAAACCAACTTAACTAAGGGCCGAGATGACTCCTCAAAGGCGGTGGAAGAAGACTCCAGAAGACGGAGACCCACCTATCAGGTGGTGGGGCCCTGATTGCTGCGGGTGTTCTCTAGATTCTTATAGGGTCCTGATGACGATGTTGCCTTTGCGGTTATGTTTTGTGTCTTTTATGCACTTTAATCCTTCTTTTACGCTTTTCTGGAATGACCCCTGGAAAATATAGAGTATGCACAACTCGTGGAAATTATCAGTTAAAATCCTAGACTAGTGTATATTCACATATCCTTTGGTGTCTAAAGTTCTAATAAAAGTTGACGTTATCCACCGTCAACAGTATACCTCTCTCACTCTCTCCACCGTCAATTTCATCTTTAGTGCACTAGAGTGCCGCAATCACAAGCTTCAGAGGGTGTCGCCCATGGTGCCGCCGTGGGGCCGTCATGTCGATGTGTTTCCCCGTGTTTGCCGATAGTCCTATCCTGTTCATGAGCACGTGCGCTTCGTGTAGGTGTAGTTGGTAGCGTCAGTAGAGCCCCGGAACGCCGGATTGCGTTTCCGGCGAGCTCGGATCGCCGCCGGCGATGGCACCGGCGTGGCTAACCCTGTGTACGGTGGGGTACTCCCCCTTTTTCTCCCTGTGCCGCCAAATCGCAGACAGACGGTTAGGACTAGAAGATGCCGGTTCGTTTATAACCGGTCCACCACAACTGTGTTGTAGACTCGGTTCACACCCCGCGCACGCTCTCGATTCACAACACAGCGTGCACCACGCCAACCAGAGCACGACACGTGGCACCAGGTCAGCGCCAACGGGCAGTCAGCCGACCGGCTATGTCACTTTTGCAGAAAAGCCCTTCTGTTTTTCCTGAATCAACCCGCAGTCCACTCTAGTTTAATTTTATTTAAATTCAGCCCTGATTTCTTTTGAATTAGCCCCTGTGTTTTTGAAAAATAGATCCTGCCGTCCATAACTCTGCAGGAATTCATTTTCATTTGATTTAATTCAAAAATAGTTCAAGTTATTTACAGAATTGCCATTGTATCTTATTTTGGGCACAACTTTCATGTTTTAAATCCGATTTGAGTGATTTTCGCGCTCACGTGTTCATAGAAATGTGTAGAATAGTTTTATACACTTTTCACTCTCTGTTCATACTGTTTGGTATACTGTTCTAATAGCAACTTATTTGTATGCATCTATGGCTTGGTTTGGATGCTTGTATGGTGAAATTCAATTCGATTAGAAGGTGATCAGTCCGAGTTCGTTGAAGATCAGTTTGTAGACCAGAAGTACCAAGAACAAAACTTTGAGGACAAGCGTTTACAAAGACTCCTTGTTACCTATGAACTTTTATATTTCACACATATGCATGTGTCTAAATTGAAGTACCATTAGAGTTTATTCCTATTATGTTTTGATCTATATATCTTGTCACCTATGGGGATGGGTTCTTGCATATTGGATAGATGCTACCGTGCATAACCAAATTAAAATAATAATTTGACTAATGATATATGGAATGATATTTTAAAATGTGGCTTTTTAGCAACAAGGTATTAGGGGCTTAATCCTGAAGCGGCCACCCAGGAGGTTTCGTACAACCCTGAGGACTAAATGGCTCTGGTCTTAATCATATAACTAGTGCGTCTCTAGCTTGTTAGTGGTTACTGGAAGGCGCAAGAGGGGGGTGCCTCGTGGGGTCACGGATGTTCCCGCCTCGTGTATAGTGCTGCGACCACTTACACTTGTTTTGGATTTTGAGGGGGATACGTCTGTGCACACTTGCCACTGAAACCTCATGACCACTAACGTGTTAGGGTGTCTAGTGAAAGGTTTCGTAGTGAAACCCTGCCATTCTTCCATAGAGGAGGTCTAGTGGGGGCTCATGACCCCCGGCATTTGAGAATCACGACTCGGCGGGTAAAGTTGTACAAATTCTATAGAATTCTTTAACCTGATATATCAGCCGAGATCATAGACATGAGTGGCCTTGATCCTTCTTGATTAATGTTTCTGGTTTACCTTAAGCAATGGATATGGTAAAATGTTGATTTAATTATAATATTACAACTGAGATGGGTTTTCTCACTAAAAGTAGATGTAAGATTAAAATTTGATTAACTTAAAATTGTGAACCACTGTCAAACTAAGTCAAACCTTTTGAGCCTCATGAACCCGTTGTAATACTTGTTAAGCATGGTGTGCTTACACTTGTTGTAATTTCAATAAAAATCCCGGATGGGTAACAGATGCTGGATTTGAGGAGAATCCTGAAGACACCCAGGACTTCTAGTTGTTTTTCCCCAGTCAGTGGTCCCTGTGGCAGCACGGGTCATGTTTACACTTTTGTAATAATGTTGTTATTGAGCATGTGTTGACAGCTACTAACGTCGCCGAATATAGCTATATAACTTTTAATACTAGAGACGAGATTAGAGATGTATGGTAATTAATTAACTGGTCATTAGCAACTAGTCACTTATCTATTACCAGCATTCTTATGCATGAACTAGGTTGTCATCCCTAATTATATATGCTAAGAATAAATAAAGGGTTCATATACTATTCAATGTGACTAGGCAGAAATATGTAAATATAAACTAAGAACAATTCTGCAAGCAGACAGATAATGATACCATTGTAGCATTTTACCTAGAGTCTACCAGGTTGTCAATTTATATTTATGCCACTGGGAAGGACGGGATAAACTTTAATCTATTATATTGATAGCAACTATATACAATGGACAAGCTGTGTTATCGATGTCATTTACTCTGCTCATAACAGGTAGAGGTCACAAGATAATAATGATAAATAAAGGTGATAAGTTTGATCAAGCATCATAATTAATAGATAAACATCAGAGCACTTTCTAGTCATAGTAATAGCTAGCCAATGGATAAACTAAGTAATTAATATCTAAGGTAATTCCATAACTACGTCAATGAATAACTCTAATTAGTGCAATTACATCTAGCGATCATTATTAGATTAGTCCCATATCATGATCATATGTAAAGGGCATCATCTAGGAAGGATGTGAAATAGAGTCATCACCCAACTTCGTGACCGTGCCTGCTTGCCTACATACGGGGGGTGGACTAAAGAGGACTCAACGCAGCTGTCACCTACGCGATCTACCACACGACCCGGTACATCAGGGTGCACTCGCAGATAAACAGAATGCCTAGACATCACGTCTACATATCGTTCATCATTTACCCATCCATCGTATGGATAAACGCTATAGAGCAATTACATGAATTCAATAAGATCAAACCAACTATACTAGACATATAATCAAAGTAGACAATGACTATTGTAATCAAGAACATATGAACTATTAAGAACAATGTTTCCCTAATCATAATGAAGAATACAATAATAGAGAAAGAACTAGAACTATACCGAAATCCACGCTCCAGACAATGCCGGGGCTCCGGATCCCGCCGAAGAACTAGAACTCCTCTATTTCTAGTCTAACTAGGCTAGAACTATGAACTAGAAGGCTCTTGATGAACTAGAAGGCTCTTGATGGCTTGACCGAAGACTTCATGCCTTGGATGAATCATGGGATGCCTCCAGGGGGTTTGCCCCTGTATTTATAGCCCCGTGGGTTGCACGTGCGGCGTAGGATCAAACCGACTTAACCAAGGGCCGAGATGACTCCTCAAAGGCGGTGGAAGAACACTCCAGAAGGCGGGGCCAAACGCTTGCCAGGGACGCCGGCCGGCCCCACCCTAGCTCCGGCCGGCCCTACCAGGAAGGGTTTGGGGCCCCGGTGCTTCGGGTGTCTTCTAGATACTTCCCACGTCCTGATAAGATCGTTGCCTTCATGGATAAGTTTTGCGATGTTTAAGCACTTTAATCCCTCTTTTATGCTTTTCTGGAATGACCCCTAGAAAATGCAGATTATGCAAAACTCATGAAAATTGTCAGTTATAACCCTAGACTAGTGTGTATTCATGTATCCTTTTGTGTCTAAAGTTCTAATAAAAGTTGATGTTATCCACCATCAACAACTCCCCAAGCTTACCTTTTGCTAGTCCATTGGCAAACAAACTAAGCCTAATTACTAATGTATTTGGATCAGGAGTTGTTGCAATGCTTTCATACTTTCCAAGTATACATGCTTTCAAATAGAGATTCCCCTCTGGATTAGACAATAACTGTTCTATCCTTCAGACTTACCCATTTTACCTTTAACTATGGAGCTTTACAGCTCTTGCATAAGTCTTGAGCAATTGAAAGATAGAACAATCAAGTCAAGCACTATGTAGAAAATTCCTCACAGTACCAACATTCCGGAGTTTTTATAAGTTTTCAAAATAAAACTCAGAGCTTAATTGTATGATACCCTCAAGCCCCTCAATATATGTGGTATTTATGGATCTCACTTAGGGCATTAATGATGCTATGCCTTCCAATAACTAAGGATTACAGTGGAGTTTATAGGAATGACAATAATAAGGATGAGTGTAACACCCTAGGTGTTAAGCTAGCACACTCACACTTGCATTTGCATAAGCACATGCATCACTCATGCATTCATGTTCATGATTATCTTTGCATCATATGTTACCTTGATTTCTGTGTTATCTTGTTGATTTATGTGCTTAATTTCCTTCTTGTGTGTGTGGTCCTTGTGTGCCAATAGCCTAACTAAACCCAAAACCCATCTAGGATCACTAATAATCTCATTTGGAACAATGTCCATGAAGGCCAAATCATGAAATGATGGCTCCAAGTGATAGCTAACCTTAGAGCCCTCCTAAACCTCTTTTGTTTGATCAAACCAGAAAGTCAACTTAGAGACTTTGCATGGCAGTGGGGTCTTAATATGAGTTGTGAAGAATTTTATTTATAAAAACTTGTATTAAGGGGTCAACCCATGATAAAGTGCCTAACAAGGTCAACCAGGGCCCACAAGTCAGTTTTGGGCTGGTTTTGAGTTCTCTGGTTTTTGCTAAGTCCTAGAGCCGTGCACAGTTTTCATTTACCCGTGTTTGGAGTCTTGTATCTCCCTAACCAGCTCAAATCAGTGGAAGTGCTCCTAATATCGATTGAAGATCTCATGTAGTACTTCAACCCATATTAGTGAACTTCTCTCTGAAACGGCCTAGATCGCGAGTTGGAGAGCGATCAAGGGGGCGGTTTCAGTCGACTGAATCGACTGAATGCTGATTCAAATCGGCTGGTCAGAGCCGACCGTGCCCAGGCCATGCGCACCACCTGGCGGCCGTACACCAGCGACGCTGGGCGGTGCCGGTCTACAAGGGACGACCCCAGAGACGACGCCCACTCCCGTATTCCCATTTCGCGCTGCCTCTGTCTCCTCCTTCGCCTCCGATGCGCGGAGCACTGAGGGTGCTCGCCGCCGTGACCTTGCCGGCGGCAATACGCCATCGTCGTAGCTCCACCACCCAATCCAGCCCATCTAGAGCTTCGCCGTCGTTCACTCTACCTCCCAGACCCGTGTGCTCGACCGTTCGAGCCTTTGGTGAGCCTATAACCTTTGCGCCGCTGTGGATGCTCACCGAAGCACCCCACGTGCTCTGCGCCACCATGGCCAGCCTCACCCGTGAGGTTCTTGGCCCGGTTTCCCGGTGTGAAGAGATCACCGTGAGCCATTAGTGGTGTAGCCATAGTCGGTTTAGCCGGAGATGGCCCAGGTTCGCCGGAATGTGACCTCGCCGTCACGGTGCTCGCTGCCGCTCCGCCATGCACGAGCTCAGAGCTCGTTGCCGTGGTCCATTTGTCGCTAGGTCTAGGTCGTAGCTTCCCGTCGATGTCGTGGTGACGTTGCGCACCCACGCGTGACCCGCCGTGGCCGGAGTCGGCCGACGCACTTCGCCGGAGTGCCGCTGTCCGCCATTGCCGCCGGCGTCTCGTGTCCCGAGCGCTGTGGGACCAGCCACCTGGGTCATCGTGTTCGCAGCAGAGAGGGGAACACGTTGGTTCCCTCCGTTTCGCCGGAGAGCTCGCCGTCGGCGAGAATGCTGTGGTCAAACCGCGCGGCTCCGGCCTCCCTTTGATCAGTGGGGCCGTTTTGACCCATGGGCCCACGTGTCAGTGAGTGGAGGGCTCCCTGGGTGCACCGATCTGGGTGATCCTAGCGAAAGCAGCCAATTTAGGTTTTTATGTTTTTATAAATGCTTGATTATTCCTGTTAAATGTTTGTAAAAATCATATCTTGAGCTAGGAAGATGCTGTGTAGGCAAAACAAGTTTTGTTGGATGCATTTTATAATTTTCTATCTAAGAAAAATATGTTAAGTGACTTTTTAGTACTTTTTCTGTGCAGTTGTGTTTATTTTCTTATATGCTGTTAAATTAAGAAAATATATAACTAATTATTGGAATGTGCTAAAAATGTGATTTCAGTTTTGTTAGACTTGTCATCACCTGTTCTATCTGAAAAAAATGTATCTTAGTACTGTTCTGTGTAAAATATTAATGCTTTGCTTTTATCCTTGTTTAGAGCCGATCCTTGTTTAATTTGTTAAAAATAAAATGTGAACTGTTGGAGCCTGGTAATTTTTGTACACTCTTTATGCACTGTTTAGTAGCTAAGAAAAATATAAAATTTGCTGGTTGATGATTTTTGCAGTACAAAGTATTTATTGCCTAATTTCAGCCTCCTGTCTAGTTATTTTAGCACAGGCTGATTAGTGCCTTATTTACTGTAAAATTTCTACTGGAGGTTCCAGAGAGCATGTTTTAGCTACTATAATTTTACTAGAATTTTTGGTAGTCTAGAAATAGTAGTTGCAGTTATAACCCATGTGGGTGGCTTAAGTAATAAAAGAAATGTTCAGTACTCCTTGTGGTAATTATATGATCTTTTTATGTTATTGTATGGGGGGTTTGGGACTGTTTAGAGGTCAGGTCTAGAAGGTTACTTTGGGCAGCAAGTTGTGTGTGGTTTCTTTGGATAAATCCTAGTTTCATTGTTTTCTTTGCATAGCCTCTCATATGCACCATGCCATGGCACATCATGCATCTTATATCCAGTGCATTGTATCTTAGCTTTTGGCATTATCATGCAATATGTGTTCCGGAGGGAGTGACGCTGCTGGAGTTCGAGTCGTCGGACCCGGAGCCCGAGGAGTTGGAGGCCACCCAGGAGCCTGAAGGGCCAGCCGAGGAAGTTGATCCGGAGAATCTTCCGGAGTGTCCTGACCATCGCCCTGCTTCTTTCCTCAAAGGCAAGCCCCGGAGCATTCTAAGTCTCTCATGTTTTAGAAATAATTATTTGAGTCTTTATTCTTATGTTATGCTGCATTAAGTGATAGGAGTTGCTTGAAAAACCCTTGCTACTGCATATCCCTTCCATGATATACAAATATACCTGATTCCTATTTAGGTCCAGGATCGAACTGTGCTTAGCCTTGCTTAGAACGGTAGAAGTCGAGTGACCCCTGTCATTCGCGAGATAGTGATGGGTATTCCTACCCTGAGCAGTTTCTTAAACGCTTGGCCACTGTGGAACTTAACCATGGTGCATAATTAATCGGAAGGTACAGGAGGATGGTGGAGAACCAACAAGGCATGGTAGTCCTTACTGCGTATCTACTCCCGAATGTGCCATTAACGACAGTATACTTTGTACGTCCTCATGTCATGTTGAACCCTACCTCTCGCTTAACTGGCCAGATAAGTCATTTCTGACCGTGAAGTCGAGTAGTCCAGTTCAAGCCGGGAGCACAACCAGTTGAAGTGCGTACACCAAGAGGTTGCAGATAGGACCATGGGCGGGGACCTAGTGGACCGGTCAGCGCAACCGGTTTAGGGAAGATCCGAGCATCCTGGCCACCATTGACTACTTTTTACCTGAACTAGTTCAAAAGATTGCCCGATACTGCTTTTCTAGAGGCAGGTGTAAGGAGAGCGTTTGGTATTTACTCTACCTGGATAGTAATTCGATTCGAATCGCGGTCTCTCCCTATTAGTGAGAACTTGACATGGGCAGCGGCACTGTGTGCTCCAAGCTAATGGATCAATGGATGTACATAGTTGAAAGGCTGATTGGCAACTTATGAACTGGATATGAATATGATCATTGCTTGATTAGATGCAGGAATTGTGATGCTACACAAAAGAACCTAAGCAAGATAATCACTTAATCTTGGTTCCATAATAATGATGCTATAATCAAGTTGAATAGGTGTTCACCTAGACAAGTATTAATAAAGCAAGCTGATCAATCTGATGATAAAACCTGAGTTAATATGCATAATGAACCTTAAGCTTTTTATGCAAACTGCTGTTAGCCAGCTCCACCAAATAAAGCCTTGCATTCCTCTCAGTGCCATTTTATTTTTGGTTTATGACGGGTAAGTCTAGCTGAGTACCTTCAAGTACTCAGGGTTTTTATTCCCATTATTGCAGATGATACGATGTATCATGGCTATTGCAAGACCTGTCTTCACCCAGCTGTGGATGAGGACAAAGTCACTGGGCAATGACTCTTCTGAGATCACACTCTATAGGTTGTTTTTGTGAGGTTGATCTGGTTACTAGCATGGTATTTTAACTATGGTGTTAATTTCAGCTAAACTACTCTATTTCCGCTATTTGAACTCGATTTGTAATAACTTAATGACTCCGATGTAATTGTGTTGCGAACTACGTTTTGAATGATGTAATATGCAGATGGTTGCACTAAACTATGTACGATCTTGGCTACTATGTTGGTTGGTTCTGAGATCCGTCGAGATTTCAGTGGATTACCGGACTTATATGGGCTCAAGTGGAAAAGTTTGAGCACTTCGGTGATCATTTTTGTACTTGTGCTCTTATAGGTTGGTCGGTTCTGTTACAGCTGGCATCGGAGCAAGGTTTAGTGCTAAACCAAATGCATGTGAATTTAAAAACAAAGATTTTGTTTTCGAAAACATAATTTCTAGTAAATGTTTTTAAGTAGAATAAGCTTTTAAATAAGTTTGTCCAACTAAGCATGCCAGTGGTCAATCCTCTTATGCCCTATTAAGTTATATTATATATATTGCTATAAGCAGGTGGCTTATTTAAGTACTAACTTGGGGGTTGCATCATGTTTATTGCGGTTTTATTTGGTTTCTATTCGGTGAATATATATCTTGCGGATTCTTATTGCTTCTTATGGGCCAATGTGCCACTTTGGATGAGGTAAGGAGAGATGCGAGAGCATGGTTGAACAACCGTCGACCTAGGGGAGTGATTATTGTTATCAAGGCATGTACATAAGTCATATGTGCATACTAAGATAAATGGTATGGTGTAATTATTATTAGGGGTCATGGGGTGCTCCTGTATGCACACGGGGGTGCATACATGGTAGCATTCCGACAAAAGTGCTTCTTTTTGCTATGCATACATTGGATCTAGGCTGAAATGAATCTTCTGCAGGTACGCTAACAACGAAACGTGTTAGTCCAGGTAGATGCGTATATATGAGAGCACACTGTATGCCACCGCCTATATCAATAGAACTTTATTCTTGCTAGGTTTGTGAGGATGTAGGTTCGTTCATTCATCATGTTATATTATGTCTTGCATCACCCCTCCTTAAAAGATGCCACTTACAGAAAAGAATAATGCTTTCCCTATCCCTTAAATTAACTTCTGTCAGCACATGGTCTTGGAATGCAGATGGCTCGCACCAACACAACTGCCTGCAAGTCAACCGGAGGCCGTATTCCATGAGGTCAGCTAGCACCGAGGGAATCGCACAGCAGGAACAAGTTCCTGGAAGAGTTTGGCATGCCCACGCTCCTCTAGAGAGAGCTTCATGTGGCAGGTTACCCGGCAGGGATGGAGCTCCAGTATCTCTGGCACCCTGAGCAAAAGGAAGAGGAGAATGTCCTGGTGGATGTGGAAGCCAGGATTCCACCTTTGGGAGACGGCCCTGAGTGGCGTGGCTGGTACTATGAGTCTTGTGGTAGGACCCCATGGGAAGGTGCCTGCAGGAGCCTACAATGTGCTACAAAATCTGATCGAGACTTCACCAGAGGCAGTAGCACGAGCTTGGGCCGGTGTGTTCCCCATAGAGGATCCATGCAAGACCGTGTGGAGTCAGCCTGATTGGACCGCACTGATTGGGGCATACGAGGAGGGCCAGAGCAGCAAGGGTCTAGCTACCAGTTCTCTTTTTGCTGTCATGAAGGGTTATGGGAAACTGGAAGGCAGCATGTGCATGATGACTGATGCTTGTCGTCGCGCCAATAAGGAGAAGCTTGAACTAAAGGATAAGCTCAAGGCTAGGACTGGGAACCTCAAGAAGGAGTTGGTCCAAATAGCTAAAGAGAGAGATGAAGCAGTGCACAACAAGGAGGCCGCTGTGTTAGAGCTGTAGGTGATGAGAGACCAGAGGGATCAGCTGCAGACCACGCTTAACAAC
This sequence comes from Eremochloa ophiuroides, assembly GCA_038502445.1. Taxonomy (NCBI): domain Eukaryota; kingdom Viridiplantae; phylum Streptophyta; class Magnoliopsida; order Poales; family Poaceae; genus Eremochloa; species Eremochloa ophiuroides. The sequence continues at coordinate 57,026,502 of JAHLJS010000002.1, forward strand.
TGTGAAGCTGCACTAGCACAGGTGGTGCACCAAAGGAATTAAGCCTGGAACATGGAGGATATCCTCAGAGCTTAGCGAGTGATACTTAGCAGCAGCTGGAGGTCGCACTGCACAACAATGCCAACCTGCATGAGCAAGTGCATCAGTTGCACTATCAGCTTCATCCTCCTCCTGGCGGACGATCAGGGCGACGCTTAGTCTAGTTGCTTATGTTATTCAGCGCGAGGCCTTTTGGGAGGAGCTTATTCATGTATGATCTATGATGTATAAGTTATGTCTATGGTGGTTGTGAGAACCTTGAACTTTTATGACTTGTGCCCCAGAGTGGGAAAGACTCGTTCTATCATATGCCGCGTACCTGCTCCGGAGCTGGCGACGACGGGGCAGGTGGAAGTGGTCACCCTGGTGGTGATAATGACTTGCCACCACCTCCTCCGTACTTCACGCCCGAGCAAGTCATGGCCGCTTTCTTGGAGACCAAGCAGGATGTGCGTGCTGCTTTGCGCACTCTTGCCGGTGATCGCGACCGCAACCGCGATCGCGAGCAGGGTCCCCGTGGAGGCGGAGAGCAGAATCAGTACAGTGATTTCAAGGATTTTCTGGATACCAAGCCGCCCCTGTTCAAGGAAGCTGAGGAACCACTGCAAGCAGATGAGTGGCTACATACCATTGAAGAAAAATGGGGTCCTCAATGATACCTCCAACCGTGTGATTATGCTGAGAGAGCCCACAAGTGGGGAAGCCTTTCTTGTACCTCTCACCTTGGAAAATAATGCTAGCCTATCCCATTTGGTGTGCTCTGTCCGAGAGGCCAAACTGGAGGATGCTCCGATTGTGCGGGAGTTTCCAGATGTCTTTCCTGACGAGTTACCAGGGTTACCACTGGGGAGAGATGTGGAATTTAAGATTGAGCTGCTACCCGGTACCGCACCTATCTAAAGGAGGCCTTACCGAATGCCGCCAAATGAATTGGCCGAGCTAAAGGTACAACTGCAAGAGTTATTGGACAAGGGGTTGATTAGGCCCAATGCCTCACCTTGGGGATGCCCGGCACTGTTTGTTCAAAAGAAGGACAAATCGTTACGCATGTGTGTGGATTATAGGCCACCCAATGCGGTGACGGTCAGGAACAAGTACCCCTTGCCTCGTGTTGACATTTTGTTTGACCAGCTAGCTAAGGCAAGAGTATTTTCCAAGATAGATCTGTGATCAGGGTATTTCTCTACTCGCTATGGGTTGTTTGAGTATTTGATCATGTCATTCTGCTTGACCAATGCTCCTGCCTATTTCATGTACTTGATGAACTCGGTGTTCATGCCCGAGTTGGATAAATTCGTAATAGTGTTCATTGATGATATCCTGGTTTATTCTGAAAACCCAGAGGATCGTGCTGTACACTTGCAGATAGTTTTGACCCGGTTGTAGGAACACAAGCACTATGCTAAGTTTAGCAAGTGTGAGTTTTGGTTGAGGAAGGTGAAGTTCTTGGGTCATGTCATCTCAGATGATGGGATATCGGTGGATCCAATGAAAGTTCAGCAAGTAATGGAGTGGAAAGCCCCAACTTCAGTATCAGAAATTAGGAGTTTCCTGGGCTTGGAGGTTAATATCGCCGCTTTATTCCAGATTTTCCAAGATAGCCAAGCCGATGACCAAGCTGCTTTAGAAAGAAAAGAAATTTGTATGGACCCCAGAGTGTGAGACAGCTTTTCACACTTTGCGAACTATGTTGACAACTGCTCCTGTTTTAGCGCAGCCCGACCTTACCAAACCCTTCGATGTGTTCTGCGACATATTTGGTACTCGTCTAGGATGTGTCCTAATGCAAGAAGGAAAAAGTAATTGCTTACGCGTCTCGGCAATTGAGGAAGCATGAAGTCAACTACCCAACGCATGATCTAGAATTGGCAGCTGTGGTTCACACATTGAAGATTTGGTGACATTACCTGTTGAGAAATGTGTGTCATGTATTTACTGATCACAAGAGCCTCAAGTATATATTCACCCAACCCGAGCTGAACATGAGGCAGCGAAGATGGTTAGAATTGATCAAGGACTATAATTTGGAAGTCCATTACCATCCTGGAAAAGCCAATGTGGTAGCAGACGCTCTGAGTAGAAAGGGTCATTGTCATGCGATTGCAGGAGACGGGTTCAAGCTTATGCACCCGGCCGTCCTACATAGCATTGCTTTGAGTTGCTCGCTTGAAAGCAAGATCATCGAGCTTTAGAAAACAGATCCTAGTATTTATCACATTAAAAGGAAGATGAAATAAGAAGAAACCAAACACTTCGGAGTTGATGAGAAGGGAGTCCTGTGGTTCAAGGATAGAATGGTGGTTCATAAAAATCGCGAGCTGAAAAATTAGATCATGGATGAAACTCATCTATCACCACTCTCTATTCATCCTGGCAGCAGTAAGATGTTTCATGAATTATAGCCTAGGTTCTGGTGGACTAAAATGAGAAAGGAAATTGCCGCGTATGTGGCGAGGTGTGACACCTGTTGTAGAGTCAAGGCCATTCACCTTAAGCCCGCAGGTCTGCTACAACCTTTATCGATACCTGGATGGAAGTGGGAAGACATAAGTATGGATTTTATTGTGGGACTTCCAACCACTCAGAAGGGATTTAACTCTATTTGGGTGATCGTTGATCGCTTGACCAAGTCGGCTCATTTTCTCCCAGTCAGAATTGATTTCCGACCCGACCAATATGCAGATTTATACCTGGCTCAGATAGTGCGATTGCATGGAGTATTCAAAACAATTGTGTCTGATAGAGGACCTCAGTTCACTGCTCAGTTTCTGGGAACATTTGCATACGGGGACTAGGTACCAAATTAATCAGAAGTTCAGCCTACCATCCTCAAACATCGGGGCAGACCGAAAGAATGAATCAGATTCTAGAGGATATGCTGAGAGCCTGTGTGTTTTCGACCAAGGGATCTTCGGAAAAATGGTTACCTCTGGCAGAGTTCTCCTATAACAACACCTATCAAGAAAGCATCAAGATGGCACCGTTTGAAGCCTTGTATGGCAGGAAGTGCAGAACTCCACTCAATTGTGTTGAAGCTGGTGAGAGAAGATACTATGGTATTGATTTTGTAGAAGAGGCGGAAGAGCAAGTCCGTTCCATCCAAAAGAATTTAGAAGCTGCTCAACACCACCAGAAAAGTTATGCAGGATAACAGAAGGAATCTCGACTTCGATGTGGGTGACTATGTATACCTCAAGGTGTTGCCTACAAAAGGTGTTCAACGCTTTGGAGTTAAGCGAAAACTTTCTCCAAGATACGTGGGACCGTATCAAATCCTCGAGCGAAGTGGAAGAGTAGCTTACAAGCTTGATCTGCCTCCTGAGTTTGGAACAGTCGTTGACGTGTTCCATGTATCACAATTTAAGAAATGCTTGCGAGTCCCGGAAGAAAGAGTGGAAACAGCTGATATCAAGATTAAGTCTGATCTGCAATATTGTTGACAACTACTAACGTCGCCAAATATAACTATATCACTTTTAATGCGAGAGGTGAGATTAGAGGATGAATGGTAATTAATTAACTTATCATTAACAACTAGCCACTTTTCTATTACCAACATTCTTATGCAAGAACTAGGTTGTCATCCCTAATTAATAATGCTAAGAATAAATAAAGGTTTTATATATAAATCTATGTGAATAGGCAGAAATAAATATAAATATAAAATAAGATCAGTTCTGCATGCGGACAGATAATTATACCATTGTAGCATTTTACCTAGGGAGTTCTACCAGGTTGTCGATTTATATTTATACCACTGGGAAGGACTAGGATAAACTTTAATCTATTATATTGATAGTGATGGTATACAATGGATAAGTGACATTACCGATGTCATTTACTCTACTCATAACAAGTAGAGGTCACAAGATAAATAAAGATAAAGGTGATAAGTATGATCAAGCATCATAAATGAAAGATAATCATCAGAGCACTCTCTAGTCATAGTAATAGCTAGCCAATGGATAAACTAAGGAATTAATATCAAAGGTAATTCTATAACTACATCAATAACTCTAATTAGTTCAATTACATCTAGCAATCATTGTGAGACTAATCCTATATCATAATCACATGCAAAGGGCATCATCTAGGAAGGATGTGAAACAGAGTCATCATCCAACTTTCGCGACCAGTGCCTGCTGGCCTACATACGGGGGGTGGACTACAGAGGACTCAATAGAGCTATCACCTACGCGATCTACCACACGACCCAGCACATCAGGGTGCACTCGCAGATAAACAAAATATCCTAGACATCACGTCTACATATTGTTCATCATCTATCCATCGTCCGCATGAATAAACGCTATACGAGCAATTACATGAATTCAATAAAATCAAACAGACTATACTAGATATATAATCAAAGTAGACAAGGATTATTGTAATCAAGAACATATGAACTATTAAGAACAATGCTTCCCTAATCATAATGAAGAATACAATAATAGAGAGAGAACTAGAATTATACCGAACTCCGCGCTCCAGACAGACACCGGGGCTCCAGATCCGCCGAAGAACTAGAACTCCTCTACTTCTAATCTAACTAGGCTAGAGCTATGAACTAGGAGGCTCTTGATGGCTTGAGGACTTGATGCCTTGAATGAATGATGGATTCATGCCTCCAGGGGGGTCTGCCCCTCTATTTATAGCCCGGTGGGATGCACGTGCGCCGTAGGATCAAACCGACTTGAAACAAGGGCCGAGATGACTCCTAAGAGGCGGTGGAAGAAGACTCCAGAAGGCGACGGCAAAACCATAGGGGGCGCGGGCCGGCCCCACCCCTAGGCCGGCCGGCCCTACCTAGCCAGGTCTCGTCCCTAGGTTGCTTCGGGTGCTTTTCACACTCTTTCAGGGTCTTCGTGATGTTGTTTCCTTGGCGGTTAAGTTTCGTGATAATTATGCTCTTTAATCTCTCTTTTATGCTTTTCTAGAATAGTCCCTGGAAAATATAGGACATGCAAAACTCGTGGAAACTGTCAGTTAAAACCCTAGACTAGTATGTTTTTATGTATCCTTTTGTGTCTAAAGTTATAATAAAAGTTGACGTTATCCACCGTCAACAACACCCCCAAGCTTACCTATTTGCCAGTCCCTTGGCAAACAAACTAAGCCTAATTACTAATGTATTTGGATCAGGAGTTGCTGCAATGCTTTCATTCTTTCCAAGTACACAAGCTTTCAAACATAAATTCTCCTCCAGATTAGACAATAACTGCTCTAGCCTTCAGACCTACTCATTTTACCTTTAACTATGGCGCTTTACAACCCTCACATAAGTCTTGAGCAATTGAAAGATAGAACAATTAAGTCAAGCACTATGTCTCAAATTCTTCACAGTACCAGTATTCCGGAGTTTTGCCAGTTTTCGAAATAAAACTCAGAGCCTAATTGTATGACACCTCAAGTCTCTCAGTATGTGGTATTTGTGGATCTCACTTAAGGCATTAATGTTATGCCTTCCTATAACTAAGGATTATAGTGAAGCTCACAGGAGTGGCAATAACAAGGTTTAAGCGTACTTGCAATTCATTTGTTGTAAAGTCAAACAATGGATCCACGAAGAATCAAGGCATACAATCAAACCAAGATGTGCATGTGTATGGAATATGGTGGATAGGTGGATATGAGGTGGCTAATCCTAATTCTACTTTTGCTCTTTGAAATGATTCACTCTCCTTTGGAATTTGGAGGAACACATGGGCTATCTTTATTCATTCTCTTTTTTTTCATTCGGGAGGCGGGCATCTAGCACCCATTGTTTTAATGCTGGGACACTTGTCCATCTTTTACTCCCTTTTCTTTTCATACTTTTGCATAGCCACATGCATCCAGTACATGATTTGGAGAGATAACAATAGTGAAAACTTAGAGCATTTATAAGAGGGCTGTCCTATGGGGTTTATATATTTTTGGTGTTCACTCCCAGTGCAGGAGAAAACATTTTTATGATGAACATTGATGAAAGTGAAAATGGTTGCGATTATTCATAGGGTAGGAATAATGCATATGTGCTGAAGTGTGTACGTGATCTTGATTTTAAAAGCATGACAAGACTCTCGTATGGTATTCAACAAAGGTTGACTAAACTCAATGCAAAGCAAGCAGCATGAATGTGCAAAGGTTTCCTATCTCTAAATATATAATATATAGCTTTGGTAGGAATTCATATTTTGTCATACAAGAGCTCATCATGTAGATTTTAAGTTTTCAAAAATAAATCTCCAGAACTTAGTAATGCTAGAAGTAAGATAAATAGTAGCTCAACCTTCATGAATCATATCAATCAATTACCTAAACTTAGCTCAAGCATATGCCTCCACAAGTTTCAGGTTCAGACTAAATTCTCAGATTAAAACAGTAATATCCAAAACTCAGGGGAATCTAAGTTTGACAACTGAGCACTTAAAAGGAATTATGGCAGAGCAACTATTCATCATCTCCAAAACAGAATTTTAGTGTTCATCAATTTTTAGTTTGGTTCTAGCCTAGACTGACTCTAAACAAGCTCTAATATATAGATAAATATTTATTTGGTTTTCAAATTTTATCTTACTAGCTAACTCACACGACAAAGCGATATAGTAATAATAATAAGATAGGAAACATATACTTAGCTAGATTTTAATTGGAGGGTGCCCTCCCCCAAGCTTGACGTTTGATAGGGTCTTTGATGTTGCAAATTGAGTGATCCTTCTAGGAGCAGGTGTATCGACAGCGTGTCGGGTTGACTAGCTCTTTGATCTTGTATTTTCTTGTGAAACTCAATTGCCAATAAAAATAACAAATCTCATAGAGAGGGGTTAGGTTTAATACCACTCCATAGGTAAGTGATTGATTTTATATTTCCAGCAGGAGCTTCCTAACTTAGTGGACCTTCATGTGCCCACATATTTTTGGTTTTTTGTGCTTGTATAAAGTAGATTCAATAAGCGCATAGGTATAATTACCTGATAACTAGGGGATGCTCCTCCCCCAAGCTTGATGTTTGCTAATACTTGGTGCTTGAATATTTCTCAGAGTGCTAGTAGCAGTACTGGTGGGTGCCACTAATAGACTCTCTCCTTAGTCATATTATTCCTGCATAGTTATACTACAACAAAAAAAAACCAAAACTCGAGGCTTGAATTATCAAGGGGTTAGCGGTCAGCCAATGAGCACTTTGATTATTCTTTGAGTTGATTTTAATTAATAGATTTTAACAGGATTCTAACAGAATTCTCTTTTTGGGGTTTTTCTAAGTTTCTTATGCAGAAATCTAATATGTATGCATGCTATATTTTTTATGCCACCACAGGGAATATTCATTCCCATGGGGCTTCAATATTTATGATGTAGTAAATAAAGCAGCAAATATTTTTGTTGTTTCATTTTTAATATGCAAAAAATGATTATGCTAAATGTGCTAAGCAAAATTACTAATGAATGCTAAATTAATTAGATGACTACCATTCTAACCTTATGGCTAGGGTACGGAATTTAAAGTCTACCGACAGGACTTAGATAGAGGAGAGTACTTACTCAGTAGGTTCATTGTCTGATGTTACCTCAGTCAATTTCCCATTTTGCGGTGGTGTAGCAGTGCTTCTTCTTTCTCCTTCCATCTCTTTTCTGTCTCTTCTGCTTCTCTCTTTTCTAGCTCCAGCTCTTCCTTATATGCTTTTCTTGATTCTTCATCTCTCTTCATCCATTCTTCTACTTGTGCCTGGATTTTTTCCTTCTCTGCCTTAGCAATCTGGTCCATCCTCTCAGCTTCCGCTTCCCACTCACTCTAGCGTGGTGCTTGTACGGCTTCTTCTTGCTCCTTGTATGTAACAACCCGGGTTTTCCGACAACCAAAAATTCAAACTTTTTAAAATTTTTTCCTGCAAATGTGTGGAGCATATAGTTTCTAGGACAACCCCCGACTAAACCGCTAACAACCATTGCATTCATATAGGGTTGATTGTAGGGATTTGTCAGAGTTCATAGATGGTGTCTAAGGTTTTGCGTCGGAGAGCACAGTTCCGTAGTGAAACTTCTCACAAACCCTCTCGTAATATCCCTCTCTCGGAGATCTTCCGAAATTCTCTCCACGAGATTTCCTTTGAATATAATACCTACCCCAAATTTTTCCCGGACCTCACTCTAAGTTATTATTTCAAAACTATAGCTCACAACAAGAATTTCCTCATCGGAACCTTCTCAAGTCCCTTCCCAAGTTTTTCCCCGACTCTATTTGAATTCATCTCGAATCTGTACAAAATAATCTTGACTGACTTTCCAAGAAATAAAAAGAGAAATCTCTTTTCTCTTTCGCTTCCTTCCTCTCCTTCCTTCCAGCCCAAACCGGCCTACTTCCAACGTGCAGCCCAGCGCCACCTGCCATCCCCATTACGCAGTCCGAACAGGCCACCAAGCGCCCAGCCCACCTGCGGCCCAGCTCGCCACTGCGCTTGGCTCGCGTGGCCCAGCAGGCCCAGCTGACGCTGCCCCTGCCCAAACCCTAGCCAGGGCACTTGCCCACGCGCGTGGAGCCACCGCCGCCGCCATTGGCCTCAGGAACATGGTGTCCCATGCCTCGACGTCCGTACCGCCGCTAATGGGATGCGCGCTGCATGTCTCCGCCTCCGCACGGACGCCTAGGATGCTTGACACCACCTCGCAACCCTAGCTCATGCCCTATAAGACCCACAGCCGTCAACTGTTCATCTTCTCCTACCCCGAGCCGCCGCCGCGCCTCCATCCTGCTCCTCCATGCGCCGCTCCGAGCTCGCCACATGTGCGCTGTGGCAGTGCTCGTGCTGAGTCACCGCCGACCACACGGGCAGCCGCTGCCGTGCCTCGCTTCGCCTCGCCGCTCCTCTGCCGACCCTCTGCAGCAGCGTGCCACCACCACCACATCTCCCACAGAGCCGACCTGTAGCGCCGCGCCCTCGGTTCCCTCCTCGTCATGCCGTGACCATGATGTCCGTGGCCGGTCGTCACCACCTCGAGCCCGCCATGGAGTATAGCAGCACCGCGACGCCCCATCGCGGCCAGCGTCACTCTCCTTGCCTCCTCGTCGAGCCGCTGCTGAATCGGAGCACCACCACCAGGATGCCGTCGAGGCTCCTCACCGTGCCCCGGCTCATCCCCACCGACTTCACCACTGACCATGCTTCTCTGCACCAAGTCTTGCCACCGTCGTCATCCCATCACGGTCGGGCACATTGACGCCGCACGGCGCCACCCGCTCTTGACTTGTCCTCGCCGTGACGTCGAGTCCCTACCCGCGTCCGGTCTGCCCGAGCTCTCCTCCAACGCCACAGCACCTCGTCGGAGCTCCTGTGCCCCACCGGTGAGCACCGAGGCCCAGGGATTTGCCTTATTCCCTCCATTGATCCTACTGATGGACTAGACTGAGACTGGCCTTCGTTCCATTATCTGCAAACATGCAGGGAGAACCTGGACCTCAAGCCACCGAACCTCGCCCTCACCACAAAGCAACTCTGCCGGCAACGAGCCCGACCCACGTCAAGCGATCTGCCATCCGCAAGCCCTTGGTGAGCCACGACCTTCTCCCCCATGGTGAGCACCGCCACCTCGCTGGACCCGCCATTTGAGCCATGGTGTCCCACACTAAGGGACACGTAGGCCGAGCCCCTCCCGGCTCAGGACACTCACACACACGACACGAGGACCTTTCAGCCAAATCGAACCACCGGTGTTCCAAGAACGTCGGCGTGGTCGAGGACTACCCAACCACCACCATGATCGCGTTCTGGTTTTACCTTATGCCCTTGGAATCCAAGACCGCCGCCACTCTACTCATGTCGCCGAAGGACACGACGGACTGCCGATCGAGAAGGGAGAAGATCTCTGGAAGTCTTGCCTGGTCGCCCCGACGCGCACCGACGCCCCATCCGAGCTTCACCTTAGCTACCGTCACACCGTGATTCGCCCTGCCCGCGCACACCGTTGGAACCCAGACACAACCCAACACCTCCTAGAAACTTGCAGCCACCTTCGGCCAGCATCTAGCCACTCTAGCCAGCCGCGACCAGCCTACAGCAGGCCACAGCCAGCCATGACCAGCCAGCAGTAGGCCACGACCAGCCAGCAGCCGGCCACGACTAGCCGCGGCAAGCCATAGCAGGCCAGGAGGTACCAGCAGCTGGCCAAGAGGAGCCGAGACATGTAGCAGCAAGCCTCGCCACTTTCCTTTGATGCTGACCCTGTCTGGCCTTCGTGTCGTAGCTCCGTTGCTAGATCTTGAGGCCCCGTAGATGATGTTGGACTGTTCGAAAGCCAAGTGATATACGACGCTGGACTATTGAAGAACCTTTTCTCTTACTTCCTATTCTCCTGCCCTCCATATTGGATACCTATCCTTATAATCCATCTGCTCATATCCCTGTTGTACCCTATCTTTACGATCTATCTGTTCATGTATCTGTTGCACCCTATTCTCACGATCTATCTGTATCTGTATTTGTAATATAGGATCCATCCATCATAATGCTATGGAAATGTGCTACTCCACTAGTTTGTCGAGTCATTTTGTCTTATGGTCGTGTCATTGGATCTTATTGTTGGTTGTTCTTATTGTTTGACTGTGTGCCGTGCCTTCGAGCCGGCTGTGGGACCGTACTTCATTCAGACATTGTGATCGTGGGATTCATCTCCCCATGGCCGTAATACCAAGTGTAACTCGACCTCGTGTTGCCACTCTGACTTTTGTGCCTGACCCTCGTATGCTTGTACCTGGCGCGACCGTCGCATCCCTCTGATTCTTGCGGTGACAACCGCATCGCTATGGATCCGAGTAATGACTTAGTGCCAGTGCACCTGTCACAGAACCGACCAATTTATACGAGCACAAGTACAACGATCGCATTTTTAATCGTAATCCAGTCGCACTTGAGCCAATATAAACCCGGTAGTCTGGAAATCTCGAAGGATTTCAAACATTTCATACCCCAAGGATCATTCATTCAGCAATACCCGATCACATGATACATAAGTTCGCAACTGAATTTAAACATCAGAGTACAACATAGTCTTTTACACAAATATAGTTGTAGCGGAAGTCAATATAGTTTTACACCACAGAGTTCAAATACGAGTACCATCAAGTGACCATGTCATAGCAATCTTACAATGACTAAGGATAGATAATGACCCTGCCCTCGGGTCTAGTCTTCTTCGCCCGCAGGGGTGAACCAATTCCTGCAATACGCGTAGTAGACTACACCATCTGCAACAATGAGAATAAAACCCTGAGTACTCAATTGTACTCAGCTAGACTTACCCGACAGGGAGTAAATAAAAAGACTCTCAAGGATATGCAAGGCTTATTTGGTGGAGCTCAGAGGGTAGCATCATTTTTGCATCAAAAGCATTACTACAGTAGATCCTCAACTTATTCATTTTAATTGTGATAAGCTTCGATTTCAGTTAAGCTAATTACTAAGATTAGCCACTATACTAAGCATTCATTGAATATTATAGCAATCAATAAAACCATATGATTTCCGATATCCACAGATATCAACCTCATCTCACCATAATCATTACGTTCAAGTTATTAGCCTCTACCTCACCAGAAGATCAGTTCAGTGTCTCACTAACCAGGAGAGATGGCGATTCGAATCGATTGTACCAGCTGGCAAATATGCCAATCACAAACCCTAGTCAGCCGAGCCACTGGCTTCTTGGGTCACCGTTAAATCTTTCTGAGACATAATATGTATCACGGGCTTGGAGGGGTCCATATTCTCAGAGACAAACCCACTTCTAGGATGCATCAGGTCCCTGACCTGCCCTTGGTAAGATGGTGTCTCCGCACATCCTTCCTACCTTCAGAATATGTCTGCCTTATCACGCCCAATTCCCGGCTCAGAAAGAAATACTCGGCTTCGCGGTCAGAACAACTTATCTGGCCAGCTATGTGACGACGTCTTTCAATCTCAACTGATGTCTGGTGGCCTCAGTCCTAGTCGGCCGCAAGCAGCACCGAAGACGGCATGACCTCAACCATGTCATGCGGCTCCCCACTACCTAGCCTTGATTCTCTCATTAGACACTGTGGCATGGTGGCACATATAGACCATCATGTGGAATCCAACCCCATCATCATTAGTAACCACCTATGCTCGCGAAGGACAGGGAATCCCTCGACTTCTACCGGTCTAAGCATGGCTAAGCATAAGATCGAACCCATCCCTTGTCTAGTAATAACTTCAGGATCAAGTATAAGTGGACAAGGTATAAATGCAGCAACGGTATCATATCAATTCCTATACTTAAGTGCACAATCATACGATTTAATAAAGACCAGTGCATTTGTAAAAAGAGTAGGTGGAGACTTAGGGATGCTCCGGGGCTTGCCTTTCACAAAGTTAGTAGGTTGGTGATCAGGGCACTCTGGAAGTTCAGCCTCTTCTTCCTGGCCTTCGGGAACCTCTGGCACTTCAATCTCCAGCGGAACTCCCTCCTCCGGTGGATCGAACTGCAATAGCGTCACTCCTCCCGGCGATCCTGTATGCATGATATGCATATATGAGAACTGAGAATGCACATGAAATGCAAGATAGAGATGCACAAATTAACCCATGATATGCAATCAGTTTAACAATCCGCACTCATTTACTGAGTACGTGCATATTTCTTCTCTAGACAACCAACTCATACTCACCCTTCTTAAGCAAAGCATAGAACAATTTCTCGTCCCGGGTGAGAGGTCTATAACCTGCACTTAATAATTAACATGCATCAACTAACCTACCACAATCAACTTAAAATTAACAAGCGCGAGCAACATCATAAAAACAAAACATTAACCTTGCTGCCCTAAGCCCAAATGAGGATCAACTCCACTGTTTTAAACAAGTGATAATACTGAACATCACAGAAATGTATAAAAACACTTCCCAACCAAAAGATATTTGCTTAAAAACAATTAAACAAACCCTAGCCTATAACTGGACCTACTATTTCCTGTCCCCAGAAAAATCCAAAAAAATTACAGTAGCTATTACACATCAAGATTAGCCTACTGACAAAATTTCAAGTCATTTGGACAAGTATAACAGGCTACACAAAAATAACAAACAACCAGCCTTTTAAGCAATGGAAAATACTTAACACAGTGAAAAGTATCAAACAACAGATTTCCCATTTTTCTTAGCTTCTTCACAACATAACATGGTTCAGGAAAAATATTCATGACCCTATCCTTAACACATTAAGCATGGTGATTTTTGCAAGATTAAAGCATTAAAGGCACATTATACAAGACATCATATAAATAACAGTGCAACACCAGCAACAATATTTTTCTTAGATTCTACTTCCCTAAACAAGATTAATGCAAGTGGAAATTACATTTTTAGCACATTTCTACAATTAATTATGCATTTATCAAGTTTACAAGAAATTAACAATTTAAATATAACTGCACAGAAAAAGTATTCCAACAATACATTTTATATTTTTCCTTGATATAGCTTAGAAATGCAAACACAACAAAATTTGGTTCACCCCAATTGGACACTCCTAGCTCCAGATATGAATTTTGGAAGATTTTACACATTTTCTGGAAATCAATTTCAAAAATCATAAAATCCAAAACCGGCTTTAACTACTACGCGCACCCGGCTCAGTGAAGCAGAGGCGCACCCAGCAAGCTGACCAGCGGGCCCCGGGGTCAATCTGACCCCACCCGTCAGAGAGAGAGACAGGGCCGCCGGCGCTGACCGGCGAGAGCTCGCCGACGGCGAGGTCTCCGGTGACACCAAGGTGACCTACCGACTCGTGGCAACGAGGCAAACTAGATGGACTAATTCCCGAGCCCTATCGCGGACCAGAGCACGCTCGTCGCCGGCAATGGCGGACGGCGGCGGTCCGGCGAACTTGCGCCGGCCGATTCCGACCTTCACCGGCGAAACCAACCCACGTTCCGCACTCCCTAGACCCTAACGGAGCTCCGTGCTCGATGAATCGAACAGCGGTGCACGACAGCTTGCACTAACCGCGCGCATGGCGACGTGGTGGCGGGCGGGTTCATGGCGAGCTCGGGTTTCGTCGAACCTACGGCGAGACCGACCCAACCAACGACCTAGGCTAGATCTACGACTCACGAGGACACCACGACGAGCAAGAACTAGAAAGAACGGCTATGGCATTGTCCTCGTCGCGGCAACCCTGAGAGCTCGGCGGTGCTCCGACGAGGTCGCGGCGGCGAGAAGCTCGCTGGAGCTATACCTTAGGTCTTCTTGACTTGGAAAGGGGTCGAGGGTGTAGAGCAGAGAGTGGTGGAGCTGTGGTGGAGATGGAGCGGTCGGAGACGGCTCGGTGGCGACGGATTTCACCGCGGCGACGGCGGAGGGGAAAAACGGCGGCAGAGAGGCGAGAGCGAGCGGGAGTGTGAATGGAGCGGCCAGGAGACAAGATAGAGTGTCGCCTTCGGTTTATGCAGGGGCGCAGCAGGCAACGATGGCGTACGGCGCCACCTGGCGGTGTTTCACTGTGGCGGCCACGTCGGTCGCTGACCGGCGCCGGACTGAATCGACCTGATTCAGTTTCACTGAACCCGACTGAAACTCGATTTTGATCAAGCCATAACTCGTGATCCCATGAGTGTTAGCCAAAACTTCACTAATATAGATGAAAGAGCTACATGAGTAGATCATTTGGTATTAAGACACTTTACTCTAGATCGGCCTGGATTGAGAGATAAAGGTCGATGAACAGGGGTACAATGAAACTGAAAACCAGTTTAGACTTAGGAAAATTTTGAAACTTCAAAACAACTCCAAATCTGCACTAATTCAACTTTTTGACCACCTTCCACCCATTTTCATGTGTTGACCCAAAAATAAAGTTTGTTGCTTATAAAATTCTACACAACTTTGATTAAGGGTGCACTGACATGCAAAATCTCTAAAATGCCCTTCTTGTTTGGTCAAACAGAATAGCTTTTAGAGGGCTCTCTAGTCAACTATGAGCTAGAGGGGTATTTTGAGGATTTCACCAACATGAACATTGTTCCAAATGTTATCCCAAACATGTCTAAAGCATTTAGAACAGTAAACAAGCATCACATTTGCATGTCAACACATTTAGCATGTTATGGGCATATAAACAAACATATAGCAATAAAAGGGAATCAATTCAAATGAAATGATGATGATGCATGGAATGACATGATCTAGACTTGATGCCATGCAAATGCAAGTGTGAAAATAGTAACTAGCACTAGGGTGTTACAGCACCCAGGTCGTGGTACCCTATGAGTGGTTTGCGCGCTTGTATTCTTCTGTGTGTCGCTCACTTCTGACGCCCCGTCTATTCCGTGGCGTGTGTGTTGGAAGAAGTAGACCACCGCCTTATTATGTTTCTCGCTCTTTGCTCCTGTATAGCCTGCTCTATTCAATCCCGTCTTGTTCATGGCGATTGGATCAAAGACTGGACTAACTCCTTTTAGTTAGCGAAGCTATGTTCTACATTAAGATCTCGGACCTACGTATGTTGACTCGATCGACCGCTTAAAACCGTCTTCACAGAAGATACCGAGAATATAATATGGATGTGCCTAGCTAGCTCCCTCCTCTTTCTCGTGGTTCTTGGTGATTAAACCCTTGTATGATTGTACCCGTTTGAATCACAGCCTTGGTACCCTACAAGTGGATTAAACGCTCGCGCTATCTCGTACAACATTTTTACCGATAATTCCTCGTTCTTCTCTTTTGCTTGTCCCGTCCTCCGATTCTCGTCTCCTCCATGACGCCCGGATCGGAAGATCATGAGCCGTGGTGTTTTGCTATGGATAAGCTCTAGCCTAAATCTTTACCATAAAGCCATACTGGCTTGGCTGCGATATAAGCTTGCGCTTAGCGAACCATCACTCTTGTTTCTTTGGCCCGATGAAATCGGACATACGCCGAGAGGGCCAAGTCGTGAACCTTTTATTAATTCTCTGGCGTCATGGATCACTCGTGTCCCATCATCTTTCGGTATATTGGGTGTTTCTTGCCTTGTATTGCTTTGCGGAGTAGCCATTTCCGGATTAGCGACGATCGGATCGAGACCTGCTGAAGGAGGAGCACATGGACGACGACAGAACCTATAGAATGGAGTTACCCTGGAGGAGGTGACGACTACACTAACTGGGGAGTGCCCATACCACTACTTCTTCGACAACGCAGGTGTCATGGCAGCACCTTCTTTTAGAGAATCCTATTAGACATTGCATATTCAGAATTGCTAGCGCTTTATATTTACTCCTTTTGCTAGTATATGATGCATGCAACTACCTAAGCCATTATTACACTACCTGCAACCCCTCTACTATGCTACTCAGCTTCGCACTCACGCTCTTTTATATATTTCTATCTATCTGCTTGCTTGCATGATGCATCACCATATGTATTAACTCCACTTGCATTGTATCTATGATGTGATGCTGGTGGTGAACCTCTGGGAATGGTTTGGTTTGGGATGCCAGACTGGTGGACTATGAGCATGCTGCGTGTGTCTTGGGTGTGTGGTGAGGGTCGAGTCGACCAAGTGGGATACACGACGAGCTGTGTAAGCAAGTCTTGCCGGGAGTTGCATCTGGGCATTCCCACGAGAAATACCTGTGGCGGGTAATGGTTTATGAGGAGGTTCCAGGATGGATAGCCTGCGTGGTTTGAAACCCTGTGAAAGGAGGTGCCGTGATGGCACGGGGAGAGTATCCCCTAAGAGAAGATGCCTGCTTGGTCAAACCTAGGAAGGACTAGCACCAGGTACATGGGAATCCTTTACTGCTCACTCGTCTTCGATGGGCGGGGAACGGCTGGACTACATGGTAGGGCGGTGCCACTACTGCTAGGTTGTAAGGTGATAGGGTGGGTGGTGGCGGATGCAGGATGTTCCCGCACCGTTCTAGATGCGCAGTACCACTGATTGGGCCCGGTACTGCATCTCCCAGTCTCAGCGTTTCGGTTCGTGCCCGAAGTTACCCAGGGCTGGGTGGTAGGGTGGCATCGACCTAGGCAAGCAAGCACCCGGAATTCTGCCTAGATGATTGTACAGCATCGATGATGGCTAATCTTGTGAGTGGTAAAACCTCTGCAGAGTGTATGGTTGATCGATCGATACATATGCCGATTCGTCGGCTATGGACCTTTCCTGTGAAGCTCTAACTACTGTAGAGAGCGATATTCTTTTCTCCCCCTGGTTGATGATTGTCCGGCAGTGTGCCCAGTGTAACACCCCAGGTGTTAGTCACGAGCTAACCAGCGAGTGTGTACCTAACCAAGTTATTTCAATCAATGATCCTAATCACTATTTTATATTCATATCATCTACCATGATCATTGAAAATGGTTCATAAAGATCCGAATTGAGAATTCACATGGAATGACAAGTTATTCACTTAATTGGATATATGGATTAAGTGAAGATGAGCATGCAAAGTCAACCAAACCCTGCAACCTTGCCCAAACGACCCTACTTGAACTCTACAACAAAAGTCATGATGGTTTCATGTTGAGAAAATGTCAAGAAAATACCTCAATTGGCCTAAATATCCAAATTGAGCTCTCTAATGATCTTACATTGACCAAAGTGGAAATATTATTTTGGAGCAAGAAATGAAGTTTGACCCAAAATAAAAGTTACAGATATTTTGGAGTAGAACAAATGTTATTTTTGGACCAAGTCATGATTCAAACCCTAAGTGCCTCAAAAAGTGAACACAAGACAGAAGAAAAATCTAATTTCAGCACTTAGAATAATTCTAAGTCTAAAAATGGTGTTGATTTCATGGCCTTCCCGTGTTCACCAAATTTCGTTAAGCAACTTGAGTTGGACCAAATATAAAAGTTGTCACAAACTCTTTGGAGCACAACATATTCAAATTTGAGGTCAATCCGACTTCGTTTGACAAGAGTTGCCACTCGATCTTTGATCGTAATTAACCCTTTGGCAGCATCAAGTTGACAGCTAATTATCTCTTAATATCTTTCTCAAATGGCCGAGCTACTTTAATAAAAGTTGTAGAGTACTCTGAGGTAAACAAATTTCATAATTGGCCCTTTGCCTAATTCGGCCCAAAAGCAGCCCAAACCGGCGTCTCAAACCCGCACCGACAACACCCGCCACGTACTCGTCAAAATGCTGCAACGGAGAAAACGTGCTCGCCGAGCTCTGGGCACCGCCCACCATGGCCAATCGCCTTGCTGCGCCTCTGTCCGCTCTCTGCTCAATGAAAAGGGCAACAGAGCACTCCACTTCGCCCTCTCCTGGCTCTCTCTTCCGCGCTGCTCTCCCTCTCCGCTCGCTCTCTCGGCTGGCCATGGTGGCAGCAGGTGCGGCACCCGCCTCGCCACCAAATTCGCACTCCACGCTGTTCCACCGTCCAATTCCTCGCCACTATGGCTGCAGCACCATCTCCTCTGCCTCCCTAACCATCTGTGCCTGGCCTTCTTCACCGTTGAGGCCGGAACGGCCAGAGCCGTGGCCGCGTCCGCCATTAGCGCCGCCGCGAGCTCGGCTCACGTGAAGAGCCCTCTGTGGCACCTCCCTACTGCTTTTTCTCCCTCTATTTAGTGTCCCTAGGAGTTATTGAAGTTTGTGCCGTCGAGAGTTTAAACTCTACCGGCCTCTTCTCGCCGGAACACGGCACACCGCCGCTGCGCTCTGGGCGCCGCCGCGGGCCATACGCGAAGCCGCTTTGCCGCAACCCGTCCATCCCGTAGATCTAGCCTAAGAGCTCCTCTGTGACCTTATCCTGCTCGTGCGCGCCTTTCCTGACCACCTTGCCACCGGAGACGGCGAGTTCGCCGCTCACCGTCGCCGCCGAGCTGCCATGGACGCCGCCTCCCTAGCTCCGAGCTCTTAACCCCTCCATAACCTACCTCGTTGGGTGCATCTCGTAGTGAGGAATCCGACGGTGCGAGTCTCGTCGCCGGAGAAGCCGCCGACGGCGAGCTTTCGCCTGTTAACCGGCCGCCGGTTTTCTGTCTCGATGATAGGTGGGGTCCTGCGGTCAGCGGGCCCCGCGTGTCAGCTTCACTGGAAAGTTTGCCGGGTGCATGGACCGTGTGGATCTAGCGAAATCAGGGGTTAAATGTGTATTCGGTTTTCATTTCAGATTTCGTGCTATTACTTGTAAAATCAATATCTAGTGTTTGGGGGCTCCAAAAATGATGAGGCTTGTTTTGTTGGATTCGTGGTAAAGTTTTCTACATGTTAGTATAGTTGGTTGTGTCATGCATGACTATATTTATGCTGTAGAAATTCATTATTGAAATGTGGTTTAGAAGTTCATTTAAATTATCCCGATCTACATTTTGAGAAATATATGTCCAAAAATCATGATTGCAATTTTGTTAGTCTTCTAATGACATGCACTAGCTCATAAAAATATAAAACATATAGGTTGTTTACTATTTCATTGGTGTTTCACATTTATATTTTTAAATAGGAAATAATTGGTTGAATTGCTTGTTATTTTTGTATCTGAAGTTATATTGCTCCAAATGATATGAAAATTTATTTGTAGACTCTTGGTATGTTGTGTGATGTCTGGTTAAATTTTTGGAATTTATGGCACAAGTATGACTGAGTTATTGATTTATCTTGTTTTATGCATATTAAGTAGATTTAAATGCATTATAAATAATATATTGTGGTAAAAATGGAAAATGGTATTCCACTACCTTTATATGATATTGTGTTAGCCTGAGAATCAATAATATGGTCATGTTGTTTCAGAAAATGTTGAGTTTCATATTTAATTTGCTCTCCAATGCTTTATTGCATTATAGATTTGTTTATTTTGTAGTAATTAAATTATGGAACCTGAGCATGTAAGATTTGAACCTTGGTCATGATTTGTAATCACCTAGCTCTCATAAAATTTTGGGACTCATTTGAGATGTTTACCATATAACATAAATAATTAAATAATACATTTTTATGTCATAGTTAGCGAATAATTAAAGACAAATGAATGCATATATGTTTCTTGTGATTCCTTAATATGTTTTGGTCGGAGATGAGTCTTGTATGACCATGTAATCATGTTTGGAGCTATCTAAATAGCTCATTCCTATGTGTGCTTAGGTGATAAATAAGGGAAAAGCATGTTTTGCTTATATGCTGAAAATGGCTGCAGGCATAGTCCCTGTTGTTGTGATGATTTACCTAGGAAAATGATGTTGCATGTAAATGTGTTCTATATAAAAGTTGTAGCCAACTTCTATATCTAGTTTTTCCTAAAATTTATTGGTCATAGGCCTAATAGTTTAGGAGTTATGGCTTTTGGAAGTCTGCTGTCAGGTTTTGCCAATTTTCTGTCTAGATCTGATTGATTGCATTATTTGACTAAGTTATGCTTTGAATAACTTCTTGGTGATAACAGAGAAGTTGTAGTGCTTTTCCTATAGTTTCTAAATTGTCTAGAATCATCCCTTTTGGTGGTCTATATCTCTAGTTTTGATTGTTTGAAGTGGGAGGACAGAATCTGTCCAAGTCTGGACAGAGCTGTCTTATTTGTGTTGTTTGACCTTTATATGAATTAAATCATCTGAAGAGGATAATACCAAAGTTGTAGACAATTTCAATAGCTTTCCAGAAAGGCTTAGATCGCCCTGGTTGGATGTACATAGCTTCAGTTATGGTTAAATCTTGTGCTTACTATCCTGCTGCCCATAAACTGTTTGTGTGGGATTATGATGGCTTTGACCTTCTTTTGCTTGGTGTGATTGTTAGCTTATGGTTCAGTGGTGGTAGATTACCATGCCTTGTATTACTTCTTTTTATTCATACATGTGCATTGTGCATCTTATTTAGGTACGATAGATGAACACGTGGAGTGAAGGACATGATGGTGGAACTAACCACAAGACGGTGTGGTGGACTAACCACGAAGATGGAAGGACTAATCAAGTGCTTGGATGGGAGATGCTCATCGAGCGAGTGTCATCTAACAAACACTGACTTAGTGTTGAACCCCAGGCAAGCCCCGGAGCATCCCTAAGCCTCCACCTATCTCTTTTTATAAATGCACCGGTCTTTATTAAATCGTATGTTTGTGCATTTAAGTATAGGAGTTGGTTTGAAACCGTTGCTGCATATCTACCTTGTCTACTATATATGTGAACCTGATACTATTACTAGACAGGTGACCGATCTTATGCTTAGCCCTGCTTAGACCGGTAGAAGTCGGGTGATTTCCTGTCATCCGCGAGAAAGTCGGGTGATTTCCTTTCATCCGCGAGTGTAGGTGGTGACTGACGAGATCCACATGGTTGGCTATATGTGTCACCATGCCACAATGAAATAATGAGAGAATCAAGGCTAGGTAGCGGGGAGCTGCATGACATGGGTCATGTTGACTTCGGTGCTGCTTGCGGCCGACTAAGACTGAGGCCACCAGACATCAGTTGAGATTGAAGGACGTCGTCACATAGCTGGCCAGATAAGTCGTTCTGACCGCGAAGCCGAGTATTTCTTTCTGAGCCGGGAATTGGTGCGACTAGGCAGACATATTCTGGAGGTAGGAAGGATGTGCGGAGACACCATCTTACCAAGGGCAGGTCAGGGACCTGATGCATCCTAGAAGTGGGTTGGTCTCTGAGAATATGGTCCCCGCCAAGCCCGCGACATATTGTGTCTCAGAAGGATTTAACGGTGGCCCAAGAAGCCAGTGGCTCGGCTGACAGGGTTTGTGATTGGCATATTTGCCAGCTGGTACAATCGATTCGAATCGCCATCTCTCCTGGTTAGTGAGAAACTGAACTGATCTTCTGGTGAGGTAGAGGTTAACAACTTGAACGTGATTATTGGTGAGATGAGGTTGATATCTGTGGATATCGGAAATAATATGGTTTTATTGATTGCTATAATATCAAGTGATTGTTTAGTATAGCTGCAAACCTTAGCTTAATAGCTTAACTGAAATCGAAGCTGAATCACATCTAAAACTTATAAGTTGAGGAACTATTGTAGTAATGCTTTTTCTGCAAAAATGATGCTATCTCCTGAACTCCACCAAATAAGCCTTGCATATCCTTGAGAGTCTTTTTATTTACTTCCTGTCGGGTAAGTCTAGCTGAGTACAATTGAGTACTCAGGGTTTTATTCCCAATGTTGCAGGAGGAATGCTTGGTTGACTAAAGAGTTACTTCTAGCCTTCGGGAGAGGAAGACTAGACCTTGGGCAAGGTCACGTTATCTGTCTCATCTATGTTGCTGTGATTGGTCGGTACTTGGCACTGTATTATGAAATTAAGCTTATGTAAAATGATTTCGTTTCCGCTATTGAACTTTTATGTAAAAGTTTATCTTGTACTCTGATGTATTTGAAATATGTGTGAATCTATTTATCATGTGTACGTGTACTGCTGAGTTTCTGCGATCCTTGGGGTATGTACTGTGTAAAAGTTTGAAATCCTTCGAGATTTCACGGACTACCGGGTTTATATTGGCTCAAGTGTGGCTTGATAGCTGGGAAAACAGCTGTCGCTGTACTTGTGCTCGTATAAATTGGTCGGTTCTGTTACAGTTGGTACCAGAGCAAAAATTCAGCATGTACCGTCACTTGAGTATTTAAAAATAAAAAGTTTTGAGTTTGCAAAACTAATTACCAACTTATAGCTATATATATATATGTGTTTTAAACAAATGGTTTGAACAAACTAAGTGTGCCAAGGACCAAGTCCTGTAGCCCATATTAGGATTATTAGGTGGCTTATGTAAGTACTAACTGGGGAAATTGCATCATGTTTCTATTTGCGGTTCATTTGGTTTTATCGTGCGGATAATTATGAACTGTCGGTTTCTTATTGCTTCTTATGGGCCAATGTGCCACGTCGAATGAGGTAAGGTGAGATGTGAGTGTACGATCGAACAACCGTCGATCTATGGTGAGTGTTTATGGTTACTGAAGTGAGTACATGTGATTCATATGTGTACTTATGGAAGTATGATGGAGTAATTACTTTCTTGGGGTCGCAAGTGCTCATGGGAGCATTTCCGGCAAAAAGTGCTTCTTATTGCCATGCATACATGTGGGGTTGGGCTGAAATGAATCTTTTGCAGGTACGCTAACCTCGAATGCGTATATGGTAGTTAACGACTAGCTATATACCGAGAGAGTACGTAGGTTATGCCACCGACTTAGAACGTATTTGCCATGTTATATAGGCAACTAAGTGAGAACGAATAGGATGAGCATGCATCATGATTGTTGCATCATGTGATTGTTGCTTGTTGCATAAGTATGCTTCTTCTCACCCTTGTTCTATGTTGTCTGAATAGCCTTATTAAGTTTACAACTTGTGTTGCCTCTCTTCCTTGCTTGTTTTAAAATCATAAGAGTTGCTAAACCTTTAAGTAGCCTCTATAAGTATTTCTCAACCATAAATCTTGTCAGAAGCTAAACCAATTCTGCCTGTAGGCTTCTCATTTGGCACAATAGACCCACCTGAGTTTTTTCTTAATGCTAGCCTATGGTTGTCATATGTTCTTGTTCAAGATCTATGAAACCATGTCTGCATTTTCTTTCATCTAAAACCTTATCCAAATCCTATCTGGAGTGTCTCCCCTAGTCCTTCTAGATACCATGATAGCTTGATCTCTGTTAAATTAGATCTTATAATCTTTTCTTTGGAAATCAGGTTATGCAAAACCGATCACCCCTACAAATGATTTGATCTAATCTGTTCCTTAATTCCAGCAGTCTTCTCCATATCTAGAGAATGTTTGGATTTCAGTCAACAAAGCTTGCCTACATCATGTTCATTGGAGTCTTTGCCCAAATCCTTGATTTGAACCTCTTTTCAGCTTACCCAAAAGTTTCCTCGTAATCTTTTCATTATGGATCATGTTATGGTTTTATCAATTCAATCTCACAAATCATGCATTGAATCTGTCCCATGATCAAGTTGTTTTCCAAATCTCTCTAAAGGCCTAGCAATGTTGATCATTAAGAGTCTCCTAGTACTAATTAATGGTACACAAGCTCACGCCATTGGATGGTCTGAAGGTTTCTTGATAGATGTGAGATGCATGTGGAATTATAGAATCTCATCTTATTTATTCTTGGTAGCTAACCTATAATTCTCTTATACCATGTTTCTATCTAGACCCTCTCCTTGTTACTCACTTGAAGGAAACCATCTTGTGTGAGTTAAATCTCTCTTTCCCCATTTTCCTTGTATTCTTTCTGTATGAATCATGATGTTTGTCAACTCAACCTATGATTGTTGTATATAGTTGGTTCATGAGACATCTGGTTGTCTATGGTTATCTTCTTCTCAAGATGCTTGTCAATCTTTGTCTCATGATTTTCCCTCCTTCTATCTAATCTCTTGTAAATCATGGGTCGGGTAATCTCCATACTAGACACATGGAAACCACGTGGGACTGAAGCAAAGCCTCATGTACTGCTATTTTGGCAACTAATCTGTCTTCTAACTCATGTTTTCATTGCCAAATCATGCTCTTGTTGTCTATTAACCCTATGATTGATTGTAGTAGCTTACCTTCCCTCTGTGAAATGTCATCCTTGCACAAATCTATCCTTGCCACGCATGATTTTCTCATTGGTTGTATGTTCATTTATGTTGTTATGATCCGTGATCGATGATACTGCGACGAAACCGAGGACATCCTGTGGATCGCAACCACTAGGCTGTGTTGCTCGGCACGTGCGAATATCGAGGTCTCTGGTCATGATACATTGCAGAACTACACCGATGCGTAATATCTCGTATCTCCCAATCTATCCATGTTTCTTAAGATTTCTTATTGGTCATGTTTGATAGTGGTGTTATGATTATTGACTGATGGTGCCGTGACGAAACCGAGAACCTCTTTGTGGGGACGCCCAATAAAGTAGTGCTTCTCGGCACGCGTTGGTATCACGGTCTCTAATCGTAATCCATTATGAAACAATATGTGTTATTTTCTTTGGATTTTCCCAAATATATCTTTGAAGGTGCCTCCAAATCAAATTGATCCATCCCTATGTTCCGTAATCTATCTTGCAAAGTCTTTACCGACTCGATCCTCCAATGTTTTATCAGAAGGTACGTATGTTGGATCAAGTACAGTAGAGCTTCCTTCTGAAGTTACAAAGAGAATAATCTTTGAAGAGCAAGTCACTGACATCAACATTGACATACTACAAGATGTGGTAAACAAAGAATCTGACATGATCTACTAGGGCATATCAACCAGCACCTGCCATTATTGTGGGATCAAAAGAGCACACGAACTTTAAAGTTATCTGCAAAGTATCAGTCACGCAATAGTTAGCAGGATGTGATACGTTTTTTGATAGGTTATTTGCAAGTCCACTAGCTTCTATCCAAGTTCAATACCTATTTGCATGAAGATCATACAGTCAAAATAAATCTTCTCATGTGTTGCTTCATGTCTGCTGACCGTGATGGTGACCTTGTGCATGTATATCATCTGCAACCATTTGCTACAGAAGCTGAAGATGTAGAGCCTTTTTAGGGACAACTAACTAGTTACCCCAGTGGGAAGAATAGTCTGCAGCTAAGCAATAAAGTTTATTTGGTTCTCGGGAGAAGAAAAGGCAAGACCAACTCATTGATTACTTTCTACTCAATGAGATAGTTTTTCCTCTGCTGATGAAATGTAGGAATTTGTTCATTCGCTCCCTCATGTGAGCAATGTACTTCCCAATTAGATCAGTTTGCCTAACATAAAGAAATGGATGCATAAAATTGCTGAATAGGTCTCTATCAAGAAGTGTTGTTTCATGCTAACAAGTGTATTCTAGGGGTATAAATAAGTGTTTGACCATGTTTTTGAAGACCATGTCCCATAGAACCATGCTATGCAAGAAACCCATAAGCCACATGGTACTTTTAGTGGCACCCTCACCTCCAAGACCTTGTTATAATGAAGCCAATTCCATCTTTGTCAATCACTCAGATAGTGCAAACTATGGTTTCAGCCTAGTGAAGAGCTACAGAAGACACCCCAACAGATGAAGTCAATACCATAGTACATCTTGGTGCAATCAGGTGCCCTGTTTGATACTCTATGGTATGAACAACAAAAAGGACATTAAAAAAAAATTTAATTAGTTCCTTATTCTTGATTGGTCAAGGAGTTCTACCCACTCAACTCATGGAAGTGTGAAGTGAAGATAAGTTGAATTATGTCAAACAACATATTTCAGATTTCTATTTGGAAACCCTCTGATCTCGGGTTGCTGATGCAAAAATAAGAAGGTTTACCCAATGTCAAAAGTAGTTCAACAAGTTGGTTTTGTTAATTCATGGTTGTATCATGAATAAGTTGTACTCAAGTTGTTGGTAGAGGACTGTTTCTCAAAACTTTGTGAGTAAACACTCTACACAACCAACCTCATTAAACCTGCCAATCCACTTCAATCTTGTTTATTCTCGGCTGCAAATGAGAATACATAAGTTTGGGTTTGCTCATCGGTTTTCCTCGTGTACAAAAAGGTTTTTGATTCTATGCAGGAATTTGTGATTTGTCTCATCAACCTGCACAATTCATGTCTGTCTAGACTAACCATCGTGCAAATGTGTATGCCAAGTTGCATATTGCACAAACTTTTGCTACTGCATGGTGCACCCCAAACCATTGTCTCGGATCATGAACTATAGTTTTCAGCTCATTTTGGAAGCATTTACAAGAATCACCTTACTCGAGTAAATGCCTGCTAGAATCTTGTGCCTTGGAAGAGAATGGAGTGTAACCATATGCATCTGTATGCCTACACTTGTCACTTGATGTCCTCTGTGCCTTTTATCACGGAGTGACAGAAAACTTTGTGTACATAATGGAACTAATCCAGAGTTCGTCCTATCTTCAGCATAGCATACCTCAGGCCAATCAGGAAGAATTGATCAAATCTTGAAATACATATTGAGAGCATACATGTTTTGTTTTCAAGGATCTTGTCAGAAATGGATATTGCTATTAGTGTTTTTCTTACAATAATAGTTATAAAGAGGTTACCTCAGACTCAACCCAAATGACTGTTGCTACTTGGATACAAAGATTTCTTTAGTTTAGTGGTCACCAAGGGCACTGAACCAACATAATCAGCTATCACCTTTACTGTTCATTCAACAGCCTTAGATAATTCTGTATTGCCGTCAGAGAAAAGAAAACTGCACACATGGAACCTTATGTAGCTTTCCATCAGTCTGCATTTCAGTAATTTGGCCTCTACAATACACATAAATCTTGGATGTTGGTTAGCCGATTTCCTCAGCTTAGCAAATATCTGCCTCATCTATGATCTCACCCCATATGAAAATGGTGGTATATGCTATATCCACTAGAGAAACAGATGTTCTGAAGCTACTCTTGAACACTCCAATTCACACCCTCATACTAAGAGTGCTAATTGGGACGTTTTGTCTTGGATTCCTCCCGAAGTAACAAGGCTTCATAAAAATCAATGAAAGAAATTCTTCAAACAAGAGTCAACTACAAAGAATTCTTGAATGATCAAAAGTTGTCCTATCCTTAATGATCTCTCTTGCAATTGCATCAACGAAAATGGAAGTGCATGATCTCTCAAGACAAGCCTTTATTGTCAGCACTTTATCGTGAGCCATGAGTGATCACCCCTGCCTATGAGCCCTATGGCATTTTTAAGTAGCTTCGTACTAGCACCGCCTAGGAAAAGGGGGCTGACATGCTTCTCTACCCTTGAAAGCTCTTACGATCCGAATCTCGGGACGAGATTCTTTTAAGGGGGGAAGGCTGTAACACCCCAGGTGTTAGTCACGAGCTAACCAGCGAGTGTGTACCTAACCAAGTTATTTCAATCAATGATCCTAATCACTATTTTATATTCATATCATCTACCATGATCATTGGAAATGGTTCATAAAGATCCGAATTGAGAATTCACATGGAATGACAAGTTATTCACTTAATTGGATATATGCATTAAGTGAAGATGAGCATGCAAAGTCAACCAAACCCTGCAACCTTGCCCAAACAACCCTACTTGAACTCTACAACAAAAGTCATGAAGGTTTCATGTTGAGAAAATGTCAAGAAAATACCTCAATTGGCCTAAATATCCAAATTGAGCTCTCTAATGATCTTACCTTGACCAAAGTGGAAATATTATTTTGGAGCAAGAAATGAAGTTTGACCCAAAATAAAAGTTACAGATATTTTGGAGTAGAACAAATGTTATTTTTGGACCAAGTCATGATTCAAACCCTAAGTGCCTCAAAAAGTGAACACAAGACAGAAGAAAAATCTAATTTCAGCACTTAGAATAATTCTAAGTCTAAAAATGGTGTTGATTTCATGGCCTTCCCGTGTTCACCAAATTTCGTTAAGCAACTTGAGTTGGACCAAATATAAAAGTTGTCACAAACTCTTTGGAGCACAACATATTCAAATTTGAGGTCAATCCGACTTCGTTTGACAAGAGTTGCCACTCGATCTTTGATCGTAATTAACCCTTTGGCAGCATCAAGTTGACAGCTAATTATCTCTTAATATCTTTTTCAAATGGCCGAGCTACCTTAATAAAAGTTGTAGAGTACTCTGAGGTAAACAAATTTCATAATTGGCCCTTTGCCTAATTTGGCCCAAAAGCAGCCCAAACCGGCGTCTCAAACCCGCATCGACAACACCCGCCACGTACTCGTCAAAATGCTGCAACGGAGAAAACGTGCTCGCCGAGCTCTGGGCACCGCCCACCATGGCCAATCGCCTTGCTGCGCCTCTGTCCGCTCTCTGCTCAATGAAAAGGGCACCAGAGCACTCCACTTCGCCCTCTCCTGGCTCTCTCTTCCGCGCTGCTCTCCCTCTCCGCTCGCTCTCTCGGCTGGCCATGGCGGCAGCAGGTGCGGCACCCGCCTCGCCACCAAATTCGCACTCCACGCTGTTCCACCGTCCAATTCCTCGCCACTATGGCTGCAGCACCATCTCCTCTGCCTCCCTAACCATCTGTGCCTGGCCTTCTTCACCGTTGAGGCCGGAACGGCCAGAGCCGTGGCCGCGTCCGCCATTAGCGCCGCCGCGAGCTCGGCTCACGTGAAGAGCCCTCTGTGGCACCTCCCTACTGCTTTTTCTCCCTCTATTTAGTGTCCCTAGGAGTTGTTGAAGTTTGTGCCGTCGAGAGTTTAAACTCTACCGGCCTCTTCTCGCCGGAACACGGCACACCGCCACTGCGCTCTGGGTGCCGCCGCGGGCCATACGCGAAGCCGCTTTGCCGCAACCTGTCCATCCCATAGATCTAGCCTATGAGCTCCTCTGTGACCTTATCCTGCTCGTGCGCGCCTTTCCTGACCACCTTGCCACCGGAGACGGCGAGTTTGCCGCTCACCGTCGTCGCCGAGCCGCCATGGACGCCGCCTCCCTAGCTCCGAGCTCTTAACCCCTCCATAACCTACCTCGTTGGGTGCATCTCGTAGTGAGGAATCCGACGGTGCGAGTCTCGTCGCCGGAGAAGCCGCCGACGGCGAGCTTTCGCCTGTTAACCGGCCACCGGTTTTTCTGTCTCGATGACAGGTGGGGTCCAGCGGTCAGCGGGTCCCGCGTGTCAGCTTCACTGGAAAGTTTGCCGGGTGCATGGACCGTGTGGATCTAGCGAAATCAGGGGTTAAATGTGTATTCGGTTTTCATTTCAGATTTCGTGCTATTACTTGTAAAATCAATATCTAGTGTTTGGGGGCTCCAAAAATGATGAGGCTTGTTTTGTTGGATTCGTGGTAAAGTTTTCTACATGTTAGTATAGTTGGTTGTGTCATGCATGACTATATTTATGCTGTAGAAATTCATTATTGAAATGTGGTTTAGAAGTTCATTTAAATTATCCCGATCCACATTTTGAGAAATATATGTCCAAAAATCATGATTCCAACTTTGTTAGTCTTCTAATGACATGCACTAGCTCATAAAAATATAAAACATATAGGTTGTTTACTATTTCATTGGTGTTTCACATTTATATTTTTAAATAGGAAATAATTGGTTGAATTAATTGTTATTTTTGTATCTGAAGTTATATTGCTCCAAATGATATGAAAATTTATTTGTAGACTCCTGGTATGTTGTATGATGTCTGGTTAAATTTTTGAAATTTATGGCACAAGTATGACTGAGTTATTGATTTATCTTGTTTTATGCATATTAAGTAGATTTAAATGCATTATAAATAATATGTTGTGGTAAAAATGGAAAATGGTATTCCACTACCTTTATATGATATTGTGTTAGCCTGAGAATTAATAATATGGTCATGTTGTTTCAGAAAATGTTGAGTTTCATATTTAATTTGCTCTCCAATGCTTTATTGCATTATAGATTTGTTTATTTTGTAGTAATTAAATTATGGAACCTGAGCATGTAAGATTTGAACCTTGGTCATGATTTGTAATCACCTAGCTCTCATAAAAGTTTGGTACTCATTTGAGATGTTTACCATATAACATAAATAATTAAATAATACATTTTTATGTCATAGTTAGCGAATAATTAAAGACAAATGAATGCATATATGTTTCTTGTGATTCCTTAATATGTTTTGGTCAGAGATGAGTCTTGTATGACCATGTAATCATGTTTGGAGCTATCTAAATAGCTCATTCCTATGTGTGCTTAGGTGATAAATAAGGGAAAAGCATGTTTTGCTTATATGCTGAAAATGGCTGCAGGCATAGTCCCTGTTGTTGTGATGATTTACCTAGGAAAATGATGTTGCATGTAAATGTGTTCTATATAAAAGTTGTAGCCAACTTCTATATCTAGTTTGTCCTAAAATTTATTGGTCATAGGCCTAATAGTTTAGGAGTTATGGCTTTTGGAAGTCTGCTGTCAGGTTTTGCCAATTTTCTGTCTAGATCTGATTGATTGCATTATTTGACTAAGTTATGCTTTGAATAACTTCTTGGTGATAACAGAGAAGTTGTAGTGCTTTCCTATAGTTTCTAAATTATCTAGGATCATCCCTTTTGGTGGTCTATATCTCTAGTTTTGATTGTTTGAAGTGGGAGGACAGAATCTGTCCAAGTCTGGACAGAGCTGTCTTCTTTGTGTTGTTTGACCTTTATATGAATTAAATCATCTGAAGAGGATAATACCAAAGTTGTAGACAATTTCAATAGCTTTCCAGAAAGGCTTAGATCGCCCTGGTTGGATGTACATAGCTTCAGTTATGGTTAAATCTTGTGCTTACTATCCTGCTGCCCATAAACTGTTTGTGTGGGATTATGATGGCTTTGACCTTCTTTTGCTTGGTGTGATTGTTAGCTTATGGTTCAGTGGTGGTAGATTACCATGCCTTGTATTACTTCTTTTTATTCATACATGTGCATTGTGCATCTTATTTAGGTACGATAGATGAACACGTGGAGTGAAGGACATGATGGTGGAACTAACCACAAGACGGTGTGGTGGACTAACCACGAAGATGGAAGGACTAATCAAGTGCTTGGATGGGAGATGCTCATCGAGCGAGTGTCATCTAACAAACACTGACTTAGTGTTGAGCCCCAGGCAAGCCCCGGAGCATCCCTAAGCCTCCACCTATCTCTTTTTATAAATGCACCGGTCTTTATTAAATCGTATGTTTGTGCATTTAAGTATAGGAGTTGGTTTGAAACCGTTGCTGCATATCTACCTTGTCTACTATATATGTGAACCTGATACTATTACTAGACAGGTGACCGATCTTATGCTTAGCCCTGCTTAGACCGGTAGAAGTCGGGTGATTTCCTGTCATCCGCGAGAAAGTCGAGTGATTTCCTGTCATCCGCGAGTGTAGGTGGTGACTGACGAGATCCACATGGTTGGCTATATGTGTCACCATGCCACAATGAAATAGTGAGAGAATCAAGGCTAGGTAGCGGGGAGCTGCATGACATGGGTCATGTTGACTTCGGTGCTGCTTGCGGCCGACTAGGACTGAGGCCACCAGACATCAGTTGAGATTGAAGGACGTCGTCACATAGCTGGCCAGATAAGTCGTTCTGACCGCGAAGCCGAGTATTTCTTTCTGAGCCGGGAATTGGTGCGACTAGGCAGACATATTCTGGAGGTAGGAAGGATGTGCGGAGACACCATCTTACCAAGGGCAGGTCAAGGACCTGATGCATCCTAGAAGTGGGTTGGTCTCTGAGAATATGGTCCCCGCCAAGCCCGCGACATATTGTGTCTCAGAAGGATTTAACGGTGGCCCAAGAAGCCAGTGGCTCGGCTGACAGGGTTTGTGATTGGCATATTTGCCAGCTGGTACAATCGATTCGAATCGCCATCTCTCCTGGTTAGTGAGAAACTGAACTGATCTTCTGGTGAGGTAGAGGTTAACAACTTGAACGTGATTATTGGTGAGATGAGGTTGATATCTGTGGATATCGGAAATCATATGGTTTTATTGATTGCTATAATATCAAGTGATTGTTTAGTATAGCTGCAAACCTTAGCTTAATAGCTTAACTGAAATCGAAGCTGAATCACATCTAAAACTTATAAGTTGAGGAACTATTGTAGTAATGCTTTTTCTGCAAAAATGATGCTATCTCCTGAACTCCACCAAATAAGCCTTGCATATCCTTGAGAGTCTTTTTATTTACTTCCTGTCGGGTAAGTCTAGCTGAGTACAATTGAGTACTCAGGGTTTTATTCCCAATGTTGCAGGAGGAATGCTTGGTTGACTAAAGAGTTACTTCTAGCCTTCGGGAGAGGAAGACTAGACCTTGGGCAAGGTCACGTTATCTGTCTCATCTATGTTGCTGTGACTGGTCGGTACTTGGCACTGTATTATGAAATTAAGCTTATGTAAAATGATTTCGTTTCCGCTATTGAACTTTTATGTAAAAGTTTATCTTGTACTCTGATGTATTTGAAATATGTGCAAATCTATTTATCATGTGTACGTGTGCTGCTGAGTTTCTGCGATCCTTGGGGTATGTACTGTGTAAAAGTTTGAAATCCTTCGAGATTTCACGGACTACCGGGTTTATATTGGCTCAAGTGTGGCTTGATAGCTGGGAAAACAGCTGTCGCTGTACTTGTGCTCGTATAAATTGGTCGGTTCTGTTACAGTTGGTACCAGAGCAAAAATTGGTCGGTTCTGTTACAGTTGGGCCTGTCGACTGAGCGTGAGGTGTGTGTGTGAGGTGGTGTATGGGTGGGATAATGGAACTGGGATGGACTGATGGATGGTGTGATATGGGTTAAAACTTGACGAACTATTATAAAATTTACTACTGGATACTACTTTTCATGTGCTTGGGATGCAAACCACGGCCAAATATTAGGATCGCCAGATCCTTTGTTTTCTCTTTTCCACTAAAGCTCATCGGTGCTGACCATGGCCTGCATATATCTGGCGGTGTGCAGATTACCTGACTAACAGAGATATTGAGATAAGAAGTATTAGATGGTCTCGTGCCTACGCTCAAGTTTGGTTCAGGAGATGAAGACTACGCTGCGCCAAGATTAACTCTGATTATGCCCGTGAAGGAGGAGCCTTCACCCGACGACATATTCCGCCAACTCTGATGACGCCTGGTTATGCTTCCGCTAGATTAAACCTGTAATAGGTGTGATCTTAGTTGATATCATCTTGTAAGTGGTTACGATGTATGGCTGTAATATCAACTGATATATGATAATGTGATGGGATCAATCCTTGGTTTTATCACATTATAGCTGATTCTGTGGATTTTCCCTTCATGGAAAATCGAGGATGTTTCAGTTGGTATCAGAGCCATACTTGACCTTAGGATGAGACCATTAGGTCCAAATACTGGTGTAAGAGCCAACAACTCTGCTTGAAAACTATTTGTGAAAACAGTTTTACCCTCCGCCTTGAGTTTTAATGCTAACACTTGATTACTCTTCCCCATCTTGAACTCTTTCGCTAACTAATCTTACCTATTCTAAAAGTTGACCCATAAGAAGTGGACTTCCCTTTTGATTGCCCATGATAGACCGGTAAATGTGTAAGACTATAAAGGCTCAGAAGTCGCCTTAAGTCAACACTATGCATATAGGAGTTGTAATGCTGCCTGATTGCCTGGATCTTTTTGCTTCTTATGCTTCTTTGCGTTATATTGCCTGAGTGTAGGCTATGAAATTATTTTATATACGTGAAACCCTAGGAAACGCCCATAACCCACAGGTCCTAGGATCGAAACCTGGCTGGTTGAAAACCAAGACCACTATTTGCCCAAAAGAGCAACCCGGACCACCAGTTGGAAGTACAGGACCAAAGTAGTATATCTGTTGGCGCAAAAAGTGGTTCCCTAAGCCCAACACACCAGCGAAGCCGGAAACGACCCTTGAGGCAGTAAAGCTCTCGCAGATCCAGTTAGCTTCGAACCCGGTCTGAGAGTGTCAGTAACACCCAAGTGTGCCAGTCAATTTGACCTACAATTGACAAGGAAAAAGATAGTAATCAGTAATCACAGGGCGGAACTAACCGGTGTGTCCAGGTAGTTCCAACTGTATGGCTCGAAGAGCCGATGTAATGGGAGATCGACTAGAAAGCCGATTCCGTTATGTTATGAACCGATCGTAGCGAAACATGCATTATAACTCAAGTTAACCGATTCAGACATGAATTCAATGACATATACTTGCATTAGACGGAAATATGCTATAAAAGTAGTCACAGCAAGCTAACATGATCATAAGATGTCTCAATGTAAAACAAGATGAAATCGGTTACTTCAACCGATTTAGTGTATACTGGCAACATACAAGCCTATAAAGTAGACAATGTTTCAACTCTCCGGCTAATAGATCTAAATCACAATCTTGCAACAGTGGAGATCGAGCGGATCGAGGCAGTCATGATGAAATTGCAACTTAAATCCGTTAACCTTTGAATCTAGACAATGTTTATTTTATTACTTGAGTGCGACCCGTATCTAATCTAGATCCGAAATATAACCGGCTGGTGCAAAGCATTCTATCTTATCAATATAAAACAGATGGCAAGCATAATTCGTTGAACATATAGATCTATTAGATATAAACCGACGCATATGGATCAAGACGGGCAAATTGATGATTGCTTTAAATAATAAACAATAAACATAAGCAACATTGGTAACTTAATGAATCTTGCTAAACTGCCAAATTTAACTAGAGCCGATAACTAATCCATGCATGCAAACCATCTCAATCTATAGCCTGTCTACTGGATGACATTAACTAATAGATTAATCAAGCAAACAAACACGAATCGATAACTAATCCGCGCGTGAAAACCGTCCTAATCTGTATCTCGTCCACCGGATGACGGTTAACACAGATTGATCGGGTAAACCAGCGTGAATCATCCTTGACTCACTGTGCTTCCCGCGTCCACCGGATGACGCCAAAGAAACAGAGCTTAGCAAGGACCCTGGTCCGCCATGCTTCCACGTCCACCGGATGACGCTAAAAAGACATAGTTTAACAGGGGGTTGACGATACTTACAAACAAACCTGCGTCCACCGGATGACACCCAGCCTGGATGAAGTAACTCGTCGGACTCGACTGACTCTAGGGTTTGTTGGCCGGAGCCGAAAATTGTGTTGTATTGATGTTGTTGTTGTATATTTTACAATGGCTGAGGGCTTATATTTATACCCTGAGCGTAGCTAGAGTCCTAATCGAATTACAACTCAATAATAGATAAGGAAACCAACAAACTATCCTATATCTAAGGTAACTTGGAGTCCCAACTTCCCTTTCATAACGGACTCCGATCGTGATCGCTTCTTGGCAGTGCGGACTCTGGACGACGTCATCAATACCGACGCTGCACGCCTCCTGTCACCTTCGCCCGATAACCGATTCACCGTTCAATCGGCTATTTTCCTTCCTTCCGCTGGACGGAATCTGCTTCCGAGATCAGTTATCCTCCTCCGGTATCGGCTATCGGCTCCCAGCCCAAAATTTGGTGTTAACACATGCCCCCCAATTTTGGAATAAACTGGTTTATTCCGAAATTAGCACTTGAGCCTTCAAATAGCCAAAACGCAGCTTCCCTCTCGGCACTTCAAACTTTCGCACCAAAACGAAACCCTAAACCGTCGCAACTTCCACCACGGGCTCCAATCCGCCGCTGTTAGTTTTGATTCGCCGCCGCCAGCTTCGATTCGTCACTGTCAAATCACTCCCGAGCTAATGGCGACTCCTTCCGAGGTGCCTGAGGTATCAATTTCATCGATCTGCCCCCTGATTTGTGAATCCCTCTTCAACCTCACTGAGTACGAGTTTCAAATCCAGGTGCTGAGGAATGATATTCTGATTCCATTGAAGGACATCCCCAATACCTACTATCTGGGCCCGATGGGCGATCCGATTCCCAAAGACTTCATCATTCAAGAAACCAACTAGCTCCCATTCCGAAGCTCCATGATGGGCGCCTCCTCTTGGGCCAAATCTTTCAGAAACTGGCCAAGCGCACCTGCTGGGTGGAGGAACTGGTTCCGTCGTGTCGCGGCGAAGAAGCGCGCTGATTGGGAGATGCACCACCTGAGCCAATGTCTTGACCTATCATTATCAGAGATGACAAGGAATGAGCCGCTCCTGATCGCTGCCAGTCAGTTTTGGTCCAACTCCTTGAATGCTTTCGTGTTCGGAGACGGTCCAAAAACCATTACCCTGGGCGATATCCATATGCTCACCGGGCTTCAGATTACTGGATCATATGATTTCTGGGATCTTTGCTCCAGTGGCAAGAAGGACCCGTATTTCCCGAAGCTGGACACATACAAAGGATGGAGTGGTTATATTCAACACCACCAGAAAAGCACCTCTTCTGTCAGCGAGAAAGAACATGTCGCATTCTTGACCATGTGGCTTGAGAGGTTCGTGTTCTGTGGTGCCACTGCCGGGCCAGCATATCCTTATCGGGTCTTAGCAGAGAAACTGGCTCAAGGGCACTCCATCCCCCTGGGCAAACTCTTGTTGGGTGCAGCATACAGGCTTATGAGCTGGGTATTCAGTTCCTTGATCATAGGTGAAGAAGTGCAATGCATAACAGGCCCTTGGTGGCTAGTACAGCTATGGCTCAACCTGTACCTGCATAAGCTGGTAAGGACACAACTCCAAGGCCTCAACTTTCAATCCACCGAGTATTCAGAGGAGGAAGACCCAAAAACTAGAGGCTGTCAAAGTTTTGGTGAAGCTGCCTCTGCCATAACCATCTCAACCTCAAAGGGCAATATGCTGGAAACATTATACATGGGCTTGGGACCAAATGTTACTACCTGGTTCCCTTATGAAGATGAAGATGAATTTCCAGCGCCCTCCAGCTTCAAATTCAACAATGGATGCTCTGATGACGAGGCTATCAGTATCTTGAATGCAATCATCAAACCCTGTGCCTTGCCAGCAGACTTCAAGCACCTTCGGAGCGCAAGCGGCAAGGCAACTAGCTATCCTTCTTATGAATTCTATCATCCAAACATAGCACCAAGACAACTAGGTTTCGGCCAATTGCCCCCTCGGCTCCCTTTTTTGAATACATTGAAACCCAGGGAGAACATTACAGAGCACCTTCAGGCTGTCAGAATTTTTCAACTCGGAGCAAACCTGCCCTCATTCTCGCCGAAGCCGTGGAATCAAATCTGCATCACTCATCAGAGTTTTGACGATTGGTGGCAACAATGGCACGCTCACTTGTTCTGCCAAACCGTCCACGACAAATGCAGAGCCCTGGATTCAAACTTCCAATCTCCCCGAGCAGTAAGTGTTCTCAGCCGATTCCAATAAAAACGGCTTTATTCAAACATGTTACTTAACAGATATTTCTCGCAGGACCCATCATCCAATCCACCAGAGCGAGTGGAATACTATCCACCTTGTCCAACAGCAAGACTAGGCTCCCGAGCGCCAACGCTGAGACAATTAATGGCAGGCACTGCTGTACTGACCTCCCCTTCTGATTCAAAATGACCAGCTGCATCTCAGCTCCAAAAGCAAACTCCCAAGAAACGCCAATCGATAAGAAAAATTCAGGTACCCAGTAGCATTTTTCCTTTACTTCAGTACGCCCCGACTCTTAAATCGGCTTTCTACCAGGTGAATCCCAACCAACTCAAGGTACCTTGGGAGAGAAACAGGCCAAAGAACCACCAGAATCTACCGGCCATGAGGAATCAGCTGCTCAAGAAGAAGGGATCCGGGAAGAAGGAGCAAAAACTCAGGTACTACTCACTGGGTTCTTCTTTCTTAAATGTCCTAATTGACCAAATCTTCTTTTCAAAAATACAGCCGAACAGCCCTTCCGAAGAAATCTGGGCGAACCTTGAAGAAGAGGAGTTGCCCCCTAAGAGGAATCCAGGTAACTCCTAATCGGCTGTTAGCAATTATCCTTGCTTCCATACTGTTCTTACTTCTGGTTTGCAGAAACCCAACTACCTGAGGCAATGACAACCGAGGATTCGCATGCCGCAAAAGATACAACCGCTTTAGTCGAACAAACAGCATCGGCATCAACTCTACAACCTTCAGGCCCCATTCAGGTATCCCATTTCTGCCAGAAAACAATTAATCTATATTGTACCTTTTTTGATGAGAGAATGTATGCACTGTAGGCACCGAAGCCTTTGTCTCCTAGCTTTCCATTTGACATAGAAGAGTTCTGTGATAAAGATGAACTGGCCTCCTCCTCCGAGAGACTTTCAGAGCCAGATTTCAACAATCGGCTAAGTGCACTGTTACCCCATCTAGAGGGTGATCTGGTCGCTCTGGCCTCGAATTCCGATCTGATTGATCAAATAATGGACCTCGTCCAGCAGCAACCCAATCTGTCAGCCTTGAAGTCCCTGCAAAGACTTGATGATCTTAAAGTCACAGCATCAGGGATTATCACTGCTCACAAGAACCTGGCAGAGCTTGAACAGCTAAGGAGCAACAAATCGACCAACAGACAAGAAGCCACCGGATTAGCCGATCAAGCCAGGTTGCTCAAGTCCTCCATCAGTACGGCCGAAACAGAACTGGAGACATTGAAAACAAGGCGAGACCAGCTGAGAAAAGAATTGGAAGCAATTGAATCGGCTATCAGTGAGCGCGAAATCACCATCTCCACCAGCACGATCGAGCTCTCTCAGAAAAAGAAGGAAATCAGTGTAACACCCTAGTGTTAGTTACTATTTTCACACTTGCATTTGCATGTCATCAAGCATAGATCATGTCATTTCATGCATTATTATCATTGCATTTGATTTGATTCCCTTTTATCGCTATATGTTTGTTTATATGTCCATATTATGCAAAATGTGTTGTTATGCAAATGTGATGCTTGTTTACGGTTCTAAATGCTTTATACATGTTTAGGATAACATTTGGAACAATGTTCATGTTGGTGAAATCCCCAAAATACCCCTCTAGCTCATAGTTGACTAGAGAGCCCTTTAAAAGCTATTCTGTTTGACCAAACAAGAAGGGCATTTTAGAGATTCTGCATGTCAGTGCACTCTTAATCAAAGTTGTGTAGAATTTTATAAGCAACAAACTTTATTTTTGGGTCAACTCATGAAAATGAGTGGAAGAAGGTCAAAAAGTTGAATTAGTGCAGATTTGGAGCTGTTTTGGAAGTTTTCAAATTTTCCTAAGTCTAAACCGGTTTTCAGTTTCGGTGTACCCCTGTTCATCGACTTGTATCTCTCAATCCAGGCCGAACTAGAGTAAAGTGTCTTAATATGAAATGATCTATTCATATAGCTCTTCAACTCATATTAGTGAAGTTTTCGCTGAAACGCTCTGGATCGCGAGTTGTAGATCGACGAAAATCGAGTTTCAGTCGGGTCCGCGGAAACTGAATCGGAGCCGATTCAGTTCGACCCTCGGGCGAATCGCGCGACCGCGTCAGGCCTCGGCCGCCAGATGGCGCCGTACGCCGTCGTTGCTGCCGCGCGGTCGGCTTACAAAGGGGAACACGCAATGCTGTCTCCCGCACGCTCGCCCTCACTCTCCCTGCTCTCTCGCCCTCTGTTCGCTCGCTGCTCTCCTCTTTCCCCTCCGCCGTCGCCATTTCCGCCGTCGCCATTTCCGCCGCGACCGCCGCGGTGAAATCCGCCGCCACCGAGCCGTCTCCGACCGCGCCACCCTCGGCGCAGCTGCGGCTTGCTCTGCTCTTCGTTTCCGACCCGTTGCCGACCTCAGACGACCTAAGGTACAGCTCCAGCGAGCTTCTCGCCGTCCGCCATTGCCGGAGCGCCGCCGAGCTCTCGGGTCGCCGTGACGAGGGCGATGCCGGGGTCGGCTTCCCTCTCTTTTGCTCGTCTAAGAGTCCCCGTTAGCCGTAGATCCATTCCACACCGTCGGTTAGGTCTATCTCGCCGTAGTTTTGCCGGAACCCGAGTTCGCCGTGAATCCGCTCGCCACCGTGCCGCCATGCAAGCGCGGTCAGTGAGCTCCCGTGCGCAATAGTTCGATTCGTCGCACGCACAGGTCCGCTAGAGTTCCAGAAACACGGAACGAGGCCGAGCCGCGCGAGCAACGGCCGGAATCGGCCGGCGCAAGTTCGCCGGACCACCGCCGTCCGCCATTGCCGCCGTCGAGCTCGCTCCGATGGAGTACGACCCTCGGCAGTTGGTCCATCGGGTTCGTCTCGTTGCCGCGAGTCGGTAGGTAGCCTCGGCGTCGCCGGAGACCTCGCCGTCGGCGAGCTCTCGCCGGTCAGCGCCGGCGGCTCTGTTTCCTCTCTCTGACGCGTGGGGTCGGGTCGACCCCGGGGCCCGCGAGTCAGCCGTTCAGGTGCGCCTCTGGTTCGCTGAGCCGGGTGCACGTAGCAGTTCTATCGGGTTTAGGTTTTTGATTTTATAAAATGAATTTCCAGAAAATGTGTAAAACCTTCCAAAATTCATATCTGAAGCTAGGAATGTCCAATGGGGGTGAACCAAATTTTGTTGTGTTTGTATTTCTGAGCTCTATCAAGGAAAAATATAAAATGTACTTTTTTGAATACTTTTTATGTGCAGTTATAATTAAATTGTTAATTGCTTGTAAACTTGATAAATGCATAAGTAATTGTAGGAATGTGCTAAAAATGTGATTCCACTTGCATTCATCTTGTTTAGGGAAGTAGAATCTATGAAAAATATGTTTGCTGGTGTTTCACTGTTATTTATATGATGTCTAGTATAATGTGCCTTTTATGTTTTAATCTTGCAAAAATCACCATGCTTAATGTGTTAAGGTTATGGACATGAA
Source organism: Eremochloa ophiuroides (assembly GCA_038502445.1). Classification (NCBI taxonomy): domain Eukaryota; kingdom Viridiplantae; phylum Streptophyta; class Magnoliopsida; order Poales; family Poaceae; genus Eremochloa; species Eremochloa ophiuroides. Next base: position 57,067,707 of record JAHLJS010000002.1, read on the forward strand.
TATTTTTCCTGGGCTATGTTATGTTGGAAAGAAGCTATGAAAATTAGGAAATCTGTTGTTTGATACTTTTCACTGTGTTAAGTATTTTCCATTGCTTAAAAGGCTGGTTGCTTGTTATTTTTGTGTAGACTGTTATACTTGTCCAAATGACTTGAAATTTTGTCAGTAGGCTAATCTGGATGTGTAATAGCTACTGTAATTTCTATGGATTTTTCTGGTCACAGTAAGCAGTAGGTCCAGTTATAGGCTAGGGTTTATTTAATTGTTTCTAAGCAAATATCTTTTGGTTGTGGTAGGTTAGTTGATGCATGTTAATTATTAAGTGCAGGTTGTAGACCTCTCACCCGGGATGAGAAATTGTTCTATGCTTTGCTTAAGAAGGGTGAGTATGAGTTGGTTGTCTAGGAAAGAAATAAATGAGTGTGGATTGTTAAACTGATTGCATATCATGGGTTAATTCGTGCATCTCTATCTTGCATTTCATGTGCATTCTCAGTTCTCATATATGCATATCATGCATACAGGATCGCCGGGAGGAGTGACACTGTCGCAATTCGATCCACCGGAGGAGGGAGTTCCGCCGGAGATTGAAGTGCCCGAGGTTTCCGAAGGACAAGGAGAAGAGGCTGAACTTCGGGAGTGCCCGGATCACCAACCCGCTAACTTTGTGAAAGGCAAGCCCCGGAGCATCCCTAAGTCTCCACCTACTCTTTTTACAAATACACTGGTCTTTATTAAATCGTATGATTGTGCACTTAAGTATAGGAGTTGATATGATACCGTTGCTGCATTTATTCCTTGTCCACTTATACTTGATCCTGAAGTTATTACTAGACAAGGGGATGGGTTCGATCTTATGCTTAGCCATGCTTAGACCGGTAGAAGTCGAGGGATTTCCTGTCCTTCGCGAGCTTAGGTGGTTACTAATGATGATGGGGTTGGATTCCACATGATGGACTATATGTGCCACCATGCCACAGTGTCTAATGAGAGAATCAAGGCTAGGTAGCGGGGAGCCGCATGACATGGTTGAGGTCATGCCGTCTTCGGTGCTGCTTGCGGCCGACTAGGACTGAGGCCACCAGACATCAGTTGAGATTGAAAGACGTCGTCACATAGCTGGCCAGATAAGTCGTTCTGACCGCGAAGCCGAGTATTTCTTTCTGAGCCGGGAATTGGGCGTGATAAGGCAGACATATTTTGGAGGTAGGAAGGATGTGCGGAGACACCATCTTACCAAGGGCAGGTCAGGGACCTGATGCATCCTGGAAGTGGGTTTGTCTCTGAGAATATGGACCCCTCCAAGCCCGCGATACATATTATGTCTCAGAAAGATTTAACGGTGGCCCAAGAAGCCAGTGGCTCGGCTGACAGGGTTTGTGATTGGCATATTTGCCAGCTGGTACAATCGATTCGAATCGCCATCTCTCCTGGTTAGTGAGAAACTGAACTGATCTTCTGGTGAGATAGAGGCTAATAACTTGAACATAATGATTATGGTGAGATGAGGTTGATATCTGTGGATATCGGAAATCATATGGTTTTATTGATTGCTACAATATTCAGTGAATGCTTAGTATAGTGGCTAATCCTAGTAAATAGTTTAACTAAAATCGAAGCTTATCACAATTAAATGAATAAGTTGAGGTTCTACTGTAGTAATGCTTTGATGCAAAAATGATGCTACCCTCTGAGCTCCACCAAATAAGCCTTGCATATCCTTGAGAGTCTTTTTATTTACTCCCTGTCGGGTAAGTCTAGCTGAGTACAATTGAGTACTCAGGGTTTTATTCCCATTGTTGCAGATGGTGTAGTTTTCTACGCGTATTGCAGGAACTGCTTCACCCCTGCGGGCGAAGAAGACTAGACCCGAGGGCGGGGTCATTATCTATCTTTAGTTGTTGTAAGAATGCTGTGACGGGGTCATGTGATGGTACTCGTATTCGAACTCTGTGGTGTAAAACTATGTTGACTTCCGCTACTACCCTATTTGTGTAAAAGACTATGTTGTACTCTGATGTTTAAATTCGGTTGCGAACTTATGTGTCATGTGATAGGGTATTGCTGAATGAATGATCCTTGGGGTATGAAATGTTTGAAATCCTTCGAGATTTCCGGACTACCGGGTTTATATTGGCTCAAGTGCGACTGGATTGCGGCGAAAATGCGATCGTTGTACTTGTGCTCGTATAAATTGGTCGGTTCTGTGACAGCTGGTACCAGAGCATAATTCAGCATATACCGTCACTTGACTATTTAAAAACTAAAAGAGTTTTGAGTTTTACAAACTAATTGCCAACTGATAGTGTGTATAGGTGATTTAAACCAAGTGTTTGCAAAACTTATGAGTACCAATGACCAAGTCCTATAGCCCTATGTATATGTGGTAATTAGGTGGCTTATGTAAGTACTGACTTGGGGGAAATTGCATCATATTTCTATTTGTGGTTCATTTGGTTTTATCGTGCGGATAATCATGAACTGTCGGTTTCTTATTGCTTCTTAGGGGTCAATGTACCACGTCGCCTAAGGTAAGGTGAGATGTGAGTGTAAGATCGAACAACCATCGATCGATGGTGAGTGTATGATTACTGAAGTGAGTACATGTTATCCATATGTGTACTTATGGAAGTAAGGTGGAGTAATTAATTTTTGGGGTCGCAAATGTTCATGGGAACATTTCCGGCAAAAAGTGCTTCTTGTTGCCCTGCATACATTGGGATTGGGCTGAAATGAATCTTCTGCAGGTACACTAACCACGCAAAACGTATAGTACGGTTAGTTACGTATATGAGAGCACGTGGTATGCCACCGACTATAACGTTAGTTAAAATATATTATGTGTGAGGTCGTTGGCACGTGCATGCATCATGATCATGAAATTAATTTAAGCTATTTGTACTATTTCCTTCCCTATGGTAAAATTTGTGCTGTCCTATCTTATTCTAAATGCTGAAAGATGTTGTAATGTACCAGATGGCAGCTGAAGGTGAGCCGCAGAGTGGTCAGTTTCTGGAGCAGTTTGGCACACCCACTGTGCTATGGAGGTTGTTGCAGTCGGTGGGATATGCAGAGCCACCACTGTATTTCTGGAAGCCAGCGCAAACCATGGTGCAGCCTTGGTTTGATGTTTGGGTGACTATCCCTGTGCTTGAAAGGGGTTGGCCGTTTCCAGGAATAAAGGTGGAAGTTGACATGAGGACGCCATGGGATGGTGCGCAGCTTGCAGCTTTTGAGGTGTTGACGGATATTTGCAGCCGGTTCAACAAGAGAGCTGATTTGGGGCCAGCAAATGTTTTTCCCAGGGTGGGGGTACCTTTCAAGTTTCCTTACCTCGAAGAGGGGATCTTTTTAATCTCTCTTTCACAGTTGAGGGCAAGACCGTCCAAGGTATTCCGGTAGTGTGTGAGTTTCCTGATGTCTTTCCTGATGATCTACCTGGACTTCCTCCTGATCGAGATGTGGAGTTTGCAATAGAACTTATTCCCGGTACGGCGCCTATTTCTCGAAGGCCATATAGAATGCCTCCTCATGAATTAGCTGAACTCAAGAAACAACTCCAGGAGTTATTGGACAAAGGGTTCATTCGCCCTAGTTCCTCTCCGTGGGGCTGTCCTGCCATCTTTGTTAAGAAGAAGGATGAAACTTTACGTATGTGTGTGGACTATAGGCCACTAAATGCTGTGACAATTAAGAACAAGTATCCTCTACCTCGTATTGATATCTTGTTTGATCAATTGTCCAAGGCCAAGGTTTTCTCCAAAATTGATCTGAGATCTGGGTATCACCAAATTAAGATCAGACCACAAGATATTCCCAAGACGGCTTTCTCCACTCGGTATGGCTTGTATGAGTATTTGGTTATGTCTTTTGGATTAACCAATGCTCCTGCACATTTCATGTATCTAATGAATTCGGTATTCATGCCTGAGTTGGATAAGTTCGTGGTAGTCTTTATTGACGATATTCTGGTGTATTCTGAGAGCATGGAGGATCATGCCGAACACTTGAGGATAGTCTTGACTAGACTCAGGGAGCATAAGCTGTATGCTAAGTTCAGCAAGTGTGAATTTTGGTTGACTAAGGTACCTTTTCTGGGCCATATCTTATCTGCTGAAGGTATTTCTGTAGATCCGTCAAAAGTTCAGCAGGTGTTGGATTGGCAGTCACCAACAAATGTGTCTGAGGTTCGTAGCTTTCTGGGATTAGCTGGGTATTATCGCCGCTTTATTCAGGATTTCTCTAAAATAGCTAAACCTATGACCAAGCTATTGCACAAAGACACCAAGTTTGTGTGGAGTGGGGAGTGTGAAACAGCTTTTCGCACCTTGCAAACGTTGTTGACCACTGCTCCAGTTCTTGCACAACCTGATATTGAAAGGCCTTTTGATGTGTACTGCGATGCTTGTGGCACTGGGTTAGGATGTGTTCTCATGCAAGAAGGCCGAGTCATTGCTTATGCCTCGCGTCAACTGAGAAAACATGAGCAAAACTATCCTACTCATGATTTGGAACTTGCCGCTGTAGTTCATGCATTGAAGATTTGGCGCCACTATTTGATGGGTCACAAATGTCATATCTATTCCGATCACAAGAGTCTCAAGTACATTTTCACTCAGCCTGAGTTGAACATGAGGCAAAGAAGGTGGTTGGAGTTGATCAAAGACTATGATCTAGAAGTACACTATCATCCGGGCAAGGCCAATGTCGTAGCCGATGCCTTGAGCCAAAAGTCTCATTGCAATGTATTGCAGCCTTTGCTAGCAGACGGGTTCAATCTTGTGCATCCAGTGGTGTTGAATAATATTACTCTCAGTTGTACTTTGGAAAGCAAGATTATTGAAGGTCAGAAAACAGATCCCGGCATATATCATATCAAGAGGAAGATGAAAGAACAAGAAATGCTTCATTTCCGAATAGATGAAAAAGGTATATTGTGGTTCAAGGATCGATTGGTAGTACCGAAAGACCGTAAGTTGAGGAATCAGATTTTGGATGAGGCTCATTTGTCCAAGTTGTCTATCCATCCTGGTAGTAGTAAGATGTATCAAGACTTGAAACCTAGGTTCTGGTGGACCAAAATGAAGAAGGAAATTGCAGCCTATGTGGCCAGGTGTGATACCTGTTGTCGCGTGAAGGCTATTCATCTTAAGCCAGCAGGACTATTGCAACCCTTACCCGTTCCAGGTTGGAAATGGGATGAGATAACCATGGATTTCATATCTGGGTTACCTCTAACGCAAAAAGGCCACGATTCTATTTGGGTGATCGTAGATCGATTGACTAAGATTGCACATTTCTTACCAGTTCGAACTACGGATCGTCCTCATCAGTTGGCACAGCTCTACTTTGCTCAGATACTTCGGTTACATGGTGTGCCGAGGACGATAGTTTCCGACAGAGGCCCGCAATTTATTGCACGCTTCTGGGAGCATCTACACAAGTGTTTGGGAACCAATTTGGTTCGCAGCTCAGCTTATCATCCTCAAACTTCTGGTCAAACCGAAAGGGTAAATCAAATTCTTGAAGATATGTTGAGAGCTTGTGTTCTATCGTCTAAAGGTTCGTGGGAAGAATGGTTGCCTTTGGCCGAGTTCTCATACAACAATAGCTATCAAGAGAGTATTCAAATGGCTCCTTTCGAAGCTTTGTATGGGCGCAAATGTAGAACTCCTCTCAATTGGGTTGAATCAGGCGAAAGGAGATATTACGGGATTGACTTTGTGAAAGAAGCCGAAGAGAGAGTGCATACCATTCAAACACATCTCAAAGCCGCTCAGACTCGTCAAAAGAGCTATGCGGACAAGCGAAGAAGGCCATTGGAATTTGAAGTGGGTGACTATGTATACTTGAAAGTGTCACCCATGAAAGGCGTGCAACGCTTCGGAGTGAAACGAAAGTTAGCTCCAAGGTTTGTAGGTCCTTTTCAAATTCTGGAAAGAAGTGGGAAGGTAGCATACAAGTTACGGTTGCCACCACACATGTCCACTATCTTCAATGTGTTTCATGTATCTCAACTCAAGAAATGTTTACGAGTACCGGAAGAGCAAGTGGATTTTGGTGATATCAAGTTGAAATCAGATTTGACCTATGAAGAAAAGAATATTGAAGTAATAGATTACAAAGAAAGAATCACCCGTAGCCGAGTGATCAAGTTCTATAAGGTGGTGTGGAACAACCAAAGTTATTGGGATGCGACTTGGGAGCGAGAAGATTACCTCAAGGAAGTCTATCCGTCTTTCTTTAAACAATGGTATTTAACTCTAATCTCGGGGACGAGATTCTTTTAAGGGGGGAGGGCTGTAACACCCTAGTGTTAGTTACTATTTTCACACTTGCATTTGCATGTCATCAAGCATAGATCATGTCATTTCATGCATTATTATCATTGCATTTGATTTGATTCCCTTTTATTGCTATATGTTTGTTTATATGTCCATATTATGCAAAATGTGTTGTCATGCAAATGTGATGCTTGTTTACGGTTCTAAATGCTTTATACATGTTTAGGATAACATTTGGAACAATGTTCATGTTGGTGAAATCCCCAAAATACCCCTCTAGCTCATAGTTGACTAGAGAGCCCTTTAAAAGCTATTCTATTTGACCAAACAAGAAGGGCATTTTAGAGATTCTGCATGTCAGTGCACTCTTAATCAAAGTTGTGTAGAATTTTATAAGCAACAAACTTTATTTTTGGGTCAACTCATGAAAATGAGTGGAAGAAGGTCAAAAAGTTGAATTAGTGCAGATTTGGAGCTGTTTTGGAAGTTTTCAAATTTTACTAAGTCTAAACCGGTTTTCAGTTTCGGTGTACCCCTGTTCATCGACTTGTATCTCTCAATCCAGGCCGAACTAGAGTAAAGTGTCTTAATATGAAATGATCTACTCATATAGCTCTTCAACTCATATTAGTGAAGTTTTCGCTGAAACGCTCTGGATCGCGAGTTGTAGATCGACGAAAATCGAGTTTCAGTCGGGTCCGCGGAAACTGAATCGGAGCCGATTCAGTTCGACCCTCGGGCGAATCGCGCGACCGCGTCAGGCCTCGGCCGCCAGATGGCGCCGTACGCCGTCGTTGCTGCCGCGCGGTCGGCTTACAAAGGGGAACACGCAATGCTGTCTCCCGCATGCTCGCCCTCACTCTCCCTGCTCTCTCGCCCTCTGTTCGCTCGCTGCTCTCCTCTTTCCCCTCCGCCGTCGCCATTTCCGCCGTCGCCATTTCCGCCGCGACCGCCGCGGTGAAATCCGCCGCCACCGAGCCGTCTCTGACCGCGCCACCCTCGGCGCAGCTGCGGCTTGCTCTGCTCTTCGTTTCCGACCCGTTGCCGACCTCAGACGACCTAAGGTACAGCTCCAGCGAGCTTCTCGCCGTCCGCCATTGCCGGAGCACCGCCGAGCTCTCGGGTTGCCGTGACGAGGGCGATGCCGGGGTTGGCTTCCCTCTCTTTTGCTCGTCTAAGAGTCCCCGTTAGCCGTAGATCCATTCCACACCGTCGGTTAGGTCTATCTCGCCGTAGTTTCGCCGGAACCCGAGTTCGCGGTGAATCCGCTCGCCACCGTGCCGCCATGCAAGCGCGGTCAGTGAGCTCCCGTGCGCAATAGTTCGATTCGTCGCACGCACAGGTCCGCTAGAGTTCCAGAAACACGGAACGAGGCCGAGCCGCGCGAGCAACGGCCGGAATCGGCCGGCGCAAGTTCGCCGGACCACCGCCGTCCGCCATTGCCGCCGTCGAGCTCGCTCCGGTGGAGTACGACCCTCGGCAGTTGGTCCATCGGGTTTGTCTCGTTGCCGCGAGTCGGTAGGTAGCCTCGGCGTCGCCGGAGACCTCGCCGTCGGCGAGCTCTCGCCGGTCAGCGCCGGCGGCTCTGTTTCCTCTCTCTGACGCGTGGGGTCGGGTCGACCCCGGGGCCCGCGAGTCAGCCGTTCAGGTGCGCCTCTGGTTCGCTGAGCCGGGTGCACGTAGCAGTTCTATCGGGTTTAGGTTTTTGATTTTATAAAATGAATTTCCAGAAAATGTGTAAAACCTTCCAAAATTCATATCTGAAGCTAGGAATGTCCAATGGGGGTGAACCAAATTTTGTTGTGTTTGTATTTCTGAGCTCTATCAAGGAAAAATATAAAATGTACTTTTTTGAATACTTTTTATGTGCAGTTATAATTAAATTGTTAATTGCTTGTAAACTTGATAAATGCATAAGTAATTGTAGGAATGTGCTAAAAATGTGATTCCACTTGCATTCATCTTGTTTAGGGAAGTAGAATCTATGAAAAATATGTTTGCTGGTGTTTCACTGTTATTTATATGATGTCTAGTATAATGTGCCTTTTATGTTTTAATCTTGCAAAAATCACCATGCTTAATGTGTTAAGGTTATGGACATGAATATTTTTCCTGGGCTATGTTATGTTGGAAAGAAGCTATGAAAATTAGGAAATCTGTTGTTTGATACCTTTCACTGTGTTAAGTATTTTCCATTGCTTAAAAGGCTGGTTGCTTGTTATTTTTGTGTAGACTGTTATACTTGTCCAAATGACTTGAAATTTTGTCAGTAGGCTAATCTAGATGTGTAATAGCTACTGTAATTTCTATGGATTTTTCTGGTCACAGTAAGCAGTAGGTCCAGTTATAGGCTAGGGTTTATTTAATTGTTTCTAAGCAAATATCTTTTGGTTGTGGTAGGTTAGTTGATGCATGTTAATTATTAAGTGCAGGTTGTAGACCTCTCACCCGGGACGAGAAATTGTTCTATGCTTTGCTTAAGAAGGGTGAGTATGAGTTGGTTGTCTAGGAAAGAAATAAATGAGTGTGGATTGTTAAACTGATTGCATATCATGGGTTAATTCGTGCATCTCTATCTTGCATTTCATGTGCATTCTCAGTTCTCATATATGCATATCATGCATACAGGATCGCCGGGAGGAGTGACACTGTCGCAATTCGATCCACCGGAGGAGGGAGTTCCGCCGGAGATTGAAGTGCCCGAGGTTTCCGAAGGACAAGGAGAAGAGGCTGAACTTCCGGAGTGCCCGGATCACCAACCCGCTAACTTTGTGAAAGGCAAGCCCCGGAGCATCCCTAAGTCTCCACCTACTCTTTTTACAAATACACTGGTCTTTATTAAATCGTATGATTGTGCACTTAAGTATAGGAGTTGATATGATACCGTTGCTGCATTTATTCCTTGTCCACTTATACTTGATCCTGAAGTTATTACTAGACAAGGGGATGGGTTCGATCTTATGCTTAGCCATGCTTAGACCGGTAGAAGTCGAGGGATTTCCTGTCCTTCGTGAGCATAGGTGGTTACTAATGATGATGGGGTTGGATTCCACATGATGGACTATATGTGCCACCATGCCACAGTGTCTAATGAGAGAATCAAGGCTAGGTAGCGGGGAGCCGCATGACATGGTTGAGGTCATGCCGTCTTCGGTGCTGCTTGCGGCCGACTAGGACTGAGGCCACCAGACATCAGTTGAGATTGAAAGACGTCGTCACATAGCTGGCCAGATAAGTCGTTCTGACCGCGAAGCCGAGTATTTCTTTCTGAGCCGGGAATTGGGCGTGATAAGGCAGACATATTCTAGAGGTAGGAAGGATGTGCGGAGACACCATCTTACCAAGGGCAGGTCAGGGACCTGATGCATCCTGGAAGTGGGTTTGTCTCTGAGAATATGGACCCCTCCAAGCCCGCGATACATATTATGTCTCAGAAAGATTTAACGGTGGCCCAAGAAGCCAGTGGCTCGGTTGACAGGGTTTGTGATTGGCATATTTGCCAGCTGGTACAATCGATTCGAATCGCCATCTCTCCTGGTTAGTGAGAAACTGAACTGATCTTCTGGTGAGGTAGAGGCTAATAACTTGAACATAATGATTATGGTGAGATGAGGTTGATATCTGTGGATATCGGAAATCATATGGTTTTATTGATTGCTACAATATTCAGTGAATGCTTAGTATAGTGGCTAATCCTAGTAAATAGTTTAACTGAAATCGAAGCTTATCACAATTAAATGAATAAGTTGAGGTTCTACTGTAGTAATGCTTTGATGCAAAAATGATGCTACCCTCTGAGCTCCACCAAATAAGCCTTGCATATCCTTGAGAGTCTTTTTATTTACTCCCTGTCGGGTAAGTCTAGCTGAGTACAATTGAGTACTCAGGGTTTTATTCCCATTGTTGCAGATGGTGTAGTTTTCTATGCGTATTGCAGGAACTGCTTCACCCCTGCGGGCGAAGAAGACTAGACCCGAGGGCGGGGTCATTATCTATCTTTAGTTGTTGTAAGAATGCTGTGACGGGGTCATGTGATGGTACTCGTATTCGAACTCTGTGGTGTAAAACTATGTTGACTTCCGCTACTACCCTATTTGTGTAAAAGACTATGTTGTACTCTGATGTTTAAATTCGGTTGCGAACTTATGTGTCATGTGATAGGGTATTGCTGAATGAATGATCCTTGGGGTATGAAATGTTTGAAATCCTTCGAGATTTCCGGACTACCGGGTTTATATTGGCTCAAGTGCGACTGGATTGCGGCGAAAATGCGATCGTTGTACTTGTGCTCGTATAAATTGGTCGGTTCTGTGACAATCAGCAGCTTGATCGTTGCAGACAGAAAGTCATGCCAACGCCTAAACTTGTTGCAGTTCACTAAAAACCGAGATCAACAACTGCTGCAGGCTGGCCACGTGCTCCGTGCTGAATTAGTAGAACTGATTCGATCCTTATTATCTTTGTAATATGATGGGTATACTGCTTGGCATGTGTTGTTCACCCTGAATTTGACAACTTAGCCTGATCTGCATTTAGATTTTACACCTTAATACCGGCTTTGTCTTGTTTCGCACTGACTCTGTTCAGCCTAATATACTTCTGTATGCGAATCGGCTTTCAAACTGCTTTGTACCTTAGAATCAATCACATAGCCTGACCTGTTCTGCATACAAATCGGCTTTCGGGCGTACTTCTTAGTATCGGCTTTGTTCGGCTTTCCTTTGGAACTAACCCCTCAGCCAGATCCATCACGAATCGGCTTGTGGGTACTCACAATAGGATCGGCTAAAACAGCCTAACCCAAAAAACCGATCGGCGTGCGACCATTGATGGCGGCGTTTTGTCTCCCTGATTTGGCAACTGTTCCGGATTCAAAAAATGTGGATTAACTGCAACCTAAAATCCGCCGTGCCGTCTCACTTCCCAAAGAAACCGCCTCGGTGCCCGTGTTGTCTTATAAATAGTTGGCAGGCTTGAGGCAATATCACACGCCATTGTATCCGTCTCGCCGACCAACTCTCCCGGCCGCCTCCTTGTATCCACTTCGCTTCCGCTCTCAATCCTTGTTTACGACCATGGCCGGCGATGGAAACCATGGGAAGCGCCCGGTGTCTGAGCCCATCGACGGCGATGAGATGGAACGGAGTATCCGTCGCATCTGGGCCAGCGTCGCCCGAATCGAGCAGACTTTGGGGTAAGTTCAACCGTCAGCCTACCACCTCCTCGCTGTTTCTATCTGATTTGATCTGTTTCTGCAGTCACCAACCATCTCTCGTCAGCGGCATTGCTGGCTCCTTAGCCGGCCTGAACAACCCTGCCCCCGGCGCTGATCCTCCTCGGGCAGCCCCGGCGGATGGTGACGCCGTTCCTACAACTGGGACGGCGACCCCGGAAACCCCCGCCGCTGGTGACGCCGCCGGGCCCTCTGCTCCTGTAAGGGCTCCAATCAGGCGTATGATGCAAGTCAGCGGACGGGGAGTCCATAGCAGGTATCTTATTCTCCCTTTTCGTCGATCTTTAAATCTAGCTAAGTCTGGGTGCCTAATCTGATGGTCCCTTTCAGCCAACATCTCCCGCTCCATCTTCCTTCCGGTGCACCGATCGGCGCCAGTTCCTCGGTGCGTCGCACGGCGCCACAACCGAACCTCCCTCACGCTCCGGCTCGTGGCACCACCTCCGGAGCAGAATCGAACTCGGAGTCATCTTCGAGTTCCCATGACTCCTACACCACCGCCGACGGCCGCCACTTCCACCATGAGATGGTGCGGTATCGCAACCTCTACTCCAAGGCTACCAAAGAGGCTGGCCGGCTGGATAAGGAGAACGAGGACCAAGCCGTCGCGCTCGTTGCCGCCAACATTGATTTGGCGGAGGCGCGGGCCAACCTCGCGGAGTCGCAGGCCGCCGTGGCAGGTAATCTCTCGTTTTGTCTGACAGTATGCATGGCTTGTTTCCAACACTGACCTTCCTTGTTTGTGCAGCTCTGATAGCACAGCTACATGAACTGCGCGCGGCTGCGTCAAGCGTCACCGACGTCCTGCGCGCGCGGGGGCAAACGCAGATAGAGCAGCTTGCGGACGTGCACCACCGCGTCCGCCAGGTGGCAATGAGTGGCGTCCGTCACGGTGCCGCGGGAGCTCTGGCCGCCGCCCAGATCAACTCCGGCATCGTGCTATAAAACATCGAACCGGGGATCCAGGTAGGCCAAGACATGGAGGAGTTCGGCACGCTGATGGCCGCTTTCGCCTCTCATGCCGACGGTCTCTCCGTGTCCATCGACGCCGAGGACGTAATCCAGGACGGCGTCAATAATCCAAACTAGATTGTATTAGGCATTTTGATGTATATGATACTTCTGAACTCGTTATGCCCGAAACAATCCAATTTGCAAGACTGTATATATTTTTTATTTTTGCTCTAAAGGCGACGCTTATCGCATCGGCTGTTACGCCCCATCGAGGGTATTTCATTTTTGTGCTAAGGATGACTCGTTAATATGATGTCGGCCATGTGCTAAGGGCGACTCATTAATATGATGTCGGCCATTTTGTCCTGAAGGCGATCCGCTTGCACGGCATCGGCTGTTAGAGCCAGATTCACATGAATCGGCTATTATCCCCCTACTGGGATGTTAGGGTAGTATTTCTTCAGATGCTTCCCGTTGATGGCTCTGGCGAGTCTCTGCCCTTCCAAGTCTTTAAGGATATAAGCATTACCCAGAGCGCATTCCACCACACGATACGGGCCTTCCCAGTTTGGCGATTATTTACCGAATCGGCTATCTTTGGTACCAATAGGTAGAATGACTTTCCATACTAGCTCTGATTCGGTGAAGCTCTTGCTTTTTACCTTGGTGTTGTAATACTTGGCCACCCGTACCTTATTCTTTTCAATGTATTCCAAAGCCCTAAGCCGATGACAGTGCAAATCTTCTAAACTGTCCATCATAATGTCTTTGTATTCACCGGCTGTAAGCTTGTTTTGTAACGTGACACGCCGTGTCTCAGACTGAATCTCCCATGGCAAGACAGCAGCGTGTCCATAGACTAGCTCATAAGGTGAAGCCTTGATCGACCCATGCTGTGCCATGCGATATGCCCACAGTGCCTCACTCAAATGTAAATACCATTTTCTGGGGTTCTGCTCAATCTTTTTCTTGATGACCTTGATCAAAATTTTATTGGAGGCTTCTGCTTGTCCATTGGCTTGGGCGTAATACGGCGATGAATTATAAATCTTGATGCCCATGTCGTCAGCAAAGGTCATAAACTCCTCTGAAGTGAACATTGTCCCCTGATCGGTTGTGATCGTCTGAGGTATGCCGAACCTGTAAATAATATGCTCATTCACAAATTCGATCACGTCAGCTGAAGTGGCGTTCCTCAAAGGAATGGCTTCTACCCACTTGGTGAAGTAATCAGTCGCCACCAAGATCCATTTGTGACCCTTGCTCGATGGTGGGTAGATTTGGCCGATTAGATCAATACCCCATCCCCTAAACGGCCATGGTTTAATTATAGGATTCATAGCAGAGGCTGGAGACTTTTGTATATTTCCAAACTTCTGGCATTCTTGACACCCTTTGTAATATTTGAAACAATATTCCAGCATCATAGGCCAATAGTAACCAGTCCTCCTGATGATCCACTTCATCTTGTGAGCTGATTGATGTGCACCGCAGACTCCATCATGTACTTCGCTCATCAGCTTTACTGATTCCTCTGCCCCCAGGCATTTGAGCAGCACTCCTTCAACAGTCTTGTAATACAACTGACCATCCAACAACACGTACTTGGTGGCTTTGTACCTTAGCTTTCTGCTGACCCGTTGTGAAGGATTTGCCAGGTAACCTGCTATCTCGCCCCTCCAGTCATCAGCTGATTGCTCGCTGTTACAAATCTCCTGCATCGGCCGATAACCCGACGCGTTCTGCGCCAGCCGATTAGCTTCCTGGTTCTGGACCCTGGGGATGTGACAGAGAGATACCGTCATGAACTTCTTGATGAGAGCCTGGCACTGATCATAGTAGCCTCTGAGTATCTCGTCTTTACATTCATACAAGCCGAGCAATTGGTTGATGACTAGTTGTGAATCGCCAAATACTTCGACTGCATCGGCTTTTGCTTCATGCAGAAGCTGAAAACCTTTCCATGCGGCTTCATATTCAGCCTGATTGTTTGTGACAATCGGCCCTATCTGGAAAGCATACTCAAAACGCACACCCCGCGGTGAGATGAGCACTACTCCGGCGCCACCACCTTGCTTGCACGAAGAACCGTCGAAAAACATAGTCCATGGCACTATATCCGCTACATTAACCGATCCTCCGTGATGCTGTGTAATGAAATCGGCTATCGCCTGACCTTTGACCGCCTTAGCCGATTCGAACCTCAAGTCAAACTCTGACAGCGCCAGGATCCATTTGCCGATCCGACAATTTAAAATAAGCATCGAAAGCATTTGCTTGATGACATCCTCCTTGGACACCACCACACACTCTGAGGCAAGCAGGTAGTGCCTCAACTTGGTGCATGAATAGAACAGGCACAAGCACAACTTCTCGGTCGGTGTGTATCTTGTCTCAGGGTCAAGGAGCCGCCTGCTCAGGTAGAAAACTGCTCTCTCCTTCCCTTCAAACTCTTGAAAAAGGGCCGATCCAATGGTATGGCTTTCGGCCATCACGTACAACTTAAAAGGCTTCCCTGTCCGTGGCGGTACTAAGACAGGGGGAGTCTTCATGTATTCTCTGATTTCGTCAAAAGCCTTCTGTTGCACGTCACCCCATTTGAACTCTTGATCATTCTTGAGCTTCAACAATGGTGAGAACGGCAGCACCTTCTCTGATAAGTTGGCAATGAACCTTCTGATAAAGTTAACCTTACCAAGTAAAGACTACAATTCCTTCTTGTTGGTTGGAGGTACGAGTTCATCGATCGCCTTCCTACTCTTGCTGCCGATCTCTATCCCTTTGCGGTGGACCATGAATCCCAGAAATTTGCCAGCTGACACGCCAAACGCACACTTGTTAGGATTCATCTTCAGACCATGTCGCCTTGTGCACTCCAAAGTGGTCCTCAAATCGGCCAGGTGATCTTTATTGCTCTTGAATTTCACCACCACATCATCTATATAAATTTCGACGACTTTGCCGATCAACTTGTGAAATATATAATTCATAGCTCTCTGATAGGTTGCACCGGCATTCTTCAAACCAAATGTCATGACCACCCATTCAAACAAACCAAGCGCACTAGGGCACCTGAAGGCGGTCTTCGGGATGTCTTCATCAGCCATAAAAATTTGATTATAACCAGCATTGCCATCCATGAAGCTAATAACTTGGTGCCCAGCAGCCGAGTCTACCAACATATCGGCTACTGGCATAGGGTATCCATCCATCGGTGTAGCTCTATTTAAATCCATGAAGTCAATACAGACTCGCAATTTACCATTTTTCTTATACACGAGGACGATGTTCGATATCCACTCGGCATATCGGCAAGCTCGAATGAACTTGGCTTCTAACAGCCTCGTGATTTCGGCCTTAATGTCGGGTAGAGCATCCTCTCTAAAACAACATGGAGGCTGCTTGTGTGGCCAAAACCCTGGCTTGATAGGTAGCCTGTGCTCAACAATAGATTTGTCCAATCTAGGCATCTCATAATATTCCCAGGCGAAGCAATCTTTGTACTCCTTCAATAGTTGAATCAGCTCCTGCCTGAACTCCGAGTCTGAATTGGCGGCAATAACGTCGGCCTTGGTCTATCGCCGGGTCCAACATCCACTTCTTTGAGCTTGTCGGCCGACGTGAATCCTTGCCCCAACTTACCCTCTGTGCCGTCGATCGGATTCTCCATTTAATAAAAAGACTCAGAGCCGATTGCCCTGATCGGCTGTTGCCTCTCATCACTGACCTTGATGGAGCCTCCTTCCCAAGCCTTGCCAGAGAAACAGTCATGATCCCCAGCTTCCCAGTATGTGGTATCCGCCGTCGCCACGCTGACCGAGTCATCGGCCGGGACCACTTCGACCTCATCGCCATGCCACTGAATGAGTCACTGATGCATGGTCCATGGTACGCAGCAGTTGGCATGAATCCAGTCACGTCCGAGTAGCAAGCTGTAGGCACCTTAACTGTCAATCACGAAAAAGGTGGTAAGCAATGTCTTCTTCCCCACTGTTAGCTCGACGTTGATTGCCCCCCGAGTGTTGGAAGAATTGCCCCCGAAATCCTTGAGCATCAGATCAGTTTCTATTAGATCATCGGGACCCTTGCCTAGCTTGCGGAATGTAGTGTAGGGCATGAGATTGATAGTGGCACCACCGTCCACCAACATCTTCGTCATGGGCATGCCGTCGACATAACCTTTGAGATAGAGGGCCTTCAGATGTCGATTCTTGGCTGGCTTATCAAAAGTAGCTTGCTGTGCGAGCAATAACTTTGCCACTCCGTCTTCTGATCCCGAATTGTCTGAGTTGGACTCGGTATCATACTTCTTGGCTCTGAACTCTGCAGGCAGCACGAACACCATCTGTGCATCGGCTAGAGCCTTTCCATTATTTTGTGGAGGCTTCTCGCGCCACACCTGTTTGGCACGCCCCTCAGCTTGGAGCTCTCTGTTTCTGAGCCGCTGCACCCGGCACCTTTGGCTCCTAGTTAGATCCCCTGGGCACCACTGATTCTCTTGCCAAACCGGCTGTCGGCGTTCAACTACCGCTTCATCAAGCCGATCGCGTGAGTCCCTTTTTTCATGCCGATCCCGCGGGCTGTGGGGGCTCCCCAGCCTCTGATGCACAGACCGGCGGTTGACCTGGGACTGCTTGTACTCTCGGTACTGATCGCTGCATTCTAGGCAGTTGCGCAGCGTTGGCAGTCTTAAGCCTTCATTCCAGCAATGTCGGAAGAATGGGCAATGCCAATGATCCTCCTCACCTCCCCGGTGGCGGGCCATTTCTTCGTGATAGCGCGCCTCTTCTCCTTCGCGGAGCCACCTACGGTACTCCTCTTTTTCACGCTGCAGCCACCTCTGATGATCTTTCTCTTTCTGTCGCCGCCACTTGTTCAGAAGGTGCTGGTGCGTGGGCCTCCTGCTCTTGGTGCCGCTGGATTCTCCTTGCTCCGGCTGCCTCTGATTCTTCTCCCTCCTTCCTTTGATCAGCGCCAGCTCCTCAGCTGTGATTTGTGCATCGGTATCAACTGAGGTGTTCTTCTTGGCCCATTCGGAGGTTAATACCTTTACTATAGTCAGAGGATTCGCGATCTGGACCATGTTCTGCCCTTTCAGGAATGGGAATTTGTCGATCTTCATCTTCCCCTTGGGAGGAGCCTCAAATTTCAACAAACCGCGCCTAATAGCATTCTGGATTGCTGCTTTGAAATTGCGGCAGTTGTTTGTAGAGTGTGAGGTGAGGCCGTGGTACTGGCAGAACGGTTTTCCCTGCAAATCTTCAGGAGATGGCTTGACGTAATCAGCTGGGAAGGCGATGTGGCCTGCACTGACTAACAGGTCGAAGAGCTTGTCCAGCTTGTGCGTGTCAAAGTCGTATTGATCTTCCGCGCTCCAACCCTTCGGTACGGCCATGGGCTTTGTCCCCCATTTGACCTCAACAGTAGCCACTTCTTCATTCTCTCTTGTATTTTGATTCCTTCTTGAAACTCTGGGCCTACTATTCTAATGCGGCCACCTCTGCATCACTTCGCTGATGCTGTTGAAGTTGGTGCCCACAAGCTTCTCTTGGACGTGTGGGAGCAACCCACTGACCACTATCTTGGCGAGCTGCTTGTCGTTCAGGTTCAAAGAGTAACACATGTTCCTGGTCTCCCTGAACCGCTTGATGAAAGCCGATCCAAGTTCATTCGGCTTTTGGCGCATGTTGGTGAGATCTGTGATGTCTTTCTCCCCAGTGCCAGAGAAGAAGTAATTATGGAATTTAGTCTCCAGATCTTCCCAGCCTTGAATCGAGCCAGGCTCCATAGATGCAAACCAGCTAAACGCCGGCCCTGTCAGTGATAGCGGAAAGAGCCGGACCCTGTGAGCTACCTCATACGAAGCTTCGCCGAGCTGGGTCAGGTAACGACTGATGTGTTCCATGGTGGTGATGTCGTCCTGCCCACTAAACTTAGAGAAGTCAGGTAAGTGATACCTGGGCGGCAATGTCACTCGGTCGTACCACTCGGGGTAAGGGCGCCTGTACTTGATTCCAGTCCCGGTCTTCGGCTGTAAACCGAACGTATCACGGAGCATGGCACTCATCTGCTCCAGCAGCTGATTGTTGGGTGTCTGGGCGTACCCCGTATGCGGCGCTGCCTGAAGGTCTTGATATGTGATCCCCTCATGGTATCCAGTAGTTGGGTTGGCCACGTCTGCCGCCGGCGTATTTCCAGCTGTCAGGTTCACCGCTGATGAGTTCATCGAGTTCACCGACTATCCAGTGGCCTGCATGAAAGCGGCGAGCTCCTCCGGAGTATGATCTTTGTATAATCTGAGAGAAGCTGCTATTTTTTGAGCCGAACCGGCCGCAGTGGCACCCTGCACTGGCGTTTTCGGCTGGCTCAGCTGTTGCGGTGAGGAATTGGAGGTCCTTGCCGCTGCTTTTGAATCTGCATCCTCTGCGGGTATGTTGAAGTAAACCGGACCCAGAGACTCCCAATCCTGCCGTTTGAGAACAGTCTTCATGATGTTATAGAATGTCTGCTGGAAGGATTTATGGTGATGGCCGACTGCTGAATAGGCGGCCTCCCAGGTCGCTTCTTCCAGCGTCCGCTTGAGGTCGGCCTTGCACTCCTCTTTAGATTTATCAGAATTGCCGTCCATGATCCATCTCGGGAATGCATTCTTCTTCACTATAGAGCCATCACGCTGCTTGCTGAATGAAAGTAGGCAGGCATCAGCGAATTCCTCAACAATCTTGTTCAGCACTGCCGCGTCCTCCTCACTGAGATCTTCGACCCTGACCCTGAGGACACCGTCATCCCTAGAGGGGCCGTCCGCCGCAGCCTTCCCTTTTGCCATGGTCTTCAGTGAATGGTCCCACCGGGCGTGCCAAAAAGTGTGTTGGCGCAAAAAGTGGTTCCCTAAGCCCAACACACCAGCGAAGCCAGAAACGACCCTTGAGGCAGTAAAGCTCTCGCAGATCCAGCTAGCTTCAAACCCGGTCTGAGAGTGTCAGTAACACCCAAGCGTGCCAGTCAATTTGACCTGCAATTGACAAGGAAAAAGATAGTAATCAGTAATCACAGGGCGGAACTAACCAGTGTGTCCAGGTAGTTCCAACTGTATGGCTCGAAGAGCCGATGTAATGGGAGATCGACTAGAAAGCCGATTCTGTTATGTTATGAACCGATTGTAGCGAAACATGCATTATAACTCAAGTTAACCGATTCAGACATGAATTCAATGACATATACTTGCATTAGACGGAAATATGCTATAAAAGATGTAGTCACAGCAAGCTAACATGATCATAAGATGTCTCAATGTAAAATAAGATGAAATCGGCTACTTCAACCGATTTAGTGTATACGGGCAACATACAAGCCTATAAAGGAGACAATGTTTCAACTCTCCGGCTAATAGATCTAAATCACAATCTTGCAACAGTGGAGATCGAGCGGATCGAGGCAGTCATGATGAAGTTGCAACTTAAATCCGTTAACCTTTGAATCTAGACAATGTTTATTTTATTACTTGAGTGCGACCCGTATCTAATCTAGATCCAAAATACAACCGGCTGGTGCAAAGCATTCTATCTTATCAATATAAAACAGATGGCAAGCATAATTCGTTGAACATATAGATCTATTAGATATAAACCGATGCATATGGATCACGACGGGCAAATTGATGATTGCTTTAAATAATAAATAATAAACAATAAACATAAGCAACATCGATAACTTAATGAATCCACCTAAACTGCCAAATTTAACTAGAGCCGATAACTAATCCATGCATGCAAACCATCTCAATCTATAGCCTGTCTACCGGATGACATTAACTAATAGATTAATCAAGCAAACAAACACGAATCGATAACTAATCCGCGCGTGAAAACCGTCCTAATCTGTATCTCGTCCACCGGATGACGGTTAACACAGATTGATCGGGTAAACCAGCGTGAATCATCCTTGACTCACTGTGCTTCCCGCATCCACCGGATGACACCAAAGAAACAGAGCTTAGCAAGGACCCTGGTCCGCCATGCTTCCACGTCCACCGGATGACGCTAAAAAGACATAGTTTAACAGGGGGTTGACGATACTTACAAGCAAACCTGCGTCCACCGGATGACACCCAGCCTGGATGAAGTAACTCGTCGGACTCGACTGACTCTAGGGTTTGTTGGCCGGAGCCGAAAATTGTGTTGTATTGATGTTGTTGTTGTATATTTTACAATGGCTGAGGGCTTATATTTATACCCTGAGCGTAGCTAGAGTCCTAATCGAATTACAACTCATTAATAGATAAGGAAACCAACAAACTATCCGATATCTAAGGTGACTTGGAGTCCCAACTTCCCTTTCATAATGGACTCCGATCGTGATCGCATCTTGGCAGTGCGGACTCTGGACGGCGTCATCAATACCGACGCTGCACGCCTCCTGTCACCTTCGCCCGATAACCGATTCACCGTTCAATCGGCTATTTTCCTTCCTTCCGCTGGACGGAATCTGCTTCCGAGATCGGTTATCCTCCTCCGGTATCGGCTATCGGCTCCCAGCCCAAAATTTGGTGTTAACAATATCTTTACTACTCCATTTCAAAATTGATTTCAGATTTTCAACTCCATGCATCTTCAAAATAGCCTCCCCACTTGGGATTGAAAAGATTCCTTTTCTCTAATTTAAAAAGCAACTCCATTTCAAATAAAAAATGATTTCAAAACCTTCTGAACTTCCAAAAGAAAATGTTTTCGGCTCTTCTACTCTACATACCATGTATTTAAAAGCTCCTTGCAAATGATTTGAAAACCCACTGTTTTTCCAAAGGGTGTTACAAAAATTTATTTTCAAAAGGCAAAAGTTCTACTCTTTATCAAAATAATTTCAAAATAGGAAAAATCATCGGCCCAGATTTTGCTTAAAAAGCTTTTGATTTCACCCGAACCACCAATTTATATACAAATAAACTCTGTTTTCAAAGTAGACGGCAATTTGAATTTTTAAACGAATGCTTGCGAAGAGGGTATTCCCAACTCTTGTGAAAAGAATTTGGCAAAACCAAAATAAGTTTATCTTTCAAACTTGTTTTCAAAAGAGTACAACCATGGAAAAAGACGGTTTTTGAAAAATCAACTCGATTGCGAAAGCCGTGCTCTTCAAAAGGGGAAATGATTTCCAACTCATTATCCAAAACTGGTTTTGTTTAAGACTAACAAATAGAGTGAAGCTTTGATTCAAAAACTAAACCAAGTTTTGAAAATTGTTTCAGAAAGTAAGGCATTCAAAAGATTTTGCTATTTAACTCGTATTGATTCAAAACTCCTTCTAAATTTTTCCTGATTCCAAAACTTCACAAAAACGCTCTCAAATCTCCAAACAAGGTTTCAAATCAACCATCTTGAAAGAATTTCGGCAGTCGTAAAACGTGTTCTCCGCATACCCCCATTTTAAAACATCTTTTACCAAAAGCCCATTGCGAAGATTTTAAAACGGTTTAATTTCTAAAAATCTTTCTTTCAAAAATCACCAATACCTATGTTGATTTCGAAATTTTGGGTTGTAACCCTCTCATCCATGAGTTGTAAAATAAAAAGAATTTCTCAAAGGCTCGTTTCTCCCTCTAGCTTGGAATATCAGCCGATCCTAGTATCTCGATGGGATAAGTCGTTCCCGACCTACGGTGCCGCTATGAAACTTGGGGCCCCATGTGTGATGCATCCACATGGCATGCTGCCGGGCGTATGCAGGTATCGTGGTATGATCGCGACCGCCCCAAATGGTACTTGGGCACGACTGAATTTCCATGTCAGACTCTATTAAAAATCCTTTGAAGAAAAAATCGAGTTTGTGAAAAGCTATTTTTGCTAAAAACAATTTGATTTAAAAAGTATCAAAACTATTCTCAAAACTCACATTTATAAAAATAGATTCATTTCAAACATTTATGAATACTGATCTCCCTGTTTTAAAAGGAAAACGATATTTTGAAGAAATGTTTTGCGAAACGACATTCAAAAGCATTTCACGTGTGTTTCCCAAAAATTTGGGAAAACCTATTTAAAACGGTGCTATCAAAAGGTTTGTGAAAACCCAGAAATTCAAAAGCTTTCAAACAAGCTTTACAGATTTACAAGCTATATGGTTTACAAAACACCACGAATAATTTCAATTGGGATTTGATTTCTAAATAAGAGTTAATGGTACAAAAACTTACCTTGTACCTTGATTTAATCCACAAAATGATTGAAAAGGTCTTTTGTAAAATTAAGTTATACCATTGCTTCTCCCTTTTTCATCATCATTCTCTCTAATCCAAAAATGGATTTCACGGAAAACTGTTTTGCCAAAACCCTCCTTCAAAATCTTAACTTGCAAATCTAATGCATCGGAACATACCTTCCACTGACAACTAACTTCTAAATCTCGAGGACGAGATTCCTGTAAGGGGGGTGGACTGTAACAACCTGGGTTTTCCGACAACCAAAAATTCAAACTTTTTAAAATTTTTCCTGCAAATGTGTGGAGCATATAGTTTCTAGGACAACCCCCGACTAAACCGCTAACAACCCTTGCATTCATATAGGGTTGATTGTAGGAATTTGTTAGAGTTCGTAGATGGTGTCTAAGGTTTTGCGTCGGAGAGCACAGTTCCATAGTGAAACTTCTCTCAAACGCTCTCGTAATATCCCTCTCTCAGAGATCTTCCGAAATTCTCTCCTCGAGATTTCCTTTGAATATAATACCTACCCTAAATTTTTCCCGGACCTCACTCTAAGTTATTATTTCAAAACTATAGCTCACAACAAGAATTTCCTCATCGGAACCTTCTCAAGTCCCTTCCCAAGTTTTTCCCCGACTCTATTTGAATTCATCTCGAATCTGTACAAAATAATCTTGACGACTTTCCAAGAAATAAAAAGAGAAATCTCTTTTCTCTTTCCCTTCCTTCCTCTCCTTCCTTCCAGCCCAAACCGGCCTACTTCCAACGTGCAGCCCAGTGCCCCCTGCCATCCCCATTACGCAGCCCGAACAGGCCACCAAGCGCCCAGCTCACCTGCGGCCCAGCTCGCCACTGCGCTTGGCTCGCGCGGCCCAGCAGGCCCAGCTGACGCGCCCCTGCCCAAACCCTAGCCAGGGCACTCGCCCACGCGCCTGGAGCCGCCGCCGCCGCCACTGGCCTCAGGAACACGGTGTCCCATACCTCGACGTCCGTACCGCCGCTCATGGGATGCGTGTTGCGTGTCTCCGTCTCCGCACGGACGCCTAGGATGCTTGACACCACCTCGCAACCCTAGCTTGTGCCCTATAAGAACCACGGCCATCAACTGTTCATCTTCTCCTACCCCGAGCCGCCGCCGCGCCTCCATCCTGCTCCTCCATGCGCCGCTCCGAGCTCGCCACATGTGCGCTGTGGCAGTGCTCATGCTGAGTCACCGCCGACCACACGGGCAGCCGCTGCCACGCCCTCACTTCGCCTCGCCGCTCCTCCGCCGACCCTCTGCTGCAGCGCGCCACCACCACCACGTCTCCCACAGAGCCGACCTGCAGCGCCGCGCCCCGGTTCCCTCCTCGTCATGCCGCGACCATGATGTCCGTGGCCGGTCGTCACCACCTCGAGCCCGCCATGGAGTATAGCGGCACCGCGACGCCCCATCGCGGCTAGCGTCACTCTCCTCGCCTCCTCGTCGAGCCGCTGCTGAATCGGAGCACCACCACCAGGATGCCGTCGAGGCTCCTCACCGTGCCCCGACTAATCCCCACCGACTTCGCCACGACCATGCTTCTCTGCACCACGCCTTGCCGCCGTCGTCATCCCATCACGGTCGGGCACATTGACGCCGCACGGCGCTACCCGCTCCTGACCCATCCTCGCCGTGACGTCGAGTCCCTGCCCGTATCCGGTCCGCCTGAGCTCTCCTCCAAAGCCACAGCACCTCGTCAGAGCTCCTATGCCCCACCGGTGAGCACCGAGGCCCAGGGATTTGCCTTATTCCCTCCATTGATCCTACTGATGGACTAGACTGAGACTGGCCTTCGTGCCATTATCTGCAAACATGCAGGGAGAACCCGGACCTCAAGCCACCGAACCTCGCCCTCACCACGAAGCAACTCTGCCGGCAACGAGGCTGACCCGCGTCAAGCGATCTGCCATCCGCAAGCCCTCGGTGAGCCACGACCTTCTCCCCCATGGTGAGCACCGCCACCTCGCTGGACCCGCCATTTGAGCCATGGCGTCCCACACTAAGGGACGCGTAGGCCGAGCCCCTCCTGGCTCAGGACACTCGCACACACGACACGAGACCTTTCAGCCAAATCAAACCACCGGCGTTCCAAGAACGTCGGCGTGGTCGAGGACTACCCAAACCACCACCATGATCGCGTTCCGGTTTTACCTTTTGCTCTTGGACTCCAAGACCGCCGCCACTCTACTCATGTCACCGAAGGACATGACGGACGCCGATCGAGAAGGGAGAAGATGTCTGGAAGTCCTGCCTGGTCGCCCCGACGCGCACCGACGCCCCGTTCGAGCTTCACCATAGCTACCGTCACACCATGATTCGCCCTGCCCGCGCACACCATTGGAACCCAGACACAACCTGATACCCCCTAGAAACTTGCAGCCACCTTTGGCCAGCATCTAGCCACTCTAGCCAGCCGCGACCAGCCTACAGCAGGCCACAGCCAGCCATGACCAGCCAGCAGTAGGCCACGACCAGCCAGCAGCAGGCCATGACTAGCCGCGGCAAGCCATAGCAGGCCAGGAGGTACCAGCAGCTGGCCAAGAGGATCCGGGACATGTAGCAGCAAGCCTCGCCACTTTCCTTTGACACTGACCCTATCTGGCCTTCGTGTCATACCTCCATTGCTAGATCTTGCGGCCCCGTAGATGATGTTGGACTGTTGGAAAGCCAAGTGATATACGACGCTGGACTATTGAAGAAACTTTTCTCTTACTTCCTATACTCCTGCCCTCCATATTGTATACCTATCCTTATAATCTGTCTGCTCATATCCCTGTTGTACCCTATCTTTACGATCTGTCTGTACATGTATCTGTTGCACCCTATTCTCATGATCTATCTATATATGTATTTGTAATATAGGATCCATCCATCATAATGCTATGGAAATGTGCTACTCCACTAGTTTGTTGAGTCATTTTGTCTTATGGTCGTGTCGTTGGATCTTATTGTTGGTTGTTCTTATTGTTTGACTGTGTGCCGTGCCTTCGAGCCGGCTGTGGGACCGTACTTCATTCGGACATTGCGATCACGGGATTCGTCTCGCCATGGCCGTAATACCTAGTGTAACTCGACCTCGCATTGCCACTCTGACTTTTGTGCCTGACCCTCGTATGCTTGTACCCGGCGCGACCGTCGCATCCATCTGATTCTTGCGGTGACAACCGCATCGCTATGGATCCGAGTAATGACTTAGTGCCAGTGCACCCAGGTCGTGGTACCCTATGAGTGGTTTGCGCGCTTGTATTCTTCTGTGTGTCGCTCACTTCTGACACCCCGTCTATTTCGTGGCGTGCGTGTTGGAAGAAGTAGACCACCGCCTTATTATGTTTCTCGCTCTCTGCTCCTGTATAGCCCGCTCTGTTCGATCCCTTCTTGTTCATGGCGATTGGATCAAAGATTGGACTAACTCCTTTTAGTTAGCGAAGCTATGGTCTACATTAAGATCTCAGACCTATGTATGTCGACTCGATCGACCGCTTAAAACCGTATTCACAGAAGATGTGACCGAGAATATAATATGGACGTGCCTAGCTAGCTCCCTCCCCTTTCTCGTGGTTCTTGGTGATTAAACCCTTGTATGATTGTACCCATTTGAATCACAGCCTTGGTACCCTACAAGTGGATTAAACGCTCGCGCTATCTCGTACAACATTTTTACCGATAATTCCTCGTTCTTCTCTTTTGCTTGGCCCGTCCTCTGATTCTCGTCTCCTCCATGACGCCCGGATCGGAAGATCGTGAGCCATGGTGTTTTGCTATGGATAAGCTCTAGCCTAAATCATTTACCATAAAGCCGTACTGGCTTGGCTGCGATATAAGCTTGCGCTTAGCGAACCATCACTCTTGTTTCTTTGGCCCGATGAAATCGGACATACGCCGAAAGGGCCAAGTCATGAACCTTTTATTAATTCTCTGGCGTCATGGATCACTCGTGTCCCATCATCTTTCAGTATATTGGGTGTTTCTTGCCTTGTATTGCTTTTCGGAGTAGCCATTTCTGGATTAGCGACGATCGGATCGAGACCCGCTGAAGAAGGAGCACATGGACGACGACAGAACCTGTGGAATGGAGTTACCCTGGAGGAGGTGACGACTACACTAACTGGGGAGTGCCCATACCGCTACTTCCTCGACAACGCAGGTGTCATGGCAGCACCTTCTTTTAGAGAATCCTATTAGACATTGCATATTCAGAATTGCTAGCGCTTTATATTTACTCCTTTTGCTAGTATATGATGCATGCAACTACCTAAGCCATTATTACACTGCCTGCAACCCCTCTACTATGCTACTCAGCTTCGCGCTCACGCTCTTTTATATATTTCAATCTATCTGCTTGCTTGCATGATGCATCACCATATGTATTAACTCTACTCGCATTGTATCTATGATGTGATGCTGGTGGTGAACCTCTGGGAATGGTTTGGTTTGGGATGCCAAACTAGTGGAATATGAGCGTGCTACGTGTGTCTTGGGTGTGTGGTGAGGGTCGAGTCGACCAAGTGGGATACACGACGAGCTGTGTAAGCAAGTCTTGCCGGGAGTTGCATCTGGGCATTCTCACGAGAGATACCTGTGGCGGGTAATGGTTTATGAGGAGGTTCCGGGATGGATAGCCTGCGTGGTTTGAAACCCATGAAAGGAGGTGCTGTGATGGCACGGGGAGAGTATCCCCTAAGAGAAGATGCCTGCTTGGTCAAACCTAGGAAGGACTAGCACCAGGTTCATGGGAATCCTTTACTGCTCACTCGTCTTCGATGGGCGGGGAACGGCTGGACTACATGGTAGGGCGGCGCCACTACTGCTAGGTTGTAAGGTGATAGGGTGGGCGGTGGCGGATGCAGGATGTTCCCGCACCGTTCTAGATGCACAGTACCACTGATTGGGCCCGGTACTGCGTCTCCCAGTCTCAGCGTTTCGGTTCGTGCCCGAAGTTACCCAAGGCTGAGTGGTAGGGTGGCATCGACCTAGGCAAGCAAGCACCCGGAATTCTGCCTAGATGATTGTACAGCATCGATGATGGCTAATCTTGTGAGTGGTAAAACCTCTGCAGAGTGTATGGTTGATCGATCGATACATATGCCGATTCGTCGGCTATGGACCTTTCCTGTAAAGCTCTGACTAGTGTAGAGAGCGATATTCTTTTCTCCCCTAGTTGATTATTGTCCGGCAGTGTGCCTAGTGTGGCAATGTGCCGTTGAGACAGGACCTGAGAGGGAGTTGGGCCTGTCGACTGAGCGTGAGGTGTGTGTGAGGTGGTGTATGGGTGGGATAATGGAACTGGGATGGACTGGTGGATGGTGTGATATGGTTGACGAACTATTATAAAATTTACTACTAGATACTACTTTGCATGTGCTTAGGATGCAAACCACGGCCAAATATTAGGATCGCCAGATCCTTTGTTTTCTCTTTTCCACTAAAGCTCATCGGTGCTGACCATGGCCTGCACATATCTGGCGGTGTGCAGATTACCTGACTAATAGAGATATTAAGATAAGAAGTATTAGAAGGTCTCGTGCCTATGCTCAAGTTTGGTTCAGGAGATGAAGACTACGCTGCGCCAAGATTAACTTTGATTATGCCCGTGAAGGAGGAGACTTCACCCGACGACATATTCCGTCAAATCTGATGACGCCTGGTTATGCTTCCGCTAGATTAAACCTGTAATAGGTGTGATCTCAGTTGATATCATCTTGTAAGTGGTTACGATGTATGGCTGTAATATCAACTGATATATGATAATGTGATGGGATCAATCTTTGGTTTTATCACATTATAGCTCATTCTGTGGATTTTCCCTTCATGGAAAATCGAGGATGTTTCATTGTAGCAGTCTTCATACTTCACAATCTTACCAGGGAACACCTCCCATTAATAGTGAGGCTGAGCAGCCTAACAGCGGGCTTGGCGTTTCCTCCTGTTGCGTTGCTTCCTGATCTACTCATGGTTAATATGTGTCCTAAATTGATAGCTTACCTTTCCAGTGGGTAGGTTGAAGTGGATTTGTCCAAACCCGATGTAGATGATAGCATTGGCGGTGTAAAGGAACGGTCTTCCCAAAAGAATAGGCAATTTGTTGTCTTCCTGCATGTCAAGGACTAGAAAATCTATGGGAATATATTTGTCTTGAATTCTTACCATGACAGTCCTTGACTACGCCTTCAGGGAACCTCAGTGATTGGTCTGCCATCTGCAACTGAATATATGTTGGGTATAAAGGTAAATCATCAAATAATTCATCATACACCTTTTTGGACATTACGTTGATGCCTGATCCAGTGTCGCAGACGGTGTCGGAAAAAGTGATGTCTCTAACTATGCATTTAATGATTGGTACACCTGGGTCACCTTTGTTTATTGGGAATGGTTTCGGGAGCATATGATCATTTTCTATGTTGATAGTATTGATTATTGAGCGGTTTCTTCAGGTACATGTCGGGGCTTCTTCTTCCTCCATCTTCTATTGTTCTTCTTCTTGGGTGCCTGTTGTTGTTGCTCTTCTCGTTGATGGAATTGCTTCGGGACTGCAGGAGTCTTGAGGATGAGGTTCTTGAATGAAAATCTCTCCTTCTTGTCTTTGATGGAGAGGACAATCTTGGCGTGTTCCGCATAGATGATGGTTTTGGTTGTTGTTGACGGTGGATAACGTCAAATTTTATTAGAACTTTAGACACCAAAGGATACATGAATACACACTAGTCTAGGGTTTTAACTGACAGTTTCCACGAGTTTTGCATGTTCTGTATTTTCCAGGGGCTATTCCAGAAAAGCATAAAAGAAGGGTTAAAGAGCATGATTACCACGTAACTTAACCGCCAAAGGAAACATCATCACGAGAACGCTAGAAGCATCTGGAACACACCCGAAGCACCCGGGCCCGAGACCCACCAGGGTGGGGCCCGCCGGCGCTAGGGTGGGGCCCGCCGGTGCCCCCCACTAGGGTTTCGACCCATCTTCTGGAGTCTTCTTCCACCGCCTCTATGGAGTCATCTCGGCCCTTGTTTCTAGTCGGTTTGATCCTACGGCGCACGTGCATCCCATCGGACAATAAATAAAGGGGCAGACCCCCCTGGAGGCATCAACTCATCATTCATTCAAGGCATCAAGTCCTCAAGCCATCAAGAGCCTTCTAATTCATCAAGAGCCTCCTAATTCATAGTTCTAGCCTAGTTAGATTAGAGAGTAGAGGAGTTCTAGTTCTTCGGCGGATCTGGAGCCCCGGCATCTGTCTGGAGCACGGAATTCGATATAATTCTAGCTCTTTCTCTATTATTGTATTCTTCATTATGATTAGGGAAACATTGTTCTTAATAGTTCATATGTTCTTGATTACAATAGTCTTTGTCTACTTTGATTATATGTCTAGAATAGTCGGTTTGATCTTATTGAATTCATGTAATTGCTCGTATAGCATTTATTCATGCGGACGATGGATAGATGATGAACAGTATGTAGATGTGGTGTCTAGGTATTTTGTTTATCTATGAGTGCACCCTGATGTGCCGAGTCGTGTGGTAGATCGCGTAGGTAACTGCTACGTTGAGTCCTCTGTAGTCCACCCCCCGTACGTAGGCCAGCAGGCACGGTCGCGAAGTTCGATGATGACTCTGTTTCACATCCTTCCTAGATGATGCCCTTTGCATGTGATTATGATATAGGATAAGTCTAACAATGATTGCTAGATGTAATTGCACTAATTAGAGTTATTCATTAATGTAGTTATAGAATTACCTTTGATATTAATTCCTTAGTTTATCCATTGGCTAGCTATTACTATGACTAAAGAAGTGCTCTGATGATTATCTTTTATTTATGATGCTTGATCATACTTATCACCTTTATCTTTATTTACCTTGTGACCTCTACCTGTTTTGAGTAGAGAAAATGACATCGGTAATGTCACTTATCCATTGTATACCATCACTATCAATATAGTAGATTAAAGTTTATCCTTGTCCTTCCCAGTGGTATAAATATAAATCGACAACCTGGTAGAACTCCCTAGGTAAAATGCTACAATGGTATAATTATCTGTCCGCTTGCAGAACTGATCTTAGTTTATATTATCTATTTTTATTTCTGCCTAGTCACATAGATTAATATATAAAACCTTTATTTATTCTTAGCACTATTAATTAGGGATGGCAACCTAGTTCTTGCATAAGAATGTTGGTAATAGAAAAGTGGCTAGTTGCTAATGACAAGTTAATTAATTACCATTTATCTTCTAATCTCGCCTCTCGCATTAAAAGTTATATAGTTATATTTGGCGATGTTAGTAGATGTCAACAAGCATTTTTGGCGCCTTTGCCAGGGAAGGCACATTAAACCTAGGAAATATTGATAGCATATGTATACGTCATGGATGAGATTGCATTATCGATTGATCTCTAACTCAAACAGGCACACCCCTGTTTTTTATCATTTGCTTATCTTATGCAAGGTGATGAATGAATGGTTTTTCTCTTCCAAATAATTTCACTGACGATCCAGAGAAACTCCTGAGAAGAAAGAAGTTTGTAGAAGTGAGGACAATTTCAAGCTACCATCAAAAACACCCATCACTGCTCAAGCTCATTTATCAAAGGAGCTAGCTCCAATATTGGAAGAAGAACAATTAGGAGAAGATTTATCTCCTGTGTTTGAAGACATGGCTGAGAAGACGCTACGCGAGTTCTCTGCCCCAACAATAGAAAACATCCGGACTAGACCAGCAGTCAACACGGGAAGAATGGATTCGAGCTCAAGCCTGCTCTTATCACCATGGTTCAAGCTAGCCAGTTTTGTGGAAAAGCTCATGAAGTTGCAAGTGCACACTTACAACACTTTCTAGAGATTTGCAGCACCTTCACGATTAGAGGAGTACCAAGAGATGCTATTTTACTCCGTCTTTCCCATTTTCACTTTTGGGGAAAGCCAAGCAGTGGTTCTACGCCAACAAAGACAACAACACTACATGGGACCGATGCTCAACTGCTTTCCTGGCAAAGTTCTTTCCTACAGGCAAGACAAATGCTCTGCGTGGGAAAATCTCAAGTTTTTAACAGCAACATGACAAATCATTCACTGAAGCATAGGAGAGATTCCAAGATTACATTGAAGACTGTCCTCATCATGGGATAGAGGATTGGCTACTATTACAGACCTTCTACCACGGGCTTATCTCAAGCACCCATGAGTCCATAGATGCTGCAGCTGGAGGAGCTTTCCTGTCACTTAAGCTTCCAGAAGCTCAAGCACTTGTTGAGAAGATGGCCTCAAATTCAAGCTGTAATGAAGAACGTACTCAACCTCACAAAAGAGGAGGAGGCATCCATCATCTGAAGGAGACTGACATGGTCACTGCCAAGCTAGACCTCATCTTGAAGAAGCTCGACATAGAGAAGAAGGAAGTCATGCATATCAATGATTCTCGCATGACCTCTGAAGAATGTGGAGATTACGGGCATTCAGCTGTCAACTGCTCTACATTGCAAGAGGATGTAAACTTCATCAACAACAACACCTACTATCGTCCTCAGCAAAATCAAGGATGGAACCAGCCAAACCAAGGATGGAATCAGCAACCTCGACAAGGTAATTACCAAGGTAACAACCAAGGTAACAATTATAATAATTATAATCTTCCACCGTTAAGAGATTTAGTTGCTGGTCAATCTAAATTGTTAGATCAAATGTCTAGAAAGGTAGCCTCAAATGATAAAGCTTTAGAAAATATAAATACCAGAATGGATACCTTTGCTTCTACTATAAAGAATCAACACAGCTTTAATAAAATGTTAGAATCACAATTAGCTCAGCTAGCTACTGCTGTCCCTCTATTTGAGAAAGGAAAAATTCTGGGCCAGCCGGAGGATTTAGAAACTGCTAACCTTGTTGATATTCACAATGCAACACAATACCAAATGGAGCCTGCAGATATACAGTGGATAGATCACTCACTACCTGAGAAGATGGGAGACCCTGGAAGACCTTTGATTCCTATCTCCATAGGATGTCACAACTTTCCAGAGGCTATCTGCAATTTCGGCGCAAAGTGTCAACATAATGCCCAAGGTAATCTATGAGAAAATTTTAGGTGATCCTTTGTTGTACACAGATATGCGTTTGCAGCTTGCAGATCAGTCCATTTGCTACCCCGAGGGAGTACTAGAAGAAGCTGTTATCAGAGTGGGGCAATCATATGTCCCAATTGACTTTGTGATCATGGATACTGGAGGAGATGAGAAGGCACCCATTATCTTGGGACGACCATTCTTATGCACAACCAAAGCCATCATCTATGCGGAACATGCCAAGATTGTCCTTTCCATCAAAGACAAGAAGGAGAAATTTTCATTCAAGAACCGCATCCTCAAGAATCGAGCAGTCCCGAAGCAATTCCATCAACAAGAAGAGTGTTGACACTTCTTAGCGCAACCACCAGAGACAGGGTGTTGGCTATCTCTGATAACGGCACCAGAAGTGTTTGGGGTATTTCTTATGTCTACTGGATAATTCCGCAAGCGCACAGAATATACCGCTGTAGCACTTCATCCGGGAGTATTCCAAGGTATCGTTATTTATTTTTATCCCAAGGGAAAGCGGTTGCTAGGAATAATTAACAAAAAGAGATAGATCCTTAAGTCTATAGCAACTTAGTATCAACTAGTGATAGGGGGTAAATCGATATGTAGAGAAAATTATAATGACACCAAGACACGACAAGGTTTTGAGATAAATAAAGATAACTAGTAGAGTATAGCTAGGTGGGAGGACAACGAGTGAGTATAAGACTCATATGACACTTACTTTACTCTTGTGAATTATCTTATCAAATACATGGTTCAGCTGAACCACATTACTGGGCTCCAAGTGTTCATTTCTGCTTTGTTTCATCTTCCCTGCGTTCACAAGCTTAAGAGTACATGTGGAACTAGTTATTGATAAAATATGCTCATGATATGTTTATCTTCCCTTGAATCTGGGACCTGTTGACAGTGTTTGGATGTGGAATTTTATGGTATATCCACCGTCAACAAGATCCCCCAAGCTTAACCTTTGCTCGTCCCGAGCAAATAATTAAACTTATCCTCGATGGATCAGGAGTTGCTACAATGTTCATGTTTCAATAATACCATATGTACAACTAAATACTTCTCTTTTGAATGGAAAAATTGGCTATAAAAATTCACCCATTTTACCTTTGTCCTTTATGGGGGCTAATGACTTTCCCTTTGCCTTAGGTGGTTGAGAGACAGAATAGTTTAACTTGAGCACTATTTTTCTCATTCTTTGCAAGTTTCATACTGGAGGTTTTAGCAATGTTTTTGCAAAAGATAACTTAATGTTCCTCATATGGTTCTCTCATGTCGCTCAAATGGTGTATAATTCCTTACTAAGGCATACAGTAAATGTTGCCTTCTCTTTATCTTCCTACTTCTAAAAATGGCTTATGTGGAGTTTAAGGTAGGAATGAAATAATATAGCATACTTACTTTGCATATGTTGTCGAGTCAAAGCTTGGATCCAAAGAGAGAAGTGTCATGCCCCTAGATCAAGATGTGCAAGTGTGTGGAAAATATGAACTATATGCTCCTCTATTTGAAATTGTATCTCTGTCTAAAATTTGGAGACATGGCTATCATTTTTTTCTTTCTTTTACTGATGAGCCTAAACTTGCTCAAATATTTTTCTTTTCTTTTCTATGGACTTTCTTGTGTCCATTTTTCTTTCTTTTTATTTTTATTTTGCATAGCCTTTTGTCTCTACTACCATAATGACTAAGAGAGATTTTCTATGACTTTGACTTATGGAGCATTATTTGGTGGAAATGAAAGGCATGTGGTTGCGTACTTCCAGTGTAGAAGCAGCATATATGTGTGGTGTGCACGTGATCTTGATCTTGGGAGCATGATAAGACTCTTAATAAGGGTCAATGACAATACTCAGTACAAGGCAAATAACTTAAGTGGAAGGTTTTAGACATGTGTAACATATATGGCTGTGGTAGGAATTTATCACCATTGAGGAACAATAAGGTTTTGTTTGTTTAAGAAATAAATCTCCAATAATCATGCATGCTTAGAACAATATTATAGTAGCTCTTGTTTCACTATATCATATCTCACAACAACTTAGACTTAGTTCTAGTACTTAGCATCCATAAAGTTTTCAGGTTCACGATGATTTAAATGAGCCAAGTAATCCATACTCAAAGAAATACTAAGTTGTAAACAAGGCATTAAAGAAACATTAACAGAGCAACTATTCATTATTTCCATGAGGAAGATAAATATTCATGAGACATATGGGAATAAGGGAAATATTTTTGGTATTTTTATCTTATGCATTTTTATTATTTTTTTTATATGCTATAAATTAAAATAATGTAGATAGCTAGGATAAAATACTTACCTTGGTGGGGGAGAGGATCTCACCCAAGCTTGTCCTTTTGCTCATTGTGTGGTGGGTAGTATTGGAACCATCCCGCCTAGCGTTGTGCTTCTTCGCCTTGAATACCTTACAATAGTTGAGGATTTTGTTGTGCCATATTCAGAGTTGTATCTTACTCAACTTGCATTGTGCCCAGTTCATTTATGAGTTGGTCCATCTCCGATCCTTGGCTTCGATGGCCCCTCGCCCGTGTGGACGGACGGGGAGTGCGCACTCTTGGAGTGTGCTGTTGAGGCCGTTCCGTGGACCTTGAAATGTCTATGGAACTTGTCTCATCGCCTTCTTCTTCATATCTCCCTGCAGCTCATGATGTGCCACCTTGCTCAAATTGGGCGGCTTGTGACATGCTCCTTGTCACCCTTCTTGATCCTGCATTATTTTGCCTCCTTGCCTCTCGGTCCCAATTTATGGTTAGTGTGCGCAGCGCATACAACCGACGCCTCTCACAAGAGAGACAGATTTCAGCTGTATGGCCGGGATAAATCATTTTTATATCACCATTTTCATTTCTTTTAAGGACTTGAGCACTTACTAAGAAATCTTCGGTTACAATATCTCTAGGAAAGGCAATGTTTTCAAAGTAATGTTTTCCATCTAGCTAGTCCATTGTTTCAGCAATGCGAGTGATAAAAGAAGTAAAGAATATGGGCTCACTTCTATGGAAAATACCAAGCCAAAAGTGGACTAGCATCTTAGCAGGTGAAACTTTTATTTTCTTTGTCATGGCATAGAGCAGTCTTAATTCATCATTATACAGAACTTGCACATTAGAGCCAGGAAGAAAAGTTATGGCCATCCAATATCGGATCAAGCGCAAAGTGGGATTATGAATTTCATCAATTTTAGAATCAGAGCAATCATTAGATCCTGTTATAGCTTTCAAAATTCAGCTTTATCAAATCTTCTTGTTGCATTAACTAGGTCTAGATGACAGTCATTATCAAAACCAAGTGCCATGCTAAAAACTCCCCAAGTTAAATTATACTCTTGGTTGAACATGCGAAAGTAGACATTATTTTCAGTGGCTTGTAAAGAGCATAGAAATTCAGTGGTGAGCTTTTCTATTCCAAGTTCTTGCACTTCCCAAAAACTTCCCCAACCGATTATATTGAAAATAGTATTAAATTCCGCGGTTATACCTGTGCTGTCCAAAAGGACAGGGTCGATGATGCCGGTATGTTCATACGCTCGGTGTCGGATGGAGGTGTACCTTTGGTACTCTTCTTGATTTAGCATGAGGCTGCTCTCGGGGTCGAACGTCCTCTCGGAAGGCACTCCAAAGCTTCATTTTGGTGGAGCTTCTCTTCCTTCATCTTCATTATGGCAGGCTCGTCGGGAGGAAATCGCTACGACACTCTTGGCCTTCTTGAGTGCGGAGGAGAACTTCTTCATCCTACAACAATGAGCTAACACAAGAACACACTACAACAACCGGAATTAGCGTTAGCGTTAGCAGTTAGCTATCCCACTGTTAGTAGTCCTTGCGGGGTATGGTTACCTCCACAAACAAGATATTGAGAGCAAAGATGAGAGTGGGACAAGCTTCTACTACTACAATATTTTTGGGTTTTTGGTATGAGTGGCTAAACTTAAACTAAACTGGAGAAAGAACTTGCTCAAGTAGGAGAGAAGAAGGGAGATTGTGTGCTCGGAAGAATTCTGCTGGTTTGAGTGTGGAGATGAGCACACAATGAGGGGTATTTATAGGGGGAGAAGGGCTGGTGGCCAGGCCACTAGGCCCAGTTCGGCCGACCCCCCTAGGGCAGGTCTTTGTTGTTTTCAACTTTGGACAGGGAATCTATTTGAATTCAAATTTGACCTTGCTGACAGCTCTCCTTTGATGGGTCGGCCGAACCCATTATGACAAGATCAGAGTTGCCTTTTCCTTTGGATGGGGAATGTATTTGAATTCAAATGCAACTCTGCAGAGAGGACCTCAATTATAGGTCAGCCGAACCACTTATGACAGGTTCAGTGTTGCTTTTACCTTTGAACAGGGAATCTATTTGAATTCCAACTCCACTTTCTTGAAGGGAGCCAAAACATGGTTCGGCCGAACCAGGGTTTGTCCCCTTTCAGCTTTAAACAGTGTGTCCAGAAAAGTAGACACTAGTGGTGGACCAAAAGTTTTGAAAATTTTAGAGATTCCCTTGTCTAAGTGTTTTGTGAAGGTAAAAGGTGTATGACAAAAGTGGGGACATGTTTAAAGTGATACCCATGGACCATGGGAACACTAATGCATGCCAAAGTGTCCACTTTTCAGAATTGGATGGAAGTGGATGTTGGATTCTCCTTGGAGCAAGTGAAAGTGGTCATAACCAAATGTGGTCGGTCAAATTCAAAAGGAGATGGTGCTCAAAATTCAGGAAGTGAATCACTACACCAGGCCAACACCATCAGAGGTGGGTGGGCCCATGGTGGGGTCGGCCGACCCCACCTAGGTGGTCCCACCACCTTAGGTGTGAGCACTACTGTTCATTATCAAGTTTTATTCATCTAAGTGTTTTATTTTATCGAAATAAATTATTGCAAAATTTAAATATGAGATGCAATGGAGAAAATACAAAAATTGAAATGCAGGAATTAAATATGAGATAAATACTGATTTACCTTACCTAGCAAGGGCTCCATGTTTTAGGTCCGTAGAGCAGGACCTCTCCATTTCGGGTTCATTCTTCGGGTGCTTCGATCGGTCCCGGAGATGGAGACCGTGATGATCGCACCTCTTTTTTCTGCCATTCCTTCTTGGTTGATGCTTGTGACTCAGCGGAGTCAGTCTTGTTTACCACCTCAGCCTTACTTACCAGTTCAGCCTTTTTGGACCTTGGCGGTTGATTCTTTCGGCGGGGTGCATATTGTGGCTTGTTTCTCCATAGATTCTTCTTTGCCTGTTGCATCGATTTATAGCCATTGAAAGGACATTTAATTCTCTTACCTGGGAGTTGAAAGTGGACTTGGTCAGATCCCACATAGATGATGGCATTCACAGTGTTGAGGAACGGCCTTTCCAGGATGACGGGGACTTCATCATCGGCCCCCATGTCAAGAATGATGAAGTCGGCGGGGATGTATTCATCTTGAACTTTGACAAGGATGTCCCTTGCCAATCCCTCGGGGAACCAGATTTGATCGGCCATCTGCAATTTGACAAAAGTGGGGTACAAAGGTCCCCCTAGCATGTTCTCGTACATTAACTAGGACATGATGGTCACTCCAGATCCAAGGTCGCAGAAGGCGTTGTCGAAGGCGTGTGGCCCGATCTCGCTGGTGATGGTAGGATGGCCGGGTCCCTCTTCTTGGCCATGAATGGCGGATCAAGAAAACAACCCGAGTTTAGTCTAACCGGAGGCTTACCAAACCTCGTAGAAATTAACTTAACCCCCTCAATTGGTTCCTCAGGTTTCCCTGGGATCTT
The DNA here is from genome assembly GCA_038502445.1 of Eremochloa ophiuroides. Lineage (NCBI taxonomy): Eukaryota > Viridiplantae > Streptophyta > Magnoliopsida > Poales > Poaceae > Eremochloa > Eremochloa ophiuroides. The sequence goes on from JAHLJS010000002.1 coordinate 57,106,251, forward strand.
ACCTTGTTCGAATGATGGGACAGCTGCTGCTATTTGAGCTAATTGGGTTTCTAGCATTTTATTAAAGCTCAATTGATTTTTCATAACAGTGTTAAAGCTATCCATTTTCTCACCAAGATTTTAAGAGTCTTATCATTAGCCATTATTTTATTGTTTATACTATCATTGATTTTAGATTGGCCTAGGACAAGATCTTTATGAGAAGGTTGGTTACCATAAGAATTATTAAAAATATTGTTGTAACCATTACCTTGGTTTCCTTGGTAGAAGGGGCGCGAGTTCCATCCTCCTTGTTGCAGGGGTCGATACCCATTGTTGTTGTTGTTGTTGATGAAGCTCACTTCCTCCTTCGTCTCAGGGACAGTTGTTCCCCGAGTGATCTTCTCCACCACATACCTCGCACCATGGATCAGCTTCGATTGCTCGTACGGTGGTAGTGGTTCGAATGGCCACTTGTTCCTTCTTGGAACCTTCCTCAATCTTTTTTGTCAAGAGGTCCATTTTTGCTGAGAGCATGTCCACCTCATGAATGGTGTACATACCCCTTTTCTTGGGTGGGAGACGCTCCTCATTCCATCCTTGGTTGATAACCATCTTTTCAATGAGGTCTTTGGCATCTTTGACATTGTGTTGCAGGAATGCTCCTCCAGCGGCAGCATCAAGGTGACTACGGACTAATCCAGTCTGCCCATGGTAGAAACCTTGGATTAGGAGCCATTCTTCAATTCCATGATGAGGACAAGCACGAATGTACTCCTGGAGACGTTCCCATGCTTCGGGAATCATCTCGTCAGCTTGCTGTTGGAAGCTTGAGATTTTTCCACGGAGAGCGCTAGTTTTGCCCATTGGGAAGAACTTCTTGAGAAATGCATTGGCGCACCTCTCCCAGGTGGTAGCTTCATTCTTATTGGCACAAAACCATTGCTTCGCCTTCCCAAGCAGTGAGAATGGGAGCAGGCGAAGACGGATGGCGTCAGTCGAGACATTCTTGATAGTGAAGGTACCAGACACCTCCAGGAAGTGCTAGAGATGGGCATTGGCGTCTTCGTGCGATTTCCCACAGAATGGATTGGTTTGCACCATGTTGATCAGAGCTTGCTTAAGCTCAAAGGTAGCATCCCCCAAGTTGAGCTGCGGACCGGTGGCAATGTTGTCAGCCGATGGTGCAGAGAACTCAGAGATGGTCTTTCGGGCCATAGCTTCCTCGGTTGATAGTGCGGAGCCTCTTTCCTCGAACGGATTCAGGTTTGAGATGAACCTTTGAGGTGGAACTTGATGGCGTCTAGTTCTCCTCAACAATTGCTCAGGGTCTTCATTGAAATTTGACGGCAATTGGAAACCGTTCATGCACCGTCTAGCTTCACGATAACTAGAAACACAGACAGGGGTAAGCCTCTAACACTAATCGATAACTAAATTGATAGTAGACTCCGGATTCAATTTTTTTATTAATATTCCTAGACTAATGCTTTCCCCGGCAACGGTGCCAGAAATGCTTGTTGACACTTCTTAGCACAACCACCAGAGACAGGGTGTTAGGCTTTCTCTGATAACGACGCCAGAAGTGCCTGGGGTATTTCTTATGTCTATTGGATAATTCCGCAAGCGCACAGAATATACCGCTGTAGCACTTCACCCGGGAGTATTCCAAGGTATCGTTATTTATTTTTATCCCAAAGGAAAGCAGTTGCTAGGAATAATTAATAAAAAGAGAGAGATCCTTAAGTCTATAGCAACTTAGTATCAACTAGTGATAGGGGGTAAATCGATATGTAGAGGAAAGGATAATGACACCAAGACATGACAAGGTTTTGAGATAACTAAAGATAACTAGTAGAGTATAGCTAGGTGGGAGGATAACGAGTGAGTATAAGACTCCTATGACACTTACTTTACTCTTGTGAACTATCTTATCAAATAGATGAATTATACCAAGATAGCTACCTTACTTCCGGTGTGTAGGGGATAGGCGAGACAGTAGGGGATATAACCTCTACCCGAAGCGGCTATTCTCTTATGGGAGCCTACCTTTTAAGAACTTGCCTAAAACATGTGGAGGGATACTAAGACTAGACAGGGCTGTCACCACCTGCTAGCACCCACAAACAATCCGTGCGACAAGCGGCATTCAAAGGCAAGATCTAGTCTAAGCACCAGGCTTACACTGAGCCTTACTACTCTAGTTGTGTACCACTAACTAAAGCACCCTAACACAGGCGATGAACTACACACGTGAGCTGGTTACAGGATCACTATCCAATATAACTTAACTATAAGTTAAGACAAAACACAACAATACTATAAAGAATAGTTATGCACTAAATAGAGACTTAGTAAAGTAAAGTAAAGATAATATATTGAAAAAGGTAAAGTCTTACAGAAGGAAAGGTACAAGAGCTATACCAAACTCTCTAGCAGACGACTTCGGAGACTCCGAGCGTAGTTTGACTTGACTCTAACTCCCACACTAGACTAATACTACTACTAAAGAGTAGAACTCTTGTGACTTGTGACTCTTGTCTCTCTTGTGTCTTGTGGGTCTTGGAGAGGAGTGGGCAGCCTCTATTTATAGGGGAGAGTGAGGGGGTGCTACGTCAGCGATCCGTATGCTCCATGCCTCTCCACCCATGGATGAACCGCCTCAAGATGGACGGTCGTGAGCAAATCATCACGTGGAGAGCATGCTTGGAGTCGGTGGAGGCCAACCGACTTGCCTGGGCACCAGGGGGGTTCGGCCAACCCTCCTATGACTGGTGGGCCCAGCCAGGGTCTTCTAGAAGGAGTCCCCACCAGTCAGGGAGTGTGTAGGTGGCTTACGCCCACATTTACTGGTTCGGCCGACCCACCCCTGGTGGGTTCGGCCCACCACCATGGTCGCCATCTATCACAGACTATCCCCTTGTGTTGGTTCTACTTCATTTGCATGCTATCACGTTGAATCCTTGTGCTTTGCTTCTCAACCGTTGAATGGAAGCACATGTTGATCTGAGGGCTGAAATGATCTGAGTGGAAGGTCACACGGATCCTGCCACGTCACCAGAGCCAGGTGGGCCCCATGGGCAGTTCGGCCTACCCATGGGTGGGCCCACCCTTGGCTCTCCTCTCTTCCAAGTGATGTTTGCACCATGTCTTGATGTGTGATGACTTGGGTCGCAAATACATGGTTTGGCTGAACCACACTATTGGGCTCCAAGTGTTCATTTCTCTCTGTTTCATCTTCCCTGTGTTCGCAAGCTTAAGAGTACATGTGGAACTAGTTATTGATAAAATATGCCCATGATATGTTTATCTTCCCTTGAATCCGAGACCTGTTGACGGTGTTTGAATGTGGAATTTTATGGTATATCCACCGTCAACAAAGAGCAACAACAACAACCAGCACCCAAGAAGAAGAACAATAGAAGATGGAGGAAGAACAAGCCCCAGCATGTACCTGAAGGAACCGCTCAGCTAATCAATGCTATCAACACAGAAAATGATCATATGTCCCGAAACCATTTTCAACAAAGAAAGGTGACCTAGGTGTACCAATCATTGAATGCATAATCAGAGACATCACTTTTCCTGACACCATCTGCGACACTGGATCAGGCATCAACGTAATGTCCAAAAAGGTATATGATGAATTATTTGATGATTTACCATTATACCCAACATATATTCAATTGCAGATGGCAGACCAATCACTGAGATTCCCTGAAGGCGTAGTCAAGGACGTCATGGTAAGAATTCAAAATAAATATATACCCGTAGATTTTCTAGTTCTTGACACGCAGGGAGACGATGAATCACCTATTCTTTTGGAAGACTGTTCCTCTACACCGCCAATGCTATCATCTACATCGGCTCTGGACAGATCCACTTTAACCTACCCACTGGAAAGGTACGCTGTCTATTTAAAACACATCTTAACCATGAGTAGATCAGGAAGCAATGCAACAGAAGGAAACGCCAAGCCCGCCGTCAGGCTGCCCAGTCTCACTGTGGATGGGAGGAGTTCCCTGGTAAGATTGTGAAGTATGAAGACTGCTACAAGGAGCAAGAAGAAGCCGTACAAGCACCACGCTGGAGTGAGTGGGAAGCGGAAGCTGAGAGGATGGACCAGATTGCTAAAGCAGAGAAAGAAGAGATCCAGGCACAAGTAGAAGAATGGATAAAGAGAGATGAAGAATCAAGAGAAACATACAAGGAAGAGCTAGAGCTAGAAAAGAGAGAAGCAGAAAAGACAGAAAAGAGATGGAAGGAGAAGGAAGAAGCACCTGCTACACCACCGCAAAATGGGAAATTGACTGAGGTAACCTCAGACGATGAAGCTACTGAGTAAGTACTCTCCTCTATCTAAGTCATGTCCGTAGACTTTAAATTCTGTACCCTAGCCATAAGGTTAGAATGGTAGTTATCTAATTAATTTAGCATTCATTAGTAATTTTGCTTAGCACATTTATTAGTACAATCATTCTTTACATATTAAAAATAAAACCAACAAAAATATTTACTGCTTTATTTATTGCTTCATAAATATTAAAGCCCCATGTGAATGAACCTGTGGTCACCCTGTAGGCATATTTATTGCGGTGGCATAAAAATAAAAATAAATATAACAATCTATATTTACTTTGTTGCATTATGAAAATCCTAAGCCCCATGGAAATAAATATTCCATGTGGTGGCATAAAGATTATTATTAGCATGCATACATATTTGATTGCTACATAAACTTAGAAAAACCCCAAAAAGAGAATCCTGTTAGAATCCTGCTAAAATCTATTAATTAAAATCAACTCAAAGAATAATTAAAGTGATCATTGGCTGACCGCTAACCTCTTGATAATTTGAGCCTCGAGTTTTGGTTTTCTTGTTGGATTATAACTATGCAGGAACAATATTATGACTAAGGAGAAAGTTTATTAGTGGCATCCACCAGGACTGCTACCTAACCAACTCGCTCTGAAGATCATTCAAGCACCAAGTATTGCAGACATCAAGCTTTGGGGAGGAGCATCCCCTAGTTACTAGTAACTTTATCTATGTGCTTATTAAGTCTACTTTATACAAACACAAAATACCAAAAATATGTGGGCACATGAAGGTCCACACCTTTCACAAAAATACCAAAAATATGTGGGCACATGAAGGTCCACACTCTTAGAGAAGTTTCCTAATTGGGTAAAGAAGCTTAAACTTCTGCTGGAAATATAAAATCAATTATTTACCATGGAGTGGTATTAAACCCCTCTCCATAAGATTTGGTATTTTTATTGGCAATTGAGTTTCATAGGAAAACACAAGATCAAGGAGCTAGTCAACTCGACACCCTTACACAGCCGATACACTGCTCAGAAGGATCACTCAATCTGCAACATCAAAGACCTTGTCAAATGTCAAGCTTGGGGGAGGGCACCCTCCAATTAAAATCCAACTAAGTATAAGTTTCCCATCTTATTATCATTATTACTATATCGCTTTTTCGCGTGAGTTAGCTAGTAAGGAAAAAAATTTGAAAACCAAATAAATATCTATCTATATTAGAGTTTGTTTAGAGTCAGTCTAGGCTAGAACTAAACTAAAAATGATGAACATTATAATTTTGTCTTGGATATGATGAATAGTTGCTCTGTCACAATACTTTTCAAATGCCCAGTTGTCAAACTTAAATTCTCCTGAGTTTTAGATATTGCTGTTTTAACTTAAGAATTTACTCTGAACCTGAAACTTGTGGAGGCATATCTTTGAGCTAAGTCTAGGTAATTGATTGATATGATTCATGAAAGTTGAGTTACTATTTATCTTATTCCTAGCATTACTAAATTCTGGAGATTTATTTGTGAAAACTTAAAATCTCTATGATCAACTTTTGTATGACAAAATGTGAATTCCTACCAAAGCCATATATGATACATCTAGATAAGAAAACCTTTTGCACATTCATGCTGCTTGCTTTACTTGTATACCATATGAGAGTCTTGTCATGCTTTTAAAACCAAGATCACGTACACACTTCAGTACATATGCATTATTCCTACCCTGGGAGTAATTGCAACCATTTCCACTTTCATCAATGTTCATCATGAAAATGTTTTCTCCTACACTAGGAGTAAACACCCAAAAATATATAAACCCCGTAGGACAACCCTGTTATAATTTCTCTAAGTTCTTATTACTATCTCTCCAGTTATTTATATTCAAAGGATACATGTGGCAATGAAAAAATATAAAAAGGGAGTAAAAGATGGACAAATGTCCCAGCATTAAAACAATGGGTACTAGATGCCCGCCTCCCGAATGAAAAAAAGAGAAGAGAGAGAGAAAGAATAAAGATAGCCCACGTGTTCCTCCAAGTTACAAAGGAGAGTGAATCATTTTTTCAAAGAGCAAAAGTAGAATTAGGAATAGCCACTAAATACCACATATACACCTATCCACCATATTTGATACACATGCACATCTTGGTTTGATTGTATGTCTCGATTCTCTGTGGATCCATTGTTTGACTTTACAACATATGAATTGCAAGTATGCTTAAACCTTGTTATTGCCACTCCTATAAGCTCCACTATAATCCTTAGTTATAGGAAGGCACATTAATGCCTTAAGTCAGATCCACAAATACCATATATACTGAGAGACTTGAGGGTGTCATACAATTAAGCTCTGAGTTTTATTTTGAAAATTTGTAAAACTCCGGAATACTGGTACTGTGAAGAATTTGCTACATAGTGCAAGACTTGATTGTTCTTTCTTTCAATTACTCAAGACTAAGGTAAGAATTGTAAAGCCCCATAGTTAAAGGAAAAATGAGTAAGTTTAAAAGTTAGAGCAGTTTGTCTAATCCGGAGGAGAATCTATGTTTGCAACATGTGTACATGGGAAGAATGAAAGCATTGCAGCAACTCCTTATTCAATTACATTAGTAATTAGGCTTAGTTTATTTGCCAAGGGACTGGCAAACTAGTAAGCTTGGGGGTGTTGTTGACGGTGGATAACGTCAACTCTTATTAGAACTTTAGACACCAAAGGATACATGAATACACACTAGTCTAGGGTTTTAACTGACAGTTTCCACGAGTTTTGCATGTTCTGTATTTTCTAGGGGCTATTCCAGAAAAGCATAAAAGAAGGGTTAAAGAGCATGATTACCACGTAACTTAACCGCCAAAGGTAACATCATCACGAGAACGCTAGAAGCATCTGGAACACACCCGAAGCACCGGGGCCCGAGACCCACCAGGGTGGGGCCGGCCGGCGCCCCCCACTAGGGTTTCGGCCCATCTTCTGGAGTCTTCTTCCACCGCCTCTATGGAGTCATCTCGGCCCTTGTTTCAAGTCGATTTGATCCTACGGCACACGTGCATCCCACCGGGCTACAAATAAAGGGGCAGACCCCCCGGAGGCATCAACCCATCATTCATTCAAGGCATCAAGTCCTCAAGCCATCAAGAGCCTCCTAGTTCATGGTTCTAGACTAGTTAGATTAGAGAGTAGAGGAGTTCTAGTTCTTCGGCGGATCTGGAGCCCCGGGGTCTGTCTGGAGCACGGAGTTCGATATAATTCTAGGGTCTGTCTGGAGCACGGAGTTCGCTATAATTCTAGTTCTTTCTCTATTATTGTATTCTTCAATATGATTAGGGAAACATTGTTCTTAATAGTTCATATGTTCTTGATTACAATAGTCTTTGTCTACTTTGATTACATGTCTAGTATAGTTGGTTTGATCTTATTGAATTCATGTAATTGCTCGTATAGCGTTTATTCATGCGGACGATGGATAGATGATGAACGGTATGTAGACGTGGTGTCTAGGTATTTTTTTATCTGCGAGTGCACCCTGATGTGCCGGGTCGTGTGGTAGATCGCGTAGGTGACAGCTGCATTGAGTCCTCTGTAGTCCACCCCCCGTACGTAGGTCAGCAGGCACGGTCGCGAAGTTGGATGATGACTCTGTTTCACATCCTTCCTAGATGATGCCTTTTGCATGTGATTATGATATAGGATTAGTCTAACAATGATTGCTAGATGTAATTGCACTAACTAGAGCTATTCATTGATGTAGTTACAGAATTACCTTTGATATTAATTCCTTAGTTTATCCATTGGCTAGCTATTACTATGACTAGAGAAGTGCTCTGATGATTATCTTTTATTTATGATGCTTGATCATACTTATCACCTTTATCTTTATTTACCTTGTGACCTCTACCTGTTTTGAGTAGAGAAAATGACATCGGTAATGTCACTTATCCATTGTATACCATCACTATCAATATAGTAGATTAAAGTTTATCCTAGTCCTTCCTAGTGGTATAAATATAAATCAACAACCTCCCTAGGTAAAATGCTACAATGGTATAATTATCTATCCACTTGCAGAATTAGTCTTAGTTTATATTATTTATATTTATTTCTGCCTAGTCACATAGATTAATATATAAAACCTTTATTTATTCTTAGCATTATTAATTAGGGATGACAATCTAGTTCTTGCATAAGAATGTTGGTAATAGAAAAGTGGCTAGTTGCTAATGACAAGTTAATTAATTACCATTCATCTACTAACGTCGCTAAATATAACTATATAACTTTTAATGCGAGAGGTGAGATTAGAAGATGAATGGTAATTAATTAACTTGTCATTAGCAACTAGCCACTTTTCTATTACCAACATTCTTGTGCAAGAACTAGGTTGTCATCCCTAATTAATAATGCTAAGAATAAATAAATATTTTATATATTAATCTATGTGACTAAGTGGAAATAAATATAAATATAAAATAAGATCAGTTCTGCAAGCGGACAGATAATTATACCATTGTAGCATTTCACCTAGGGAGTTCTACCAGGTTGTCAATTTATATTTATACCACTGGGAAGGACTAGGATAAAATTTAATCTGTTATATTGATAGTGATGGGATACAATGGATAAGTGACATTACCGATGTCATTTACTCTACTCATAACAGGTAGATGTCACAAGATAAATAAAGATAAAGGTGATAAGTATGTTCAAGCATCATAAATAAAAGATAATTATCAGAACACTCTCTAGTCATAGTAATAGCTAGCCAATGGATAAACTAAGGAATTAATATCAAAGGTAATTCTATAACTACATCAATGAATAACTCTAGTTAGTGCAATTACATCTAGCAATCATTGTTAGATAGACTAATCCTATATCGTAATCACATGCAAAGGGCATCATCTAGAAAGGATGTGAAACAGAGTCATTATCCAACTTCGCGTCCGTGCCTGCTGGCCTACATATGGGGGTGGACTACAGAGGACTCAACGAAGCTGTCACCTACGCGATCTACCACACGACCTGGCACATCAGGGTGCACTCGTAGATAAACAAAATACCTAGACACCACGTCTACATATTGTTCATCATCTATCCATCGTCCGCATGAATAAACGCTATACGAGCAATTACATGAATTCCATAAGATCAAACCGACTATACTAGACATATAATCAAAGTAGACAAAGACTATTGTAATCAAGAACATATGAACTATTAAGAACAATGTTTCCCTAATCATAATGAGGAATACAATAATAGAGAAAGAACTAGAATTATATCGAACTCCACGCTCTAGACAGGCGCCGGGGCTCCAGATCCGTCGAAGAACTAGAATGCCTCTACTTCTAATCTAACTAGGCTAGAACTATGAACTAGGAGGCTCTTGATGAACTAGGAGGCTCTTGATGGCTTGAGGACTTGATGCCTTCAATGAATGATGGATTGATGCCTCCAGGGGGGTCTGCCCCTCTATTTATAGCCCGGTGGGATGCACGTGCGCCATATGATCAAACCGACTTGAAACAAGGGCCGAGATGACTCCTAAGAGGCGGTGGAAGAAGACTCCAGAAGGCGGCGGCGAAACCCTAGGGGGCGCCGGCCGGCACCCACCCCTGGGCCCGCTGGCCTCACCTGGCTAGGGCTCAGCCCCAGGTTGCTTCGGGTGCCTTCTACACTCTTCCAGGGTCTTCGTGATGATGTTTCCTTGGAGGTTAAGTTTCATGATAATTATGCTCTTTAATCCCTTTTTTATGCTTTTCTAGAATAGTCCCTGCAAAATATAGAATATTCAAAACTCGTGGAAACTGTCAATTAAAACCCTAGACTAGTATGTTTTCATGTATCCTTTTGTGTCTACAGTCCTAATAAAAGTTGACGTTATCCACCGTCAACAAATATGAAGAAAAGCCCGTGTATGTTCTGGATGTCAAGGAGCGAGTAACTCATAGCCGAGTGGTAAGGTTCTACAAGGTCGTTTGGAGCAACCACTCGGAGTATGATGCTACTTGGGAAAGAGAAGATTATCTGCGAGAAGTGTATCCCGCCTTCTATAATAAATGGTAACACACTCAAATCTAGGGGCGAGATTTCTTTAAGCGGGAGGGGACTGTAGCACCCTAGGTGTTAAGCTAGCACACTCACACTTGCATTTGCATAAGCACATGCATCACTCATGCATTCATGTTCATGATTATCTTTGCATCATATGTTACCTTGATTTCTGTCTTATCTTGTTGATTTATCTGCTTAATTTCCTCCTTGTGTGTGTGGTTCTTGTGTGCCAATAGCCTAACTAAACCCAAAACCCATCTAGGATCACTAATAATGTCATTTGGAACAATGTCCATGAAGGCCACTTCATGAAATGATGGCTCCATGTGATAGCTAACCTTAGAGCCCTCCTAAACCTCTTTTGTTTGACCAAACCAGAAAGTCAACTTAGAGACTTTGCATGGCAGTGGGGTCTTAATATGAGTTGTGAAGAATTTCATTTAGAACAACTTGTATTAAGGGGTCAACCCATGATAAAGTGCCTAACAAGGTCAACCAGCGCCCACAAGTCAGTTTTGGGCTGGTTTTGAGCTCTCTGGTTTTTGCTAAGTCCTAGAGCCGTGCACAGTTTCCATGTACCCATCTTTGGAGCCTTGTGTCTCCCTAACCAGCTCGAATCAGTGGAAGTGCTCCAAGTATCGATTGAATATCTCATGTAGTACTTCAACCCGTATTAGTGAACTTTTCTCTGAAATGGCCTGGATCGAGAGTTAGACAGCGATCAAGGGGGCGGTTTCAGTCGACTGAATCGACTGAATGCCAATTCAAATTGGCCGGTCAGAGCCGACTGTGCTCAGGCCGGTGCGCCACTTGGCGGCCGTACATCGGCAACGGTGGGCGGTGCCAGTCTACAAGGGGGCCCGGCCACCCCAGAGGCGATGCCCACTCCCGCATTCCCATTTCGCGCTGCCTCTGTCTCCTCCTTCGCTTCCGACGAGCGGAGCACTGAGGGTGCTCGCCACCACGACCTTGCCGGCGGCAATACGCCGTCGTCGTAGCTCCACCACCCAATCCAGCCCGTCCAGAGCTTCGCCGTCGTTCACTCTACCTCCCAGACCCGTGTGCTCGACCGTTCGAGCCTTTGGTGAGCCTCTAACCATTGTGCTGCCGTGGATGCTCGCCGAAGCACCCCGTGCGCTCTGCGCCACCGTGGCCAGCCTCACTCGCGAGGTTCTTGGCCTAGTTTGCCAGCGTGAAGAGATCACCGTGAGCCATTAGTGGTGTAACCGTAGTTGGTTTAGCCAGGAGACGGCCCTGGTTCGCCAGAACATGACCTTGCCGTCGCGGTGCTCGCCGCCGCTCCACCATGCACGAGCTCAGAGCTCGCTGCCGCGGTCCATTTGTTGCTATGTCTAGGTCGTAGCTTCCCGTGGATGTCGTGGTGACGTTGCGCACCCACGCATGACCCGCCGTGCCCGGAGTCGGCCGGCGCACTTCGCCGGAGTGCCGCCGTCCGCCATTGCCGCCGGCGTCTCGTGTCCCGAGCGCCGTGGGACCAGCCACCTGGGTCATCGTGCTCAGAGCAGAGAGGGGAACACGTTGGTGCCCTCCGTTTCGCTGGAGAGCTCGCCGTCGGCGAGAATGCCACGGTCAAACCGCGCGGCTCCGGCCTACCTCTGATCAGTAGGGGCATTTTAACCCACGGGCCCGCATGTCAGTGAGTGGAGAGCTCCCTGGTGCACCGATCTGGGTGATCCTAGCGAAAGCAGCCAGTTTAGGATTTTATGTTTTGATAAATGCTTGATTATTCCTGTTAAATGTTTGTGAAAATCATATCTTGAGCTAGGAAGATGCTGTGTAGGTGAAACAAGTTTTGTGGGATGCATTTTATGATGTTCTATCTAAGAAAAATTGATGTTAAGTGACTTTTTAGTACTTTTTCTGTGCAGTTGTGTTTATTTTCTTATATGCTGTTAAATTAAGAAAATGCATAACTAATTATTGGAATATGCTAAAAAGTGATTCCAGTTTTTGTTAGACTTGTCATCACCTGTTCTATCTGTGAAAAATGTATCTTAGTACTATTCTGTGTAAAATATTAATGCTTTGCTTTTATCCTTGTTTAGAGCAGATCCTTGTTTAGTAGCTAAGAAAAATATAAAATATGCTGGTTGATGATTTTCGCAGTACAAAGTATTTATTGCCTAATTTCAGCCTGCTGTCTTGTTATTTTAGCGCAGGCTAATTGGTGCCCTATTTTACTGTGAAATTTTTACTGTAGGTTCCAGAGAGCATGTTTTAGCTACTGTAATTTCACTGGAATTTTTGGTAGTCTGGAAATAGTAGTTGCAGTTATAACCCATGTGGGTGGTTTGAGTAATAAAAGAAATGTTTAGTACTCCTTGTGGTAATTATATGATCTTTTGATGTTGTTGTATGGGGGTTTTGGGACTGTTTAGAGGTCAGGTCTGGAAGGTTACTTTGGGCAGCAAGTTGTGTGTGGTTTCTTTGGATAAATCCTAGTTTCATTGTTTTCTTTGCATAGCCTCTCATATGCACCATGCCATGGCACATCATGAATCTTTTATCCAGTGCATTGTATCTTAGCTTTCGGCATTATCATGCAATAGGTGTTCTGGAGGGAGTGACGCTGCTGGAGTTCGAGTCACCGGACCCGGAGCCCGAGGAGTTGGAGGCCACCTAGGAGCCTGAAGGGCCAGCTGAGGAAGTTGATCCGGAGAATCTTTCGGAGTGTCCCGACCATCGCCCTGCTTCTTTCCTGAAAGGCAAGCCCCGGAGCATTCTAAGCCTCTCATGTTTTATAAATAATTATTTGAGTTTTTATTCTTATGTTATGCTGCATTAAGTGATAGGAGTTGCCTGAAACCCCCTTACTACTGCATATCCCTTCCTTGATATACAAATATACCTGATTTCTATTTAGATCCATGATCGAACTGTGCTTAGCCTTGCTTAGAACGGTAGAAGTCAAGTGACCCCTGTCATTCGGGAGATAGTGATGGGTATTCCCAACTTGACCAGTTTCTTAAACGCTTGGCCACTGTGGAACTTAACCATGGTGCATAATTAATCGGAAGGTACAGGAGTTTTATGGAGAACCAACAAGGCGTGGTAGTCCTTACTGCATATCTACTCCCGAATGTGCCATTAAGGACAGTATGCCTTGTACGTCCTCGTGTCATGTTGAACCCTACCTCTTGCGCAACTGGTCGGATAAGTCATTTCTGACCGTGAAGTCGAGTAGTCCAGTTCAGGCCGGGAGCACGACCAGTCGAAGTGCATACACCAGGACGTTGCGGATAGGACCATGGGCGGGGACTGTTGGCGGTCCTTAGCAACTAAAATACAATATCATTTTAATACTAAAACAAATAGAAAGTAGGGCTTTTATCTAACCTTTCCACGAATTTTGTAGTATATGTAACTTGCAGGTCTGACACGTGGAAATGCATAAAATCCACAAGAAAGCGCACTTCCAGGAAACGTATTCAGAGAAGGCGCAAACCAAGAAAATAAGAAAGCCCATCTCAAACAATGAACTAGATCCATCCGTAACCACGGGAGAGGCCCAGGCCCATGAAGCAACCGACCATCCAAAGGCGGTGGCCAGCGGGCCTAGCCAGGGGTGCGACCGCCCCCAGGACCGGCCGTCCCCTGGTGGGGCCTCCCAGGCCCAGTCTTCGATGGCGGTGCTCTAGGCGGTTCCCCAAGGGCGGTTTCACCTCCTTCCAAACCTGGAGATGCCCAAACCGTCCTATCCTAGCTATAAATAGATGATGCTCCACCCTTTCTCACACACACCAATATTTGGAGCACTACACCTCACATTTCATACTTGTTCTCTCTAGTTTAGTAGTAGTAGAGCAAGGCAAAACAATCAAGGAGAGCTTGTCTCCTCGGAGGAATCAAGAACATCTTGGTATGAATATAATTTAGTTCTCCTCTATGAGCAAGTTCACATGTTATGTTTATAGCAATGCATCTGAATTAGAGTATAATCTTGTTCATATTATGATCATGGCATATGAACTAGTTCATAGTCTATATGTTATGTTCTTGATATGTTCGTCAAAGTTCTTCATCGTTCATCAAATTAGTAGGAATAGAGGAAGAACTATGGATGGGATAATAGTTCGTTGTGCTGTCATGGTTGCTCCAAGCCGAGCCTGTCAATCCGAAGGGTTGGGGTCCCAGGAGGTTAGGAGTTGTTTCCAATTACGCGAGCATGGTGTTCGGGTATGCGGAGATCAGCGAATATGTCGGTACCCCACGGGCAGAGGGGTAGGTGGGCAGGTGGTGACAGCCCTGCCCATCCCTAGCATTCCCCCACGTTTGGGTATTGAGTAGGAGTTCAGAAAGTCTCTATCGGCTGGCAGACCAGCTGCGGGGATCTCCCTATCATCCCAGACTTAGTCCTGATTCTAGTCTTGCTAGTTAGATGTAATTGCTATTCTTTGCATAGCTGTATACGACCAAAGCCTGCTCAGTTAGTTGTATTCTTTTATTCTTTATTTTTTCCTTTTTATCCTTGAGGTTGCTCCGATGCGTGTGTCCACTATCTTATAAACTTGATTTAACCCTTGTTTATGCAATGCCTACCTATGCATCCAAATAAGTAATCATGTTTATACCAAAGCTAGATGAAATTCATCATGCCCTTCCTACGGGAAATTATAAATACGACACCCTTGAATACTCATGGGTTGAAATGCTACAATGATAGTTCTATGTGCTTGCAGAGTAATCTTATTTCTTGCTGAGCTATCAATCGGCGTACCTAAGTACCATTACTTAAGGATTGTAATTCTTGTTGCACCCCACGGCGCCGTGCCACAGTTTTGCATATCGTAAGTAATGACGCTTAGGAAGGCCAATCCGGCACTTCTAACTGCTATTACCAGACTGCATTACCTAGACAGGCACCACTAAGGGCCAAGGGTTACCTTTCTGAAGTAATGGTGGTTGGGAATGTCAACTTATGTTTCTAGTATTATTATTAAGGACGGACCTTTAGTCTATCTTTAGTAGTGATGCTAAGAAACGCCAACAAGCATTTCTAGCGCCGTTGCCGGGGAGGGCAAAAAGAAAATATAAACATCTAGCTTTGGCACAAACTTTGATTACAAAATAAGCATTGGTAGCCATAGCTTATGCAGGCTAACTTTGCTGTTTTCTTCCTCTTTTTATTGGAATGAAAACAGGATAGTGTATGAGCGGTTTCAATCTGCCAGAAAACTTCATTAAAAATCCAGAGGCACTCCTAAGGAAGAGAAGGCCTCGTACCATCTCTTCTTCTGCTACTCAGCCGGCAAACAAACCGGTCACTTCCGCACCATCCGCTACTACCACCATGGCTAAGTCACTCCGCGAGTATTCCACCCCCGCTGTTGCCAACGTGCCCATTGGGCCCGCTGTCAATATCTAGAATGGAAACTTTGAGCTCCGTGCTGGCCTACTCACGATGGTGTAGGCGAACCAGTTCTGTGGTTTGCCAAGTGAGGACGCACACGCACACCTGCAAAACTTCCTTGAGCTGTGCGAGACCATCATCATTAAAGATGTCGCACAAGATAGCATCAGGCTCCGCTTGTTTCCCTTCTCCCTCTCGGGGAAGGCGAAGCAATGGTTCTACCAAGCCAAGGAAGCAGTCAACACGTGGGACAAATGTTCCACGGCGTTCCTCGCAAAGTTTTTGCCCATAAGCAAAATAAATGCTCTATGGGGGAAGATATCTAACTTCCAGCAAACGTCACTCGAGTCCGTTCCTAAGGCTTGGGAAAGGCTCCAGAAGTACATCCGGGCCTGTCCCCACCACGGGATAGGAAGAATGGTTTGTACTCCAGAATTTCTATGAAGGCCTCACGGCCATGTCTAAAGGGCACGTAGATGCCGCTGCTGGAGGCGCGTTCCTTTCCCTCACCATCGAAAATGCCATGGCATTAATTGAGAAGATGGTGGCTAACCAAAGCTGGGGAGAAGGACGCAAAACACAAAAAGGCATGCACACCATGAAGGAAACGGATCTGCTTGCCGCAAAAATAGAGTTACTAATAAAGAGACTTGAGGGACGTGCCACCGATCCTACCACCGGCACCGTCTAGGCCATTGACTCACACATGACGTGTGAGGTCTGTGGAGATGTTGGTCATTCGGGGAACAACTATCCCGAAACCCAAGAAGAAGCTTCATACGTTAACAACGGGTTTCGCCAACATCAACATCCAGGTAATGGGTGGAACAACCAGAATCGCCCCCAAGGTAATTCTTCCAATTTTAATTCAAATTTTAATTCCTCCCAACCTTCATTAAAAGATCTTATTATAGGACAGGCTAAAATAAATGAAAACCTTACAAACAAGCTTTCTCTCAATGATAAAATGTTTGAAACCATAAATTCTAAGCTTGATAGCCTATCCTTATCTGTTAAAAACCAAGTAAATTTTAATAAAAGAGTAGAAACTCAGATCGCCTAGCTTGCCTTTGCTGCTAAATCTGCCATGCAACCTGCTAGTTCTATTGAGAATATAAATTCGGTGACCATGAGAGGGGGTAAGACCACTCGTGATCCACCACACCCTAACCATAGAACAGGCAAGGCACCTAGACAGCAAGAGGAAGTACTGGTAGAGTCGGAATCACAAGAAGAATCCGCGGAAGAAGAGCCGACACCGGAAGGCTATGTGGACACCACGATGCTGCCTTTCCCCACAAGAATACAGAGGAAGAAGAAGGCCAGAGATGAGCAGTTCCTCCGATTAGTGGAAATGGTCGAGAGGACACATGCCAGCGTTCCACTGATGGATGTCTTGCACATACCGTCCTACACTAAATTCATCAAAGACATCATCAATAACAAGCGACCATTGCCGTCCACAGAAGTTATCAAGCTGACAGAAGAGTGTAGTGCAGCTATACTCAATCATCTACCCGAAAAGAAACAAGACCCTGGGTGCCCCACAATCACATGCTCCATTGGCACCCAGCAATTTAACCACGCCTTATGCGATGTTGGGGCAAGCGTAAGCGTCATGCCTAAATCAGTCTTTGATAGACTGAATTTCACCAACTTGGAGCCCACCAACATGACACTCCAGTTGGCTGACTCCTCAATTCGGTATCCAGCGGGGATAGCACAAGATATCCCTATCAAAATCAGAGGGTATTATGTCCCAGTGGATTTTGTGGTGCTCAACATGGAGTTTACCAAAGAAACACCACTTATCCTGGGAAGACCATTCTTGAGTACGACTGGAGCTCAAATTGATATTGGAGTTGGAGAAATCTGCTTCAATATCAATGGACAAGAAGAAAAATTCGAATTCAGGCCTCGCCGTCAGGAAGAATGCAACATGATACGCATCCGATATGGGCCGAACCCCCAAGGCATCAAGGAGGTAGAGATTTAGCCTCAGCTTTTGAAAACATACAAAAAATCTCAAAAGAATCAAGGAAAAAGCCGGAGCCAAAAGAAAAGGTGGCTCCTAAAAGAAATAAGGAGCAGAAAAACAAAATGGCTCCTAAAAAGAGGGAAGAAATCCCCAAGCCTTCGCAAAAGAAGTTGGTGTGGAAACCTAAAGAAAAAGTTGAACATACTACCACACCACCCAAAACTACCCAGAAAGTATGGAGGCCCAAGCAGGTACAACCATCTACTTCTCCCAAGACGGATGTTCCATCATCTAGCAATCAATGAAAGGAGAAAAAAGTCCTACTCAAATGGACTTAAAAAGCTGAGCCCTTGCCGAAGGTAAATCGGTAAGTTATCCTTAATTTTTACTTTAAATAAATATTTAGCAAGTTTTTCAATAAATGCCTAAGTAATCTCTTTATTCTCTAAGAAGAAAAAAAAATATAAAACAAAATAATACTAATAATGAAATAAAATAAAAAGTAAAAATATACATATATATAATTTTATAATAATAAATATATGCATGCTTGATGCTAGTGTTGCATTTATGTTTTGACTAAAATGACCCTATGATTCTTTCCTTTCATAAACATGAATCCTTGAGATCATAGGAATATTCCTTCATAAATGCATGATAGTGTGATCTTAAACATATTTTCATAAGTATCAAACATATCTTACACTCTATATCACACTTTTCCACCGCGCATCAAGCCTGATCGTAACCAGGATAGGGATCTACACAGTCAGCATGGCACCTGGCCAAAAAGCAGAGGCTGGCTGGTGGACCCAGGGGACCTGACCGCCCCCCGGACCGGCCGCCCCCTAGCTAGGCCAATCAGCGCCGATCTTTTTCGTACCTCCCTCTGATCACTCCAGCATCACGACCTTGGTTACGATCAAGTTATTTCCTTCCTAGAGATCTCGGTAGCACCTATTTAAACCCCTGTAGGTCTCTCTTTTCCTCACACCAACCATTTTCTTCTCCCTCTTGCAAAGCTTGCTAAGCTCTCCAATCTTGAAGTGCCGACCATGTCTAGCTACGCCCTTTCACTGATCAACGCTCCAAAGGCCATAGCAAACCTAGACATAGCACCTTACCAAGAGAGTCCATTAGTAAGGGAAGAAGCCTGTGTTGTGAAGGAAAAGCCTTTAGCAATCTTGCCAGCTCGCTCTCATGCACCCGAAGGTGGCGCCAAGAAGAAGATCACTGCTGCCCATCCTACCAGTTTTCTAGGCCTCAAGAGAAAGACCCCTAGCGGTAGTGGGCCTAGCAAGCGTACTAGTGAAAAGTCGGCTAGCAAGCTTTCACTTTCAGCCAAAAAGGCAGCATCCGCTAGCACCTTTCCTAGAATTAGGAGGCATTTACCACAGCCATCCATCAAACGTCGTGCAGGACAGTACGAAAGCAGTGACGATGAAGACAACTCTAGTATCATCAATGACCTCATAGCTAAACATGCTAGCTTACGTGCCTTTCTAAAGACTTTAGAAGACGACATATAGACCAAGAACACAGAGATTAGGGACCTTAGCGATGGCGTGAATAGTTTCTGCTTCAAGTTCAATCTTAAGCTAAGAAAAGTCGCTGAAGCCCTAGGTGTTGAACATCATATTGAGTATCTTTAGAATGCACCTACTGCACAAATAATTAGGCACTTCTCTTTTTCACGATCATTTACCATCAATGTAAATGTGCCTATTTGAATTTATCAATGAAATAAAACTTTTATGTTGAGCACTTGTTTTTGCCATATATATATTGTGACTAACCAAGACAGGAAAGAAAACAAGTGTGGGGGAGGACTGTCCAAGACAATTGCACAATAACAAAAATCAAAATTCGGTTTGTGAAACTTTTCCCCTCTCTCATTCTGAAAAGTTTTTAAGATAAAAATTTAAAATGATGTCCCCTTCATACTCCATCAAAACTTGTCTTCCTACATTCGAAATATTTGCATACTTTTAATTCTCTGCTAAAATTCCTACAGATTTATGAACACTGTTTAGGGACCCTGTTTCTGTCTAAGTAATTGTAGGATGAGATATAGTAGGATGACATGATGCTTGCTCATTCTTGCAAAATACTTGGGATTTATCTTACAAAAAATAAAAACTCAATAGCATGCTCCTTGAATGATTGACAAATACCTAACAAGGCCATATATGATTATATTTGATGAAACCTTCCACATATGCCACTTATTTTGTGTTGAGTTTGGTCAAATTTCTGACCACTTTTGAGAGATGTTTCATGCTCCCAAGATCAGAATTCACTTGCACCCACCAAATAAAGCCAATTCTCACCCTGAGAGTTACGCAAAACATGCACCTCATCCTATCCACCAAAAATATGCCAACTCTTATACTGAGAGTTGCACAGCTTTCTCGCCCAAATAAAAAAGTGTCAGTTCTCATCCAAGAACCGTCCATTCCTTCTACAAAATTTTACTCCATTCATCTACCATCATGATATCTCCTTATTGAAAAGTTTTTCACATGCCAATCAAAGATATGGGGCTATATTAAAAAAATTCAAGCCAAAGGGCATAAGAAAATAAACGGGAAAGGAAAGTTCAAATACCCGTTCAACAAAAAAAGAATGAAGATCTTATAGCCCATATCTTCCTAAGTTTTATCCAAGGAGAATCATGATGCATGGAGTACCAAAAAGATTTAGAATTAGGTTTCCACCTTCATACTTTTCATACACATGCACATTCTGATCTAGGAGTATGGCGCACTCCCTCCGGTATGGTCTGGGGTTTGACTTGACAACAAATACCGAAGTAAGTGTGCCTTATCATTTCTCATTCCTACCTAAAACCCCAGATAAGCCTTCTTAGAGGTAGGACGATCAAAGTGAAGGCATCATCTTTTCATGCCTTGGTGAGGAACCACTTACAAAAAAATGAGTGACTTGAGAGAATCATTCAAGGAACATAAGCTATCTTTATGTTTTCAAAATCTTGCAAAAAAACCCAAGTGTCTATGCAAGAACAAGAGTATGAGGATTTTGATTCCAAGCTATTCCATTTTTCAATTACTCAAGGTGATTCGGTAGACACTTTAAAGTTCATAAATCCAGGTGAAGCTTGGAATATCCTGTATGCAGACTCTTTTGACAAGAAAGATGAACCCATTTAGTCTTTAGAACTTTACTCGAGGACGAGCAAAGGACCAAGTGTAGGGGAGTTGTTGGTGGTCCATAGCAACTAAAATACAACATCATTTTAATACTAAAACAAATAGAAAGTAGGGCTTTTATCTAACCTTTCCACGAGTTTTGTTGTATATGTAACTTGCAGGTCTGACACGTGAAAATGCATAAAATCCACAAGAAAGCGCACTTCCAGGAAACGTATTCAAAGAAGGCGCAGACCAAGAAAATAAGAAAGCCCATCTCAAACAATGAACTAGATCCATCTGTAACCACGGGAGAGGCCTAGGCCCAGGGAGCAACCGATCACCCGAAGGCGGTGGCCAGCGGGCCCAGCCAGGGGTGCGATTGCCCCCAGGACCGCCCCCCTGGTGGGGCCTCCCGGGCCCAAGCTTCGATGGCGGTGCTCTAGGCGGTTCCCCAAGGGCGGTTTCACCTCCTTCCAAACCTGGAGACGCCCAAACCGTACTATCCTAGCTATAAATAGATGATGCTCCACCCTTTCTCACCCACACCAATATTTGGAGCACTACACCTCACATTTCATACTTGTTCTCTCTAGTTTAGTAGTAGTAGAGCAAGGCAAAGCTATCAAGGAGAGCTTGTCTCCTTGGAGGAATCAAGAACATCTTGGTATGAATATAATTCAGTTCTCCTCTATGAGCAAGTTCTCATCTTATGTTTATAGCAATGCATCTGAATTAGAGTATATTCTTGTTCATATTATGATCATGGTATATGAACTAGTTCATAGTCTATGTGTTATGTTCTTGATATGTTCATTCAAAGTTCCTCATCGTTCATCAAATTAGTAGGAATAGAGGAAGAACTATGGATGGGATAATAGTTCGTTGTGCTGTCATGGTTGCTCCAAGCCGAGCCTGTCAATCCGAAGGGATGGGGTCCCGGGAGGTTAGAAGTTGTCTCCAATTACGCGAGCATGGTGTTCGGATATGCGGAGATTAGCGAATATGTCTGTATCCCACGGGCAGAGGGGTAGGTGGGCAGGTGGTGACAGCCCTGTCCATCACTAGCATTCCCCAACGTTCGGGTATTGAGTAGGAGTTCAGAAAGTCTCTATCGGCTGGCAGACCAGCTGCGGGGATCTCCCTATCATCCCAGACTTAGTCCTAATTCTAGTCTTGCTAGTTAGATGTAATTGCTATTCTTTGCATAGCTGTATACGACCAAAGCCTGCTCAGTTAGTTGTATTCTTTTATTCTTTATTTTTTCCCTTTTTATCCTTGAGGTTGCTCCTATGCATGTGTCCACCATCTTATAAACTTGATTTAACCCCTGTTTATGCTATGCCTACCTATGCATCCAAATAAGTAACCATGTTTATACCAAAGCTAGATGAAATTCATCATGCCCTCCTATGGGAAATTATAAATACGACACCCTTGAATATTCACGGGTTGAAATGCTACAATGATAGTTCTGTGCGCTTGCAGAGTTAATCTATTTTCTACTGAGCCATCGATTGGCGTACCTAAATATCCTTTACTTAAGGATTGT